>OX638383.1:0-1200000 GCA_951813785.1 Criorhina ranunculi
AAACGTCTTCTTCGTTCCTTACTTTCCATACATTATCCACTTCGGCATCACTTCTGCCATTACTTCCACCATCTTTACACCCTTCATTGCCCTATTTATCCTACATACTCCCTGTCATTCATATGTAAAAGCAATTTTCCTTCGTCCCATCAGTCCATCTTGTCGCATCCACCGCATATCCGGTCTACCCCTACTGATCTTCGACTCCATTACGGGATATATATTCTACCCATTCGGTTTATTAGATTCTCTCTCTGTTATAGAGCACGTTTGGCATAAATAACGGCGGTGTATAGAACATTTCGATCATGGATGGATGTTGTCGATCCAGTCTCTCTCTTTTATTGTCATGTAATGGAGGAAGAATGTCGTCGATGTCTCTGTTGTAGATGATGTGTTATGTCTTTGTCTAGTAAAATAAAAAAATTGTCCTATGTCTTTGACTAAAAACACAAATTTTCCTTTTGTCTTGTGGCTCTCTGTCTCTGAAATGTATAGTGAAATTTTTTTTGTACTACGCAGTCCACTCTTCCATTCTGCCTCTCCATCGCGACGCATTCATCACATCCTGTCCTATCAATCCATTCCACACCGTCTCACCAATCCATTCCATCCAGCCTACACGTTACGTCCTGTCTATTCCTTCAACATGGTTCCGTCTATTCCATTCCGATTATAGAGCACGCAGCGTCCGTCTGTATCACCCTGAACACGCCACGTCTTGTAAATACAATTCTCCCAGTCCATTGACTAATGCTTCCTATCATATATTCACGCCATCATGATGTCCATCTATACAAAAAGCATCCGTTCTACCTCTGCAGTCAAGTCCGTGTCTAACACCGCATTCTTCTATCCATTCCACCATGTGTCCCACTAATCACAATACAGTTGAGCTTTTATTTGACTACCATCCCGTCCCATCTGTCACGTTAGTCTATTTCATTACGTCCTGTCGATCCTATCCTCCTAATCCACTGATTAATACCACAATGATAAGTTCTTCCCGCCAAATATCACGCCATCGAGAGGTCCCATGTATGTCCTACACCATGTATTTCACTACAGTATTCCACCATCGTGTCAACAACAGCGTATATCAACCCGTCTTCTTCGATCCTTACCTTTCCATAATTGTACACTTAACCATTGCTTCTGCCATGCATTCCACCATTACTTCCACCATCTTTAGACCCTTCATTGTCCTATTAATCCAACGTACTCTTCGTCATTCATATGTAAAAGCAATTTTCCTTCGTCCCATCAGTCCATCTTGTCGCATCCACCGCATATCCGGTCTACCCCTACTGATCTTCGACTCCATTACGGGATATATATTCTACCCATTCGGTTTATTAGATTCTCTCTCTGTTATAGAGCACGTTTGGCATAAATAACGGCGGTGTATAGAACATTTCGATCATGGATGGATGTTGTCGATCCAGTCTCTCTCTTTTATTGTCATGTAATGGAGGAAGAATGTCGTCGATGTCTCTGTTGTAGATGATGTGTTATGTCTTTGTCTAGTAAAATAAAAAAATTGTCCTATGTCTTTGACTAAAAACACAAATTTTCCTTTTGTCTTGTGGCTCTCTGTCTCTGAAATGTATAGTGAAATTTTTTTTGTACTACGCAGTCCACTCTTCCATTCTGCCTCTCCATCGCGACGCATTCATCACATCCTGTCCTATCAATCCATTCCACACCGTCTCACCAATCCATTCCATCCAGCCTACACGTTACGTCCTGTCTATTCCTTCAACATGGTTCCGTCTATTCCATTCCGATTATAGAGCACGCAGCGTCCGTCTGTATCACCCTGAACACGCCACGTCTTGTAAATACAATTCTCCCAGTCCATTGACTAATGCTTCCTATCATATATTCACGCCATCATGATGTCCATCTATACAAAAAGCATCCGTTCTACCTCTGCAGTCAAGTCCGTGTCTAACACCGCATTCTTCTATCCATTCCACCATGTGTCCCACTAATCACAATACAGTTGAGCTTTTATTTGACTACCATCCCGTCCCATCTGTCACGTTAGTCTATTTCATTACGTCCTGTCGATCCTATCCTCCTAATCCACTGATTAATACCACAATGATAAGTTCTTCCCGCCAAATATCACGCCATCGAGAGGTCCCATGTATGTCCTACACCATGTATTTCACTACAGTATTCCACCATCGTGTCAACAACAGCGTATATCAACCCGTCTTCTTCGATCCTTACCTTTCCATAATTGTACACTTAACCATTGCTTCTGCCATGCATTCCACCATTACTTCCACCATCTTTAGACCCTTCATTGTCCTATTAATCCAACGTACTCTTCGTCATTCATATGTAAAAGCAATTTTCCTTCGTCCCATCAGTCCATCTTGTCGCATCCACCGCATATCCGGTCTACCCCTACTGATCTTCGACTCCATTACGGGATATATATTCTACCCATTCGGTTTATTAGATTCTCTCTCTGTTATAGAGCACGTTTGGCATAAATAACGGCGGTGTATAGAACATTTCGATCATGGATGGATGTTGTCGATCCAGTCTCTCTCTTTTATTGTCATGTAATGGAGGAAGAATGTCGTCGATGTCTCTGTTGTAGATGATGTGTTATGTCTTTGTCTAGTAAAATAAAAAAATTGTCCTATGTCTTTGACTAAAAACACAAATTTTCCTTTTGTCTTGTGGCTCTCTGTCTCTGAAATGTATAGTGAAATTTTTTTTGTACTACGCAGTCCACTCTTCCATTCTGCCTCTCCATCGCGACGCATTCATCACATCCTGTCCTATCAATCCATTCCACACCGTCTCACCAATCCATTCCATCCAGCCTACACGTTACGTCCTGTCTATTCCTTCAACATGGTTCCGTCTATCCCATTCCGATTATAGAGCACGCAGCGTCCGTCTGTATCACCCTGAACACGCCACGTCTTGTAAATACAATTCTCCCAGTCCATTGACTAATGCTTCCTATCATATATTCACGCCATCATGATGTCCATCTATACAAAAAGCATCCGTTCTACCTCTGCAGTCAAGTCCGTGTCTAACACCGCATTCTTCTATCCATTCCACCATGTGTCCCACTAATCACAATACAGTTGAGCTTTTATTTGACTACCATCCCGTCCCATCTGTCACGTTAGTCTATTTCATTACGTCCTGTCGATCCTATCCTCCTAATCCACTGATTAATACCACAATGATAAGTTCTTCCCGCCAAATATCACGCCATCGAGAGGTCCCATGTATGTCCTACACCATGTATTTCACTACAGTATTCCACCATCGTGTCAACAACAGCGTATATCAACCCGTCTTCTTCGATCCTTACCTTTCCATAATTGTACACTTAACCATTGCTTCTGCCATGCATTCCACCATTACTTCCACCATCTTTAGACCCTTCATTGTCCTATTAATCCAACGTACTCTTCGTCATTCATATGTAAAAGCAATTTTCCTTCGTCCCATCAATCCATCTTGTCGCATCCACCCATATCCGGTCTACCCCTACCTTCATCGACTCCATTACGGCCCATCTATTCTACCCATCCGGTCCATTACATTCCGCCATACACTACGTGGCATCCATAGCGCCCATCTATATCATTCCAAACACGTCACGTCCTGCCGATCCAATACTCCTGTCATATAAGCATCCCAGCGCTACCATTTGGTTCCCCATCGTCCGTCCACATCGCGTATAAACGACATATATGTAACGTGTAAACAACGTGATTCCGTCGTTCCACTAAAATTATATTAGCGCTAACTAAATGGGGGCTGGACACACCCGCCCAGTATATTTGTGGGAGTTGAACGCACCCACCCACGATGACATTTGACAATTACGCGCCAACCAAATTGGCAGCGCGCTTCTTATGAGATCAGCGGAATGAAGCAGTTTCGCCATACATACAAGAGTACTTCGATGGAGAACCGACTCCAAATGCCACTTTGAACATATGGTTTTTTTTGTTTTTTTGTCAGCGCGTTTCCTATGAGATCAGCGGAATGAAGCACTTTCGCCATACATGAGTACTTCGATGGGGAGCCGATTCAAAATCCCACTTTGAATATCTGTTTTTTTTTGTCAGCGCGTTTCTTATGAGATCAGCGAAATGAAGCATTTTTACCACACATGAGTACTTCGATGGTGAACCGATTCAAAATGCGCTTTGAACACATCTGTTTTTTTTCGTTTTTTTTTATTGACAACACGGGGTTACCAGTCGGTTCGTCATCGAAGTACTCATGTGTGGTAAAAATGCTTCGTTTCTGTGATCTAATATGCAATGCTTTAACAAAATTTCATGAGATGTGCGAAATGGAACGTTTTGGCTATATGAGAGTATTTGGATGATGGACCGATTGGAAATGCCGCTCGCACAATTCTTTTTTATTTTCAGTTACTATCTACGTTTATATGTATAATTTGAATTCAATTTAACAATCTAAGAACTGATATATGTTTACATGAAACTACTTATGTATATAAACGCGGTAGATCTAGATGACAAGATAAATTTTGCTTTTGTGTTTGGTGTCGTGGTGTACTCATGCATTGAGCAATGAGCATTCTTCTACCGTGTTTCGTAGCTTCCGGTTTGTTCTTATTTTTTCCTTGGAGTTTTTATCTTGCACAGCGCGCGCTTGTTCGCTTTTTAGTAAAATATTAAATGGGACGATAATCAGAGTTTTGTGTTTGCTTTGTTTATTGTTAAATTCATTATTTATATTTTTGCCCATGATTATGTTTTAACATTTCCAGAACTGAGTGCTTAGTTGTGCCGTGTGTATGAGGGAAGGGAGAATCCTGATTATAAGCTGTGCAATTTTTAAAGTCCAGTAATATTTGACAACGCGCTTTTTTTGTATGTGTTTGTATCCGTATAACCGCAAAATAACGGCGCGTTGAGTTTAGACTTTCTTTTTACACAGTGCGCGCTTGTTAGATTTTTTGGAAAGATTATAAATTGGTGCTTTGTTGGATATATTTTTCTTTCAATACCAATTATGTTGCTATATTAATATTTCTGCGCGTAATTGTTTTTGGATTAAGTGTATCAGGGAGGATCGTCAGCTGTTTTGTTGCTTGAATCTTCGATGGATGATTGTAAGTCTTAAGTTAATTATTGGAAATTTCTATGTATGACCGTAAGTCTAAAATTAATTATTGGACATTTCTAATTCCTGTATATGTATTTTGTATTACAGGAAATATTCGTATTATCGCCTTGTGCATACAATTATTGTTCCCCTGGCGTGAGCAGATAAACATGTATAGGAATAGTAGCACTACATTTTCGCAAAAATATGTCGGATGTTCCTCGAATAAGCTACGCACATGCGGTCCTAAGAGTATGAATTGATTAGAATTAGAAACCTATTTTTTTAAGCTCTTGATTTTTTTGCTACCCACAATTTTTGTTCGTTTGTGATTAGCTGTAGATTTCTTCTTTTTTTAATAAGTTAATTAATTTTTCATTTTGATTAATTTCTTACAGCGAGTAATCGAATTAAAATGTACATCCTTACTTACCTCTTTTTAGCTAGGATGGTCCTTTATCACTCGCATCCAGTCTCTGAATATACTAAATTAGTTGAAGTCCCATTTTAACTGTGTACGCCACCTGATTTGTGTTTATCGCTTTACTGACATGTTCTGCGGAATGAAGTCCGTATCAGGGAGGATCGTCAGCTGTTTTGTTGCTTGAATCTTCGATGGATGATTGTAAGTCTTAAGTTAATTATTGGAAATTTCTATGTATGACCGTAAGTCTAAAATTAATTATTGGACATTTCTAATTCCTGTATATGTATTTTGTATTACAGGAAATATTCGTATTATTGCCTTGTGCATACAATTATTGTTCCCCTGGCGTGAGCAGATAAACATGTATAGGAATAGTAGCACTACATTTTCGCAAAAATATGTCGGATGTTCCTCGAATAAGCTACGCACATGCGGTCCTAAGAGTATGAATTGATTAGAATTAGAAACCTATTTTTTTAAGCTCTTGATTTTTTTGCTACCCACAATTTTTGTTCGTTTGTGATTAGCTGTAGATTTCTTCTTTTTTTAATAAGTTAATTAATTTTTCATTTTGATTAATTTCTTACAGCGAGTAATCGAATTAAAATGTACATCCTTACTTACCTCTTTTTAGCTAGGATGGTCCTTTATCACTCGCATCCAGTCTCTGAATATACTAAATTAGTTGAAGTCCCATTTTAACTGTGTACGCCACCTGATTTGTGTTTATCGCTTTACTGACATGTTCTGCGGAATGAAGTCCGTATCAGGGAGGATCGTCAGCTGTTTTGTTGCTTGAATCTTCGATGGATGATTGTAAGTCTTAAGTTAATTATTGGAAATTTCTATGTATGACCGTAAGTCTAAAATTAATTATTGGACATTTCTAATTCCTGTATATGTATTTTGTATTACAGGAAATATTCGTATTATTGCCTTGTGCATACAATTATTGTTCCCCTGGCGTGAGCAGATAAACATGTATAGGAATAGTAGCACTACATTTTCGCAAAAATATGTCGGATGTTCCTCGAATAAGCTACGCACATGCGGTCCTAAGAGTATGAATTGATTAGAATTAGAAACCTATTTTTTTAAGCTCTTGATTTTTTTGCTACCCACAATTTTTGTTCGTTTGTGATTAGCTGTAGATTTCTTCTTTATTTAATAAGTTAATTAATTTTTCATTTTGATTAATTTCTTACAGCGAGTAATCGAATTAAAATGTACATCCTAACTTACCTCTTTTTAGCTAGGATGGTCCTTTATCACTCGCATCCAGTCTCTGAATATACTAAAGATTTTTTTTTTTTTTAGATTAGATTAAGAAATTATTTTTATTTACCGTGTTTTATGTACAAATTGGATTAAAACTAGACTATAACTAAAATAAAAATGTGGGCTCAACAAAAGGGGCCCAATGTATTTCAACTGACTACTTTATAATGGTTTTGTTTTTACAAAATCAGTATTATTGACAGCTTAATCTATTACATGTTAAGTAAGTAATTTTTTTTACAAATAATTAATAAGAACATAAAAAAAAATATAAGTGTTGGATGTTGTTTGGTGTGCGGGATGATTACAAGGGCCTATCCCCTGTAATGTCGATGGTCGGCAGTCTTGTAGAATGTGTTGCTATGTATGATGTCGTCAAACCTGGGATCGTTGATCGCTCGGGCGCTCAGCTATCGATGATTCGGTTCTACATTTACTTGGAACAATTCCTGTATCTCCAGATTTGGATGGTCAGCAAGATTGTGCAGAAGTCTTGTTGAGAGTTGCAGCATGTATTTCTCGATTGGGATCAGTCCAGCGCTGTCGTAGATTTTTCGGTTGTTGAAAAATCTGCGTGTGTCCTTATGCCTCCAAAGTCCCGTACAGGTTCTTAGGATTTTTCGTTCGAAGATCTGAATTTTCTTCATCATGGACGGTGAAATGGTGAACCAAATCGGGCAGCCATACGTGATGACCGGTCTGATGAGTTGCTTGTAAATTAGCAACTTGGTGTCCTTGCTGAGTCCGTTCCGCTTCTTGAGGAGCGGATGGACCAGATGGAACGCATAATTGGCCCTTCTTAGGATGTTCTCAGCGTGGTTATTGAACTTAAACTTCTCCGTGAAGTTAATTCCCAAGTACTTAGTTGAGGTTTTGACCGGTACCTCCGTGTTGTCGGGAAGACGAATCTTCAAATTGCTGCAACGGGTGGCAAATGCTCGACGACGAGTTACTGTCGTCGGTGTCCGGAAACAGATCAGCTCCGTCTTGCCGCTGTTTATTTTAAGTCCCCATTTGAGATAATAATCCCAGAGGCTTCGAATGTGGGCTTCAACACGTCGCGCTGCAATCTCTGGTGACAGGGAGACAGCGTATGTCACTGAATCGTCCGCATAGAGACAAGTTCTCGTCCGTGGAACATTCAGTGGCTGGTCCGCAGTGTACAGGTTGAAAAGGATCGGACCAAGTCTTGATCCCTGGGGCACTCCGGCGTTGATCCTCCTCGTTGACGACTTGATATTGTTCACCTGTACAAAAAAAAGTTCTGTTGGTAAGAAAATTATTTATTAGTTTTACTAAATAATTGGGGAAACCGTATCCTAAGAGCTTGAAAATTAGTCCTTTGACCCAAACACTATCGAATGCCTTCTCTATGTCTAAAAGACAGGCCACTGTTGTTTCTTTTTTATTAAGTCCCCTGGTGACATCATTATGGAGCTTAAGGAGTGGGTGAATGGTCGAGTGCCTAGCTCGAAAACCATATTGAAAGTTAGGAAGAATTGTTCTTTCCGAACATAGTTGGTTGATTTTGACCAGGATCAAAGATTCAAAAATCTTGCTGATACAGCAGAGCAAGGCTATGGGACGATACCCGTTCACATTCGAGCGGTTTGTTTTCTTTGGCACAGGGACAATTTTTGCTATTTTCCACGAAGCTGGAAAGTAGCTATTGTTAACGCAATTATTGAATATGATTGCAAGCAAGAGAATGGCAATGTTGGGTAACTTTTTCAGTAAAAAGTTAGAAATATGGTCAGTTCCCGAAGATTTTTTGGAATTGCTGTTCTGGATGATTTCCCTTACTTCCGCTGCATTTGTGAAGACTGCGTCAACGGTGGGATTATTTGAAGGGTTTTCCTCGCTAAAGTTCGCTAATGGATTGCCCATAGAGAGCGCTTCACTAACTTCGGAATTGACTTGCTCAAGGAAGTCGGGAAGGTGCGCTGGTGGTCGGTCATTGAAATTACTTTCGAAGTGGACTGCGAAGGCTTCTGCCTTCTCGACCGGAGTAGTAGCCGTATGCTGGCCATAACTAATGGCATCTGGTATGGTATTTGATTTCCCAACCAGTGCATTAATTTTCTTGAATGCGTCAGGGCCTGGTTTGATGTTTTCAAGACGTTTCTTGAACTCTACTTCATTGTGGTGCCTTACTGCTTGGAGGAACATCATGTTAATGCACTGAAGTTGAGAGTGCACGCTGCGATATTCCTCATTAACAGTATTATAAGTGCGATGGAAAATTCTTTGGAGTCGCTTACGGAGTCGTTGTCTGTGAGCATAAATTGCTTGAATAGACTGGGGAAGATTAGCGTACCTATCTCTGCTGGTTCTAGGAGTCTTTTGCCTATCTATGGCATTGTTAACCACGGTATTGAAGTGGGTAATGAAACCGTCAATCTCAATATTGCTGAGATTCTGGTCTGGAGTAGGTGGTGAGAGGTCAGTCTCAATTTCCGAATGAAATCGGTTCCAATTAATTTTATTGAAAATGGTATGCTGTTCTGGCGTAACACGATGTATCATGATTCTGCGGTATAACCGAACCCTAAGTTCGACCGCTAGATGATCAGAATCGCTTGCGTGCGTAAAGCAAGTAAAATTCTGGAATTCAGGCAGAATACTAATAAAATTGGACGAAGCCAAAAAGAAGTCCAGAGTGGAGGGAGTTCTAGGAAATGTTTTGAGTGGTTGCGAAACAACCACGAAGGAATGTTGATCAGCATTACCATGCAGCCAGTCAACTATGGCTAAGCCCTGAGGCGAACTCTCGTCATCTCGCCAGAGTGGGTGTCTGGCATTGAAGTCACCACCAATCACACAATACGTATGGAGGTTGGATACGAGGTTAATCGTAGTCAGGTCTCTTTGGATGTTTTCTCGTGAAGAGTTACATCTGTTGTATACTGAGACGATCAGCAGAGTCTCCGTATCGGACACCGTGATAACTACCCCAGTGGCTTCCATTGCAAGCAAACCAGTAAAAATGATTTCATCACTTTTCATGGTGCTTCGAACAAGGATCGCAGTGCCTCTTCTTTCGGGGGATTTATTTACCCTGAAAATTTCATAGCCGTCAGGCTTGAAGGGATTTCTCGAAGAGAGCTTTGTTTCCTGCAACAATAAAATGTCGGGTTTTTTGACTTAATAAATAAGCTCAAAGAAATACGTCTGGCTATGGAAAAAATTGAATTAACATTATATGAAATTATACTTAGCCGATTTATTGTGGGGAGCATATTTCAAAAATAAATCTCCCTAAAATCAATGTTTTCGATCTGTCGTCGAGTGCGGCGTAGTTGTCCGGTATAACCTTCTTGGCCTTCTGAAGAATCGTAAAGAGATCCGTTCCAAAAAGTCGTTCTGTGTCATCAAAAAGGTTGTAAGTCCCCTTGGTCTGGGCAGCAGATGGTTTCGCTGGTGTATTGCGTGGCTTGTTGGCTGGAGTTGGGGATGGTTTGGGGCCTGGTTTGGTCGTTGATGAAGTCTTCAACTGTGTTTTGGTGTTCAAGGCAGCAACATCGGCGAAACTCATTCCGGTCTTGATACCTTGAGTGGCGGATTTGACTGCAAATTGATGTTGTTCCTTCTTCTTAAGAGCAATTTTCACCCTCTCAGCTACTTTTTGTTTGTATTTAGGACATCCTTTGTAGTTGGCTGGATGTCCAATCGACTGACAATTTGTGCAGTACACCTTGTCGTCTTTGTTGTTTGCTGAGTTGCGCAGGCAATTACCGGGAAGGTGCTCCTCCTTGCACTTTACACATCGGTATTTCATGCCGCAGTTGCTGGCCACGTGTCCGAATTTTTGACAGTTTCTGCACTGTGTGACTCCGTTATGTTTCAGCTTTTCCCAATGAACTTTTTGGTTCATCAGGAGGGTTTTTTGATAAACCGAAGGTAAATCGCAGGATTTTTCAACCTGTACCACGAAGTTGTTGAACTTGCGGTCCGTCCTAGTGGTTTTGTAAGGACTAACATCCATTACAGGAATGCCCTCGAGGATCAACTCGCTCTTGATCTCCGCTACATCATAGCTATGATGAATCCCTTTGAGGACCAGAAGCTTCTTCTTGTCCTCCTTGGACGTGTAAGTGTTGAATTCGGTCTTTCTGGACTGTAGGAATTCCTTTACTCTCGAGTGGTCTTCCTTCGACTTGGTAGTTATCACCGACTTCATGGAGTTGATGTTATGCACCTTGTAGGCGATACGGAGGCCCCTAGTGTATCTGCTAAGCTCAGCTACGTTGAGTTTGTAGCAGATTATTGGCGGCATTATGCTAGATTTGATGTCCGGGGATGACGCAGCAGTTGTTGTTGTTGTTTTTTTGTGAGCTGTTGTAGCCGGTACCGGTGGCGTATTGCTTGATGTTGACGGAACGATGGGCAATAGCGTTTGGTTCAATGTTAAGGTTGGCGTTGATGAGTCAGAGTGCTTGCGCTTTTTTGACTGCACAGCACAGAATTCTTTGTGCGATGACTCCTCATCGGTGGCTTCAGGCTCAGAATCGGAAGAGCAAGAGTGCTCTTCGTCTTCCGTCTCGCTGGCATCTCCATCGTTGGCCACGTCATCAACGACTTCCATGTCGTTTTCCTGAACTCCTTCGTTCTCATAGAGCGCATCCATATCGCTCAGTTTTTCATGGATTCCAACCAGAAATTCTTTACCATGGTTGGCCATCCCACTTTTAATTTTCTTGAGTATATCATTGTACGTCGAGATGATATTTTCCTTCCTTTTCTCCTTTTTACCCATTGCCTGTTGGGTCACACTCACTGTAACACAGTAAACAAGGGGTCAGGTAGAAACAAGCACTTTTAATATCACTTTAACGTTTTATGGTTTGGTTTGTTTAACTAATGCCCATTTGGTGTTGGGTTTTACAAAAGTTGTAGCGCAGGTAGAAACCTTTGCTGCTGTTGTTTTTTTATTTTTTTTTTATTTTTTATTATATCACTTTCACTTTGGCGGACTGCACAAGCTCGGGAGCACGATACGACCGTCGCGGTTGAATGTGAATGAATGAATGCTGAATATACTAAATTAGTTGAAGTCCCATTTTAACTGTGTACGCCACCTGATTTGTGTTTATCGCTTTACTGACATGTTCTGCGGAATGAAGTCCAAGAAATCTACTTTATAACCTTCTGATAAGAAAATGTAGATATTTCTAAGTTTAAGGCAATGTCATATAACTTAAAAAAAGATATACTTTCGAATGTGTCTAAATTTAACTAATGCATCGTTGCTTCCTAGAGTGAAGTTATCACAGGGTTTTGCGACTGTTTAATACGATTGTTCAATAATTGGCATATTTACATATAATCACCTCTTATCAAATAAAATTATCTGGAATCAGTTGTAACAGAAATTGTGACTATGTAATGCAGTTCTTTGATAAATGGATAGTCAAAAGTATGATGAAGTAAACCAAGATGCAAGTGACACCACTAGACTAGACAGGGATACGACACTGCGGAACACTTCCTACGTCATTTTCTTGCCTTTGCTCGTATCAGGTGGCAGATTTTTGGGGCTGATGTGATGAGCGCCGGTAACCTAAGCTCATTACTACTACAGCTCGTACTCTACTTTCTTAGAAAGACGACGAAAACACAGTTAAGGGGTTGTACCTGCTGGTAGTTTAATGAACCTGTTTTTGTGTCCGATTGCCCCAGGGTGGTGTTCCAACACACGGACAGAAAAAAAGGTACAAGTAATTAACGAATATTATGATTCCTTCCCTTTGCGAAAAGTAAAAAAAAAGAAGATAAGAAAAAATAATGTTTGCTTCATCAGTTTTAGCCGATCATGACGGCATACTTAGGCTATTTTTTTACTTACCTACCTTTATTTAGCACTAATAATTGTTAAATGGGCTGCATGTTAAACTTGCTTACAGCACTAACCCATTTCCATCGTTATGAATGCATAAACTTTAAAGATTTTCCGCACTATCTCTGTACATCTTACTTAGGTACATACATTTGTACAATAATATAAGTTCGCGTTTAAGTTTCTTATTTACAACTACAGGGATTAGATCCCGCTTATTGTTATACACTGTAGTGAACTGCTTACAATAGTATTTCAATGCGATTAAATTACCCTTTTTATGCTCGTGTATGTTCGACGATTTAGGCAACATACTTTTAATTCATTGAAACAAAGTTGCACAAACAATCCTCAAACTCGTGCTAAGGGAGTTATAATGCTGCTTTAGTTTCCACAATCTTCAAAAATAAGTTTTTGTGATTATTCGAAGCAAACTACCAGGGATCACAACACCAACCCCTTTAAAACTGCAGTAGAATTTCTCATTTAAGTTCTAAAAAATAAAACATTACAATTATACTTACATGCTTTACAAAAAAAAATACCATATTACGTTCGTATTTATTTTTCAAAATATAAAACACTTATTAAGATTGTCACTTGTAGCTTAACTACTAATGCTTCAACAAAAACAAATTAAATTAAAAAAAAATATTAAGTCGTCATTCTTGACACGAATATGCATTCTTATTTCGTAAGTTGCAATTTTATTCTATAAAGTTCAACTAACAATTCGTATGATGTTCAATTAACCACCACTTCCACCTGATAATTCGTCTTCGTACTGCTTACGGAAGCAGTCACCAACTGGGAAAAAGTCCCAACTTCTTTGTTGATACATATTCCAAACATACGTTTCCTGCCCAGTATACTCAGTGTCCGGCTTATTAATTAGATGCATTAAAAAGAACATGTAATTGGCCAAATTATGTTCTTTTTGAACGTGAGTATCGAAACCATGAGGTACTATATCGAAATAATCCTTTCCAATGCCACATATAAAACAGTTTGACTCCATGTTTTCTTTGACTGATTCCAGTTGATCTCGAAGTTCACCAAAAGCGTCAATGATTAAACCTTGAATAATGGCCAGCAATATAATGATAACGAAGAAGAAGAAAGTGATATCAAATATTATACGGTAAACTTCATAGTCATCACCATCGGGATCACCAATTTCATCACCGATACCGCCACCGGCCCTTACGCCTTTGTATAAATGAAACACAAAACACGTGAGCATATCATGACATTTTTTGTCGACTTCTTCGTCTTCTTCTTGTATGTAGAATTTGCGGAAGAAATTGAATGCGATGACCGTATATAGGTATACAATTATAGTTAATAACATCACCGTTAGAACTAATTGTTTTCCATTGTGTGTTACTGATTGTAGAATAGTACGCAGAGTCTTAAAGCCCACAGCCACATCAAGCAAATGTGCTGCAAAAAAGAAATTGTTGAAATTTCCCAAAATCGAAAACGTGAAATACCACAAGGAGTACAGGAAAGCGTTATCTGTTATTGTCACACCAGCTTTCCAAACTTGATACCTCCAATCAATATTAAATATATATTTTATAAAGCCACCTTCTTCGCTTTCTTGGGCCGTAAATGCGCTTTTTTCCATGCCCAATAAATTGGATATAGAGTCAAAATCATACGTTTCGCTATATTTTTGTCTGACTTTTTTTTTCACGAATTTATCCCAATAATTAACTGGGAATGATTTTGCTGATATTACAAGTTTATCCCAATGGGATTTAAGGTCATCATCTTCGGGTTGTTCAGCAATAAAGAGGCCATCGAATTCCAGTCGTCTGGCGATTTCCTTTTCCCTTTTAAAAATAGCCAACGGTACTTTAAGGTGGTAGTACGCGATAAGCATAGCTAATGATACTAAGCTGTGTAGCATTGCTGCAATGCGAATAACGTGTTCCATATAAAAGAAATCTTCATCAACATGAACTAATTCAGGAATATCATCTAATTTGTCATCACCTTCTCCTGACCCTTCTCCTGAACCAAATCCAGAAGATGAAAGTCCTGCCCCAGAACCTGATCCCATAATTAACTCTTCGTCTCCTGAACTCTCATCATCTTCGCCAAATGTTGTTACTTTGTAAAAGAGCAACATGAAATTAATGCTAAAGGCCAATACTAGAGCCACATATTTTAAATTGTAAAAATTTCTGGCTAAAAAGCTTACAGCTCTGTGAGTGTATTGTGAAAAATCGATTTGATGTACCGCTGGTGTTTCTTGAGGAGCAGCTGATGATTTTTTTGCTTCAGCTTCAATAGAAGCCATTGCGGCTTCTTGCGCTTTTTGAGCTTCTTGACGTTCTTGAGCTGCTTTCTTGGCAGCGTCTCCTCCAAGTAAGTCAACTATGGATATAGGTTCCTGTTGTTCATTTTCAAGTAATGGCTCAGTAACACCGGTTCCGTCTTCTGGGCTTGATTCGCCCGTTTCTTCCATGGATGACGTTGGGCTTACACCTGGAGATTCATGCGGTGCTACTTTGTATTGACCATTCTCCTCTTTACTAATGTCTAGGCCAAACGCCTGTACTGTCGCTGGTGGTTCTTCAATTGGTAAAGGTGGTAGCGCTCTACCACTAAACTTTTCTTCTTCAATTGGCACCAATATTTCTACTTCCTCGGATGTTGAGCCCCGCATAAGATTCATAATTATTCCGAATATATATTTAAGTACACAAACATTTCCGTAACCCGTATAATAAAACATGTAGAAGATGATTTTGAAAAATCCTATAACCAGATCGGGTATGGACTTAGTTTGCATAACACCAATTTGATGTTTAATATTGGCTGGGCTAAGCATATGAATTCCAAATTTTATACCGTCTTTAATTGCTTGAATACTTCTTCTAATAGGATCTCTAGCTGCACGTTCTTCTTCTTCTTCGCTCATGTAGGAACTATAGGACGTATCGCGTTTTACATTAGCTCCACCATCATCTGTTGCCATTAAACCGGAAGCATGAGTCATTTCAAATATAGCGTCTTCACAAAAGTTAACAAACGCTTCAAGTTTTTCCTTGTCACCACCCTCTGTTACAATTGAGTAGAAGAATGCTCTTTTCGATTCCTTTATCTGAGGCTTTTCCCATTGTTCAATATTCGATTCTTTAATTTCGAAGTAGACTCGTTCTATACGCTTTGAACTGCCTAAGATCTCTATACGTCCTAAAAATGGTTCAAAATAATTAAGGACCGAGCCGGCGGTTTCGAGGAATCTAGCTAATCGAGGTTCATTTGGCATATGCTCGCTAAGATTGGTTAAAAGTACAGCCAAGTTGAAACCAATTTCCTTTGATGGTTCATGGAAACGGTCGACGAAAGCTCCATAGTCAATTTTTCCTTCGTGATTCCGTTCGCAACATGCCAAAAGGAAATCCATTTCTTCTCTATACGAAGATAACAAATAAAATAAATTCGAAAAAAGCATAGTAGAATAAGCTTATTAAACAAATCCTAATTTTACTTACAGTGTATAATTTTTAGATTGTTCCATTTTGTCTCTAAATTCTTTAGGTGTTACCCATCCTTCGTTTTTGATATCTATTTCTTGGAAACTTGGCGACTCAGTTAAATCTTTTAATTTAAGGAACATGTCGAAATATTTCAATATTAATTCAACATTGGACGCTGATTCTACTAAGGTATCAACCATCTGCTTGCCAATGGTTCCTAAAATGTTAACATCGGTTTTTGGCTCATTTGATTTATAGTAATACCATTCTTACCATTTACAACATTTCCTTCCAGCATAGACAGCATCATTGTTATCATATCCTTTTGCAAATTAAGCAATTCCTTTAAAAGATCAACCTGACTGGAATGTTTGGACAGTTTCTCTTGCATATGTGAAAATAAGAATAAGAAACCACCGACAGCATCCCATAACCTTGAGTGGGCTAACGCCTGTTGATTTAATGTGCACGGACCTTGAATTACTTCGGTTAGAGTGTTAAAAACTTGACTTGCCACCCCAATAGCCTTGAAAAAGTTAGCTTTGCCAGCCGGATCTATGATTTCCTATAATAAATGAAATAAAAGCGAATTATTTTGTAACCACTCAATGATTATTTTTATATACCTTGCTTGAATAATGCCAGTAGAAATCCATTATAGATTCCTGAAGTCGAAGAAGATAGTCAACTGTGCAAATAACAACATTCACTGTGGTTGTGTTTCCTGCTTGAGTTCTTAGATAGTTCTGCCATTCTTCAAAAGAAAGAAAACATAAGCATTGCGTTAAATGTACACAAAGATAAGTTACCTAAATTATGGCCTTCACATGTCAACTGAATAAATCGAAACAGAGCGCATGTAAATTCCGCATCGTGCATATTTTTCTCTCCAGCTGCTCCCTCCGACCCGACACCTAGACCTGCACCCGCACTTGGAATATATTCTTTTTGTTTCGACATTGCATAATACAATTTAACAAATTCAACAAGGAAAGCAAGGGGCGCATGGATTGTAATTGACAATTACAGAGCACACGCATAAATACGTAAGATTGTATTGATTTTTTGTATTTAATAGGGTGTTATAAAATGATTTTTTTGAGGATATTCGTGCATTAGGTAGATCGGGGAAAGGTTTCGTTTGTTGTCGATGTGGAACATAATTGATTCGGATTGGTGAATGAAAATAAGAATTAGAAAATAAAAGAGGTTTAAATTTGTTCTACGAAAGAAATAGTAAATAAAAATAAAATTTTGGAAAAAATGCTTTTGGGGAAATACAATAAGCAGCTAAAAGAACTAAGCACAAATAAATATGACGAAGTATTACCTTCTGCTTTTGTGTTTCGTTCAAATGCATCAAGATCGAGAACGCTGCAAGAATTCATAAGACCGGCAATCGATGTAAAGAAACCAACATCTTTCTTTTCTTTGAGATGATTTAACATGCCCATTTGAATATCAATGTTACCACCTCTTAAAATCGCAATACCAAGATTCAAAGTAGTCATGACCATTTCTGATGGTACTCCCTTTGATGCGGATATGTGAAGTAATACCATTTCCGCAACTCCTCGATTTGATAAACGAGCTTGGTGAAATAGAAGTTTTTGTTTTTCCATTTCTTGTTCCTTTAAAATAAAATTTGATTTCGTTTTAAGTTCAAATAGTTAAAAAAAAAAGCAAATATACATATGCAGGTTATACATATTATGTTTATCATTGTTTCCTTTTTTTTACTATCTGCAAACTGATATTATTGTGAATTTTACAGTTAGTATTTCTATAAATTCAATTAAATTGAATCCATTGTATTACAAGTGCTACTTAATCAAATACATATGTATGTAAAATGACGATTTAAAATTTACCCTATAAGTTTTTTTTATTTGGAAATTATTTGCTTTGGGAGCCCAATTCTTACCATAAGTTTATCCATTTGATGCTTTAATCGCGTCTGATAAATATGTTAGTATAGGTGTTAAAAATGTTAGTCATAATACTCACATGGATGCTTGTTCCTTCGCCTTCTTCACCTCCTTCTGCATTACCTTCTTCGTCACCTCCTTCTTCCTCTTCTTCACCACATGACTTGGCTGCAATCTGGGCATAAGACATATACAGTAGATCTTCTTGCAATGCTCCGCTTCGTTCCGTCATTGCACCGCGACAAAACGTTGTGACTAATTGTGTCAACGGATCTGGCTTTCCTTCCTCTTCTTCAGCATCTTTTTTGGATTTTTCTGATTCCTCGAAGGTTTGCGTTAGATCTTCTATCATAATTTCTTGGCCTACATTTTCTTCCTGTAACCATTGTTCATAGTAGGTTCGCGCAAATATATTGCAAGCACGATGTCTATTTTAATATAAATGGGAAAACTTGTGTCATAAAACAAACAAAAAATACAGCTGGATTTCAAACATTCGGAAAACCAAATTGTTAGTAGAAACTATGTAAATACATACACAACTAAATAAAAAATACATGAACAAGCTGAAGCACCTGCTTAATCGGTATAGATGTTTAGCTCTCAAACAGCATATTGCCGCTTGACGCCTTGCCAATGACAATTTAGAGTTCCAGGATTGGCATCTGCTCTTAGATCGACTAGCCTAAGGGTACAAAATGCGATGGTTAAGCCATAGGTGTTAATAACCACTTTTTTTTTGTTAGTTTAATGTTTTATAATCAAAGCCAAACAGTGAAGAAAATCAAAATTTTCTTAAAAATTAATATTTCACTGTACACAAAAACTATTATAAATTAGTACAGTTAAAATCAATTAATATAAAACCAAATACAGAAATTTTAACATAATATAGCACCTGGGTAGAGAATGCAGAGACGTCTGTCGAAAGCAAGCGATAACCGCGCGCTTCCGCTGTATTGAAACAACGCTCCTATAAACATTCTTACTCTGTTGTTGCGGATGATCAATCTAATAAACAAGGTAGTTCAATTCGTCCGTAACAAAAATTGTATAAATATAATGGAAAAGAAAATGACAAAAGAAGTTAAAATTAAGAAGAAACCAATAAATAAATTAAGAAAAATACATGATACGCATAAAATTGGCACATAAATAAAGAAAATAGGACTAGATGACAACTTAAATGGAAACATACCATGTGTAGGCCGAAGAGAACCTTTGCCATTGCCACGATGCGATCAACAGTCTCTTCTGTTTTATCTTTTTTCTCGTTCTGACTGGATTTTTCAACCATAGCAGTGTCTTCATGCATCTCATCTTTTTTTCCAAGTTTCGAATAGAGATAATGTTGCCATGACATTTCGTCTGAAGGGTCTAATTTGTCAGGCAAAGTTAGTTGATTTCTTGCAAACTCAATGACTTCGTATTCTGGCATTTTTTTTAAGTATCGGTCCTTGCAATGCTGTACAAGTTCCTGTTCCCGACCCGCAAATAAGTTGAGTCCTACTGGAAGTAAACGTTTCAGGCAAGCCACCATAAGACTTGCTTGTACTTCCTTATCTTTGTCGCGTTTCTTATCACGGTTCTTCTTCTTTTTTTTAACTTTTCCTCCTGTCACGGGAGCACCATCGGTAACAGCAGCTGATCTTCTCGTAGCGGTTGGCATTATCAAAGCCATGTTGTCAATTTCATTTGCGGATATAAAGTTCTGTTCTTCCTTTAGAAAGTATTGGCTCTTAGACCAAATATTGAAAATATCTGCCACGTAATTATAGAGCTCTTCTGCTTCTGGGATATTGTCCTTAAGCCAGTGATTTCTTTGCAAATCGACATATTTGATAAGCAATGGGTAAAATGAGTAAATATCTCTTACTAATAATTGCCAATCTTCTTGTAACTGTGTTTCAACTTGGGAAGTATCATCAGTAGCAGACTTTATAAATCCGCGCATACTCTCCTCCTTGTGAAACATATTTTCTGTTCGCTTCTTTACTCTTTCTGCAAGTGGTAAAAATGGATCCTTTAATAGCTCTTCTGACGTATTTATAATTATCTGTTGAGTGTATGCAGCTATTCTTGTCATCCATGGGGCGTTTTCGTTGCCAATATTCTTTTTGATCATTTTTAAAACATTTTTGAGTAATGAGTTCATATGATCGGCTGTAACCATAGTAACATGATTTCCACTGGTTGGGCTCACGTTGTCTGGTCCTTGTGCCCACCAAAAAGGCAAATAGGAACACAGAAGTGGGAGAATAACGTCAATGATGAAAGGGGCATCGGCATATGTTTTATCGGATTCTACAAATTGATCAACTTCTTGCAAAATTGTTTCCAAATTAGGCATACTGCCCTCCATTTTAACCATAATGTCTTGAGCTTCCAAAGAATGATCAGCAATTCTGTTTAAAAGTGAAAATTGATTATGCTTATTCAGATGGGGCTCCAGAAATGCAACTGGAAAGCATGAACTATAAGCTCCCAAACACGAACCCAAAGCAGGTTTATGGCGCTCAATTTCAGTTTTTAAATATTTTATTTCATGTGTAAGTGTTGGATCAGTGCCTAAGTGGTAAAGAGCTGCCAGGATTTTGTAAGAAGCCACTTGGATTTCATCGAGAAGTAGGTCACTTCCATAGTCGCATGCGGCTAAGTGATCAAACATTGCAGTGAGCACAGGGAGAATAACTTGGTTGACATAGGCGAGTGACGTAGATGTTTTGAGATGAGTTCCACGCAGGTGACTATATTTTCCATCTTGTAAATTTACAATCGTGTTTCCCAGATCGTCAGCTGTTTGATTGAAGAACGTAAGCATAGATGTTCTTATAAACTCTGGACAGTTTTTAACCAATGATTTGGCATCAATTCCTTTAACTAAAACCTGCAGGCATCGGACTGTAATTCTGACGTCTGGACCAAAAGCCGCTAAACGATTCCTAAGCAATGATGCCAATTTACAAAAAATAGATGCCACCATTTCCTTTTCCTTCAGAGACGCAGCACCAATATTGTTTGTGGCAGTGGCAACAGCTATGAAGTAATTCCTATGCGTTGAGAAATATTTTTCCATAAGCGGTAACACGACTTTAGAAAAGAATTTTATATCGCGTGAAGCAGTTTTAAAAGAGCTTCTTCTGCTAAACGTTGTTGATGGTTTCAATAATTTCATATTAATTGTCGCTCTGTCCAGGTATTGAATAAGTTTTTCCAATAATGAATATGAAAATCTTAACTCCACAGCCGCTTGTGTTGCACCACCTTCACCTTCAACTGTGCCTCCTTTTGTTGGTCTTAATAAATATAAAATATATTAATATAAAAAACACAAATCAATAATATATACATACTTATGCAGTTTATATCCTTGGTACTGCATGTATTTCAGAAATTCCTGTGATCGCTCTCTGTCTTTGCGCTTTTCCTTATCAGTCAAAAGATCGTAAGGAACCAGTTGTGAATGAATAGTGCCTCCACATGTATTAAGTTCTTCTTTTTTCTTTTTAGCCCAAATATCATGAGAATTCTCAGCCAAACGTTCTGCCATATTCTGCATTTCTCTGCTCAGTGTTAAATTTGTCATATCCACTGGGTGTGGATTGTAATTAAACGCATTTCCCTCATTCTGAAAATCATTCTATTCGTAAAAAATAATTGGAAAAGGGCAGGTGTGGGAAAGCAGGTTTCAGAAGGAATATTTAGTGATACGGATTTTTTGGTATGTTTTAGTATTTATGGACTTCACTCATTTTCAATTTTTAACATACGATTTGTGGCTTCGACTGGCGTCTGGTTGATCCTCTATTATTCAAGGGGACGTCAATTTCCGAGTGCTCTATGGTCCATCCAATAGATAAAAGAGCCTTCAGACTTTCTCTAACAGGATCCCTATATCTTTCTCTTTCCTTTAAAAACAATTAAAGAATTATGGATAGTAAATACATTAAAAAGAAACCTACGTATTCGCTTAACATGTTGTAAGGTTTTAATCTGGGATGTCTACGCTCTGAATCTGAACGAATATCGCCATGAACCCATCCTCCTTCTAATCTGCGACTTGCCCACGCATCGTGATAGTGCTCGCTAAACTTTTGGACGAGTGAGTTAAGATCATTGTCTAAATGCACAATTGTTGTGTCTATAGGATTTGGGTCATATTGCGGTTGATCAGGAGCTCCTGTTTGACGTCCATAGTAATCTTCGTCAGGATTTTTCGACAAACTGTAGTCTGGCGGTAACGCACAACCGATTGCAATCAAACACGGCAAAGCCTTTCCAAACAATTCTGGGTCATAATCCATATTGCTGAGAGAGTCAAAAATATTGGAAAATAATAACATTGTCAAACGTTTTTCTTCGTCCGATGATGCTCCATATGAGCCTTGGCCTTGTGTTGAGCCATAATATTTTGCACAGCGGTCGAAATGAAGAGTAAGGAGCTAAAAGCATAAATCAAAGCATTATTATATAATAAATTAAATCTATGTGTGAATGTTAATCAGATGTGCTGGTTTTCGAAGATAATCTCAAATTATTGAAATTTAAATATTTCTCTTTAGCCACCAAAACAAGGAAATATCTTACAATTTATATATGTATGTATGTGATCAAATTGAAAGTGAAAAAAATCTTCGTTCCTAGCAAACAACAGTGATCAATCTGACTCTCTGACTTTTAGAATTATGTGGTAGGTATTAAAAGACCAGAACTAAGATCAATCACTTTTGTTTTGCTTGATTATGATTATTAAAGAAATGTTCTTACTCTTAAAGCCACTGTTGTATACTCAGAAAGTTTCGAGACATCCACAGTCAACTTGCGTAAAAGTTTTAACAACATCGCAGGTTGCATCTGAGATGTCAGCGCAACAAGGAAATCTGATACAGCTTCTCTCTGGCCCTTTGTTAGCATACGATTTTTTGAGAGTCGATAAACTGTATGCAAAGTAGCATCCAATAAGCTAGCATAGTTTTCGGCTTCATTATAGAATTTCGAATGTTTAATGAGAAGCGGGAGAATTGAATTGCCTATGTAGCGGTTCATTGACAATGCCATATCACTTTCAGATCCGTCGCTTTTGTCTAACATAGTTGCAGTACGTAAATCGGGTAAAAACGCGTCTTCCAGAAGTTTGTAGAATAATTCTTGTGTTTCAATTCCGTACACTCGTTCTAAAAATAGCACAATGCTTTGCTTATTATTGGGTAGTAAGCCAGATGGCATATCGGACTTGGGCTTTTCCTCCCCTGGAGACGTTTGCGAGAGAGTAAACTTTAAGCTTAAGACACCTTGTAGATCCTCAAGTGGCACTAGAGATCTCAAAATAGCTCTAGCTCTCAGCGATTCGTTCTTGCCCTGTTCGATTACAGATGCATCTGGCGCACATCTGCCAAGAAGATCTACTAAAGTGCAATAGAAATTCAAGATAGCCGCACCAGTGTCAATGTAATCTTCGTCGTCTTCGCCTTCGGGCAGAGGATGAGTAAAGTTGAGGCCAGCAATAGTACCTTCAGCTTCATCTTGCAACTTACAACGATCGGCTATTTTCTCGGACATCTTATTGGCCTCAACAATTGCGCGAAATAGACCTTCTCCTTCTCCTCTTAGAGCCGGCCCTAAACATTCTGGACGACGGATAAGAAGACGAATGACAAGGTTTGCATTTTCTTCAACACTTTCTCCATTTACCCATACACAATATCGAAGGAAATCTAAGTAACGTTCACCCTCAACTGGGTCCCAACCCAAGTCTGGATATCCTTTTTCTACAAGTTCTGAGTTGCTTTGCAATCCACACCTGGATAGGTACACAGCAATTTTTTCAAGATAGTGTTCTCTGAGTGCCAGAGCTAATTCTGTGTTCTCCATTAAACTCGAATATGCCACGTCCAATGGAGTTGACCCCCTTAAACTAGGCCGGGCTAATAAAATGTTGGCATTATCTAATAGAAAATCAAAATGATCGAACATTGCTTTTTGATTTTGGCGTCCAGTTCGACAAAAGTAACAGAGGAATCGACAGCAAGCAACCACCATTTCATGCGAAGTGTCCTTTTCTTTTGGTGGGGCACCTTCTGCTCCATCAGTTTGTGCGGGTGCATCACTTTGAGCTTGTGCACGACGTCCAAGAGTATTCATCATTACCGCCATAACGTTTTCATGCACCCTCAGTATTCGTATAAGATCAGGATGTTGGAAGAATGTGGCATTGTTAACTAATTTCCAAAGCCTCTTCCTCATTAGTTCTTCTTCTTCTTGACTCATTTGAACAGGAAGCAGTGCCCGAATTTGGCTTAAACCAACCCACATTTCAGCAACATCGTCTCTAGCTCTACTATTGATAACATACGTTTTTTCTAAAGCGCGCACCAATTCTCCCACGGTGTCATATTGTCGAACGAGAAGACTAAACATTTCCCTAACGAGTTTCGGATTTTCAATTTGTGACTCTTCCGCCCAGGTGACTATGGTTTTTATAAGAACCTTTCGAAAGACTTCTTCAGGGGTTTTCTTTTCTGGTTCTTCGGGTTCTTTTGGTCCTTCTTCCAATTCTTTGACTGTGTTAATAAAATTGTAAATTTTTGTTATAGGACCGGTTTTTATTTCTTCAATCGCGTTGCCACTGCTTGGCTCTTCAGGCTCCTGTAAGGCATTTAGGGAAACTTTGTTCATTAGACTATCATGAAAATCGTATAGACTTCCACGAAGATCCAAACCGCACGTACAATTTTCTTGATCATCATGTTCAAGATTTTTAAAACACAAAATTTGATTCATTTGCTCTCGTGGAGGACATCTGAATTCTTTCGTTTTTTTAGCCGCCACGGCACTGGGAAGATCAGACTGTTTTATTTCGATGTATCGGCGTAGCTGATCCGCTTGTAAATCACCAACAAAATCATGTGAGAATGCAATTATGCTTTCTACTCTATGTCGAAGTTGAATGTCATACAAATGGTGAACTAAGTAGCACATTTGAAGTTTAGCGCCCTCAGCCATTTTCATTGTTAGTAACCCTTTGCGATGCTCATCTTTACCGTCTACAAAACACATAATAAAAGCATATACAAAATCAATTCAAGTACAGAGCATATGAAACCGCTTAACGCGATTTTACTACAATCCCATACCCTTTTGGAAAGAAACATCCCATGTTTCAGGGTTTATCATTACAAGTAGTTTTTGGACATCTTCATTCGTTAAGACGCCGACCAAAAGAAGGCGATCCGTAAGTTTGATTAATGGCCTTGATAGAAATTAATGTGATAAATAACGATTAATTAATAAAAAATGCACTTACAAAAACAGATTTTCATTCGACCAGCCAATCGGATCCCTATTATGCACTTGATTTACTTCAACTGCCTCTTTCAAAGCTTCCATTACAAACTCTCTGACAACTTCTAGTGGGAATTTTGGAGAGTAAAGTTGTTCGATCGTCGGGATGGGTTCACTGGAAGCACTTGGCGCTAAACCAATTGTTTGAGGACTTGTGGGGGGACTGGATATTTGAAAAGTTACACAAGTGCAGAATGTGGGGCATAAAAAGAGTCAATGCATCAACATAAATGAATAGAGTAAATGTGTGACGTTCACCATGATTGATACATGTTTGAAAATGAAAGTGGTAATTATAAAATATATCTATAGTGTTTTGTAATACCAATTAAAGAAAGCACAAATTTACATAACCGTGGGCTTAGTTTCAAGATATTGAAAAAACAAAAAATTCATAAAATAATGCCAAGAAAGGTGAACGAGACTCACACCGTAACATATGTACATATTTACGATAGGCATACATACATTCATATTTATAAATTAAAATTAGATTAATTTAAATTTTAACATGCAGATTCGAAGAATCTATGCAAAAAAAAATGCAATACATATCTATAATGAAACTTTAAACTTGTGCACTCATTTGTGCACTTCATTTGCAATAAATTGAAAGTAAGCCATATGGTATTTTAAATATTGTTTTTTATTTTAAAATTGTGTTACTCACTCAATAATATAAAAGAAACTGAGCTTTATAAGTTGTTTTAAAGCCAGGATATGGATATATGTTCTAAAACTTACGTTATTTCGGTCATTCTTAGTTGTGGCCTTACGGACTCAGTAACAAGTGAACGAAGTGAATGACACATCTCTTCATCACTATAAAGTTCTTTAAGCTCGGGACCGAGAGGTGTAATATACTCATTTTTGCAGACTTCCATAGTTGTAGCATGTGATTCTAAATGTAATGCAATTAAAAGGTCGTAAAATCCCTGCCGCAAGGGCCCACTCATATACTCCGATCGAATAGCATAAAGGAGTTGTTTTTGATCAACGTGTTGGCATAGTGCATGCGCCGCTCTATAATTGGATTGGTAGCACAGAGCCGCATAAAGTGTAAGAGTATGAGCGTGAAATGACAGAAGTTTGTCCATTTCTATAAGTTCTAGAATATCGATGCAACGGTCCTCCTCTGGTATATGCAAAGCCAGCATAGATACAGGATCTTCACAAAGCATAGACCAACCACGGATATCAGAAAGCTTCAGTGCATGAACTTGAAGTGCCGTATTCGGAACTCTTGCCCATTGATGTGGTTTCAAACATTGTACTTTCAGACGTGGCGGTGATTGTGGATTAACATGCTTGTCGCTTGTAGGTAGAACAGCAGCCGACAGAGGTAAGGTCGTTGGAGTTCGTCCAAGTTCAATTTGAAGTATTTCTTTGCTGGTTGCTTCAACAAATATTGCTGGAAACAGCTTTGTATCTGGTTCCATTAACCAACGATGAGAAGTCTCTTTTCCTTCACATGTAAATCGAATAATACCAGTGGCAGTATCAACAAAGCAACCAACAAACATTCCTTGCGATGCTCCTTTTCCTGATGCATCTTGCGTTACCTCATTAAATAACTCATCCGCTCGCACAACATAACAACTTTGACGATCAATATGCTCTATCGGTTGCTCATAATAGTCTTCAATTATGACGGAAGCACATCTGACTTTGGATTTGTTAAATTCCTTGCTATGCAAGTGATATTGAGTTGTCACCCAACCAACATACACGTGTGTTGGGTCCTGTCCAGGAAACACGCGCACTCCGTAAAAATACTCATTAATAAGCCTTAGACAGTCGGCGTCAAACATTTCATTTCCAGATGATTCAATTGATGGGTTTCCTAAATTTCCACCACTCATTGCTTTGGGTCCCGTTTGTCGTTCAGGTACAGAAGGAGGTTGAATGCCTAACTCATTGGTCTGCAAAATATTTTTATAATATATTAAAAATGTATTGATCTGAAATTTAAAACAAATTACATTAGATATGCGCACTGTTGGATTTCGCGTTGTCATTTGGGAATTGACAACATTTCTGCCGTGAGCTTTTTTAACAACGATATGTGTATATAAAAAAGAACTAGTCAGTAGAAGTCTTATAATTAATTATTGGATAACTCTTACCGACTGTGTTTCGCCTCTCCATTGGTGAAACTTCTCTGTTTCTGTTTAGAACCTTCTCTTTGCTTTGGTCGCGTGATTTTTTGGAAAAAAATTTGAATGGACTTCGCCCTCGTTTTTTCTTTTCATCTACTTCTTCCATACCATTCATATCTAAAGCCGAAGTGGATCTCTTCATATTATCGGACATTACATCAGATTCAAATGTAATGTTCCTTGTGAGGGAGCCTTTTCTGGGGGGTCGGTGGGGTCCGCTTATAATATTTTCATCGGCCTCAGCAACATCATCATAGTTTCTATTCAATCCCTTAATATCATTCATCGTAAAGCCACTCTTTAGCATATGATCCAAATGAGCGGCTTGTGAGGGTTGCATTTGAATAGTTTCCTGATTATCCTTTAAAAGCCTATATTGCCGAATTTTTATTTCTTCCCAACGACGAGCTTTTTCGGTTTCACTTTAAATATTTATTGCAGTAAGAATAAGAAACATAGGAACTTAAAAATGATTTCCCTACCTAATAAACTCGCTCATGCAGGTTACTGGAAGAGATAATCGCAAAAATTCCCAATTAGCTTTTTCCATTGTTTCGAAAGTATTATGGGATATTTTCAGATGAGGTGGTGTATCTGCTCCGCCGGGTATGCGTGTTACATCGATACGACAATCTGGCATTTCCTCTGTGTTTTCAAAAATCGGTTGGTCTTTAGTATACCAATGCGTTACAGGACGACGCATATTACTAATAAAAAGTAAAAATACAAAACGTTTCCATTATTACTCCCTAGTACATGCATAAGTATGTACAGAGAAATAAGTAAAAATTTGACTTCGAAAACTTGGTTAGGTAACTATTGTAAGCTGTAAAATTGTAATTTTTTTTATAGATGTTTACCAGTAAATATCCTAAAACAAGACCATATTTACTAAAATGTTAAGTAAGGAAGATATAATAAAATGATACTGCGGGTAATACGATTTTTTTTGGATCGTATTTAATGTTAGCAAGTTCAATTTGCACCTAGCATATGTAAATAATAAGTGCCTACTTTATGTTTAAGATGTTTGTATTATAAATCTTACACGCAAAATGGTTCATAGCCTTCTTGAAGTCCACATGTTGTGAAAAATTTTAGAGAATCGACATCTTGTCCGTAAATTAAGCGCGCTTTTTGTCCAACCTATCAAAGTATTTACATAATAAGAATATTATCAAGTGATCGTTTAATAATACTTACACCCAGTGTGCACGCTGGAACGAACCCAACTCCCTCAGCAGTAACCTCCGCAAAAGTTGTCTCGCCACCAAGAGCGTCCATTAAAAGCTCACCATTCAGCGAGAAACCTAATATTTGAAAATTATATTCATTAACTTTTTACAAATGCTGATTTGAAAGTAAAAACTAAATAACATATAATTAATAAGCCAAAAATGCATGCTTTTCTTCAGTAGTGAGCACACTATAACTAACTAGGAATTTTAAAAGCGGTTTTAGTATCCGTAAATTAAAATATTAAAGTAGTTAGTGCAGTAAAAATTTGCGATATTAGATGGAATCGTGAGTTGATAACACATTTAATAATAATTCGACAGTGTCTATCCAGAATTTATTTTAATTTGTGAAAGGAGACACGAATGGCGTGTCATGCTCCAGCCAAAAAAAGCAAACTTATGCTATTTTAATAAATCGAAGAATGATCTATACGATTTTTGTTAAAAAAAAAGATAAACATTCTAAATGAACATATATTTTTCCTTAGGGGATAGCAATGAAGGCTGGTATTTTGGTTTAACTAATAAAATATTTAAAAAAAATGTTTGCATGTTTAAATGTAAACGATGTGGGAAATGTTCTTATTTTGTTGTACCAAATATGTACTTATCTAAAAGCAAAATAACACGTTGTGGTAAAAAGTAGGGTTGCAAGAACTATAAAATTGTTGATTGAAGGAATTAAGATAAGCACAAGGATACAACAAATGACTCATAACTTTAAATATTTATAAAATATTTGTTCTTACTGATCGTGTGATCGGCGAGATCAAGAAAAACGCCAACGATATCACCAGGTCCACATTGTTTACCAAAGGACTCACTTGTCCCGCCGAAGACTTTTTCTTCCTATTTTTCACAAATTGTGCGGAAGAAAATATGCACATTATAAATGAGTTATTTGTTTTCCTTGTAATACCTATACATGTTCAAAGTCTGTAATAATTGTTTTAAAGAAAATTGTCTAACACTCGTATTTTGCAAAGTTGAGCACAACATTATTTTCACGGTAATCAATAGTCGATGAATTAATAGAAAACAATCCAGTTACAAAAACGTTGACAAAATTATTAAAGCACAATTTATAAACGGCGATTTTTTAATTCTTACTTATAGTTTGTTCCTTGACGTCAATAAAACAACCGATTACATCCCCTGCTTCGTAACGAACACCGAAATGTTCGATTGAACCTCCGTGCACCTTAGTGACCTGTTTTATTACGTTGATAACATTCAATAAGTTTTAAAATATAATAAATCGAATGTAACTTGCGATTCAGCATACATTGAGCCAAATGCTTAAGTGATGTTTTCGTTAAGGGGGTTGTTTTTGTTTAATTTGCCGCCTATTTATATACATAGGTATATACATATAAAAAAAAACTTACATTGTGTCCATCAAATGCCCAGCTGCAATCATCGCTTCCTAACATGGCGCCTGGGTGACAATCAGCACGTGCCCATCCAACACGCATTGGTCCTGAAGTTAAAACTTCAAATTCAAAATACCACTTGCCAGAGGTAACCGCATAGTTTCGCTCAACACGATATGTCCTAAATGCAGCAAATTTCAAGCGTAGTGCTTCAGCTAAAAGCGCCTCATTTCCTTCACCAGTTGGTGGATCTAATACATAACCGTAGACAAGAAGTGTGCGAACTGTTTCCGAAGCAGTGTCACGATTGGCCTTTTTTATAGCTTCGTCTACTTTCGTATAAGGAACTAGATGTGGACTTCTATGATTTTCCGAGTCCTCATTAAGGCCATACGTCCATCCCTGTTGTATTCTTTCCTTTGCCCACAAATTATGGGTGTTTTCAGCTAATTGATCAACTAACTCTTCCAACTTGGGTGTTAGTGTAACTGCACTTAGATCTAATGGCGCTGGTTTGTAGCCATTTGCTTGCATAAAAATTTCATTTGGTAACCGTATAGGGCGGATTCTAGCCGGAGGCCTGTCCATTGTAATATAATATCCAAGAGCAATTATTGTTCTACAAATTTGGAGGGATTAAAGTTTTTGATTGAATTTTGGTATATAGAAATAAAATTACTTCAAAGTTTGAACAGCTAATTGACTATCGTATCGTTTTTCAGCAGGAGGAAGTTTTTCAAATTGCGTAAGGCAGGGGTGTATACGATGATAATCATCTCTGTCTTCGCCCCATGACCAGCCTGACTCTATTTTGTTAAGTGCCCACATTTCGTGTATATTTTCAGCTAATTTATCCTTAATTGAGTCAACAGAAGAAGGAAGTGTTACTCCCGACGTATCCACAGGATTAGGTACAAATGCAGTGTCATCCTCAATCATCCATGGCCCAGCAAGAACATTTTTATTCAGATTACCGAAATAGAAGCATGGATCTAAACTAAGAATTTGATGTGGCATCAAGCACTGAACTAATGGAGAGAAGCCAATAGGCGGCGGATATTTAAGACGGCCATGATCTCCTCCAAACAGGAATCGACAACTAAATGAATAGCATTGAATACATTAAAGTAATAGGCATTTCTGTTCAAGCTACCTTAGTTTTGATGAACAGCTCATTACAGGGAAAAACATTCCATCTAAATTAAAGCCTCTAAAACTTCCCTTAACTTTCATGCCATTAAAAGAAAATGTGATTATTGGAATAGCTAAATCGAGCGCAACACCGATAACATCGCCTTTTTTTATAAAGGGCTCATCTGGTAGGTTCTCAACGACTTGTGTTTTTCGGCCTCCGGTCCAAAAATGTGCTCCGTCGAAACCAAAAGAATAGAGATCGTCGCCAACCCCGTTTCCACCCCATTTTTTTCCTCCACCTGGATACGGTACATAGCTGCATAAAAACAGATATAGTTCACAATTTGTAATAATGAAAGAATATAAATGCGTTTACCCAGCTGTATTTGCCCACCCTATTCTTAGATGTGGCATCATATGCGTTGTTCTTTCTATATGATCCATTGTTACTTCGAAGTACCATTTTTGATACATTGCTGAACCTTCCACGCGTCCAACAAAAATGTTTGGGCGAATACTTAGAGAAAATTTGTTTAAACAAGTTAAAATAAAGCCTTTTAGTTCTCAATTTAATAAATTACCTTGCAACGTGATCTACTAATTGGGTCTGAAAAAGCAGATTTTTTCCAGGTAATAGGTAATCACAAATATTATTTTGTGACGATCTAACTGCAACACCATTACCAACGCATAGTGAACATAATACGTCTAAAACTTTGGGATCCCGACCATGCTTTTCAAGTAGCGAAATAATGACTTTTATATGTTCATCTCGCATCATATTTAAAGCTTCCGGAGAATCGATTAAGACACAGTGAAGTACATCTAACATGCCAGAGCCTTCACTAGAAGCTTGAGAACCTAAACGCGAAAATAGCCAGTTAAGACGATTGCTATTTGCAAATTGTGCGCAGTTGGTATGATTTCCTTTTATAATGGCTGCCAAAAGCTGATAAAGGTATGTAGATATTAAATCCCAACTTTGGCCGATTTCATCGCCAGCAAGGAAACTCGCAAGAAATCCTTGCGACGTGATTATATTTATTTTGTCAATGGCTTCTAATATAAGGTTAAGAACCCCCTCTTCTTGAAAAAGATCTTGTCGGTTACGAAGCGCACGGAATCTATTTTGTTTTTCCTCGTGCTCCATATCATCTTCAGGTTGCGAAAAATAATTTATCAAATCTTCTAAACACATAACCATTTCACTTAGGTTTACTTTCTGAAAGAATATTGAGTGTCTCCTGTTTGATTGCAAAGTTTCTAGTCCACTGCAAATAATAAAATTTAAAAATTTGTTTCAATATCTTTAAGACTATGGAGAATACTTTATAAATTGTGTAAACAAACTGCTGCATTTTCGAATTACTCTGGCTGTTTTTGATTCTTCTTCCTGCGATCGTGAAAAGTCCAAGCAATCGTCCATTTTACCTTCTTCGTGTAGGATAGCTTGTTTCTCTTCAACTTTTCCTAATCCTTTTTTCTTTGTTTCATAGCTTTTATAACTTAGCCATAAACTAGACTCACAATGCTGAACAATTACGGTGGTATCACCATACTTTATAATAGGCGCTCCAATTATTTCTAGATCTTTATCTTCAAGAACTACTTTTTGATCGTCTTTTTCTTGCCTCAAGCAAAATGTCGTTGAAGCAATAGTAGCATCTTCTTTTTTTACCTAGGGTTTTTAATAAGAATATTTAAAATCGATCAATATATTATTTCGGTTAAAAACATGGCTACTAACTAAATTCAATTCGTTGTTTTCATTTACTCCCAAATATCTGCCGGTAGTTATATGCCGTATACGCATTGGATGGTACCAGTTTATAAAACCTCCTGTCCACTTTGTCCTTGCCAACTCCAATCTCCACAGCGAACGTGCTTGTGACATAACAGATCCGCCTTCGTAAACCACAATACTTAAAAATAATTGTTATTATGTGCAAATTAACGATTTAAAATGTTTTTTTTTTATACTTACTTTTGGCCGGCTTCTCGACCCCAGGTACTAGGAATAGTTAGGCATTCATCACCTCCATGGAAGAATCGCAAAACATCCCCACCAAAAACATAACCTACATACTTCATGCGGGAAATACCGGTTCCATATGGTTGAACTGACCAGTGGGTGACATGGAAGCTTGCATTTACAATTGACTGTTCGTTTTCTTTAGTAGTATGCTAAAAAAAAAAAAAAAGAGTGTGCGCCATTTTTCAACTTTTCACTTTTAAAAAATTAATTGGTCTTACCAAATATCGCTCTGTAGCCACAGACACCAAGATCAGGTCATCACCTACACGGACTTTCTCACCCTCCGAGCGTTGTTTGCTTGCAGGATGTACTGTCCACCAACAAGCTTCACCCTGGCTATGCTCTTGCAAACCCACATCAAATGAAAGTTTGTCATTAGATGAAGATGTGGAAAGGCACGCTAAGTACTGTTTTCATGGTAAGAGAATTTACATTGTCAACAAAAATTGTTGAGATATATTTTATCGTTTTGCTCACCATATCACTATTATGATGCCGGAGAAGTATCGCATTTCCATACAAAAGCGTTCTGTGACCCGAGCCAGTCCCCTTACCCTAAATTCAGAAAAATGAAATTATATTTAAAAGTGTCTTGATCATTATCTATAATTAAAATATATAATAGTTAAATATATAACAAACAAATTGAAATTAAATGGCGGGGTCTATAACGACTTAGATTCAGGAAATATATCAGTAACCAATTTTCAATTCTAATTTCGCATCTGTGTTGTTAAGTGAAAGCGGAAAATCATTACAAATTTATTTTATCTAGCACATAAAGTTAAGGTCAACTTGATATAATTTTGAAATTTCATGTACATACAGAAATTAGTCATCCACAATTTTTCTTCATACATTTTTTTTTTTTGTAGATTATAGAAATTTTTTTATACTTACAAAAGTCTTGTCCTTTTTTGCGTAACAGTTTTATTTATATTTTTTTTTTTTGTATTTATGTTTTTATGATGAATAAAAGATTTGAAAATAGAATGTCATTTGGTTCCAAAAAGAGGATAAATTTTAGCGTTATGTGCAGGTATAACGCGTAGGGATGAGTTCGAAAATAAAAATTTTGGTAAAAGCAACCGGAAATTGGAACATAAATAAAAAAGAAATATATAATCAAACAATAGATTGCATGTGAAGGTCATTTCAGTTTGGATGAAATATAATTGATTGAATTATAGCGCAAAGCATAATTAAATATTTTGAAATGACAACGAATCCTACTCAAGAAACATATTCATTTACAATCAATTAATTATTATTACGGTTGAACCGATCGAGATTTAAAACTGGCTAATTGTGACCCTATTCTTGAATCATAAATTTAAATTTTTTTTGTTTCCTTTAAAAAAAAGTGAATAAAACGTACGGTCTCAGACCCTGCTGCTGTAACTAACTCCTGTAAGGCACGAACGGACAATGCTTGTTCAATTACAAAGACACATTGTGATAAATCAGGAGGGATATTTTTATCTGCTATATTTTCTAGGAAACAGTGTCTGTTTCCAAATCCTTCAGCTGCAAGACAAACACGTTCACCAGTTGCTGTACATGATAGACATACCATGTCTTCCTGTAACGTTAAATAATATTTTTTTAGTTCCAACGAACATTAATAATTAACATTAAAATTATTAACTCTTAAGAAAACAAGCCGGTTAAATGAATTTATTTAAAAAAAAACTTGACCCGTTAAGAATTAATTTTTTTTTTTATAGTTTTAGCTTACCGTACGCAAGAATGAAACGTCATCCTGCTCTGAGCTTCCTTCCGCCTCAGCCATGTTCGCAAAAAATACTTATTGTAATATTTGAGAAGTTATTCGGTAACCTCTTAAGTGATAAAGCCTCTGAGGCATAACCTGATTGTAGCTATCGTTCCAACTTTTTTGTAAAGTTGAATTTAATCCTGTGGACAGATATTAACATTAAAACCATAAAATAAACACAAACGAGTACAAAACAAATTCTGAAAATCTAATTTTTTATATCACAGGTTTTGTTTGTTTTAAATGCATTTCTATTTATTAAATCCAGTACTCTTACTTGATAGGAAAAAAAAACGCTTAAAACTAGCTTAACTAACTTAACTATCTTATTCTAACTTACTGGCCCTACACGGGCACTCTAAGCTAAACTTAATTCTTCATCTATGTCTTTCGACGTAGTTTATATCACAGGTCTGTGGAAAGAAATGACAAAAGCTAGCGAACAACACTAACTTTTTTGTTGCTCATTTTTAACCTTTATCTCATCCTCAAATGAAGTTACGTCGTCTACCCTCGGGTGTAGGTTTCTGTGTGTTTGGTACGCATCACGCGGAGACTACTGGACGGATTTTGATTAAACTTGTACTATAGTGATAGATAGGATACTTTTTAAGCCCTGAAGTGTAAAGGTCCCTTCAAGATAGTCTAAAAAATCTATATGTGTAGAAATCCACACAAGAAGGTAAACACCGTAACCTTTGAAATAATACTTGTCATATTTTTTTTTAAAACGTTTTTTTCTTGCAAAATGATAGTAGTGATAAAGTCCTAAAATCTCATTTATATCCAAACAACCGTTCTTGAAGAAAAAATATAAATACACAAATGTTCCCAGTGTGTACGAACGTTTTGCACTGCTTTACAAACCTAATCTCAGAATTGAAGATGTCGCTAGTATTGAATTGTGCAAGAATTTAAATATGTACAATTTTATATTAATTCGTATTTTGTTGCCGCCAAAAGATTGAATACAAAGCACCTGAAATTCTGTCCATACTCTGTATGTATGCACGTACCTACATACATATTTTATTGGTTTTTTAAAAATATGAATGTAATTTATTCTTTGTTAAAATAAAATAAAGGTACGTGTACCGAAAATTTTAAACATATATAGCCTGGGAAAAAATTATCACTTAATTTTAACGAATTAGAAAAGATACAAATACCTAAATCCCAGCTGCAAGAGTGCAAGTATCTAAACATTTGTTTTGAAAACTTCTTAAAATGTTGCGCAACAATAATTGAGTACATTTTGTTGCAGTCTAAAAGAGAATAAGTGTCAGCGAGAGATTAATCCTTAAGAGCATTTTGATGGTAAATTAAGTAGATACATACATATGTATGTATGGTTCCTTGTGACGTTTTCGGTTTTATATGTTGGTATTTCTGTCACAGATGCTGCTGAAGATTTTTGAATGTCTTCAACATGAATTATCTGGCTATTTGTAAACCTGACTATTGTATATTTTCATTCATATAAACAATTATTGAACGTAGAGATGTACATACATATGCACATACCTACGAAAGGTCATTAATTTTAACGAAGTTTTTTAAATAACACAATTTTCTTTCGAATAAATATCAATTTTTAACACTAACATTTCTATTTATAAATTTAGAATAGCAAGTAAGAATAAGCACATTTTAATGTTAAAATGTAGAATATTTCGTACGGTTTATGCAGTTGCTCTACAATAAAACAATTATAATTGTGTACGACCATTATCAACAAAATGTATAACAATCGCGACAGACACTAAATATTTTCGTAACACACATTAAAAGTCACACTTCTGTTTTTTTAAATTGAAAAACGGTAGCAGCCATAATATTACTGAAATATACAAATGTGAAGTGATCAGAAGGGAATATTTCCGGTTTAAATTGTTACAAAACCAATTTTTTTTTTTTTTTAAGTGCACTTTTCTTTTATGTGTGGCCATATGTGTAAGCACTATTTTGTTCTTTGTCAAACTAAAATGTGTTCGCACTTTTCCCACATTCCGCACTTAGAGCCAAAAATAACACATCCCCATTGCCTGGGAAGAAATTATATGAATTTTTTTTCACTTGCACTTATATTAAAAATATAGTGAAAAATCTTTACAAAAATGAGTTATTAAGACTAGAAATAAGTTACGGCTTTTGTGGAATACCGATTTTCCAAATTTTCATAAACTTGGACTTAAAAAGGAATACATATACTTTTCTGAGAATTATGAGTTCACTGACAATGTTTTGCGGACACCACTTACTTTTCGTATCGAAATCTCTCCGAACACTAAATGAATAAGAAAGTGAAAGAGTTCTGTAGGATTACAGGAGGAATATAAAATAAGCGTTTGCGAGAATTTTATATTGAGAGTATTATTATTGCGTTTGCGCGTTTATGGTTTTTTTTTTTTTGTTAAACCACGTTGATAGGTAAGGTTAGGGTTATATTAATGCAAATGCAGTTAAGTCAACTTGTTGTTTTCGGAATTTATTTTAGGAATCTTCTCTTTTTTTTATGAATATGGATATTTTTAGACTGACACATTCAAATCTAACAATTGTAGAAATTCGAATTCTCTTTTTGAAACATTAGTTCTTTTTATATAACTAATTTTTATGCCTAAAAGGATGCTTTATCTCTGCATATTTAAGAATACAAACATTTTTTTAAACGATATTTTTACCGTTAAGAAAAGAAAATACCAAGTGACTTAAAATGACAAAAGTTTGTTGCTCAGACAGCGCTTTCCGTTTCTTAAAAGACACTTCTCATATAATAGAAAGAAATACCAATATTATATTACGTGTTTCCATATTTATGAATGTATTTAAGTTTAGATGCGCTCAAAATAAGAAAATCTGGTAAAACTTCAAAGAGAGCTACTTTTCTGATGTTGTTAATTTTGTTTTAGTATATTATAGAGGGTAATTTCCGGATTATTTTCAAACATTTGCAGCAAACGTGGCGAATGTAGGAATTATCAGAAAACCAGGCGTTTAGATAGGTTTAGGAAAATTATGTGACATCAATGAATGGAGCAATTAAAGGGTAGGCTCCAGGAGGAGAGCTCTCTTTCAAAGCACTAAAGACAATCTATATAAGATCGTGATCAACCTAGCCCTGCTTTATAGGGTTGAGGTTGCTCACCCCAATTTTGAGAGAAAAATCATCAACGTGCTGTTTAATTTTCTATATACATATGTATATAAAGCAGTAAGTCCTGATTGACTCTTCATCACCGAGCCTAAACGGCTAACGCTAAAAAGTTGAAATTTGGACAGTAGTTTCATTTTGTGGCGTAAAGAAAAACAATGAAAGAATTTTTTTTGAATTTTTGCTCCAGGGGGGTGTTCTGGTTGGTATGAACAAATTTTTTTTTTAATTTTAATTTAGAATTGAAATTTGGTAGGCAAATTCTATAACAAAAATAAAGAAACACGTGTTCCACCGTTTTTCAAAATTATGTCTACGGGCAAAGATACAGGCAGATTTATAATATGCGTAACCGTAGCCATCGGCACATCGGTTCGTGTGTTGTTTTTGTTTTGCCGAGTTGCGCAAGGGTAGTTTTTTTTATTTATTTTTCTTTGTCATATTCTTGCTTCTATGGATACATTACGTAGTTTATTTACAATGCATTCGCAGTGCGGAGTAGAGGTGGGGAAAATGCTTCATTCTGCTGAAGTGCTTCACTCACTCCGCTTCAGTTGAAAGAACCGTTCACTGAATCATTCACTGAAGCGTTCATTTTTAAAAATTTTCTGGATGCAGGGTGTACTGATACGAGGCGTTTTTATGTATTTTACTAGTGACAAATTTATGTTTCGTTATGAAGATTCCTGGTTATGGACAAATCGAGGAATAATGAATTATTTAACTAGTATGTAGTATATATCGTCACCTGAGTGCTAGAACTAGCTAATCTGTCTACCTGGATTCGCTAAGAATGGGTTTGAATAATTGGATGACTCATTTTCCCTACTTGGGGCCATCTATTGGGAAGTCAATAACTGAAAACAAAACAGTGGATAAACACTCAGTGCACGAGGTAGACATCTCGAGATAAACGTAGCCACATTATACAATAATAAATTAATGAATATTGTCGATCTTTCGAAAGAATAAAAAGCCGAGTTATCAAGTTCTATCACTGAAGTGACGATATAATATAACTCTTAACTGTTTATCAATCAATTTATGAATATAATATAATATATTAAAAGAAATATATAAATTATCTATAAAAATTTGTCAATACGACAAACAAACTAAAATAACACCCTGTTAATGTGAAATAAATCTTCATCAACGAAAGGAGAAAAAAAAAATATGAAAGAGAGAAATCTTCCCCTATTGAGAGAAAGAATTACCACCCTGATCTGTTTGCTCCGATCGAAGAAAAAACAAAAACAAAATATACCAATGAAATGAATACCGAATATATTTTGTAGGGGAAATAAATTTACAAAATGAACCCTCTCTCCCATATGTGAAAAAAATTGGTAAAGAGTGAAAGAGAAGCGAAAGAAACTAACAACAAATTGAAGTGTATGAATGAATTGAAGTATAGGAGTGAGTGAAGCAATGGAAGTGTAGGGAGTGAATTGAAGTGAGAGAAGCAAAAAGAAGCGAAGAATGAATTGAAGTGTTGGAAGTGAATTGAAGTAAGAGAAGCAAAAGAAGCGAAGAACGAGATTGAATGAATTGAAGTGTAGGAATGAGTGAAGCAATTGAAGCATTGAAGGGTAAGAATGAAGTGAATCATTCACTCATTCTACTGAAGCGCTACAATTGAATCATCATTCAGTCCCGGATGACACACCACTAGTGCGGAGTAATTCGACGGGGAACGGGTGCGTATGATGATTTGGTAAGATAGATCTTTAAGTATCTGTGGAACTTCTGGTGACACTTTTTGTTACCTTTTATCTTTGAAAGTTCCATAGGAACAAACGATTTCTGGCGACTTTGAAGGAACCTTAGTAGGTATTTAACGCGTGCGAAGCCGCGAGTTGACTGCTAGTTCTGTATATGTATATATATGTAGATGGTGCGTGAAAGAGGAGATTCAACGAGGATTCGTAACAGGTAGTTGACCTAGCAAAAAGAAACCAAATACAACGACACAAATGTCTGGGACAAGTAGAGCGGATGCAAAACAAGTCTCAGGCTCGGCGAATCCCCAATTCCACTCTGGGCGGATAGAGCAGTTGAGGAAAATCTCGCTTCAGGTGTTATGCTAATGTGCATGCCAGATTGTGTAGTGTGTTTAAAATTGATCAGTTTGCTGAAAGCGATTTTAATGCGCGTGCACTCTTATTCTCAAATATTGGGTGTATTTTTTTACACACTATCCGATCTTTTAAACAAGATTGTTGTACGGGGCATAATTCTTTAAAAAGTGTCTTAATAATTTACGATACAGTATACTTTTCTTTTCTACATTGCGTTTAAATTTCTGTCAAGCATTTTTTTGAAATATTTTAATCTTATCTACATAAATACTTATTTTATTCGGATTCATTCGGAGTTCAAACATCAAAATTCTAAAAAGAAAATGAAATCTGCCAGCAATCCTCAGGAAAGAATCCGTTCAATAATGAGCCGAATTGATCATGAACTGTCTTCTGTAAAAGAAATGGACACAAAAACAAGATACTCACTTAATGAGAATATCATTAGTAACCCCAAATTTCTTGACGCTGATGACGAAGAAACAAAATTAAGTGAAGCTTACAGGCAACGTGCAATTAGAGCTTATAAACAAAAAAAAATATTTACTATATACGGTAACTACATAACAATTAGGCGAGCCTTACTCCGACGTGGCTGGATCGAGAAATGCGCACCAGGCAGACTACAAAAACTCGAAAAACTTTCATATATTAGACTTCTCAAAGGAGCTAGGAAAGGCAATGAATATGAAATAGCTATACTGTCCAAGCACGTCCAAGGCTATCCCCCCAATTTTGTCTGGCAACCAAAGTACTTCAAAGATCAATATGTTGGGCTGACTCCAATGAGAAATCGCGTTCGTCGTACTAGATGTATGGATTTCTCCACGAAAGTCGGATTAATAGGATGTTTCGAAAGTTCTCATTGGAATACTATAGAAGATGTCGCAGAAGCAGCTTATATGCCGACTTATAAGTTAGGCAGCAAAGAGGACGAATTCTATTTTCTTGATGATTTTCGGATAACTCAATGCATCAGTATTCTAGTTTATTTTGTCAAACACAAAAATCCAATCGAGTTATTCGATGAAGCTGGTGTGGTGTCTTTAAATGTTTTAGAATTTCCAATTAAAAGACTTCAACATTATTGTATGATATTAGAGCAGGACGAGATCGATACGACTGAGCGAAACGATGATGTAGGCCTATGGGAAAGTTTTACAACAAATACACAGTTGGTGTTGAAAAAGGACCAAAAGATCATTGGTTCCGAAGAGGATTTCAGCAGATTGTACATTAAAGCTCAACTTATGATCGAGAAAGTGCAAGAATTTAAGCCGTATTTGTTCTCGTATGGATTTCGAAATCTTTGGATTATGAAACCTGGTTTTCAATGTCGTGGTCAAGGAATTGTAATTATGGATAATTTTTATAGCATAGTGAATTTTGCTGCTAAAAGAGCAAAGTCATATTACGTCGTGCAGAAATACATAGGTGAGATATATCCTATTTATACATTTACACACACGTGTACTTTTGTTGTTCTAACGTTCTCATTTTAGAAAAACCATTTTTAATATACAAAACTAAATTCGATATACGACAGTATATGCTGCTAACCATTTTTGATGTTGTCTCTGTCTGGATGTATAAAGATTGTTATCTGCGTTTTAGCTCGAGAGAGTTCAATTTAGGAGATCTAAGAGAAGCTATACATATAACAAATAATAGCGTACAAAAAAAGTATAAAAATGCAGACCGGGATTCAAGACTACCAATAAACAATATGTGGGGCTTATCTGACTTTGAATCCTTTCTAAGCGAGCAAAATCAAGGTGAAGCTTGGCGTACTAGAATATACCCAGGAATAAAAAAAAGTATAATATCCGTTGTTCTCTCAAGCCTGGAAGAAACTGAACTTACTCAGAATTCATTTGAAATATACGGATGTGATTTTATGTTAGATGAAGAACTCAACCCATATTTAATAGAGGTTAATTCAACACCGGACATGTCCCCATCCACATCTGTTACAGCACGAATATGCCCATCCGCGCTTGAAGATCTTCTTAAAGTAGTACTTGATCATTCCAAAAATTCAAGAATTTCAACGGGAAAATTCGAACTCATTTATCAAATTCCTTGTCCAAGGGGCTGCAATAATTCGTCAGATTTGGTAATTAGCGGAACGCCCAAGAAGCTACATCTTCCTATAAGCGTTAGTAAAAAAGCAAAAATTAAGAAATTTATAAAAAGGAAAATATTAAGAAGACAGCGCAGTCATGCAACAAAGCCTAAATGAAATTAGGTGAATAAATAGTTAATACCAATATAAGCAATAAATAAACCAATTTTTTTTATGGCATAGACTTTATTTTCATTTCACGTAGTGTTAAGGTGATGGAGGACAATGTTAACACTCAAAGACAGGTCTTACTATTACAATTTATTTATTTAAATACATATGTACTTACTTTACATTTTATCGATCTCCAAAACTGCAAGTGCTTTTTCCTATTCGTGTTTATATCGGTATCATGTCCGCTTCACAACGTTATGAGTGCCATAAGTCGTTGTGTTTAACAACATTTTCGAAGAAAACTGCTTTGCGTAGGGATACGCGTTTCGAGTCCGGAATAAAAAAGTGAAGCGTAATTGGCTAGGTACACATAGGTACCTATCGTGTTATTCGCATATTTTTTTTATTTTTATTTTTTTTTCATCATGATAATACTTTCATTCGTCAAATTTTAATTAAATCCAAACACGTAGTGTAATTTTGCTTTAAGCATATGTGGGTTATTGTTGATGACTTGTCACCGTAGTCAAGCAGGGAAGCAACAAAGCCGATATAAAGCTTGATTCCAATTCATTTTCAGTGTTGATGCCAAGAAATCAATTCATTTATTCCATATTAACACATTTTATTTTCAATTTAATTGAATTTTTTGCAATGTTTCTCAGTAATATTAATTCATAAACATATTCTATAATTATCTTTAATTTGCATTCTTGTTTGAAGTTTTCTAAAATAGCTCAGGTATTGAAAATTACAACACTAGTTCACATCATTTAATGTTTTACATCTTTCGAGGTTAAGTAAAAAAAGAAAATAAATCTTTATCGACCTTAAGACAGTATTGCAGTTCCAAAAAAAATCCATGGGTTCTTAGTACATAAATTTATGCAATAAATTATTTACAAATGTATAATCGATATTTCGGCAATTGAAATTTCTGCCGAAAAAAAAAATAATACATACATACCTACATGTTTTTAAATTTAATTTTTAATATTTTTGTTAGATCTTTTCACAAATGTTATCTTTCTTTGTTATTGTCTTGTAATATTAATTTGGGATGGTATAGCAAGAACAAAAAAAAAAACTAATTAGATAACTGCGTTGATTTTAAAACGATTGTTACGACAATAAGGTAACAATATGAAACAAATGCTAATACTTATTCTATAATACTTTAAAGTGTCTCTTAAATATGTTTTTACTCGATCTCCTTAAACTACTTAACTATGTAACCTGATTTAGTATTTTTATTATTTTTTTTTTTTTAACAACATTTGCACATAGACAACTCATCTAAATACATATGTACATATATGGATCTGTATCATATACACACGTACGTACAAATATGTTCTGTGGTGCTGAGAAAAATAAAATAAAATTAAGTTACATTATCATATATTACATGTACATATACAACTCTATAAACTATTCACAGCATTTTGATTTCACATATTCTAAAATCTGTGGATAACATGTTTATATTAAAAATAAAACCAATTCATATAAACATATATAAGTACCCGCACTTGTCAATTCATAGTTTTAATAAATTTAAATAAAGCAGAACTTAACAAGGAAGTAGATATTTAGAAAACCTATAAATCTTCATGCTATTTTTATGATATCAATCTTATTTAAAAACGAGCAGTGCTTTCTTGTCAAGGTTCAATTTTCGAGCATGTATTCCATCCACTGTCGGCAATTTATTAAATTAGGTCACACACTTGTAAGCTTTTTCTAATAAGTTAAATATTCTATTGGAAATGTTCCCTTTAAAAATATGTAATATAATATGAGCGGATAAGAATAAGTGATAATACATATTAATTTCATTTGTGATTCAAAATAATTTTGTACACAGTTTTCTATATAAAACTAAAAAAAACCTTTCCAGCGAGGCTGATTTCGAAATTTTATTTGTATATCTAATAGTCAACAATTTCCATTTTGAATGGCTTTTTACTTGTTGGCACTGCTAAATGGTTTCCTGTTGTGGGAGACTTCAACAATGATACATTTCTCATGGTAACTGGCTGATCCTCATCGTCATCTGAGTAATCACTCCGGGTACTTACGCGGCCACCCATTGCTGGCCCACTGAAATCTTCATCATCCTAAATAGGAATTCAATATTAAATTATATATTTAATTAATGTTACCTACATCTTTTTAACTTATTGATAGAACTCTACATAGTACAAGCAATAGGTTGAAAGCAGTGTCATTCCGCAAACAAAAAATTTGTATGGACTCTGTTAAAGTTGTAAGGAAATAATTAACGTGGCATAAAATGGTAAGTAAATAAAGACTATTTCACTTATACCATAAACTGCAATCTTGTAGTGTATATTTAAATAAGCAAATAATACGTTTAGGCACATAAATTAGACTTTAATAATTTGCATGGGAGTTACAATAGATCACATTAAACATGAATACATATAACGTAGAGTAACGAACAAAATAATTATGTACATATTAGGTAAATATAAGAATAATCATTAGGCAAAGCGCAATAGTTACATATCGGTAATTTATTTAAACAAACTACGTTATTTTACAGCACTATTTTATGTAACAGATTCATGAAAGTACTGTTCTTTTTGTAGTAACAAAAAAGTGTATACTATTTGTATGAATGGATGCCGAGCTTGTAAATCAGGGCCAAATTTTGAGTTATCTTAGCAGTTATTTCATTTGTTTTAGTCTAATGATATTCTCAGGTATTGCCTAACGAAGTGGACAAAAGCAGTCTAACGAGCATTTTTTATAGTCTAAAACAAAAAAATATACTAATTAAACATTACAGGTTACCTCGCTTAACGTTTTTAATGTGTCCCTGGAAAACACGACGTTAAGTGAAACATCGTTGTGCGGGACAAAGAAAAGAAAAACATTGTTTTGAGGCTGATTTACCCTCCGAAAAAAATATGACTTATTTTATTTTATTTTTTTCAAACGACGTGACATCGAATCCACTCAACGTTAAGCGGGGTATGGTTTTAATTTGTTGACGACGTTACAGTGAAACAGGGTTTCGGGGGGCAACGTTAAGCGGGATATGCCTGTATTATGTTATGTACTTATTTTACAAAATAAAATTAATAAATTACAAAATTGAAGGTATCTAGGCAATATATTTAGTTATAAAATGAATTATTATGAAGAAGCGTGCTATTAATATAAACGTAGACATGAAGTAAAATACTAAATCGAACATTTACCTACAATGAAATGTATATAGTTGTGTGGTTAGTTAGATCCCGTTATGAAATTAGAGAGTACATATTTTTCCATCGAGACATAATATTCATTTAAATGAGTAAAACGTTGACTCAAACATTGCATACATATTATAAGATTTGAGTTTTTGTTACGTAAATTTTTCGAGTAACCGTAATAATTGAAGAGCTCCGTCATTTATTTACTCTAAAACTATCAAGCATATTTTGATTTAAGTATCTTAATGTATTTGAGTTGTTAAAGAAGGCTCTCTGTGGTATTCGCATCCTTATCATCATTATACAAACATTTGTTGTATCTCATCGTGATTTTTGTTCTTTGAATGTTGCTTTTTATGTTAAGTTATAGATTGCGGTATGATGGCTATGTTCGGTCCAATAATGGTTTGTGCTTAGTTGAGTTATCTGATCGCTGACATTCATTAATTTGTTAATTTGCACTAAGTATTATTAAAAAAGAACGCAGAACAATAATTGTAGTTACTTCTTTTTACTCATTTTGAGTATTTAAACATTTGTATTCGTTGGATTTTTATTTAAACTATTTCGGGCCAGGTGTAAAGTTTTTATTAATTCTGTTCGAATGCCCAACGGTTGTCCAAGAGCGTTAAAAAAGATATAAAATTAAATTTAAAGGTGATTTGTTATTATTAGAGTACCTACTCTACTTTTCTTCTACAAATATGTATTTAAAACAAATATATAACATGCGATTCTCGATATAATTTGAAATAATCTCGATTCAGACCTTTAAGTGGATACTTATTTTTAACGTGTAACTTCGTATGTTATCTTTTAAAAGAAGTTTCTTGTAGTGGGCGTGTAGGTAATATGTGTAAATACATATGTATTTATAAAGAAGAAAAATAATTTGAGCCTACATAATTCAATATTTCGTTGTTCCAAATTGTGGCTTGTGGAAAGTTCTTGAAGAACCGATATCTAACTTCAACGACAACAAAGGTATGCTATGTTTCAAAACAGAAGTATTAGTTTTAACGTTGTATACTTGAATCACTTTTATCTTCGTTTTCTGAGACCATGTGCACGTTACTCTTTTCTGTGAAACAAAAATGTGAATGCGTTGGCATTCATAGAGATCACTATTATAAAGAAAATGCATAACGAATGTAATTATGCGCATATTTTACATTTGAAAATAAAATTTCATAGCACGTGTTCAAGGTTCGCCACCTTTACTATAAATCAGCCATATATGTATGTAAGTACGCAGTCATTTTAAGTATGTATTTATTTTAGACTGGTAAGAAGTTAATACTTGTGTACAATGTACCAACATAAAAGGCTGAATCGCTTATATTCCATTTTGTGTAAATCCATAGTCAAAGAAAGTTATAAAAATATATCATTCATTTGTATAAGGGAAACTTAGATATTTTGTTATTCATATTGAGTCAAAGGTAATCTTTATGTCTAATATAATAAAAATTTGGAGCGGGAGCCTACCACTCTTGTTGTACATGTTGTAGTTTTAACATGAAATGGAGGGGGACCTACAGCTTTTATCTCATTCATAAGCTTCCCCTGACAAATTGTGAGAGGCGGTGCTGTAAAGTCAGCATATGCAGCAGTTAAACGTACTGGATACAAAATTGTGTACTTTAATATGAGCCTTTGAAGTTTGTTTCTAAAGGCTTATTTTGCATTTAAAGAATGTTTATTTCTTTTTAAACTGAATAATGTGGACTATAAATAATCTGGTAAGTATATCTATTCTTATCAGAAATGCAAAAAAAATGTATTTCCGTTTCGTTAGGTTTGTTGATTATAAACCCTCATTTAATCTTTTAAGAAAAGAGATCATAGGAACAATAATTCAAGATATGTTGTAACATTGTTAAATTATAGTTTAACAACACAGTTGATAGTTCTAATATATATGAATTAAGATTTTTTTAATCAAATTTATAGTGATTTAGGGGTGTTCCGTAAAAAAAAACCATGATGAACATGTAGCAAAGTAAGTACTTACAAGCGGAAAGTTCTATTTGTGTCTGTGAATAACAAAATGGTAGACAAGCTTCAACTACCCCTTTATAAAAGTGGTCTCCAACTAATAAACTGTACATGGGCTGACTATGTAGTTGCACAATTCTATTTTTGTTTGATAAAATAAATCCATCCCATCATATCTTATTACATATATTTTAAATAAATATTTAAATTAAATAAATAAGATTGGAGAAAATATTTTATTATGAATGCATATTCCTTGCTTGTTCGGTAGCATCGAATTTTGCAAGAGTCATACGATAATTAACTATCGCTTAGTGAACCATCTTCTAATTGGAGACCTTAGTATAGTGGGCCTACTTCGGAAAGTGAAAATAAAGTTTCATTGTAACTCGCGAAAGAATATCTAAGGAGTATATTATGTACAAGTAGAAGTATTTGGAGCGACAACTCGTCAAGAAACAAGACCTAGCCTCTTATGCTCTCATGCTGTGCACGAATGCCATTTAAATCAAAATAAGAGGCGATTGTTCTATAAAGACTGTTATCGACATATTTGCATATATGGATAATCATAAATCAGGCATGGTTCGATTGTTTTAAAAAGGCGGTATCGACCGATTCGTAGATAAATTCAAATGCAAATAAATATTCTTTATCTGTGGATGATCCAAAATCTAATTCGTATCTTTTTATTAAAAAAAAAAAAATTTTAAAGCTTTCTATTAGGCATGTTTTTTTATATTTAACAAATCCGAACATTTTAATAAATACATTAGAATAGTAACAAGTTAAAAAAAAATGATGGGATAGATCTATCAAGATCTTGTCGATCATCTTTTATTAATGTATTTTTTCACTTAGTTTGTGACTGTGTTCACATATAAAAGCGAAATAAACTTACATCGAAATCTCCAATTGTAAAGCGTGTTGCTGCTAGTGAATCTTGCGGTGGTAAGTCCGGGCTCATAGCCTTTTTTTTGACAAGATGTTAGCATTGTTGATAATAAATTAATATAAGTTTTTTTTTTAATGTTAGTCAATTGGACAGTAAATAAGAAAAGAAAAGATTTTTGTTAGGTGCTCAACATTACTAAATGTTTCTACTGGCCCAATGCATTAATAAATCAAATAATAAAGCTTTATCTCTCTTAGCATTATTAATTGTTTTACAGCTTAAAAGAGCACATAGTTTTTGAAAGCATATTATTCTTTGAATTCAGTCAATAATTTTATATTTAACAAGTAAAACCAAAGGAGAATGTTATAAGTAATTCGTATCATGTTTGAAGTTAATATATTAATAAGCATGTATTTATTTATGCATGCGTTTTAATATATATTGTTTCTGTTCAAACATGGTAAGAATTAATATCATATATATGTACACATAAATATAATCTTAACATTTATGTACATTCATGTATAATACAAAAATAATACTCGTTAATATTAAATTTAAAAATCACCAAAGCGTATGTAAGTACATAGATAAAAATTCCTTCACTTACGTCATCATCATCGATCATTTCTTTAGTTGATGCCGTTGTTTCATTACGGCGAATAGATCCTTGGTGAATATCTAAATCCACTTTAAGACACTGGAAGCTTCTCATGAGAAAGACAATAGGCATAGGTAAAATACCCGCTAAAATCATAGTGAGTGCAATGCCCATTACCCAATTTGGGTAATCTGTCTGTTCAACAATTCCCTGCAATCACAATTTCAGGCACAGTTACGTTATAAATATAAAAATAAACAGAATAATGAGTCAATACCAATTCCTTGTTCCATGCGCCGTACTTGGGATTTTTAATAACCATGAAAATCACAGAGGATGCCAATATACATGCCATAATGGCAGGTCCAATATACCTCCACGTTAACTGCCAGTATAAACCTGGTCTATAGCCAGTCATTTGATATATATCTTCCGTAAACCTAAATTAAATTCTCTGATAAAACGCATCAATTCTGAACAATTATTTACCTTTCATGTCCATATATGTACACAACAGCTATCATTTCCATTAAGGCTACCACAACCAATCCAATGGTACCGGCAAATGAATCGAACATTTTAAGCCAGTATTCGCCAGCTCCTGTACAGAATATTAATCCAACTATGAAGCAGAATAAGCATACAATACCGGTCACATGCTGTTTTTTAACCCTTTTAACTATATCGATATCGAAAAGTGTACAGAGCATTCCTTCAAGGATACCAATTTGTGAGCCTAAACCAAGTGATAGCAACATCGTAAAGAACAGTACCGCCCAAAATGGTGCTCCCGGCAATTCAACAATAGCCTGAGTAAAAACAATAAATGCAAGTCCAGTCCCTTCTGCCGCCTGAAAAAAAATTTTCGATTTATATTTATAAATTTGAATTAAAATTAAATACTCACGTTATCTAGTTGCGTCGACAAACTGCATTCCTCCAGCTCAAGAATTTTAGAGTCAGTAGCATTTACTTTTTCCATAGCAGCTTCATAGTCCTCAAGAGTAACATTCTTAAACGGCAAATAAGAATGCTTGAAGAGAATGTCTTTGTTTCTGTTTAAAAAAAAAAGTGGAACATTTTCAACCTGTCAGAATGTTAAATGAGTATTTAATTGCAAGCTAACGACTTTACTACTGTGTTTACTTTTAGTATGTTATTTTATCGTATGTACGTATAAGAAGTGCACCTAAACCTATATATGTAGTTTCCTACGTACATATGTACATCCTTATGTAAGTATGTACCTACATATGTACATATATGTATTCCATTTTTTTTTTAAAAACGCATTTCAATTGTAAATTGGATTTACTTACACTTCTATGCAACGATCTACATTTACAGTTGCCTTGAAACCAAGTATAGCAAATATCACTACGCTAGCGTAGATAGCCGTTATCGCATTGCACACCGATACAAGTATTACATCGCGAACACAATTATTCTTAGGAGTATTATAACTTCCAAATGCTATTAAAGATCCAAATGCAAGACCAAACGAATAAAAGACTTGTGTTGCTGCATCCAGCCAAACTGTTGGATCAGCAAGTTTCTCCACTTTAGGCGTATACATGTGCATAAGTCCAGCGCTGGCACCACGTAAAGTTATTCCCCGGATAAAAAATATCGTTAAAACAATATATGGAAATAAAGATGTAAAGTAGACAACTTTTCCAGAGCTTTGAATTCCCTTCATTACTATGAAAAATACAATAGTCCAGGACAACATTAGGCACAATACTATCCACCACTTTAAACCTCCAGGTTCATCCATGGAAGGCGCCGCATCGAGTGTTGTACGGTACCAAAAGTAGGCAGTTTCAGATGAACGTGCACACTCTTCTACCATGACGGTTTCGTTTCCAGGACATGATGCCCAAGGCAATGGATACTATTAAAAAAAAAAATTAAAAATTACAAGTTAACTGAAACATTTGTTTAGAGAAACTTACCCGGAAACTATTAAATAAATAGAAAAATACCCATGTTATTATAACATTGTAATATAATGCCACAAACAATGTAACAATACATGATGATATTCCGATACCGCCTAGCCACGGATGAATTGTATTCCAGACGCCAAGTGCACCTAACCTCATTCTCTGTCCAATACCAAGCTCAATAAGGAACAGAGGTACACCCTCCAGTATAAGCATAATCATAAATGGAATAAGAAATGCTCCTAAAATGTTAGAAGATACGAATATTAAAATGTTAAATTCGTTTTTAACGGTTTCATTGTAGGTATTATGCATTTATTTAAAAAACATATGTATGTACATATGTATGCGCTTTGCAGTAAACTATAGTTTTTCATCATAAAAAGGAAAGACGGTGGTCAGCATAATCTTTTAACATACTAAAGAATAGCCACTGATATTTAAAGAAATAATTTAAATTTAAATCGTTATCCAAATAATTTACCGAAGTGATTAAACCAATTTCAGAGTTTTTCGTTCACAACAATTCCTCAGTAAATGAAACCTATTTTTAGTTATTTGTTTTTTAAACAAAAGAATTATTGTTTGATGGTCTAGTAATAAGACCGATTGTGCATTATTTCTTTATGTGTGGTGAATTATAGTTAAATTTGGCTATATTTCGCATTAGATCAGAGCTGCATTTGACCTCTGACCATAACTCAAATAAGGTTAAAATTGCGAATTGTTAAAAAAGTTATTGTATAGAAATTATACTTGTAATAAAAGCGTATATCTTTATACTGTATTATGCATGCACAACTAATGTTTAAGCAAAAATGTAAGAAAAAAAAAGCAAAGTGAACTATGAATTATGATTTGATCTTCCGTCTTTCAACATGCCTAGATATAAATTTTGAACCTTCCTCTCTTAGTTTAAAAAGCTATAAATAGGTATACGTGTGTGTGTGGTGTGTGTGGATAAATAATAACAAAAATATGTACACTTAACGTATTTGGCAAACGTCCACTTTGTTGTTCATTTGCAAGACTCTGGAAGGGAACGTAAAATGCACACAGACCAAATTTCTATTTTTAGACTTTATGCTATTCTATCAAATAAAAGCTTGATTGTACCGTTCAAACTTTTACTTCTCCATCAAAATCATTTTATTGACAATCTTTTCCATGTGTGCAAAACTAGTGCTTAAATCTGTTTCGTCGGGCTACAAAGATAAATGGTGGCTAACTTTCACACAAACTTAAGTTAAATTACTTACTAACATTTTTAAATTGCAATAATAACAAAAGATATTTGGCACTGATATGCTGTAACAATGGCATATGCTTTTTAAATTAATGGTATATTTTTTTGTTAAGAACACCGAAATCTGCCAAAATCAATTATTAGATCTTGACCTCCCCGCTCTCTCGTATGTTTTGAGTATGTTTACTCCCTTCACTACAAATTCATACGAAATAAAAACCTAATATTAAACGAATAATATTTTACTTTGGATGAATTTAAACAAGAAAGACTTATTACATGAAGAGCTTTTTACGAATCGTGCACCTGATTTGAGCTATATGTACATAGGTACATACATACATATTTGCAATGTCTAAAAACAAATGCACCTATGCATATTTAATGTAAAAACATGTAGCTTATTGACTCACATTGCTTAGATATCTCGTTTACCATAAGACTTTAAACGTAGTCTTCCTAACCAAATTAGTCTATGTTCAACATAGACATTTTTTAATTCAAGTCGTTAATGTACCCATGATTTTTTTTTTATTAATTCGATTTATGTACATGGTATTAAATAACAAATTTGTGTTTTTTAATTCTTCATCGATCTATTAAGCAATTCAATTCAATTGAAATTAAATGGAACATATGTATTTACATATAAAATTACAATCAATTGCAATGACGTAGTAAACAAAAATCACATGTGCATAGGTACATCATAATAAACGAAGTCGTTTATAGCTTACAACGAATGCGATCGTCACCAGGACAATTCTAAAGAAAGAAACACAAAACGTATGTACCTATGCATATGTATATTCAGACGACTGAGTTTTTTGTTTTAAATGTGCACATTGCCTTAACTTAGATAACCCTGAATACGTCATAAAATTATTTTGAAATAACTAAACTAAATTTATTAAATATTTTCAAAATTGTAGTCACTTACCGCCACCATTCTGTTGGCACAAATATGGAAACCGCCATATGTTCCCCAATCCAACGGAGTATCCGATAATGCTAAGAAAGAACTGCATTTTACCAGACCATGCTGCTCTTTCTGGTTCTCCTGGTATTTCCACGGAACTTACGGAGTTTCTTTGGGGTGCAGTTAGTACAATCGTTACCCCATGTGTACCATCGCCCCTAGCTCTTGTATTCAGCGGTGCCATTTCGTGACCATTTCTAGGTCCACTGGGGACGTCTATAATTTTCGTTGCGGCCATCAAAAGTTTGTCTTAATTTTGCAAGTTTTCTTTTAGAAGACTAATGAATATGATTTATCTATAACACTTTACTTGCTAAAAACGTATGTATTTGTTTACTTAATTCGATCTACTGTAAACAAGTATATATATCAATATTTTTTTTTTATATGCGTTTGGTAAGAAGCTAGCAAAATGCAACCCCACTCCCCACGTATGTATATGTTTCACAATGATTTTTTTTCTTATTTCTGTTCGTGCTCATTCTGCACATTTCACATTTCTAAGACATCGAACAAAAAAAAGAAAAGAAAATTAAAATAATAATAATAAAAAAATGCAACGTAAATAATAAAACGTTGATTCTTCAATTGCAGCCTTTTTTTAAAAAAAAATTTGTATTCATTAAACAGTATCATTATATATACACAACTTGTTTGATCAATATTTGTTTATAATGTCAACAAATTATCCAATATGAAGTTATGTATAGAATTTTCCAAAAAATGAACGCACTTTCAAAATAGGTGATTCGGTTCAGTTTCTTTGATTAATTATAATGGTTGGTACATCTTTCTTACGTGCGTCACTTTATTTCTTAAAATTCTTAATTCAAATTTGTGACGCAAAAATATTAAAGTTCTATCTCGTATGTACATTTCTATGTATTCTATATGACGTGAAAGAATACTCAAAATATTCTTGGATATGGTTATCACCTACAACCTTGGATGGACAAACTAAGTTATATAAGACAATTGTACCGCGTTTTAATAACAGTTTGCTATGGATCGGCTGTTGAGAAATATTATTTTTCGCGCAAATGTACTGAGGAGGACTTGGGATGTGTGCATGTCAAAGTGTAAATATCACTATAAGGAACAATTTAAATGTTTAATTTTAAAATTAAATTAATTTCAATAATACATATGCCATACATAATTATGTATAGATATTTTCATCTATATATATGGATTCATATATATAAATAAAGTATATGGTAATGTGAATATATTTGCTTTGAAAAGCATGTTATAAAATAGTACCTATCCTTTAGAAATTGGATCGATATACAGTCTTTGAATGTGAAGCTCAAGTGTATATATGAATGTACGTATATAGATACATTTCCCTTGCCCTTTAACTACCAAAATTACATCAAATGCGATTTAAACGGGAAATATTTCATTAAATTCATAGAATCGTATAAAATGTAATAATCGATTTCAAAATAGAAATTTCTTGTGAAATATACAGAAATGATTGAGCAGTCACTATTTAAAAGAATTATTATTTTGTATTGGAATTAATGAGCTTTTATATTTATTTGTTTGTTTCCCCATATACAGGAGGAAAAGTTATGATAAAACTATATTTTCGAAACGCTTAGAATTTTTCCACGACCGTTTTTTAGAACTTTCCGTAGCGGACTAAATATGAATGTCTCAGATTGCTCATAAACGGTATGAAGTTCAAATTCTCGGACAAGCGCATTCGTGACTACCCGTGCACATTAAAATGTGTTTGTAAGAGTTTTAGGGGTTGCTAAAAGTTTGCGTTTGCGAGGAAGGAACATTGTTTTTATATCGAAAGTTTCACAAAAGTCGCACAAAATGGGTGCAATATTTGCAAAATGCACATTTAGTTAGGCATATCGGGTACCTTCTCTATAGTTAAAATCGAATCAAATGATTCTAAACAGCACAGTAGCTTTTCACTTGCATTTGCTGTTAACACGTAATAGACTTGTTTCAAACGAATATAGACACATGAATGAATTCATTACGCAAAAACTACATATTTAAAATACAAAACCAAACACAGGCTACATTCGCACATAAAAATAATGTTAACGTTTTAAAAGAGTTGAGAGGAGAGAGTACTCGTATGTATGCATATGAGCTATAAGTCATTTAAGGGTTTAAACATTTGAATTTGTAAAGCTACGTTTTTAAATCTTTTCATATCTCTTTGCATCCTCCTAGTTTCAGGAAATCCTGTGGACCAATTTAAAAAATCAGATTTCTTATACCTTAACGACTGAACAACAGTGATACCAAATCAAAGGGATAAAAAGTCCCCATATTTATCTAGTTGAAAATATTACTCTTTTTATTTATTTATTTCGTATTCTCTTAAAATATTAAATAACAATAATTTCAGTGGGTGTATAAAGCTACTTTAATAGGCTAGATAAAAGTAGATGTTTGGTTCTCCGAAACGTATTGGATATGTACTCGTATATGCTTATATACATAGGTACTTTGTATGTATATTTATCCTTTTTAATAACTGACTAAGGTCTAGCCTAGAGCGCTAATCCTTTTAATGCAATTTTAAAATTGCACGGTACGTTGGAAAGAAGAAGAGGTAAAAAAGAGTTATACATTATTGATTTAGGTGTTAAAAGTTTCTCTTAAAACCCCATAAATGAAAGTCTGGCCATTATAAAATCGGTGTTACCGGCTGAGTGTTGAACGTACAACAGGGGTGTAGAAAGTAAACACACTAGCCACTACACCATAGCCATTCATATTAGTCAATAAATATATTTATATTAAAAGCTTATCCAAATTCTGTAATAAATTTGTGTATGTTCCTTTGTATGTTAACAACAATGATTGGAGAAACTCGTTGAATTAAATAAATAAGAAATGGTATCATACTGTGCCTTAAAAGGTTTTGAAAAAAGTCAACCCACCTCGACTCCTCAAGCTAAAGAAAGTTAGTTCTTCCCGTAAAAAGATTTGTTCATACAACTATATAAACATGTATAAACATATATGACTCAACATGTAGGTAAGTTTTTCCAGATTTGCATCATAAAAATTTGCTTAAAATGATAAGGTTGGTTTTTCGTAAGAAGTTTCCGGTGAATCAATCAGCTAATATAATGTTTAAATTAATTAGTATTGTGACAATATAACAGTTTGTTTTTTTTTTCTTTTTAATAAGAATAAGTAGGTACTTTTATTTTCTTAAAGCTAAAATCCATGCTTTAAAAATATTTGAGAAACGGAACACTTATTGTGAATACACACTGAGTACAGTACGAACTGAAATTAAGTAGCATGTGCTGGTTGAGATGCATATTTTTCAAAGCAGAGGGAAAGCAGAATAGTCCAGTGCACATCTACAGCTATTTATATATATATGTGTATTGCATAGCAATGGTAAAGGGATAATTGAAGAAACGTACCCAATATTGGACTGTCAAAATTTTGTATGTAAAGAAAATCGACAAAAAGGAGTTGGCTTTAGCTTTCATCTGAGTGGACCAGAGCACAGTTTTTTTCTTCTAATTGTGCAAAAAATTTATATAATATTTAAACAATTTTGAAGTGTACGCCTGTAATTCGCGTTTTTTTTAACATGGACGTGTACGTATTTCGAATAAATAATCATTTTACACTTATTTTCTCCATCTTATTTTGAAGGCTGCTTGATGAAATCGAATCATTAGAAGCAATTTTAATGGACGATGTACGAATAAGCAGAAATTCCGAAACGTAAGAGCGAAGTTTCCTTGAAGAAACAAATAAGAATAATTGAGCGTTTGTTTGCTTATTTACAGAGGCGTTCCAGAGATTATTGAGACAACAATTTTTCCAGTTGTTGAAAATGAATTGGAACAGCAATACATTTGTGTTAATTTGCAAGTCATTCCTTCGGAAGGGTATCCTGATATTAGTCCCAAATTTAGTCTCTTGAAGCCGAGGGGGTTAGATGACTACCGTTTGGATGCAATTCGACTAGCTTGTGTCAACAAATTAAAAGAAACCCAAGGGTTTCCAGTTGTGTTCGATCTGATCGAAGTTGTACGCGAGCATTTATCCGGTAGTAATCTTCCTTGTGGCCAATGTGTTGTGTGCTTGTATGGTTTTCGTGATAGTGATGAATTTACCAAAACCGAGTGTTATCACTATTTACATAGTTATTGCTTGGCCCGGCATTTAATAGCTGCTCGTAAAAACTACCAGGAAGAGCAAGATAAACTACCGGCATGGATAAGGAAAGCATCTGATCCATTTCAAGCAAGCTGTCCAGTGTGTCGCGAGCCGATTAAGGATGAATCCGAGTCTCTAAAAAACAGCATGCCTCCAACAGAATTAACAAACGCCCCCGAGTTTCACTTAACAGATGAACTTGTGAATCTTCAACAGCGAATGGCAACATTATTTATTCAGCAAAAGAAGCGAGGTGGGATAATTGACGTGGAAGCGGAAATCGGACCGGTAATATCTATTGAGCCCACTGATCACTCTACTCAAGAACAAAGCAAGAATTCAACTACCGAGTCAAATGATTACTTTAAAGAAGACCGATCACATTTGGATCCCAGTGGCATTGTAAGAATAAGCTTATACATTTTTGTTTTATATTGCTTAGAAGAATTTTTTGATGCAGAAAAAATCAGGATGTTCTGGAGAAACTAGTGTTCGCTCTCAAAGGTCAGCGCAAGGTAGACGACCAGCTTATGTGAACCATGACTTGATCAGAGCTGAAGCCAATTCAAGTACTAATTTTGCTCCCATAGTGAGCCAGTCTCAGCGCGTTGCTTCTGATCCAACTAATAACAACTATCACCATCATTACAATCGCAGACATATACGGGGCCGAAGACATCATCACCACCACCGTTCTGAAAATACGTATACTAGTCATTCAGTACCCCAGACTCAATCATTATCTCCGATACATGCCGCACCCCAACCAAATTCGAGCAAGCAACAAAAAGGGTTGGCCAATTGCAGTACTAGCACTAGGTGACAAAAGTGGTGGTGGACTAATTTCTCTAGTTGTTTTATTAAAAATGCACGTATTCCTCTTCATTTCTGAAGAAACGTATGATTAAAAAGTCGATATTTAAAATAAAAGTACACATTTTGGTTAAATATGGAAATGCCTACAAGACGTCCTAACAATAAATTATATTTTCAGTTTTGCCAAGCTTCGAGGAGTGAGTACTTTCGCATAAAGTTTATGAATTCTACTCATTTAGCAATATTTCGAGTTTTCCATTTTTTTCTCTAAGCTTATGAGAAATTGAAAGTATGCCACTAGTCAATTGTACAATATACATTTATTATAATATAGTTTATATTATTAGCTTTTATTTTTTGTTCTCTTTTTGTTTATATTTTAATACCATTTGTTTATAATAAATATCATATACCAATATTCATGACTATACAGTTACGTATATATGTAGTTACAACTGTAAAATAAAAATTGTGTCAAATAGAATTTTTATTTTTATTTTACAGCAGCACATGATTATCTAATTAATGTAGTTTAATGTGTAATCTTTCTCCAAAATAAAAGCGTTCATATTAAAGTAAACTAAATCTCAGCATGCCTGTTTATTTGTTTTCTTGTATTCTCAGCTTATGTCATTGTCCTGAGCATATTTTGTAGCCTATTTCTTAATCAGGCATTAACAGTGACACCAATAAAAAGCAGTCTAAAGCACTTAAGATTGTCACCAAGTAAAGTCCACGTATGTACATACTTACTTACTTATCGGGCACAGGTACTTACTTATCTACATACTTAGAGAACTACAAAAGTTTGGGTTAGAAAATATTTAATGTGAAACTGTTCTAAACTACGTACTTTTTAAAAGGGGAACGAGGATCTTGCAGGCTGCTACTCCATAAAAATAGCAGTTTCCTTCGTTTTAAAAGGGGCTTTCAATACCATTCATGAGCCATTTGTACAAGTACGCAGTTCATTTCATAGAAATTATGCACATCAAGGATTGGATCAGGACCAGCTTGATTATGTTATTTGATGTATGAATAAGGTAGGAAGATAATAAGAATAATATACTAAAAGTTGGAAAGACAGGAAGAGCTTTTTCTCTGTTACTCAATTATTTTTTCACATTTGATTAAGGAAAAATGACATGACTGATGGGATGGCAGCTGTTAAGGTAGTGTTGCAAATAATCTATCCTCACCCACTGCTTTCTAAAACTTTACGGGACCTTATGATAAAATAAACATAAATGATTACTTACGTACATACGTTGTACAGTCAAAATCGGTTATAACGACCTTCAAGGGACCGATGAATTTGGTCGTTGTAAGCGATACTTCGTTATAACCGATAATAATAATTATAATGGAGCTCATTCGGGACCTAAGAATTTTGTCGTTATAACCGATGCGTCGTTTTTACTGATTTTGACTGTATATCCATTACTTTTATATTGATTTTTCCTCTTGACTACTTACGCAAATTTGTAGACTTTTAATTTCAAATCAACTTAAAATGTTTTGTTTTTAAATAGTTTTATTAACAGATTTAAAAAATCGTAATCCATTCATTCACTCCATAAATTTCTATAAATTTTAATTAATAATTATCAATTAAGCTAAATTGATTTAGTCTTATTATATTGAGATGTAAAATTGTTAATAATATTTTTTTTTAAATATGTTTCTGTGACGTTATTTTTAGTGTTTTTATTTTTCCATTTCGTTTAAGTAATCAAAAGTATATATATATGTGTATTTTTTTTATATAAATAAACCATATATGAAGAAGATTTTTCACATTATTTGAAACTTATTTTATGATTATTTTTTCATAATGTTTGTAATGAAAAGTATTAAATGACAATCTCAAAAAAAATTCTTAAATCTTAAAACTAAACAATGAAACAAGAAAATGTGACTTAAAAACAATAATTTCTTTGGCAATAACATTTCACTTTACACACTACCTTGATTTATTAATAACGTTACGTTTCTCTCTAGGAAGACTTGATCTTCAATTTATGATATTAAAAAATACACAAAATGCATAATTCTGTTGAGAAATGCAAATTTATCATTTGCAGTTTCACAATTAATTGTTTCAATAAGAATTTGGCATCGATATTATTATTTATTTCTGTTTTTATTTTGCGGAAGTCTTGATGATGTTGTTTGTATACTTACTTTATTATAAACTTAGAAAATTTAAACATTTAAATTTAGGTTTTAAATATTTACAATATTTTTTTTTAATTGTCAATTCAACAGCTATTATTCTTGATTTTTGTATTGCGGACTACAAAATTCGTACTCATATTTTACATGTATCATAATTAAAAGCCGTTAAATGTTTGATCACATTCAAAATTTGTATTATTGTATTATTAAGCAATTTTTCTTTTTAACGCTATTATTGATTTCTTTATTTTCGGTAATGAATTTTGTGTTTTTATCAACTCAAGAGCAATTCTAAATATCGGAGCGTGACTTGTTGAAGAAAACGCAATTTAAATTTGGTATTGATCAAACAGGGACTTAAGATTAGGTTAAAATCGAATGATTCCAATTGATGAGTAAATAATTCTTCGGCATTTAAGAGATAAAATTGGGATGATAATTAAATATTGTTGTTACCTTGCTTAAGAGAAAAAGTTTTTATATTGAAATTAACATAAAGCGCAAATGCAAACAGAGTTGTGTATACTAGATACAAATTGGCAATGAGCAAAAATCGATGCTGTTTTTTTATCCAACTTAAAGGGATCAATAGTCAAACAAACATGCTAACAATTTAGGTAGAGTTAACCTCTATTATTGCCTTCATATCAACAAATTATGAATAAAAATGACACCACATATTATGATAGGATTTCACTTTTAGTTTAAAATTTTAAACTTTCCTGTCTTCACAGGTAAAGTCACAAAAAAATAAAAATTAAGACTTTTATGTATGTAATCTTGCATATCCGTATCCTCAGTGGCAGTTACAAAAACAGCATTGTTAACATCTGAGATCAACTATAATTTGATCTATAGTAAACAACAACATTGGTATCAGAGCACACTATATGTTAAGAACAATTGTAATCAACAATAAACTGACCGTAGATCAACAGCTACAATTTTTGACAGCATCAATATTTAAAAATCTGTTCATGCAGATACTACCTACAACCTATGTACTTTCATATGGTAAACAATCAATAGTATGCTTCCGATTCCGAAATATTTCTTGCAACAAATTTAGAGTCAAATTCTTTTTTACTTTTCTGTACGTTTTCTTCAGGAATTCAAACGCTTTCTGGGAAGACATTTAAAAATTGTTTTCAATAGCAAAAACTGTAGGGGTGGCGGTGGATCCTAAATTAATATTTTCAATCAATTCACAAACTCCTTTTTGTCAATTGAAATAAACTAAAAATTGTATTTTCTTTCTAACTACAGCGAAATGAACAAACTTAATTAAAAAATACTATACATACATATAAGGCAGTAAGTAATTTCTTTCTTTTCTTAGCCAATGAGATTTGTCTGGATTTAAGAGATAAGAAAACTCGAGATCTAGATAAATAGAAAGTAAAACGAATTTAAAATATTATTTAAATTTGAGATCGGAGTTTTGATGAAAATTGTACATTAATGAGGTATGTACAATATACATATAAACATACCACTTTGTCTGCCCATTTCGTACTAGAAATAAAAATTCTATTCTATAACTGAGTTTGTAACTACATATAATAATTAAAATCCAATACCATATTAATAGGGAAATAAATTTCAATTTTGTTAAAGATGCGATAATCCTCGGTTTAGACGTCCTAAATACCAGCTTTATACATTCACGCCTTATTTTATTTCAATTATAGCTTTAATATGCAAACTCAGAACGTTTAGTTGTTTCGAAAATTCTGCAGTTTCAGTATGTGCCTACTACATGCCTTATAGTAGTAGTTTTTAATATAACTTTAATTGCATGAATCATATGTAGACCATAGTATGAAAAAAATAAAAACAAAAATTATTTGAAAATATTATTAAAGTACCTAGATCTCTTTAAGCTTTCTAATTTGTATTATAAGTTCTTTCATAGAAGTTGCTTCTCAGCTATGATGCAAATTAAACTAAATACTAACTGTCTTACATGCAAATGCCAGAAGAATTTTCTACTACACTAAGTGACCATCGGCATCTGTATAACCCATTGTTGTTGAGTTAAATGTACTTAAATTATGTGAACTGGGGTCATATCCACCTACTAGAAGATTGTTGCTAATACCTGATGAATTTTGAATATTGAGTAACTGCATGCTGCCTGAAGTCCCGCTACCTGAGTGGGAGATACCAGAACTTACTCCAATACCCATAACTTGACCAGTAGTTGTACTGAGAATTTGTTGCGACTGTAAGTTCCGTTTAGGATCCTTAAGGATGCTTTGCGGTAGCTTAGTTGTGGGTGTACTATGTGACTGAGGCCCCTGCGACAAATTGTTAAGTTGTGAAGAACCGTTCGATGTAGATGTTTGTGTTGAAGACGATATTGTGTTGCTTAGGTGCAGATGATCGAGCTGATGCCCCAAATGGATGTTTGTGTGATGGGTTACATCCGGAGGAGGCACACCCACGACACCACGCATTATGCCACGTCGTAAAGTGCCTCCACCAGTAAGAATAGTTGATTGATTTGACTGGAGATGAGCGAGCGGCAATGGCGGAGTAGGAAAATCTACTTGAGGATAGTCCTGTAAATGTACAAATATAATATTACCATATTAATTAACAACTTCGTAATAAATACGAAATTTATCAAATTATACACACTTGATTAAATGAAACACAGCTAGAAACATCTTTCTTTTTTTTTTTTACATAATAATTGAACTCAAAATATCTGTAACGTATCATCAACAATAGAACAAAAAGTAATAAAATTCGTGAAAAGTATTCTTCTATTAATCTAATTTCAGTCTAATTAAATAAAGACAAATTTCATCATATGTCAATAGTTCAGGTGAGCACAGTACAGTCTCATTTTTGTTCACTTCCTTGCAAAGATTATTCCTAAACATTTGATTTTAGTTTTCAAATCTAATATTTAAAATATATAGATATCATTAAAAAAGTTCATATAACTCGCTGGGATTTCATTTTCTCTATTTTTAATAACTGTACATATTCCCACTAAGAACGTTTTCGTCCCGTGCACATAATGTGGAAGTCTAACCGTCTGTTTGTCTTTCGGCTCTTGCTCTCTAAAAGTTGTTTGTCCAATGACTAAGCTTTAAGGGGAAAGGGTAGTGCACCCATTTTGAATAAGTGATTATTATGCTGAAAGAATATGTAACGCCCAGGCACCGACTAACTAACCAGGATAGCAGTTCTATATCTATAGCAGGATATTGAGCATTCCACTCTTACGGATGCAGTGAGTAGCATACGTTTTCCCTTTGATTTTTACTTTTTTTCTCCCCCTATATTAATAATTCTTGTCGCAGGATCTACTTTAAAAAAAAAATACTACATAAACATTGTGTGCATGTGGGGCCACATGCGATTAATGAGAATTCACCCTATTATTCCACTGCACTCTGTGTAGCATATTTGTTTTTTTCTTAATTTCGTACAAATTAAAAATTTAAGTTTAATTTTTTCAGTCATAATCATTGCGAAGGTTAATCTTTTAACATCAACAGATTCATATTCGTTTAGTTGTAATTTGTTTAGTAAAGTAATGCATAAAATATTCTCTATATTATTTACAGGTTTTTTAATACCTATTCGTATGTATGCATGTATGTACGTAGATCAAAACGTGGTGGCTCCGAAAAGTGCCCTTTGATGTCGCCCATTTTCAAGTGGTTTCGACAGATTTTAGTTCAAAAAACATACATCTGAATGTATATTTGTGTACACAAGAATATACGTAGCGGTCAAAATTCAAAAATGTATTCTACTGTATGCTTGTTTAAACATAGTTAAAATTGTTTGAAGTATTCGATCAATACAAATCATATAAGACAGGCACGTTCCTCCACTCTAATAAGCTAATGCTGTTGGCCACGCTCTCGATCTTTTTCTAGCGTAAATTATTGCCTTGTATTATTCGCAATTCACAATAATCTTTCACATGTAATAGCCATGCCTACTTCGCTTATTCTTTAACTATCTAAGGTAAGCGCTTTAAGTTGTTGAACCCCAGCGTCACAACCTTGAGGTGCAAAAAACCGAGTTAAGTTAGAAAATCCGGTTTCGTGCCTCTAAAGAGTCAAATTAAAAACTAATTAAGTTGCCATTGAAGAAACTAATGGTTTGGCAATGATTGGCAGGTTATCAGGCTTCATCTTCGATAGAATAAACACATTACAAATGCTGCAAAAATATATGCTTTGTTTCAGCTTACTAAGATCTATAAAACCACTCGTTCGTTCTTCACCTTAAACTTACGACCATTATTAACGACTTGAAAATAAGGATTCTTATCACATTTTAAATTTTCTCAGTCAGAAACTTTTTTTTCTGTCAGATTGCTAAAATACAACTCTGGAGGACTCAAACAGGCAGACTAAAAACAGGCTACTAGAAGGAAAACAGTCGCATATTAACCGAGGGATAAGTGCAGTCTAATGTTGTCTTTTGTCCACAACGACCTCAGTACCTAATAAGTAATCGCTGGTTTAGAAGCCATCAGTGGAAATTCGACTACATTCTTTACCCGGCTAAAAGTCTGATGGAAACCAGTCCTCTACCGAAGTAAAGTCATTGCATCAGATGAAATCATATACACGAGATAAGTCAGAATCCTTAAAACTAAAATAAAATTAAAATGTACTTACCATAGGTGGATAAGAAAGATATCTGTCACTGTTCATATTGTAATAAGAACCATCTGGCGGGGGAGCCGGAGATGGGGACGGAATGTATACTCCTTTACTGAGAAGCATTTGATCATCACGAGCTCGATGGTCAATATTCGTTGTATTATGTCTTGGATGCGGAAGTGTTCTTGCATTCGCTGAAACGAAAATTAGGTAAAACACAATTTTAAGTCGTAGAAGCATCTCTAGCTGTTTACTAAAAAAGAAACATTCATTCTGTACTCCATTTTAAAGTACTGTTTTTAAATAAATAAATAAAAAGCTACCAAGAAAATCCTTTTGTTTAAAATTCGTCTTATTTAATGTTAAATACAAATGCAAGCAGTAACAATGTGTTTCTTTATTAATTTAAAGAAATAGTTTTCATGTATAGCAGTGGGGTTTCGAGTTCTTTTCTATATACGGGTATCAAACTTTGAAGTCGTTTACAGAACGGTACTTATTGTTTCGCAAAAATGGATATACACATGCAAACATAATTTTTTCATATGGAACACGTCGAGAGAGCAAAGCACCAAATGGTACTTTTTTCTCTTCATCCATCTATTTATTCATTTTTCAACTCTCGACGGGAGTCGTCATGTTGTCACTTTTTGCCCCAGGGGTTCTTAAAAGAAAGCAAAAAAGAAGGGGGGAGAGTTGTTTCTCGTTTGAAAAAAGTAGTACATTTCATGTTTTTCATTTTAGTGAAGGCAATATAGACATTCCGCTGTATGACCCCTATGCTCAATTCTACACTCTTTTGTTCCAAATTCCTATTTGAATTCTCTGCCGAGTGCTAATTCACACTTTTAGATTTCATTCTTATTGTTTTTTTTTATATTTTTTTTTTTATAGTAAATGACTTAGGAGATACATACATATGTATATGTATGCAGATACAAATGAGTTATCGATGATAATTGGACTCGTGTTATATAACCTCGGTTATCATATCTAAAATGTTTGAATTATTATACATACTTATATTATTTGGATAGAGGGAGGGTAAAGTTCCATCCTTTTGGTATCTTGGGGGTGGCATGTCTGCATTCTCAACTAAGTAAGTTGATGCCGCTTTTTTTCTTGATTCGTCCTGAAAATATAGGGAAAAATAAATTAGAAATTGTTATATGGTTTTGTCGTTAGTATTAAATTAAGTTTAAATATAATTTTAAAACTTAGATGACAAATACATTGAGTAGGTACTTACGATATATTCAGGTTGACTTCCTTCGTTCGAGTATGAATCACTTTTCTCTGAAACGCTTGATAAAGTTTCACCAGTTACTGTGTCGTTGTAGGAGCTGGGTGCATACATTTCAATTGTTGCTGTTTTACTCGTTTGGTTTGAAGTTTCTGTGCATTTCATAAAACAATTCAATTCCAGTGATGTGTTGAAATAATAATATGACAGTTATTACAAAATGAAAGTAATATTCAACTTAATAATGATATTTTTAAGAGTCAATTTACTATATTAAGACACGAAAGCCTACTTATCTAATCAAATGTAATAATAGTGTTACATTTGTGTTTATTCTAATAGATGTACACAGTTATGGAAAATTTTGACAAACTGAAAAAGGTGTGAAAGTTATTCAAAGGCAACCGCATTAACTACAAAATAAAAAGTATCGTTCTTTGTCGTTGATTGCACAAACGGAAAACTACCTTCATCGTAAAAAAGATACGAGAAACTCTTCTGTGATATAAAATCTTCATACATATATGTAAAAATGCGCGATGCATGAAATTCTAAACTTACGCACACACACACTTAAGTTTTAGTTTTTATAAATTATTCAATTTGCCCCATCCATAATGAGTCTTATAATGTACCTTAGTAGAAATAAAAACACCCGTATTGACAATTTTTGTGTGAACCACAATTTTCGTAACAAGATGGATACACGAGGTACGTAATTAATTTGTCTTGCTTCACTACATCTTAAAGTCCTTGCCAAGGAGATGAAGTGTTAAAAATTAAGTGACTAAAGTAAAGCAACTTATAAATAAATAAAAAAAATCAAAATCAAAACAAACCTCTTTTACGCTTTTGGTGAACAAAAAACCATGCAACTAATGCAGCATTGACCAGTAGAAAACCGAATGCTGCCAAGGAAATGCCAATAATGACTAAATCGGGAGAACTGGACGTTCCTGTAAATTCGGCTGGCAGAAGTTCCAATCCTTTGTTAAATTCCAAAAAATAATTCACAAAACAAATAAACATTTAAGAAAACCGTTTTCAGAAAAAAAAAAAAAAACTAATCGCAGTTGTCAAATTCAAGGAAACTTGTTACGGAAGTGCAATATCGACCCTTATATAAATATCAAAGCATTTCTTAAAAATGTATGCATCTACCTCGTCGCTTCATCCGTTTTTGATTACGCTTATGCAAGCAACATCCAATTATGAAAACATTTAGTAATACCACGATGATTCCAGATGCAACACCGACAAGCAGTAGCAACCCCGACGTTCCACCCATCGGTGTGGAACTAGTAGTCGGTGGACCGCCAAGGGATGATGCCGGCTGCGATGGTGGTGGTGCTTCTATTTGTCCGAAGGGCAGCAAAATCAAAATAATATTTTTTTTATTTAAAAAATGAAGACGTTATTTGCTTTTGACACTAGCGATTAGTTATATGTTCGAATGTATACACATATTTCTATTCTCTTAGGACCTGTCTTACGTACCTTTTGTATGAGCACGTTGGAGGTCTGGTAAATATTTACTGCTACCAAGTTCGTTCATTGCCATCACCGAAAAAAGATAGAGAGTATCCATTTTGAGACTAGGAATGATTAGTTTGTGACTGTTAGGCAACCCGTCAATATACTTGTACTGGTCTTTTGTTGCCTCCCTGATTGGCAATAAATTTTTAAAATTGAATCGCTTTTATTCTTTCATATTTAGTTAAGAAATACCTGTATCGAACTCGATAGGAAGCCTTTATGCCTCCATCAAAGCCGGGCGTCCACGCTACGGTTACAGTATCATGAGTTATATTAAGAATGTTAAGGCTTAAGGGTGGTTCTGGTGGGGAAGTTATTTCTAGGCGAACATTTTCCTTTGCTTCTCCAAGTTCGTTTTTCGCAACACATTCATATGCACCATAGTCAGCAGGAGCAACCTTTTCAATTACTAAAATTGATTCATAGGTTAAAGAGTCAATTTTTTTCTCTTCAACTTCATATTTATATGTTCGATTGATGTTGAGATCTTTTCCAGATTGCAACCATGTAAATGAGGGTTTAGGAGCAGCTTGCGCCCGACATGGTAATCTTCCTCGCTCTCCAGTCCCACTAGCAGCTCGCAGTAGTGTTGGCGACTTATTGATTTCTGGAGCAACTATTTCCACACAATTGTTTAAAGGTTATTGATAGAATAATCAAAAATTATAGTGCCCGTACTTACATTTTACAATAAGGAGGACGTCCCTGTTTGTAGGATTCGCCACTCTATTGTCTGCAATGCACCGGAAATTTCCAACGTCTTCACGTTGGGCTCCTTTAATGTGCAAAAACGATGTTCCATTAGCGAATGCGGTTGATGTCTTTACACTCATGTTATAACCCAATCTCTCCCATTTCACATGTTCCTCATTTAATGGCTTTCCCTCAACTGTGCATGACAGCATCGCATCCTCTCCAGGACTTACCACGACATTTTCTGAAACCGATTTGATTGTGGTTCCATCTAGAAAATGTTCCCGTTTTTTTTTTATATAAGTGCAAGATCGAGTTTTCATATATGTACATATGTAATAATTTTCGAAATTCTCTTCTCAGGGGCCAGGATGAGGAAAGGCATACTTACATTCAACTATGACGGTTATATTGATCACAGCAGTTCCCTGAGAATTAGCAGCTTCGCATCTGTAAATTCCTGCATCGTTACGATGCAGTTTTGTTATATTGAGTGTGGATCCAATTGAAAATATCCGTTGATCGAGCAAATCGGCATTTCTAGATACAATAGGTAAACCATCTTTAGTCCAGACATAAGTAATTGACATAGGATTTGCGTTTGCCATCAAGGGAACATGCAATGATTCGCCCTCAACACCTACCACAGTGGAAGAAGGTGGAGGGACAAATTTTGGCGCAACTAATAGAAAAAAATTCAAATTAATTAACTTCAAATATTGAAAGTCCCATTTCGGTACACAACTTACACAAAACATCAAGGCTTATAGCTTCATGGACACTGCGCTGAAGAGCTTCATTAGAGCTTTGACAAGTGTAAACAATACCGTTCATTTCTTGCGTTACATTGACTTTGAGCTCCAAAGTGGAAACTGTACCTCCCCAGAGACCTGGTTTTGAAAAATGTTTTATACCTGGGAAAGTACAATGATATTTCACTTATAAAAAATGCTGATATTAATATCTTCTGTTGCAAGGATAACAATTATTAATGTTGTTATATTCTTAAATTCGAATTGCATGGGAACCCAGACTTGTACATATCTACTCGATTTCTTACCTTCTATAGGAATTCCATCCTTCCACCATGATAGCTTTGCAGGCGGGTTACTTGAACTGGAATCGCAGATAAGTGTTCCTTCATTGCCCGGTTTTAATTCGTCTGGTTCTACACGGATTTTAACTGTCTCTGGTGCAACTGTGTACGGGTTATTTCGGTAATTCTCAAAAATGTTTACAACCTATGTGGGTTAACTTACAGTGAACACTCAGGGTTGTTGATTCAAATAATGGTATTTCTGTAGCAGTATTATGCGCTTCGCATCGGTAATGCGCCTGGTTGTCTGTAACATTTGCCAAAATTGTAATTTCAGCAGAAACCGACTTGTCGCTGGTTCGAAGCGCTGAGTTTATCTAAAACATATTAAAACGATGCTACTGTATAACTCATTATCTAAATTTAAAAATAAAAAAACAATCATCTTTTCATCTAGCTAAGAAATAAACATTAAGTCTTTTTACTCATAAAATAGAATAACCTTTATGCACATAAAACATGCATTCTGTTGCAAAACATTGAAACAGAAGCTGGAAATCCTAATTCTATTTACCCCAAGGTTTGCTTTTGTTTTGCGTTCATACGTGGGTAGGGAAGAACTTTTTTGTAGGAGCAATTCACAGAATAAACGAACCACATGTGCACTCTCTACAAACTCACATAAAAATGTGTACCAATTACATAAATATGTATACACATATCTAGTTATATGTATACGCTATGGCGGGTTCGTAATTTGTGTAACAAAATTCAATCCCCTGAGATCTGACTTTGTTTGTACTGTGCATATGCAAATACAATTTTCTCAAAATATCTTTCAGAAAGTCTGCTGAAGCCCAGCCATGTTTAAATTAATGTGTGAACTACCGGCATTCACCCATAAAAAATGGCAAACAGTTTAAAATCACATTTAAGTAGGTACCATCTTTCTACAACATTTTGCATATTATTTTGTACTGAAATGTGCACTTACCACGTCCAATTATTATGATTTTAACTTTTTTTTTTAATTAATTTTTAACAATCTCATACGACAAAAATAAATTTACTAAAATTACACATATAAAGATCCATAGACAGTGATACGTAACGGTGTCACCATTTTAAAATCTAATTTTTGAAAACAAGAACTTCTTAATTTTAGGAAACTGACAGGTTAGCATTACCAAGATTAAGATCATGCGGCAAACTTACTCTTTTATCGTTTTTATACCACGTTAACGTAGCCAATGGATTTCCGCCTGATGAAACGCAAAGAAGTTTTTGTACTGAACCAGCTGGAATAATTTGTCCTTCAACGTATCCCGAAATTAAAGGTGGGGATGGTGGATCTACAAGAAAGCATAAAATAAAATAATAATAACTTATTAACTATACAATGTAATTGAAGGTAAAGTGAACGAAACAAATTATTTGTACTCTAAAAAAAAAAAAATTTGGAACAAATTTAAGTCCAAATCCCTTAACAAAACCTAAAATTTTTGTCCAAACATTATTGAGTCTGAAATTTTTTTTTTTTAAATGACCAAAGTCGGTTGTTTATATATCGATCGCCCTTGAAGGAGATCTTTTATAGGTTGGAATACAATTTAACCAAAACTTTCTATACATTTGTTTTTAAATACGAATTTATTCCAGTCACAAATCACAATATACGTTTCTTCCTTAGACGGCATTAGTTAAGACTTGGTAATAGTTAGTCCCGCGCCTGAACCTTTTCGCTCGCAGGTAAATAAGCATTTGTTTCATACAAACTTTTGCTGACTTTAGGTATGTAATGTTATCGACGCTCAACCAACAACTTCCTTCATCCCAATAAAAAATTTAGGATTAACTAAAATTAAAACTCAGGAGACAACAAGCTGACAGTTTTAACTTAGGATGACATGGCTTAAGAGAATCTTACCAACAATTCATCTACAATATAATGGAACAACGTAGAGTGAAAATACATATTGACTTTTTTTTTTGCAGAAAACTATTTGCAAACGTTATTTCGGTATTGCACACGTACCCACACAAATGAACGGGAGCGTATGCCACAACTTCAGCAAATCAAAGAGGACAAATTTCATCTACAAAGCCTGCAGGATGTTAATATGGTATTTGTTGATACGATAGCAGGGAGTGAATACCAAAGAAATTTCCAAGTGCTACAGGTCAAAAGGAAATTCAATTACGTACTCATGAAATATGATGAACATTTGCTTTCATTGCACCTTTATTTTTTGATGACAGGAATTTTCTAAGCACAGGTTCAGAGTTGATGAGACTTTTTTGGTAATGCAAAGTTCTGCATTTCTAACCACCCTTTCCTTTCGTGTCGAAAATGTTGCGAATTAATCAACGCATAGAGACGATTGCCAGCAATAAATAGAATTGAGATTGTATGTACATGTGGTTGTATATATGTGTGCTCTAATGCCGGTAATTTTGTTCCACCCACCCTTATTTTTTCAATCTGCTTTTGAAACATTTTTTTTTTATCAAGAAGCGTTAGGGTATTTTACTTTTCTTTTTTTTTTTGCTTAATATGGGAGCAGTTATTGCAGTGTTATCATAGGGAAAATTGAATTTTTATTTCCATCCAGCTGAGAAGAAAAAGTGTAATTCCTTAAACACACTTATTTTCTTTACCCCATTCCATACAAATTCGCTATATGTTTAACCGTGTCTTCAGTTGAGCTTAGATTGTTTGTAGGCTTATTTGTATTTTTAGAAGGAAATTGTTGAAAAATATTATGATTTAGTCGCTTCAAAATTACAACAATTTTCCATTCCACACCTTATCTTGTTTTCATGGCCTAACTTGTATGACCTACTCAAGGTAAGGTATTTCTTTATATCAATGTCACTGGTATGTGCCTGAGAACTAATAAGAGGGATTTATTGACGAGTTTATATAGCCATCTTAGGCGAAACTTCCAAAGGAACTTACTTCCTTTTATGTAAATAATGACTCAATAAAATTCTGGGTAGTTGTCCATTGTTCCTTTATTGTCATAATTTATCGAATGAAGCTTTGAGTGTTCAAAATTTAGCTTTTTATAACCACGCGGTCACTGGGCACTTTCCGAGTTCTAGGTACATACTAAGATACTAGTCAAAACTTAACTCATTGAACAGCATGATACCAGATGGACCTTTATGTATGTACGTACAAGGTAGGCATTTACTTTCGATTTTCACATGTGTACGCAAGGAGTCGTGTCAAAAAAACTCACTAACAATTTGGTAAAACGGAATTGAAACTATAGTTTTGAATAGAGGACAATGGTTTACAGTATACAGTGCTCCCCGGATAGCTGCCTTGAGAGTTTTTCTGATTTACTTGGGCACTTAAGAGGGGAACTAACCTATCCGTACCCGCTCACACTGCTTAAAATTGTAGAAGCCCTATATTTTTGGTTAGCAATTCGGGTTACGCAGCTAAACGAGGGAGTTCATATCCGTATATTACTGTACCTACCTACAAATAAGTAGATACGTTTTTCCAGGAAGTCATTCCTTAAAAAAATCGCATCCTCACTTTTAGACAAGTCAGAGCTGTTTAATAAGTTGCACATACATACTTTCCTCCGAAATATTTTCCATCATCTTGAAATCCTATGCTTGTGAATTCCATAGTCTCCTTTTAAATTTCATTTTTAAGTAAGCGGCACACAGAAAACAAAATGTTGGAAAAGAAAACCTAGGACCTAGAAAGTAGATTGAAGTGGAACTTTACTATAGCATATGATTCCCTTTATAAAAGATAATTGTGAGAGAATTGACGTCAGTTACAAATTCAGGTTCGCCTGCTGTTCCTCTAAATTGTTCCTTAATTTTAAGAAAATAATGATAAGAATTTAAAATAAGAAGAGTACAACAACGTATCTAAGAGTTAAGCGAATCAAAATTGTTAATATTGCATATCACTACCATATAACCATATACTTTATACTTTGTGTATAGTATAATTATTTGGGTCATATTCTTTTCAAGAGTCTAAAATAGAATATGTCTATCAAATTAATCTTATTGCAAATATGACTTACATAAAACATTTACTGTGTGTGTAGAGACTACGTTTTCTGTCAACTGCATGTTCAGTCCATGGCATATGACAACCAAGGACCTCTTATTCGGTTCTACGAGTGCTGTTATGTTTGATGATGTTATCCAACCTCCTTAAAAAAAAATTTAAATTTAGTGTATCAATAGATATAAAGAAAAAATTAAATAAAAAAAATGCATTCGATTATTTAGCTATATAGTGCTCTTGAGTTTATTCAAATTTTTTATTTTTCAATTGCTTTTTTAAACCTTTACATTGTTCTCAATTTTTAGCCGGATATTTGAAAATAGCGGTTTCATCTTTTGGTTGTTGCTTAATTGACATTTTTCTATTTCACTATTACTAATTGGATACTCGAATTTTTCAATTATTAACTTATATTATGTTCGAGTAATAAAACAAACGGTGACAACCAATAAAAGTCTAATAGTGCATGTTGCTGCGCCAATTATAATAATATGGAGTACCTATGATAAAAGTACGTTGCACTTTCTTCTTTGCCAAACAAATTTAGGTTTAAAGCACGCGTGTGTACGACATGAGCACACGTAGCAGTGTGTATGTACTTTGTACTTACCATCTGGGCTAACAGAAGTCCTTGATGTCGCATTGCGTATTTGGCGCCCTCCTACCATCCATTTTATTTCGGCTGGAGGATTTGATGGAGCGGTTGTACAGGTGAGTGGCACAATATCTCCCACCCTCGCTTCAGTTGGTCCTGACACTGACACATGGGTTGGGGCAACTTTTGGTAAGAGATTGACATGAAAAGAAAAACAAAATGTCCCGCATCATATGCAGAATATCGTAAAAAATTAGATTTTTTTTCTTCTTTCATTAATATTTAAGTAGTATAGGCGAAAGAGGGCTGGCTGGAAAACTCATGCTGACGTGTTATGCTTTTGCAACGACACAGGTAGATAAAGTGGGGGAATTTGATATTTTTAATAGCGCACAGAAAAAATAATTTAGTTCATTTTTTTTTTTTTAAACTGTTGCAAGTATTTTCTTTGCGACCTTTCCTGTGTGTACTTTGGTACTAATTCAGTCTGTACTTTGCAATAAAGTAACGAAGAAATATTAGAAACAAACTTATGATTACGATAAGTGAATGTTTATAAGGTACCAAGGATGTGACATGAACCTTGCTTACCATTTTGAAATTCTACTTGAATTCCGTTACTACTAGCATAGCTATTAGCTGTTTAAATTAATTTGATGTGAAATAATTTGACTTACAAAGGACTGCTAGATCAACTTCTGCCTTAAGAGCGTTTTGTGACATAATGTTACTAGCCTCACACCGAAATCTCGCTTTGTTGTCACTGGCTTCAGCTGTAAATGTGTAAATATTTTCCGAAAGACGCCCTGAAGTCCTGTAAAAACAATACTTAAAATCTTGCACTAGCATCGAAAAAAAAACCATTAAATACCTGTAAGCCATTCGAACTTGGGATCCATTCTTGTACCAAATAAGTTGTGCAGGAGGATTTCCGCCTCGACTTCGACATATGAGCTCCACTGTTTGACCTCGCCTTAAGGTTTCACCTTGTGTGTATCCTTCAATATAGGGAGGACCCGGTGGATCTAAAACCAAACATTTTTTTGTAATAACGATTCGAAACTTGAAAGAAATGATCATTCGGATTTTAAATATTTTCTACGTATTATTTTTTTATACGTTCACCTTTCTAATGTAAAAATGTCTCTGTCCCATATTTGACGTTGGATTCATCATTAAGGGCAATTCGCAATGTTGCGTGACCGCCCCAATTGTGAATTGTCCAATTTAGACGTTCGAAAAATAAAGTTGATTAAAATTTAAGTTGTTTAAGCTACGACATTTTTTCCTGTTACTGAATCTCAAAAGACTTTAAGATTGCTTTTAAATTGACGAAAATGAATAAAGCTGAACAATTAAGGACACTAAGAACAATGCTGTTCAGAGGTTTTGACATGGCATGGTCAACATACAAAGTTTTCACGGAAACAATTTTTTAATATTTTAGCAGTTTTATTATGAAATATGACTGTAATTGCTTTTATTTACTCATTTAAGACATAAGCGCAAGTGTTGGGATTCATTTCCAGCAATATTTCCATCAAGAAACAGAGATTTAAAATATTTTCTGAACTAAAGGCATTTTTTCGTTCGTTTGGTGTAACACGAATCAAATCTCGAATTTGGTGTGTTGTTTTCGGTTTTTAATTGATTTGAAGGTTTTTTCGTTTGTAAACTTGATGAATTGAAGAAATGGTAGTCTGAAGGAAATATTTGTGAACTTAAGGAACTTGGAGACCCTGAGGAAAGTCATTTTATTAACTCGGAACTAAAAAAAAATCGCTAAAGGAGATACAAAGTGATTTCTTTTGACCAAATACCTTCAATTTGTGCTTTCTTTTCTATCTGGCCATTTTTCTAATTAGCTTGTACTGAAATAAGTGTGCTTCTTTCACAGTTAAACAAATTAGTTTATGCTTTTTAAATCAAAAAGACTAAAAGTGAAACCATTTTAAATCTCTGATGAGTGTTTTAGGAATTCGTTTAATTTTTAATATGGCAACACTGCGACATTAGTGCAGATGCCGAAGGCAAGATTGGGAAAACTCTCCTCCAAAATGGCAGAGATCAATGATCTTCTTTCCCTTTCTGTCTTTTATGAAATTGCATATATACGAGCTATTCAGAGATTTTGATATGGCATGGCCAACATACAAAGTTTTCACAGAAACTAGTTTTTTAATATTTTATCAGTTTTATCATGAAATATGACTGAAATTGTTTTTATTTATTCATTTAAGACATAAACGCAAGTGTTGGGATTCATTTCCAGCAATATTTCCATCAAGAAACAGAGATTTAAAACATTTTCTTAACAAACCTCCTAACACCCAAAAAGTGCAGTAAAGTGCTACATGAACTGAAGGCATTTTTTCGTTCGTTTGGTGTAACACGAATCAAATCTCGAATTTGGTGTGTTGTTTTCGGTTTTTAATTGATTTGAAGGTTTTTTCGTTTGTAAACTTGATGAATTGAAGGAAATATTTGTGAACTTAAGGAACTTGGAGATCCTAAGGAAAGTCATTTTATTAACTCGGAACTAAAAAAAATCGCTAAAGGAGATACAAAGTGATTTCTTTTGACCAAATACCTTCAATTTGTGCTTTCTATTCTATCTGGCCATTTTTCTAATTAGCTTGTACTGAAATAAGTGTGCTTCTTTCACAGTTAAACAAATTAGTTTATGCTTTTTAAATCAAAAAGACTAAAAGTGAAACCATTTTAAATCTCTGATGAGTGTTTTAGGAATTCGTTTAATTTTTAATATGGCAACACTGCGATATTAGTGCGATGCCGAAGGCAAGATTGGGAAAACTTTCCTCCAAAATGGCAGAGATCAATGATCTTCTTTCCCTTTCTGTCTTTCATGAAATTGCATATATACGAGCTATTCAGAGATTTTGATATGGCATGACCAACATACAAATTTTTCACAGAAACTAGTTTTTTAATATTTTATCAGTTTTATCATGAAATATGACTGAAATTGTTTTTATTTATTCATTTAAGACATAAACGCAAGTGTTGGGATTCATTTCCAGCAATATTTCCATCAAGAAACAGAGATTTAAAACATTTTCTTAACAAACCTCCTAACACCCAAAAAGTGCAGTAAAGTGAACATGAACTGAAGGCATTTTTTCGTTCGTTTGGTGTAACACGAATCAAATCTCGAATTTGGTGTGTTGTTTTCGGTTTTTAATTGATTTGAAGGTTTTTTCGTTTGTAAACTTGATGAATTGAAGGAAATATTTGTGAACTTAAGGAACTTGGAGATCCTAAGGAAAGTCATTTTATTAACTCGGAACTAAAAAAAATCGCTAAAGGAGATACAAAGTGATTTCTTTTGACCAAATACCTTCAATTTGTGCTTTCTATTCTATCTGGCCATTTTTCTAATTAGCTTGTACTGAAATAAGTGTGCTTCTTTCACAGTTAAACAAATTAGTTTATGCTTTTTAAATCAAAAAGACTAAAAGTGAAACCATTTTAAATCTCTGATGAGTGTTTTAGGAATTCGTTTAATTTTTAATATGGCAACACTGCGATATTAGTGCAGATGCCGAAGGCAAGATTGGGAAAACTTTCCTCCAAAATGGCAGAGATCAATGATCTTCTTTCCCTTTCTGTCTTTCATGAAATTGCATATATACGAGCTATTCAGAGATTTTGATATGGCATGACCAACATACAAAGTTTTCACAGAAACTAGTTTTTTAATATTTTATTAGTTTTTTCATGAAATATGACTGAAATTGTTTTTATTTATTCATTTAAGACATAAACGCAAGTGTTGGGATTCATTTCCAGCAATATTTCCATCAAGAAACAGAGATTTAAAACATTTTCTTAACAAACCTCCTAACACCCAAAAAGTGCAGTAAAGTGCTACATGAACTGAAGGCATTTTTTCGTTCGTTTGGTGTAACACGAATCAAATCTTGAATTTGGTGTGTTGTTTTCGGTTTTTAATTGATTTGAAGGTTTTTTTGTTTGTAAACTTGATTAATTGAAGAAATGGTAGGCTGAAGGAAATATTTGTGAACTTAAGGAACTTGGAGATCCTGAGGAAAGTCATTTTATTAACTCAGAACTAAAATAAATCGCTAAAGGAGATACAAAGTGATTTCTTTTGACCAAATACCTTCAATTTGTGCTTTCTATTCTATCTGGCCATTTTTCTAATTAGCTTGTACTGAAATAAGTGTGCTTCTTTCACAGTTAAACAAATTAGTTTATGCTTTTTAAATCAAAAAGACTAAAAGTGAAACCATTTTAAATCTCTGATGAGTGTTTTAGGAATTCGTTTAATTTTTAATATGGCAACACTGCGATATTAGTGCGATGCCGAAGGCAAGATTGGGAAAACTTTCCTCCAAAATGGCAGAGATCAATGATCTTCTTTCCCTTTCTGTCTTTCATGAAATTGCATATATACGAGCTATTCAGAGATTTTGATATGGCATGACCAACATACAAATTTTTCACAGAAACTAGTTTTTTAATATTTTATCAGTTTTATCATGAAATATGACTGAAATTGTTTTTATTTATTCATTTAAGACATAAACGCAAGTGTTGGGATTCATTTCCAGCAATATTTCCATCAAGAAACAGAGATTTAAAACATTTTCTTAACAAACCTCCTAACACCCAAAAAGTGCAGTAAAGTGAACATGAACTGAAGGCATTTTTTCGTTCGTTTGGTGTAACACGAATCAAATCTCGAATTTGGTGTGTTGTTTTCGGTTTTTAATTGATTTGAAGGTTTTTTCGTTTGTAAACTTGATGAATTGAAGGAAATATTTGTGAACTTAAGGAACTTGGAGATCCTAAGGAAAGTCATTTTATTAACTCGGAACTAAAAAAAATCGCTAAAGGAGATACAAAGTGATTTCTTTTGACCAAATACCTTCAATTTGTGCTTTCTATTCTATCTGGCCATTTTTCTAATTAGCTTGTACTGAAATAAGTGTGCTTCTTTCACAGTTAAACAAATTAGTTTATGCTTTTTAAATCAAAAAGACTAAAAGTGAAACCATTTTAAATCTCTGATGAGTGTTTTAGGAATTCGTTTAATTTTTAATATGGCAACACTGCGATATTAGTGCGATGCCGAAGGCAAGATTGGGAAAACTTTCCTCCAAAATGGCAGAGATCAATGATCTTCTTTCCCTTTCTGTCTTTCATGAAATTGCATATATACGAGCTATTCAGAGATTTTGATATGGCATGACCAACATACAAATTTTTCACAGAAACTAGTTTTTTAATATTTTATCAGTTTTATCATGAAATATGACTGAAATTGTTTTTATTTATTCATTTAAGACATAAACGCAAGTGTTGGGATTCATTTCCAGCAATATTTCCATCAAGAAACAGAGATTTAAAACATTTTCTTAACAAACCTCCTAACACCCAAAAAGTGCAGTAAAGTGAACATGAACTGAAGGCATTTTTTCGTTCGTTTGGTGTAACACGAATCAAATCTCGAATTTGGTGTGTTGTTTTCGGTTTTTAATTGATTTGAAGGTTTTTTCGTTTGTAAACTTGATGAATTGAAGGAAATATTTGTGAACTTAAGGAACTTGGAGATCCTAAGGAAAGTCATTTTATTAACTCGGAACTAAAAAAAATCGCTAAAGGAGATACAAAGTGATTTCTTTTGACCAAATACCTTCAATTTGTGCTTTCTATTCTATCTGGCCATTTTTCTAATTAGCTTGTACTGAAATAAGTGTGCTTCTTTCACAGTTAAACAAATTAGTTTATGCTTTTTAAATCAAAAAGACTAAAAGTGAAACCATTTTAAATCTCTGATGAGTGTTTTAGGAATTCGTTTAATTTTTAATATGGCAACACTGCGATATTAGTGCAGATGCCGAAGGCAAGATTGGGAAAACTTTCCTCCAAAATGGCAGAGATCAATGATCTTCTTTCCCTTTCTGTCTTTCATGAAATTGCATATATACGAGCTATTCAGAGATTTTGATATGGCATGACCAACATACAAAGTTTTCACAGAAACTAGTTTTTTAATATTTTATTAGTTTTTTCATGAAATATGACTGAAATTGTTTTTATTTATTCATTTAAGACATAAACGCAAGTGTTGGGATTCATTTCCAGCAATATTTCCATCAAGAAACAGAGATTTAAAACATTTTCTTAACAAACCTCCTAACACCCAAAAAGTGCAGTAAAGTGCTACATGAACTGAAGGCATTTTTTCGTTCGTTTGGTGTAACACGAATCAAATCTTGAATTTGGTGTGTTGTTTTCGGTTTTTAATTGATTTGAAGGTTTTTTTGTTTGTAAACTTGATTAATTGAAGAAATGGTAGGCTGAAGGAAATATTTGTGAACTTAAGGAACTTGGAGATCCTGAGGAAAGTCATTTTATTAACTCAGAACTAAAATAAATCGCTAAAGGAGATACAAAGTGATTTCTTTTGACCAAATACCTTCAATTTGTGCTTTCTATTCTATCTGGCCATTTTTCTAATTAGCTTGTACTGAAATAAGTGTGCTTCTTTCACAGTTAAACAAATTAGTTTATGCTTTTTAAATCAAAAAGACTAAAAGTGAAACCATTTTAAATCTCTGATGAGTGTTTTAGGAATTCGTTTAATTTTTAATATGGCAACACTGCGACATTAGTGCAGATGCCGAAGGCAAGATTGGGAAAACTCTCCTCCAAAATGGCAGAGATCAATGATCTTCTTTCCCTTTCTGTCTTTTATGAAATTGCATATATACGAGCTATTCAGAGATTTTGATATGGCATGGCCAACATACAAAGTTTTCACAGAAACTAGTTTTTTAATATTTTATCAGTTTTATCATGAAATATGACTGAAATTGTTTTTATTTATTCATTTAAGACATAAGCGCAAGTGTTGGGATTCATTTCCAGCAATATTTCCATCAAGAAACCGAGATTTAAAATATTTTCTTAACAAACCTCCCAACACCAAAAAGTGCAGTAAAGTGCTACATGAACTGAAGGCATTTTTTCGTTCGTTTGGTGTAACACGAATCAAATCTCGAATTTGGTGTGTTGTTTTCGGTTTTTAATTGATTTGAAGGTTTTTTTGTTTGTAAACTTGATGAATTGAAGAAATGGTAGGCTGAAGGAAATATTTGTGAACTTAAGGAACTTGGAGATCCTGAGGAAAGTCATTTTATTAACTCGGAACTAAAAAAAATCGCTAAAGGAGATACAAAGTGATTTCTTTTGACCAAATACCTTCAATTTGTGCTTTCTATTCTATCTGGCCATTTTTCTAATTAGCTTGTACTGAAATAAGTTTGCTTCTTTCACAGTTAAACAAATTAGTTTATGCTTTTTAAATCAAAAAGACTAAAAGTGAAACCATTTTTAATCTCTGATGAGTGTTTTAGGAATTCGTTTAATTTTTAATATGGCAACACTGCGACATTAGTGCAGATGCCGAAGGCAAGATTGGGAAAACTTTCCTCCAAAATGGCAGAGATCAATGATCTTCTTTCCCTTTCTGTCTTTCATGAAATTGCATATATACGAGCTATTCAGAGATTTTGATATGGCATGACCAACATACAAAGTTTTCACAGAAACTAGTTTTTTAATATTTTATTAGTTTTTTCATGAAATATGACTGAAATTGTTTTTATTTATTCATTTAAGACATAAACGCAAGTGTTGGGATTCATTTCCAGCAATATTTCCATCAAGAAACCGAGATTTAAAACATTTTCTTAACAAACCTCCTAACACCCAAAAAGTGCAGTAAAGTGCTACATGAACTGAAGGCATTTTTTCGTTCGTTTGGTGTAACACGAATCAAATCTCGAATTTGGTGTGTTGTTTTCGATTTTTAATTGATTTGAAGGTTTTTTTGTTTGTAATCTTGATTAATTGAAGAAATGGTAGGCTGAAGGAAATATTTGTGAACTTAAGGAACTTGGAGATCCTGAGGAAAGTCATTTTATTAACTCGGAACTAAAAAAAACTCGCTGAAGAAGATATAAAGTGATTTCTTTTGACCAAATACCTTCAATTTGTGCTTTCTATTCTATCTGGCCATTTTTCTAATTAGTTTGTACTGAAATAAGTGTGCTGCTTTCACAGTTAAACAAATTAGTTTATGCTTTTTAAATCAAAAAGACTAAAAGTGAAACCATTTTTAATCTCTGATGAGTGTTTTAGGAATTCGTTTAATTTTTAATATGGCAACACTGCGACATTAGTGCAGATGCCGAAGGCAAGATTGGGAAAACTCTCCTCCAAAATGGCAGAGATCAATGATCTTCTTTCCCTTTCTGTCTTTTATGAAATTGCATATATACGAGCTATTCAGAGATTTTGATATGGCATGGCCAACATACAAAGTTTTCACAGAAACTAGTTTTTTAATATTTTATCAGTTTTATCATGAAATATGACTGAAATTGTTTTTATTTATTCATTTAAGACATAAACGCAAGTGTTGGGATTCATTTCCAGCAATATTTCCATCAAGAAACAGAGATTTAAAACATTTTCTTAACAAACCTCCTAACACCCAAAAAGTGCAGTAAAGTGCTACATGAACTGAAGGCATTTTTTCGTTCGTTTGGTGTAACACGAATCAAATCTCGAATTTGGTGTGTTGTTTTCGGTTTTTAATTGATTTGAAGGTTTTTTCGTTTGTAAACTTGATGAATTGAAGAAATGGTAGGCTGAAGGAAATATTTGTGAACTTAAGGAACTTAGAGATCCTGAGGAAAGTCATTTTATTAACTCGGAACTAAAAAAAACTCGCTGAAGAAGATATAAAGTGATTTCTTTTGACCAAATACCTTCAATTTGTGCTTTCTATTCTATCTGGCCATTTTTCTAATTAGTTTGTACTGAAATAAGTGTGCTGCTTTCACAGTTAAACAAATTAGTTTATGCTTTTTAAATCAAAAAGACTAAAAGTGAAACCATTTTTAATCTCTGATGAGTGTTTTAGGAATTCGTTTAATTTTTTATATGGCAACACTGCGACATTAGTGCCGATGCCGAAGGCAAGATTGGGAAAACTTTCCTCCAAAATGGCAGAGATCAATGATCTTCTCTCCCTTTCTGTCTTTTATGAAATTGCATATATACGCCATTTGGAAAGCTATTCAGAGATTTTGATATGGCATGGCCAACATACAAAGTTTTCACAGAAACTAGTTTTGTAATATTTTATCAGTTTTATCATGAAATATGACTGAAATTGTTTTTATTTATTCATTTAAGACATAAGCGCAAGTGTTGGGATTCATTTCCAGCAATATTTCGATCAAGAAACCGAGATTTAAAATATTTTCTTAACAAACCTCCCAACACCAAAAAGTGCAGTAGAGTGCTACATGAACTGAAGGCATTTTTTCGTTCGTTTGGTGTAACACGAATCAAATCTCGAATTTGGTGTGTTGTTTTCGGTTTTTAATTGATTTGAAGGTTTTTTCGTTTGTAAACTTGGTGAATTGAAGAAATGGTAGTCTGAAGGAAATATTTGTGAACTTATGGAACTTGGAGACCCTGAGGAAAGTCATTTTATTAACTCGGAACTAAAAAAAATCGCTAAAGGAGATACAAAGTGATTTCTTTTGACCAAATACCTTCAATTTGTGCTTTCTTTTCTATCTGGCCATTTTTCTAATTAGCTTGTACTGAAATAAGTGTGCTTCTTTCACAGTTAAACAAATTAGTTTATGCTTTTTAAATCAAAAAGACTAAAAGTGAAACCATTTTTAATCTCTGATGAGTGTTTTAGGAATTCGTTTAATTTTTAATATGGCAACACTGCGACATTAGTGCAGATGCCGAAGGCAAGATTGGGAAAACTTTCCTCCAAAATGGCAGAGATCAATGATCTTCTCTCCCTTTCCGTCTTTTATGAAATTGCATATATACGCCATTTGGAAAGCTATTTAGAGATTTTGATATGGCATGGCCAACATACAAAGTTTTCACAGAAACTAGTTTTTTAATATTTTATCAGTTTTATCATGAAATATGACTGAAATTGTTTTTATTTATTCATTTAAGACATAAGCGCAAGTGTTGGGATTCATTTCCAGCAATATTTCCATCAAGAAACCGAGATTTAAAATATTTTCTTAACAAACCTCCCAACACCAAAAAGTGCAGTAAAGTGCTACATGAACTGAAGGCATTTTTTCGTTCGTTTGGTGTAACACGAATCAAATCTCGAATTTGGTGTGTTGTTTTCGGTTTTTAATTGATTTGAAGGTTTTTTCGTTTGTAAACTTGATGAATTGAAGAAATGGTAGGCTGAAGGAAATATTTGTGAACTTAAGGAACTTGGAGATCCTGAGGAAAGTCATTTTATTAACTCGGAACTAAAAAAAATCGCTAAAGGAGATACAAAGTGATTTCTTTTGACCAAATACCTTCAATTTGTGCTTTCTATTCTATCTGGCCATTTTTCTAATTAGCTTGTACTGAAATAAGTTTGCTTCTTTCACAGTTAAACAAATTAGTTTATGCTTTTTAAATCAAAAAGACTAAAAGTGAAACCATTTTTAATCTCTGATGAGTGTTTTAGGAATTCGTTTAATTTTTTATATGGCAACACTGCGACATTAGTGCCGATGCCGAAGGCAAGATTGGGAAAACTTTCTTCCAAAATGGCAGAGATCAATGATCTTCTCTCCCTTTCTGTCTTTTATGAAATTGCATATATACGCCATTTGGAAAGCTATTCAGAGATTTTGATATGGCATGGCCAACATACAAAGTTTTCACAGAAACTAGTTTTTTAATATTTTATCAGTTTTATCATGAAATATGACTGAAATTGTTTTTATTTATTCATTTAAGACATAAGCGCAAGTGTTGGGATTCATTTCCAGCAATATTTCCATCAAGAAACCGAGATTTAAAATATTTTCTTAACAAACCTCCCAACACCAAAAAGTGCAGTAAAGTGCTACATGAACTGAAGGCATTTTTTCGTTCGTTTGGTGTAACACGAATCAAATCTCGAATTTGGTATGTTGTTTTCGGTTTTTAATTGATTTGAAGGTTTTTTCGTTTGTAAACTTGATGAATTGAAGAAATGGTAGGCTGAAGGAAATATTTGTGAACTTAAGGAACTTGGAGATCCTGAGGAAAGTCATTTTATTAACTCGGAACTAAAAAAAATCGCTAAAGGAGATACAAAGTGATTTCTTTTGACCAAATACCTTCAATTTGTGCTTTCTATTCTATCTGGCCATTTTTCTAATTAGCTTGTACTGAAATAAGTTTGCTTCTTTCACAGTTAAACAAATTAGTTTATGCTTTTTAAATCAAAAAGACTTAAAGTGAAACCATTTTTAATCTCTGACGAGTGTTTTAGGAATTCGTTTAATTTTTTATATGGCAACACTGCGACATTAGTGCCGATGCCGAAGGCAAGATTGGGAAAACTTTCCTCCAAAATGGCAGAGATCAATGATCTTCTCTCCCTTTCTGTCTTTTATGAAATTGCATATATACGCCATTTGGAAAGCTATTCAGAGATTTTGATATGGCATGGCCAACATACAAAGTTTTCACAGAAACTAGTTTTTTAATATTTTATCAGTTTTATCATGAAATATGACTGAAATTGTTTTTATTTATTCATTTAAGACATAAGCGCAAGTGTTGGGATTCATTTCCAGCAATATTTCCATCAAGAAACCGAGATTTAAAATATTTTCTTAACAAACCTCCCAACACCAAAAAGTGCAGTAAAGTGCTACATGAACTGAAGGCATTTTTTCGTTCGTTTGGTGTAACACGAATCAAATCTTGAATTTGGTGTGTTGTTTTCGGTTTTTAATTGATTTGAAGGTTTTTTTGTTTGTAAACTTGATTAATTGAAGAAATGGTAGGCTGAAGGAAATATTTGTGAACTTAAGGAACTTGGAGATCCTGAGGAAAGTCATTTTATTAACTCAGAACTAAAAAAAATCGCTAAAGGAGATACAAAGTGATTTCTTTTGACCAAATACCTTCAATTTGTGCTTTCTATTCTATCTGGCCATTTTTCTAATTAGCTTGTACTGAAATAAGTGTGCTTCTTTCACAGTTAAACAAATTAGTTTATGCTTTTTAAATCAAAAAGACTAAAAGTGAAACCATTTTTAATCTCTGATGAGTGTTTTAGGAATTCGTTTAATTTTTTATATGGCAACACTGCGACATTAGTGCCGATGCCGAAGGCAAGATTGGGAAAACTTTCTTCCAAAATGGCAGAGATCAATGATCTTCTCTCCCTTTCTGTCTTTTATGAAATTGCATATATACGCCATTTGGAAAGTTATTCAGAGATTTTGATATGGCATGGCCAACATACAAAGTTTTCACAGAAACTAGTTTTTTAATATTTTATCAGTTTTATCATGAAATATGACTGAAATTGTTTTTATTTATTCATTTAAGACATAAGCGCAAGTGTTGGGATTCATTTCCAGCAATATTTCCATCAAGAAACCGAGATTTAAAATATTTTCTTAACAAACCTCCCAACACCAAAAAGTGCAGTAAAGTGCTACATGAACTGAAGGCATTTTTTCGTTCGTTTGGTGTAACACGAATCAAATCTCGAATTTGGTGTGTTGTTTTCGGTTTTTAATTGATTTGAAGGTTTTTTCGTTTGTAAACTTGATGAATTGAAGAAATGGTAGGCTGAAGGAAATATTTGTGAACTTAAGGAACTTGGAGATCCCGAGGAAAGTCATTTTATTAACTCGGAACTAAAAAAAATCGCTAAAGGAGATACAAAGTGATTTCTTTTGACCAAATACCTTCAATTTGTGCTTTCTATTCTATCTGGCCATTTTTCTAATTAGCTTGTACTGAAATAAGTGTGCTTCTTTCACAGTTAAACAAATTAGTTTATGCTTTTTAAATCAAAAAGACTTAAAGTGAAACCATTTTTAATCTCTGATGAGTGTTTTAGGAATTCGTTTAATTTTTTATATGGCAACACTGCGACATTAGTGCCGATGCCGAAGCCAAGATTGGGAAAACTTTCCTCCAAAACGGCAGAGATCAATGATCTTCTGTCCCTTTCTGTCTTTTATGAAATTGCATATATACGCCATTTGGAAAGCTATTCAGAGATTTTGATATGGCATGGCCAACATACAAAGTTTTCACAGAAACTAGTTTTGTAATATTTTATCAGTTTTATCATGAAATATGACTGAAATTGTTTTTATTTATTCATTTAAGACATAAGCGCAAGTGTTGGGATTCATTTCCAGCAATATTTCCATCAAGAAACCGAGATTTAAAATATTTTCTTAACAAACCTCCCAACACCAAAAAGTGCAGTAAAGTGCTACATGAACTGAAGGCATTTTTTCGTTCGTTTGGTGTAACACGAATCAAATCTCGAATTTGGTGTGTTGTTTTCGGTTTTTAATTGATTTGAAGGTTTTTTCGTTTGTAAACTTGATGAATTGAAGAAATGGTAGGCTGAAGGAAATATTTGTGAACTTAAGGAACTTGGAGATCCTAAGGAAAGTCATTTTATTAACTCGGAACTAAAAAAAATCGCTAAAGGAGATACAAAGTGATTTCTTTTGACCAAATACCTTCAATTTGTGCTTTCTATTCTATCTGGCCATTTTTCTAATTAGCTTGTACTGAAATAAGTGTGCTTCTTTCACAGTTAAACAAATTAGTTTATGCTTTTTAAATCAAAAAGACTAAAAGTGAAACCATTTTTAATCTCTGATGAGTGTTTTAGGAATTCGTTTAATTTTTAATATGGCAACACTGCGACATTAGTGCCGATGCCGAAGGCATGATTGGGAAAACTTTCCTCCAAAATGGCAGAGATCAATGATCTTCTCTCCCTTTCCGTCTCTTATGAAATTGCATATATACGCCATTTGGAAAGCTATTCAGAGATTTTGATATGGCATGGCCAACATACAAAGTTTTCACAGAAACTAGTTTTTTAATATTTTATCGGTTTTATCATGACATATGACTAAAATTGTTTTTATTTATTCATTTAAGACATAAGCGCAAGTGTTGGGATTCATTTCCAGCAATATTTCCATCAAGAAACCGAGATTTAAAACATTTTCTTAACAAACCTAACACCCAAAAAGTGCAGTAAAGTGCTACATGAACTAAAGGAGGCATTTTTTCGTTCGTTTGGTGTAACACGAATCAAATCTTAAATTTGGTGTGTTATTTTCGGTTTTTAATTGATTTGAAGGTTTTTTCGTTTGTAAACTTGATGAATTGAAGAAATGGTAGTCTGAAGGAAATATTTGAGAACTTAAGAAATATGGAGAACCTGAGGAAAATCAATCAAACCTCTAATGAGTGTTTTATTATCTCTTTCAATTTGGGAGCGGTTCGGTTGACTGCAAAGCATCTAATAAACAAATCTCGCATTTTTGGAATAAATCCTGAAAATCCCATTCGATGCGCTTTTTCGGACGCTTGTACAGAAGCAAACGTTTTTTTTAATAACCACTTAATCAGTTGTGATTGGATTTTTGGAAGCAATAGAGGAGTAAACGCATTTCGTAGGTCTTCTACGTCGCTTTGCAAATTTTTCTTCATTCCCTCCGTCCATAACAATATGTTAGGAAAATAACAGTAAGTCAAGGACAATTTTATATACCTACAGTTTGTTTTAAATATTTTCAGTGCTCCTGTAAATGGAAATACATTTAAAGGAAGCTTTGTGTAGTAATAATTTGCGATAAAGGTTGTAAATGTAACGCAGAACACACATCAGAAATGAAACTTTGCCATCGTCTAAATTTGTTGTCTCCTTATGTACATAAAAATGTATGCATTTACTTCCAACGCCATCTTGAGAATACATATAGCTAAGAATGTTATGCTGCAAAATGTTCGTGCATTTTATACACCATTGTAATAGGTTAGGGAAGTTGCACAGCAGTGCTTTCACGGGCCTGTTGGGTTCATTGTGTTCCCATTTTTTGTGGTTCCGTTACTAACGCACTCCTTCACTGATTGGTCTACTCACAAACCAACATGTACTCTTAAAAAAACAAATGTTTATTAAGGGAATTTCCCGAAGGTCTTCTAGTTCTCCAAGAAAACAGTTCCCTGTATGACGGAGGCGACGCATCTTCAGGTTTGGGCATTCAAAAAGCTAGTTTTTGATAGTTTCTATTTCTTCAATATCCTGGTACCCTCCTGTAGTTGTCAAGTAAATTAATGCCTTGTCTAGTACAAATGTGAGGATACTTTTTTCTTGTCTAGTGACTTAATTGCCACTTAATTGCCTAAAAAGATTTTCATCTTAGAAAGTCTAGGTTTTCCGGGTCTTAAGATGCAGTATTTCTTACAGATATCTGTAAGGTATTACATAATCTGTCATTTCTTCAAGGTCGACTGTTCTGTATCAGTGATGAATAGATCCGTGACCAAAGGACCTTTGTTTCCGTCCGATTGTTTGAGATGAAACGCGCTTTTGGTTGCTGTGCACCGTATGTTCTCATTTATCTAGCTCTGCCTACGGTTTTGGTCTTTGTGTTCCTGTTATGATGACGCAGGGTAATCTTAATACCTTTTTAAAATTTTATCTGTTACATTCTACCATACAATCGATCAGTTTACATCCAATGGATTACGGATTATTTTCCTGTACGTACGTTGTTTTTCTTTTAAGTAAAATTTGCGTCGAGGGTACTTTCTATATACTTAGCTTCTGAGAAGGGTTTTCGACAAATTCTATTGAGTTTTGGGAGGTTGTCGAAGTTGTTTAATTTCCCCCTTCTGGTGAACAGCACTAGTTCGGTTTTTGCCCGATATTCCACAATTTGAATAAAAATATACTTACACAAAACTGATAATTGTACTGTCGATCGCATAGGCATATCAGGAGGCAGGGCTTTGTGTTTAGCTTGGCAAGAGTATTCCGTATAATCGTCTTCTGAACTGGGTTTCAACTTTATTTCTGAGGTTGTAGTAAATCGCTTTGGAGAAATTTCATCCACTTTGTCTTCGCGATCATCTGTGGAAGAAAAGTATAAATTAATGAAATACAAGAATCTCAAAGAGCAAACTCTAAGGTATGCAGCCATCTGTATATTAAAAAAAAACTGTGGTTTGTGTATGTATATTTCAATGAAACGACGTCTACTAGATTTTCTTTGCGTTGTTACGCGGCGACAAATACCATCATTTATTATATCCTTTGTGTACAACTTTATGTTGATGATGATATTTTCTGTACACTGCCATCATCGGTATCTTATCAAAATAACAGTGGTCGACAGTCAAATATATGCATATTTTTATGCTAATTCCTCCTGTAAACAAAATTTAAGCTCTTCCGTTCCACTACACTTTTTGAATTAATGAAAATGACTGTACCATTTAGAACATCACGAATCTAATGAGAAAAATTATGATGGTGTGTTTGATATATTTTTTTCTAGCTTCCTTTTCATTTAAATTGCTAATGTTGGAGAGGTTTCGTAGGTTGTATACCTATAATGCTTAAAAAGGAATAGCTTTTTCTCTTGTTTTTTTTGTACAAAATATTATGTAATAACAAATAGGTCTCGGAACGTTTCATTTTCTCAGTGTTCTTAATTTGCAATAACGAAAAAGTGATTGTCTTTAAAATATTGTACCGATTCAAAGCGTATTTCTGAAGAATATTGTGAGGTTTTTGGTATCTAGAATTTTGTTGAGATGTGCTAAAACCGCTTTCAACACAAATCTGATTCTAAACTGATTTTAATTATTATAAATATTGTTATTTTTAAATTATGTTAGATTGTAGTCTGTTGTAATTCAAGTGTAGTCAACTCAGGGGCTGGCTTAATATATGCTTAATTTTGTGTTAATTTAAGTTAATGTAGAAGGCTTGCAGCATCCACAAACTCGTATTTAAGAAATAAAAGTATAAAGGGTCCTTCGTTGATTCGAATTTAAACTTGCACAATAGATGAACCAAATTATGTTGATTGCAAAATTTGTTTGGTCCTTTTATACATTTTAGTAAAACATTATAGCTGACTACTTTTTATTCACAAATTACTTTTGGGTATTTCTAATTAAAATTTTTTCAACAATTTAGTTTATTTTTCATAATTTGAGGAGGTATTTCAATCCTTAATTTGGTCTCCGCTTCTGGCGGGTGTCCCAATGTCCACTCAAATTATTTTGTACCTACTCAAAACCCAAATAAAAATGAATCGCTAAGCAGTTAAATATTAACTTTTCTTCGAAAATTCACCATCAGTGACTTCTTAATTAATATTCCTTAATTGTTTTTCTTTGTATAGTAATTTCAATTTCAGCGTAGTTGAGAATACGACTACGTAACAGAAATTTTGTTTAGTCTTAATTATCGGTTGACCTTGGTCATAGTTTACCCTAAACCATTATATTTTCATAACAGCGCAGGGACAATGGTTTCTTTGCCTAATTTTTGAAAGACAACATCAAAAGCCAACCAAATGGGAATTAACATTATATATTTTTTCTTGTTTTATTATAATTCCAAGGATGAAAGACTATAATAACAGGGGGTGTTTAAATTGTGTGAGATGAGTTTCAATAAACGGCTCTAATTGCATTTGTAAGCAATGAGTCAAAATGTTTCGTAGTGTTTTATGCTTTCTAGAAATATCCTTGGCATGGTTCCATTTCTTTTGATGATGCAATTTATTTTAAATTACATTCCGATGTTGAGCCCACGATAAATGTATGAACTGAAATCCAAAGCAACAATCATGGACATAATTAGACAAAAAAAGAATATATATTATCAGTGCAAACGGAGGATGTATTTCATTCTTCATTTAGGCTACATTATAGAAATTTGCTTTGGGGGAAACTAAGTAAAAAAAAAAAAGAAGAGGCGAAATGGAGTCCTTTCACCATTTCCGTCCTTAGAGTGTGCTATACTCTAAGAATGCGATAAGTGTGTCAAGCACCGAAGATGAACATAACATAGTATAGAAAAATGTAGTGGGATTTAATAATTATTAATAATGTTTTGGAGTGACAATTTCATACACTAGGATGTGTGTGCTTATGAACTCATCTTATGCATCTAAGTTCTGCAGTAAAGAAAGTGTAAAGCATCTTACGTTGCGAAGAAGTATGTACGTATGTATAAACAAATATCTGATTTAATTTCTGCTACTGATATTTAAATTTCTGAGATGCATGCGTTTCTTGTACTTGGGTATGTTCTTAAATCTTTTTTATGTTTTCACTTGAAATGTTATTCAGCCCGGTAATGTGCCTACAATTTTTCTTTATTTCCTGCAACAAGCACTACTTGTTTTGAGAAATTTGGGCTTACCTGTTTTAAATTCGATATTTGCACGGTACCAAACAATTTGAGACGCTGGCTTTGCGCTTGCTACGGTACATTTCAACGTCAGATCCTTATTTTCTCTTACTTCTACTTTAGAGTTGTGTGCATATCCCTGTATTTCGATTGATGAAGGTGGTGCTATAGTAAATGAAACGTTTTTATTAAATATTACTTCCAAAATGTCAATATACGTCATACAATAATTATTTATCAAGCATATAGTGCTTTAATATGCTTGTTAACATTTTCTTTATTAATATACATAGAAAATGTACATATGTACCTAGAAAGTATATACTGTTGGTCAGATACTGTAAGTTGGAGTCAGAATTATGTCCATTGTTGCTTATATAGTTAAAAAGTTCTAACAAGGTAATCGCTTAATTAGTTAGAAGTGGTTTTCCAAGAAGAGGTGCACTTAAACTAAAGGTAGGTCTATTGTGATACCATTGAGTGTTAGGGTTGGATCCCAGTCTACTCCTGAACCCATTAAAAATTCCTAACGTAGTAGTTTAGATCGGCCGTGTTGGCGGAGTTCAAATTACTTAGATGGTTATAAAAATATTCGCCTAAGGTGGTTTTCCTGATGTTAGCAAGGGTGGGACACATGCAGAGGAAGTGTACAATAGATTCTTCCTATTCCTCGTCTCTGCATCTCATGCAAAAATCGTTGCATATAATGCCCAAACGCTGTCTGTGAGGATGCAGTGCCCTGTGAGTATGGTAGTTAGTTTCGAGAGCTGGTCTCTTTTTAGTCGAATTAATGCTTTCGATATCTTGGGATTGAGGGTAGGCCAGATTAGCCTAGCATTGTCATAGATGTTGACATCTATGATTTGCTTTCGACGGAGCATCGGTGTAAAGTACAATAAAAAAATCTTTAAAATTTTACTGATAATAATAATGCCGAATGACCAAGCCGAACGAGGATGTAAAGCTATTTATGTATGTATGTATGTACATATGTATTTAAAATTATTTTTAATCTTTTAAAATCAATGAAACGACCACGTTTGCCTTTGTGGAGAAGAATCGCCCAAAGCCGTATACCTGGCATATACAGCAATATGTACATACACGCATTTATATACAAAATGCATACATATAAAAACTACCATACTAATGAACAAAATAAATAATATTTTTCATATTCATTAGCTATTCTTTGATGTATGTTTGTAGATTAGATACAACTAATTCTTCAACTGAAATAAGTCACTTATTCAAGGAACAACTCCTTGTCATAAACTGAATTCAAATTATGTTTAACAACAGCAACCAAGTTTATTATTAAATTAAAGTCTTCTAAATATGGATTTACGTACACATACTAAATACCGATTATCCAATGTTTAACAATATAGTAAAGAGAGTTATGTATAAAGGTAACCTCAAATACATTACAGAGCCATTTACTGCGACAGAGTGAAAAGGGTATTCATAAAGAAATTCACTGAGTCTGTCTACAGGCCGCTTCCTGCCACTTTTTGCTCATTTCTGTCTTGCTTGTGATAATTGCAAGTATATTGGGTCAAGTAAACTAAGTATGAGAGAGAGAGGTTCAATTGCCCTTAGGGTGATAACTCTTAACGTTTATTTTTTACTAGGTTATGTTCTCATTTTTAATGTGAAAAGATAGAACAAACGTAGGTTGTCCAAACATTGAAACTTCTTGTCTAAAGAATTCATTGTTTTCCGTAAGAGCCAACATTCCTAAGGCAGTCAAAAAAAATAAAAAATTATATATATATGTATCAATTTTTAAGCAGGCGGCTTGTTTGAATACTTACATATAACAGTCAGCTTAGCGTTTGCGCGTATTGCCGAATTAAGTCTCGCTGGACCAACTTGACACTGGAACTCTGCGTCGTCCATAGTAGATGCATTTGAAATTCGAAGGTTATACACTCCCTGCTTTCGATCCCCCAACACTGAGTACCGCGGAGATCCTGGTATAACTGCGGAGAAACCCAAAGCAAATCCATCCTTTGTCCACTGTACTTGACCAGCTTGGTTGGTCACTTCACAACGTAAGAGTGCCTCAGAACCCTCCAGCACCTGTAAATCGTGTGGAGTAACACGGAACTTCTGTTGTTGTGCATGACTTATAGATGAAATTAGAAGTGTAATTGTTGCTAAAAGTATAATAACATTCAAGTTTTTTAAAAGTAGATATCAAAAGAATAAAAATACATGCATTTAATTCTAAATATTTGAATTCATATATGTATTCATTATTAATCACTTCTGTAATTTTTGAGCTCATTTTTCAACTTGAAGTATTCCAATGGACAGCGTATTTGTTTTATAATTGCGTTCGAACTTATTTACCAATAAGTCTGCCTTTTTTAAGTACAGTTTCTCACATTTAGAATAAGAAACATGTTAGTTGCATTGATTCACAGTGTTGCACATTCTTTTTTGTTATACATTTTTTATTTATTTATTTTTTGTTGTTTTGTTTTGAGAACTTAATTATTTCACTTTACTGTCAGGGAGTATAAATGAACATTATTTTAATGAGATATACTTCGTTTGCGTTCTATTAAAAACGTGACTCTCTTATCAATTTTCTTATTTGCTTAAGGCGTCTGTATTATATAAGAAAAAGAAAAATAAATAATAAAAGTCTCCATTGAAGAGTTTTAGTGAAAAATAAACAAACACCATTTGCAGCCGAAGCATTTTTTTTATTATGTGAAAAGAATAGGGAATTATTAGGGCGCCAAAGTTTACGGAAATGTGATCTTAAAAAAATATTATGACTTTCTTGGGCATTTTTTGAAAAAATTAGGGTTAATGGCAAGGTCCTCGCGATGTATAAGTGTATAATGAAGTGAGGATAGCAATATCCACACATACATAAATCCAACAAGGTAACAGAGTTGTACAGAACAATGGGATATGATTTGGTATGGAGCATACAGCAATTTATCTATAAGATATGGATAGCAGATAAAATCATGTGCGCTGAAAGCATTGTCAGCATTGTTCTCCTGGTTCTTAAGACCTGCTAGTGAGTACGAAAAACCTCCAAATAAGTCCATTTTAGGTTATTAAACTTCACGTTGCGGTAGATCTAGGTGAAGACTCAAGTCCAAATCAATTTCAAAGTTTCTTATGATAGGGTTCCTACATAGGGTTATGCCTACTTTTGACATCCTCAAATCAAAGTTGTCTCTTCGCACCATTACCTATCCATCAAAGTCGGTAATAATCTCTAAGACGTTCAATGTCAAAAAAAGAAAATAAAATAAAAATCAAATCGCTTGAGAAGTTAACATGACTGTTCCGAATGAGGACGGAGGCTTCATAAGGCAATAATGTTTTAAGGCATTAAATAGCTTAGAATAACTAAGTTCCAAAGTGAATTCTAAAAACAACTTAAATAGACTAGACTAGCCGTTGAATAACTTTTGCCAGCCGTGGCATCATTGAATAGTACAACTTCAGGTTTAAAAATCAAATAAATTGAGTAGTGCACTTCCTTGATATTAATGACTGAAGCGAACGACAAGATTGAAAATTACAGTTTTGGATTTTGAACTCGTTGCCGGAGGGAGGGAACACTCGTTTTCTTCTCCTAGGTTTAAATGATTTTGATGAAACAAACGCAGCAAAATAATAGGGTAAACATATTTTTTTTTTCATATACTTTGCAATGGTTTAAAGAGCAGCTAATTCGTCCAGTTGAACCAAAACCAAGATGTACAATACAATACATAAATATGTAACATTTGAGCACCATAACCATTTCCTGGGTTAAAAAATAACATGCGATTTAGACCTAGTTGTAAGGAATCTCATGGAAAAAAGGGTAACTGATAAAACGAACGCATTTTTATCCAAGGCACTTCTATCGGTCTTAAATGTTTCTATTACCGCTCCCCTCATTTTATATTACAGGCAATTTATCCCACATTTTAGTCTTTAAATCTTCTACTACGTTGAGAATATAGCTTATTGAGGATGTATGTATTTCTACCCGGCAGAATTTCATAAGATTAAAATATATCGCGCTAATTCTTATCTCCAAATTATGTACTCGCAAATGCGTCACTTATACATATGTATGTATATGGTACCATAAATTAAATTTCATTTCACTCTCTAATTCAACACTCAGAAAGGAATTACAAGGCGACTGCGTTTATGCAAATTGCGATACTCTCAAAATGTCTTTATTGCATATTTTCTTACATTTCTACATTGTATTTATGGAGAAAAACTTGCCAGAATAATATTGGCTCCAACTCGATCTGTCCTTAATACAAGACCTCTCCATTTGGAAAGAAATTTAAAGGCATAGTAAAAAGCTTCCTAACAGGAAACGACATACAAATACTCAAGGACTTGAAGATATTTTGAAATTGGCTGCTATCCATTGATTATCGTAGCATTCCGAAAAAAGGGAGACAAATGTGTGTACACATGAACCGAGAGTAAAAGTCTCCATGATGGGTCAGACGGAAAATTAATAGCATCAAAATGATTTTTGGGGTAAAATAATTTTTATTAGTAGCATGTGTAAGTTTAAGTATGTATAGACATTTTGGCTCTTAAGCCGAAAGAATTTTATGTTATATGTACATACATATGTAATATACGAATGTTAAAAGGAATATTTGTTGTAACATGAACGTATTTACCTACAAACATACGTACTTATTCATATGTATGTTAAGTTAATATAAGTCGAAAATGTTATATGAACTAATTAGGTACAAGGATGATAGTTGGGGTGTAATTGTATTCGATTTAACATAAATAAACATCCAATTGAAAAACTAGAAATTCAAAGCTTGCAATAGTAGAATGAATTTGTTTTGATGATGTTTTTCATTCAACTTTTATTGGATTTGTTGAAGACATTTTCCTCTTACAAAAGTACGTTAAGGACCATGATGGTCACATATGTAGGTGCTTCAGAGTCGTTCATAGTTAAGCAAAAAATCATTACTTTTAGCTATGTACATATGTTTTGCAATTTAACTTAACTAAATTCTGTAGTTTGTAACAAGGATCTAAAAAGGTTATTAATTGTTAATTGATTGCATAGTCGGTATTCTGTATACATTTAATTTATCTTAATACAAGTGTGTTGGGTGTAATTTTACAATGACAAACACAACTAGCCACATTATATTCCTTTATTTATCATGAAAACAGAAAAAAAAATTGAGGCTAAAATCAGTGGCATTAAATTACGCACCGAAACCCTTCGTCCTTCATCAAGATACCGTTGGCATCAACAGCTATAATACTGCCTTGTGAACCCTTTGACATTTTAAGAATGAGTTCGGTTTTATCTTCTTCAGATTTTATTGACATTCAACCCGTATGCAATATTAGATTACCTAAAAGTACAATACACAATAGGTTTGGTTGAAGGGGAAAACTTTCGCGTAAGTGAGATGCTTGTATATTTGTAGGCATTTGGTTTTCTTTTAAATCCAATGCCAACTCGACGGTCTCATATGAAATCAACCCCTATCAGTTGAAGTGTACTACTTGGAGTAATGTATATCTACATAAAATGTTTAATATCAACCCTTTTTACGGTTTTGTAGTTAACTGTACCATTAAATAGATAAAACACCTAAATTCAGGACTGGGAAAAGTTAATTTCAATTCACTTTTGGATAATTCAATAAGAAAAAACAAAAAAAAAAAAAGAAAATTTTTAAATAAAATAAAAAAATAAAGGGAAGAATTAACGCAAAGCTTTTAGATGTGCTCGGTTACAGTTTACATGTATGTACGTGCAGATACGCACTGAATTCATGGATTAAAAAAATAAAAAATAAATTGCTTTGAGTAGGGTTACTTATATAAACACGTACAACTACTCCATGGACCATCATCTATACATTTTCATGGCTAGCTCATTTTAGATGTATGTACATACATACATATGTCTAACCGCATAAGGTTGTGAAATTTTAAGTAAAATTAATTAAACCGCAAATATGCTTTGTTGTACCTCTTTTGTATTATGATATGTTTCACAAAATTCACTGCGCTTAAGTTCTGACTAACTGAGAACTGCGCTATTATTAAATAAAACCTTTTTTCGTTACGGAATCTTGGAAACTTTAAATTCCAACATTTGTGGGGTACCTGGTGTTTCTGCTACCGTGTTTGTGGTGTATGGGAGAAAACTGATAACTACAAAACTGCGTTCTTATTTTTTTTTGCTAAGGTAGTGGTGATCATTTTGTTTATTTTTATATATGAATTATAAGTATATATTATCGTTTTATATACTTCTCGTATTCCTCTCCTAGTTTTTAATATACGACCTCAATATACATACTTCAAATTTATAAAAAAAAATTTCTCAATTTTATTCGCTTTATTGCTAGACTAACGACGACAATTAATTTCGCTTTGTTCATTTTCTTATTTGCGAAACAAAATTAACGGCAAGGAACAAAAATTGGGTAAATTTTAGTCTCGCTCAATCAGAACCTTTTTTCTTCTATTTTTATTGGGCCCGCACACTTTTATGAGATAAAATCCTTTGTTTTAGGGTAAAAAAAAACCAAATTTTCGGTTTCCATTTAAACTTCATACTTTGCCAGAGTTTAACGATTTAAAGTAACTAAAGAAAAATCACCCAAGTACATGTGTAATGTGTTTTTGGCATATCCTGCGCCAAACAGAGCACTGTGAGAAAGCAACCGACAGGGATCAAAAACAATGAAAATTGAGTTTCATTATAAAAGGTGAAGTTCTTGAATTTTTTTTTTGCTTTATCAAATTTAAAAATACAGAAAAAGAAATACATACATATATATAAAATTCTTTCTTTCGAACGAGATTTTGGCAGAATTTTGTTTTCATATATTTATGGTGGATGAAGTACATGAAACATATACGAAAGATGTATCATCATCATCATTAAAAGTGATGATGAGAATAATGTAGTCTCCCCGGTGGGCTTCTGCTTCATTTTAGACAGGGAAAAGTCTGTTGTTTTTGAACAGCGGGAAAGTAAGCCTGCAGTACAGCAACATGTTCATAACCATCACTAGACATTCCTTGGGGCTAGGAGCAAATCCAGAGAAGAACATGTACTTATGTCATCGTGTACACCTTAATGTTTTCCCTTCATTTGGATGACTAAGGGGTTGGTGATTCTAGTCTCAATACCAAGCAAAGCAGCGCCATAGCCTGACCGACTACCTGGGCATCTCCCTTTCACTGTGAGAAGTCAGAAGGTATGCATTTGCACCACACAGTTTGCGTGTTTTTTCTGCACCTTTTGGCATTCTGCAAGTTGGTTTTTCGTAGTTCGTTGCTGGAAAATAATTATGGCTTCTGGGACTGTTGTGTGCAAGTTTGAATTCGCATAAGAATACAAAATTGTCCTTACTTTGGCTGTAGAGTGTTTTCTTTTCTCTCGTTTTATTATGTATACCATTTTATACTTTTGTATACTGAGATGAGTGTAAACTAGAGATGGAATTCGCTTCATGCTAACACATTTAGGGAAATTCAATTTTTCCTTTAGAGTTTTATGCAATGCGGTATTGTCAGTTCATTTTTATTTTACAGGGTGTTCCGGACTTGAAGTAATGTGTTTGAGTGGACTTGAATATAATAATGTAAACAATTATCTTTACCTCTTTTGTTTTCCTCATTGACTAAATAATAAATAACTGTGAAAATTATAAAGACAATGAATATAGATAAATAGGTATATATAATACATTTGTATGCATGTACGTCTCATTCAATTAAGGGTTCACTTAGCTTGGACTCAACCTCAACAACAAGACTGACAAAAACTGTATTTATTAGCATGTTATCGAATTTGGTGCCAACTATCATAAGATAATGATAATAACCTTCCACTCATTAAATTGACTTAAAGAAATTTTGTAGATATACAGTACGAATTATTAACTTATTCATTTTCAACTTTTAATTTATTTCCTGAAATTTTAATATAACATCCGCGAAATGATACCCGTAGTACTGACATTCAATACAGCAACTTGTTTTTCTGCTTTTATATACTATATAATATATATATACATATATAAACATATTAAATGTTCAAATAATTTAAACATTTATAAGAGACTGTTACGTTAAGGTCAGAAAAGAGAAAAGAAAGTCTAATACCGCTTAGGTAACATAAAATCAGACCTAGTTAATATGTAAGAGAAGTCATCCTTGACGTGCGCACACATCCCATAAAAGGCATTGTTTCTGCAAACAACAAAATATTCCCATAGATGGACATCAACTGATCTGTTGGGTCTCATGTGTGGAGCGCGAGAAACATGTAGGTTTCTCTTTGGTAATTTGAAGCCTGCATGCTAAGACATTGCAAATGCAAAAGCAGGAATGGATATAATTACAAAGCCATTCTATTCATAATATTAAATTTTTCTTTTTCTCATCAAATTGAGATGTACCTAAATGCTGGGGGTAAGAGTTTCGAACGATTGTCCATCCACCTTTAGGAGCAAGTGGGTATTGGAAACCATACATCGGTTATTTGTTTGATTCTGCTTTGGGCTTCTTAAAGTGTGTGGGAACATTAAAAGCAGAAGAAATATTCTCATTTAAGTGCACTCTCAAGTTCGCAAGCCAGAATTAAGACAGTGTGTGGGGAAACACATTTGGATTATCGCATAAGGTGCTTTCTAATTACAATATGTATGTACATATATTTTAGCCTTTATGGATAGTCGAAAGTTAAAATGAAAGGTGACAAATGTTTAACATACATATGTAAATGAAAATGGTATTGGTATGTAAAAGTTCGATAAATTGCAAGGTTCCAACAAAAATGACATGTATATCAGCGTCATGCAAAGGTAATTCCAAAGAATTTTGGAGAAACAAAGATGTTCATATTAACCATATTATTCAAATCAAAATCAAAACTCTTAAAATTCGAATGAAAGTAATTTAAAAAAAAAAAACGAGCGATAAGGGATATATGTTGTCAGAAAAATGTTTATCAAATTCAGTCTTATCGACTAAAAACTCAGACTTGGGCTGCACCGTAGGCATACTAAGATAGCAGTACACGTGCAGCCTTACAACTTAACTGCCTTTGGTGGTAGATATTATAAAATCAACGTTTTATAGAAACAATTTGTTCTTTAAGCTAAATGATATTTCCATTGTTTTGTTTATGCACGCCTGGTCTTATATTTTTTTTGTTGAGGGTTAATGTATTATTCAAGAAAGTAACTATAAAAAAATAGTCTACTTAATAGCCAGTTAGTATCAAAATATCAATTGATATCCAGAAACTTTAAACCTGAATTCGCGGACAGAATCAAAAATTCGAATTTTATATAATGAAAGTAATAGTTCAACTAAAAGTTCTTCATAACATAACCCGAACTCCTAAACATCTCGTTTGTCGTGGAACATATACTTTGGGTTTAACTGCTATAAAGGTGGTCACCAAGATCAGATGGAAACATCATTTGGTAAAAAGCGGGTAATTAAAATTAGGCACGGTAATAAGACATCAATTATCCGGATCATAGAGTCGTTTTGCTACAAACAAAAAAACAAACTCCAAGTAAATTGTAGTTACTATTTAATTCTTAGTAAATAGTATATAAGAGCTCATGTATGTACATACATATTATGTAGGAATATATGGCTAAAGAGTTAATTGTAATTATCACTTTAATAAAGGTAACAGCAACGATAAATAAATAAAACTGGGCTAGGTATACAACTTCATCTGACAGGACTGGTTTCTGTCCACCAAGTCTCTCGTTTAAACACGTCTCAAAAATGTGTAGGCTCAGTTTAATGATTATGCTTTCTAAATGAGTTGTGTGTTGGTTTGCACGTGAAGCAAATGAAACGACAGGGAGACATAAAAATCCATTTCGTGTGTATAAAAATAAATTTCGCTTTTTATCTTTTTTAGAAATTTGAGGAAATATTTCAAATCTACGTCCCACACAAATATTAACCACTTACAAATGCATGTACACATGTACATATGTATATGTATAAATGTATACTTGCATCGCAAGAGGGATACAGTCACTTAGTCAACGAAACTTTTTTATCATACGAGAAAACGCTACAAGTTGGATACATTTCGTCTACAATTTCAATTATAATAAATAAATATTTGATAAGGACTCAATATTTTAAAACCGGAAGTTAAAACAATAACATTGTATAAATTTGATACAGATTGCGTTAAATCTATGAATATGTAGAAATCGAGCGGAAAATTAAGGGGCGTACAAAGTGTAGTTTAAGAAAATAAAAAAAGGGTAATAATGCGCTTGAACATTCATTTAATCTAACAGGCCATTGAACTGCCTTACACTTCCGTAGCAAATTGTTACAAAGAACTTCGTGCGATGAATATTAATTGTAATCTGATTGAATTGACGTATTTTTCTTTCAAATGCAGATTGAACTTTTAATTGGGTATCTTTTATTTATAGGTTTGCAGTTACTTCACAGTTTATATTCGTGTGTAAGTAAGTAATATAGGGGGCGTTAATTTTCTTAGATAAGCATAAACTGCAACAAAGTATTAGCGTAAGAAACTGATCAACATTTTTTTTTTTGTATTCTATAGATATTCTATAACGATTAATCACAATCACAGTTAATATGTAGATTTGCTGGAAAATAATCCCTTTCACTACGGATGTGTTCAACAGATGACAAATATGTAGCGTGAGAAGTAAAGAATTCTGTATTTGCGAAGAGGTATACATGGAGACATATTTTTCTACTCCTTTTTACTTACCATAGAAAAGTAATTTAATCCATGAATTTTGATGTTTAAAGTCCATATTTGCTTTGTATCCTTTTCGATAAAGAGATGGAGGCAGTTAAATATTTTGCCAATTACTAGGATATTATCATTGTTAAACAATTTTTAATAGATTTTACACAACCACGATTTTTTTCTTTTAAAAAGACTTGAGATATATTTGTACATCCGCATTAGCTACATTCTATTACACATAAATTCACAATTCATTAATTTTTCCCTGTATTATTTATTTGCTTATTTCCGTGCAAAAGGATTGGGCATCATTATTTATAGGTGACGTAAAACCCACATTGAGATTTTATTTCTTTTTGTAATTCAATTTAAACTAGCACATGGGATTAAATAATAATAACTACAAGGGCCGCACACACAAGATTCCATGGGTAGTATTTTGTTCTCTGCAAATGCCATAAAACATTTCTGAAAATCCAGGTGCTGTATCCTCTCTTCTGCGTCCGGACCGACAACTATCCAACATATCAAAATAAACTATTAAAAAATAAGCGTCCTTTGTGGGGTAGCTTTTGGCGTGCCCTTGTGGCACTTGAATATTCACAGCGGGAGGTGTGTATCCAATTTGGAGTTTGCGACTGTCTTTAAGAAAATTCGAACACAAAAACCCCGGTTTGTTTTTTGCGTTTATGTCTTCCAAAAGTAAATAATAATAAAAAAAAACATTAATTTTACAATAGTAGGAGAACAATTTTGCAAAATAATACTTTTCGTCAAGTGTGGGTGGTGTGTATTAGAACTCAAACGAAAAGAAAAAACCCCAATTGTTTTTTTTTTTGCTTTTGTATCTGTGACTATAGGATGTACATAGAACGTATCCGCACTAAAACGTCACTCTCGCCGTAGAACCAAAACCGAACTAACGTTATTTTCGAAAGAGGCAAATGAAACTCTGTGGGCACGGAGAGGTATCCCTGTATTAGTGCAGTGTACGCAAGTGCTTCCTCCTCCGCACCAGTGGATGGAGTTTTTAACCATCTGTTTGTTCGTTCTTCTTATTCGAAATTTATTTATGGAAGAGATCCGACTGAATGGTAGAGAGTTTTTACTCTTTTATGTCAGCGCTTCGGATACCCATGGAAAATGTTTTGATTGTGTGAGTTAATAAATAATTGTGGGACTTTATTCAGCCAACTCTTTGGAATGGTTTGCATACTCCCTAAAAAAATAGAAAAAAAACAAAAAAAACTGATGTTGGAGATACGATTACATACGTCATAACATAAAGAAGTTTCTTTCACTGGCTTTTTTTTTTAAGGAGATTCATTTATCTATGTATCTAAGGATGGTATAAATTGAAGAGAGTAAGATACAGAAGAGAGCAGTGAGCGTTTCAGTTTTATTTCTATCCATACAAAAAAAAAATCTAGTAATAGGAGCATCGTTCACTCGTTGTCACTCGTATAGTTTTGGTTCATTGTGACAAAATAGATTTGTTTGGAAGGGTTAATTTAACGTATATTTACATACATATAAGGATGTATATATTATATTTGTATCCATTCTAAGTTTACAAGTTTGCATAGCGGTAATTTGCTTACGAAAAAAATGTGTACCTGAATACATACATATGTTCGTCCTCAGGTAATTTGTTTTCTATTGATGCTTGCTTGGATTTAAAGAGACGGTAGGCTCTTTCCTTTCTAAATAGTTAGTGGAGTGAATAATATATTCAATATACTATGTACGTACATATTCTTAAAAAGAAGGCGAAAAGCGTTTTTCTTTACCTTTTATTGTTAAATTTAGACTTCCTGTATTAATAATTAATAACTGGAGCTTATGAGCGAATTGACATATGCCAATTGAATGTGAAGTTCTTGATTTTTCCTTGTTAACTTTGTCTGGTTTTCTGATTGCGTCTGATGAATTTTTTATTTTTTTTGTTCATTTATTTTAAAAAATGAGTCAATGGGAATACATATAAAATATTTGAAAAGTCTTTCAAGTTAATTTGTCATATAGAGATGTAATCAGTTTAAATTTAGAATATAACGGCTGCGATTATAATTGCGTAAATCGATTTAAAAAAAAAAATCTAAAATGATAAAAACAACATTTTCTATTTCAAAGCATAATGTAAAAAATCACGGATCTTATCTTTAAATTGTTAACAGAAACATACATAAGTAAATATGTACTTATGTAGAAACATAATCGTTACATACAGACCTCATGTGTGCCTTAAACGCAATAGCCTCTCTCTAGCAGAATGCTTCTTTAATATTTGTTGGTTTGACCTAAGCAAAGGTTTATTTTCCTGATCTGACAGTACTCTGAGTTCTGCATTTGCCTTTGGTGGTGAAGGTAGTAGAGTCATAGGGTGAATAAGCTGGCGCAATGACGAAGGTTTCCGATTCTTCATTTGTTTAATATTTTACGGCTGCAGCAACCAAATCTTGTTCACAAGGTGGCCCGAATATCTTTCATACTACAGACGCGCTTGTTCCACAATCATAACTCTTTATACGAAGCTTTGTATGCAACACCGGAAGTCTGCTGCTGATAAGGACAGTAGCAGCCTTGGCGTGTTGAATGTTAATCTGATGTCACAATTTCACCTGTACACGTGTATACGAACTACACGTATATTTAAGATGTGCGTGCACTAGCACGTGTACTTGGGCCGTGTATCAATTACAGTTGTATTTACTTACACATGTCTATGGTGGTGTGTTACACGTGTACACGTGTTTTTAAATACACACCTCGGACCGAGAGCTCTAGTAATTGTCATAAATAAATTCTGGGTTTCCAAACATTTACACTGAAAATGGAACAGAACTGAATCCTTTCAAGGTGTAAACAAAGTTGTTTGCGAAACTTAGACCTGATAACAGATCTTTTAATTATACCCACAACGAGAGAAGAACCATCCTTTTCTGATTTTTACACTTAACAAATTATCCATTTGCTCGTATTGATACCAAAATTCCTGTAGTTTCCCGGGAATTCAGCAAACGGATCTCATCGGTTTTGTCAGCTTAGAGATCGCAAAAGTAGTTGTCCTCAGGGGACAATACTTGGCACTAATTTGCTTATCTAATCAAGACTCCTGCGACAAGCCAATCATTACTAAGGGTTCGCTCCTTGATTCACAGCCCATCACTTGATGATATAAGTACTGTAGAGCCGTAAGCCTCTGCAGATAGTGCTCCTCACTATTAATGTATGTTTTTAATCATATGTTAATAAATTATAATAATAATAATAATAATAATAATTTATCAGAATTAATCGAAAGGGACAAAGATAGGTGACTGACTTCATATTGCTGGGTGAGAGAATCATTTACTACTAAAACATATTTTTTTTTTTAACTTGATACATGAACTTATCTTGTAAAATAATCGATTCAAATGATAACTTACATCTTAATCATTCACCAAACAGGCTTATATAATAGTGCCCGCATAAATTAAAGTTATCCTTTTGAATCAAAATCGAACATTAACACACGTTCATGCATATAAGTATGTACATATATGCATATGAATAGCGCTCTTTGAACTTTTTTAAAACAACCTTTTGTGCTTAGATCAAGAGATCTTAGATGCAAAATGTGTTATTGATTTATTTATTTAATTTCGTAGTTATAAATTCGTCTTAACCCCAACCTGTAAATGTAAGCGGGATTAAGTGTAGCCCTTTTCGCAACACTAAATAATGTGTTCTTTTCCTTAGAAAATAGGGGAAAAAATCCTCAACAAGCAGCAACATCCTTGCTATCCTGCTTCCATATAAAAAGGGATATAACAATGATTCTCAATTCTCTTTGATTCTTCAGATTCGTTATTGATTTGTTTGCTATTTGATTGAAGGTAGGAATGAATATGGGTAAGATTATACGTTTACTCAATATATATATATGTTTGTATGTACTACATACGGGCTTCTAGTTGGATGTTGGGTACTCCATAGAGGCACATGAGTAAACATTTTGAATACCAACGCGATATGTGATTTTATGTTTAATTATTATTTCTCTATGACAAATGATGTTTTCGAACTAACTTTACAGCAGGAAGTAAGAGTAAAATACTTAAATTTTGCAACACACGTAGGCAATGTAGACTCATAAAATTGTAAATGACTTAACAGATTTTACGTATCTGTAAATGCAAAATGTGGGGTTCAATACATCTTTGCGTATGTACAACGCACTCGCATAACCAATTTATATGGACAACAAAATGCTGTCGCGAAACCAATCATAAAATGCATAATTACTGAAATAAAATTCAATTCATGTGATTTTGGTTGCTAACACATTCCTGGCCGCATTGACCGAAATCGTACCTACTTTGGTGGAACCGCAAAAATATTTTATTTCATACAGAAATGCTTTTGTTAGTGCTACCGGTGCTACCAACCCAATGCCATGTACCTCATCCACAACGACAACAGATATAAGCACAGTTAAGTTTACCAACAAAATGAAACTGCAAACACATATACAAAATGAATAAAATCCCTGCTGGACATAATGTTTGGGTAAACAGTCCATTGCGTCACCATGAACGCTCTATTTGGAAGGGGGATGCTGTGCTGATGTATAGACAAAACATATTGTACAATGCCATAAACTCGAATATTCTGACCGAGAAAGCAACCGAAAATAGTGGCCACTCGCACATATCCTGCCAGCAGCGTATTATGGTGTTGAGCTGAAGACCTATTTGGTTAGTTGATATGGCTAAGTTCAGTTTTCTGATAGCAAAACCCAAAAACATAGTTTTTGCCTTCCAACAAGAAGTATTTTATGCGGCTATAATTGGACGGCAGTAGGTAACCCATTCTAGTTCTACATATTTTTTTTTGGATTATGATCAACATTTTTATTGTTGAGAAATTCATTTTTAATTAATAATTATACAGTTTTATTAATGCTATCAGCGTAAGTGTTTTTTGTTGTGCGTTGAAAATGTATATCCAATTGTATGGAATATAAACAGACCTTTGCATCTAGTATTTCAGCATTCAAATAAATACGGCAAATAGTAAACAGCTACTGATATTTGATTAATACTGCAACATTGCAATACAACTGCGATGTGGATGTTTAGCGCTAAATGGTAGACAGATACAAGATGAATGCACGAGTATGTACCTATTTTGTGGAAGTCGAAATCGAACAAAGAGCGTGTTATCAAGTTGAACATTTTTAAATTTATTTTATAGAATATTTAATATTTATATAAAATATTTTACCTTCGAGTAAAAACGAAAACTAACATAGTCTTGGTTACTGTTCGTGCGTCTGCATGTACCGTGGCAGGATGAATTTAATGATAATCCAAGCAGATTCACACGATTAAATTATAAAATAGCAATACTTAGGCGTGTTAGAAAGTGTGAAACTCGATATTTTTTTTTATTTGTAGCTAGAATTCGGATCGAATCCGATTTTTCAATCCTGCTGGTTAGGGGGATAATTTATACCGGCCGCCAGGCCGGATATTTTTTTAAAATTTAATTTGATGGAACTGTTTTGCAATCTAATTTAACGTTTATAATAGTGAGTACGTGCATTATTCATATTCGAGTGGACTTTAACAACGTTATACTTATACATATACTTAAAAAAATATGTTTAAGTTAGTTACGACCTAGTCCTGTTTTATAATTTACCACTATCATAATACAGATGTTTCACTTTTATATAACTTTCCTTTTGTTAAAGAAAAGAAAAGAAGAAACAAAAAAAAATGTCGAAGCCAATTTATTGCTCTAGGGATACCCTATGAATATATAAAGCGTTAAATGAAAAGAATCGTATTGATACACAAAAAGGATATTTACAGGTCGAAGGATAACGAAATCAAATCCATAAATAAGTTTTGGCAACATATGGTGCCTACAGCAAAACACGCACACCTAATACATGTATACGTATGCGTGATGCGAAAAAGTGAAAAATAGTGTAAACAAATCAGAAGCAGCTCCTAAAAGGATCAAGAAATTGTGTTATCGTAATAAATTGGTCCGTCAGCTCTGCTATTTTGTTTTTCGTTTGGGTCACATTTTTCAAAATATCCACTTTCAATTCATGTAAAGAAATGCACGTTAAAAAAAGAAAAATAGAAACAATAGGCTCAAGTGGACCGATGCTGTTACCACTCAGGATACATCAGGCAGAAAGTTTTCCATAAATCTGTTGGTTACATGGTCGATGAACATCATAAATGCTGGTGCCAAGGAGAGAGTTATTGTCACTTGAGGATTTCATTTGGTTCTGCCTTTCATTTGTTCTTTGACGGGCTAAGCATTACGTTGTTGGTGGAAAACCCATTTTGAAATGTTCTGCATGCGTATTCCAGGAAGTCTCAAGGCACCACTTAGACGAAGAAAGACTGGCGCTGCAGAAATCATATAGAGAAGGAAAATTGTCTAAGGTCTGTTCAATGAAGAAGGCACAAGATACATTGTTTGATATTATCATGTGAAGCTCTTGTGCATATACATACGTAGTAATATGTTATCAAGTAAGTTTTGTATGTTCGCAATTGTTTTTATTTTCCAGGTCATGATACAACTCATTTCAAGAAACGAAATTGTAGAAATCGCGAAATAATTTAAAGCTACATGAAAATGTTTTGGTTCCCAGCCAAACAAATCCGGTTTAAGTGTTTAGGTGGAGTTAATTGGAGCATTCAATTCTCTAGAATTTCAGAAATAATATGGTTTCCTATTTCTATAGTCATTATTTAACTTATTTGACTTTGATTTACTATGTTAAAACAAATACAAATTTGAAATAATTAGGTTCATGAATTTGCAAATCTTTTGTATAACTTCTAACTTACTTTCTCTTCACGTAAAGAATTATCTGAATTGAAAGTATTCATCGTGTTGAGTCATACTCCGTCATCCAAATGCGTCGCCCAGTACATTCTGTTTTTATAACGTACCAAATTAATTGATGGTTTTTGATGTTATTAATCTCCAGACTTCTCTCAAAGATGTAAATGTTTTCTACTGCATATTACTTTGGATTTAACTACGACGAATGGCGAAAGGGCCCTGCGACCTAAATATTATTTTAGGTTGTATTACTTCTTTTTTTTTGTTGAATAAATGTGATGATATTCCCCGTGGATGCATTTTGAAACTGTTCAAGAGCGGAGCAACATTTATGGTATTTTCTTCCCCTAGGCAGAGTCAATATTTAAGTGCCAGAGAGGAAACTAACCAGCATGTAGTATTTTAGGGCGTCCGATTTTACGCCTGAAGGGAGGTGTGTTTTCTAGTGGGATTTTAGGTTGGCTATTTCATGTTTTTTAAAGTAGATCCACTCGGTCGACATAATGTCGACAGAGTGAGGATATTGTTGATCGTAGGTACGCCAATATGTTTATTAACCGCATTTCGACAATGTCAATGTTTTGCTGTATCAATGGAGTAAATCGATTCATACGAAATCTCCACCGTCAAAGTGATAAGATAAATATGTCCAAACAGTATAACGCTTTATTGTAGGAATTACACGATAAGTATCTGCAGCCGACCGGTAACTATAAACTTTCCCACTTTGTTCGAAAACTGTCCATGGTACAAAAGACGAACTTTCAGGGAAATATGTGCATACATAAATATATGTCAGTCATTTGAGCAGACTCATAAATGGTCACGTATCCGTTTCGTCTATTCCAGGATAAGGGCAATTAAAGCCAAATTCAATGTTCAATTTACAAACTATGAATATAAGCAAGGTATGAACATGTATTATATATGCATGAAGTGTTTTTTTTTAGGAATTAAAAGAACTTATGATTAAAATCTAAATGAAAAAAAGAAGTAAAGTAATCATAATCGCTCGCATCAAGGCTTAACAAGAAACTCGTAGCTTGAACACGGATTTAGAACGATTTGAAATGCAAGTGCTGTTAAAAGCATACAAATTAAGTGCTTCTATGTTATGTATGAGTATGTTATGTTGGTAAATAGCTTACGTTTAAAGTTGTTTCCGTTTTTTCCGCTTAATGCTTACTTAGATCCATTTCAAAGCAGCCCTCCTCTAAGGCAATATCATCAACATTCTCCCATGGTATGTGTGTTTAGTAGGTATAACGGATTAAATACACTATACTATATGTACTTTCACCCATCCAAGATTCCTCTCTATGCATAGCACCCGCCCACACCCAAAAAAGGAGATTTCGCCTGAAAATGATAAATAACAAAGTTAACGAAAGAATTTCAATATTGTGCTATGTGCTTTTTGTAGAAGGTGGAAAACAATAAAATTGAACTCCGCATACATCTTCGCTATCAACATAGTACAACCGCAAGCTTAACGTTTATCCATTACCCTCGCACTTATCGACCCGGTGTCCCCACATCCACCAAATTTGTTGGTTTTAGTTGAAAATTCATATCGTGCCTTGCTTTTGTTTACCTCTAACAAGTATTTGTGATTATTTAGTTTACTCAAAGAGGACAATTTTATATGAGCGTTACGGTGGTACGGTTTTATTATTTTGCTATGATTATAGTTGGGCCGTAAACCGAATGTCTGCTCGTATGCTAAATTAATGTTTTGGACTACCGTGCTGCTTTTACTAGTATTTAAGGACTCGTCGATTTTTAAGCTATTTATTTTGCTTCGTGGTTGGTTTTGTTACTTTTGACATGATACCAGAATGCATTGGTTCTGGGTTGGTGGTAAAAAGTTTTCACCGAACCATATCTCTAAAATATCTTAAAAACCTATTGTGCTGAAGATGACGCTGTTGGGATGGTTGTTAGAGCTGGTTAAGCATAAGAAAATTGTACTCATGACTAATTGCAAAGGGAGACGCGCAAAGTTTAGAGGTGTTTTCAGCATCACCCTCTAGCAATTCGTTTTTCACTTCCACCCATACTCGTTTGTTTTCAACTGACGAAGACAACATAAAGATGAGCGTAAAGTTTATCTAACAAAATGGAAGGAGATGTGTCTGAAAGTGTTAAACGCATCCCGCACATACATAGGGATTCCTTCTATTTAAGTCGTTAGGAATATTCCGAGGGTTTTATTAAATTTATATCTGCATAGTGAAGTAGGATATAGTATGTATGTACCTACTCATATACATATGTATGTCTGAAGAAATGGTTTATCTGGAGGATGTTTGAACAATTCTCAGTCCCGCATGAGCAAATGAAAGTTTCTTGTAATTTATTGTTGCGAGGGTCCTGTCAGGATCATTCGTGAGTTATTGTTTAGCAGTTAGAATAGTGCCATTAAAACGACGCGATAACGATATTTCCTCTGTTTTGTAGCGTTGAAAAGTTAATTTTCTGGTTACTGTATTAGGTTTTGAAATGTAGGATAAAAACAAACAAAATATATAGAAATTAAAAATGACAGCAATATACGCATTTAATATGATTGAAATAGGTATATGCAAATGAATTATAATTATGTGAAGGCGAACAGTAGATGTCATTAGTATCGTGTACAATAGTTTGGTTGATTAATCAACCCGGCAGATACTGAATAATTATTTTATACCCCAGTATACATACGGCATTTATCACATTACTTACTACGTGTGAATTGAGGGTGTATCGTATAGTTATAATTAATGCTTTAACTATACACTGCGTCTTTAATTAACTCCCATTCTTTTTGACACATTTCCAAGGTTTGAAATCAATTTAATTTATTTACATTTTCTTATTTATTACATTATGTATTGTAGGTACAATCAAAATAAAGAAATCATTTTAAATGCAGAACGTGTCAAATAGTGCTCGAACATTGAAATCAATCATTATTTTAATGGAAACATTGGGTTCTTTAGACGCTTTTTGGAAAGTTGAGTAAATTTTATGGCCTTTTTGAACATCCGGCAAAGTATTAAGTGAAGTAGAAAAGCACAAGACCCGGAAATGCTTTCTGAGTACATTCCCCAGGGATATTTCACTACAGTTTTAAACATTTCTTTTTTCGCCCTTGGCTTAAGGTACACAGTGAGAGGTTTTCTTGGTATTTCTAAGATAAAATGGAAAATATACATAACTATACTATACAAAAGAACATAAATATATATAAACGAAAAAAAAAAAACTAATTGTGTATATAAGTATGCATGCGAAATTCAAAGTAGGTGTCGTGTTAGTTGATACTGATTTTAAATGCTTGGGCTAAAAAACATAAGCTAAATTTCTTGTAAACAGGTACCACTCGATTTCCGTATCTTCCAGGCCTTCCAAAGGCATCAATAGAAACTATTGTCGTTTGTATACCTAACGCTTTGGAATAGCCAACAATAAGATCTAAATTTGTAAAGTAATGCCTTGGATGCTGCTATCTTATTCTATGAGTCCAGGCCTCTGGAGATTGAATGTTCTGGCAAATCATGAGATTAAGCCATATGTCATCATGAATTAAACAGTGTGGTTAAAAAGTTTTAGTTTATAGTGTGTTGCAATTGTACGAATTATTTAATAGGCATATGGCCTATCTTTTTCTTACAAGATATAAGATCGTGTTTTTTTTTTTTTGTAGATCGGACATTCATTCTAGTCATCGGGCTTATTTATGCGGAATAGATTTTTTTTTTTTGATAAAACTTCACAAGAAAGTCATTCAAATGTTTCAGTATGTTATTCGGCTTGATGACATTCTTTATAGCGTGTGACACAACTCCTCCGTTGATTTCACTCTATCTCACTATCTTATATCCAATAAACAGCAATTGAAATGCATTGACTTATTTCTAGCTTCACTCTATCTCTTAGGACCTTCAGAAGTTCTTTCAAATGCTTGATTCTTCGATTTCCTTTAGCTGGGACGCCATATTTCTTTTCCATTCTTCTGATTCGGTGTGGTGAACGTCTTCCACCACAATATTATAATGCAGTGTAATTTTGCCCATTTTCGTTGCTTCTGTCGGTTTTCGATATAATTAAGTTAAATCCTATAAAAAAAATCTGCCTTCTTTTACTGCGATTCACTTTTAAAAGCAGAAGCCGTCCCATGAAGTAAATTCAATTGTTGCTTTAAAGCCAACCGCATTATCGCTGGCCAATTTTCCATGAATTAATTGTTTGGCATAACAAATATCAGACGGTTGTCGCTGAAAAATAAAACCGGCTCTACGCCATATACATACATGTGCGTAAATAGTAGATGGCAGAACATAGTATGCATAAGGCATAGGTGTTGTGAATCTCATCGAAGTTAATCTGCTTCGCGAACCATCCCGTGTAGACGTGAATTCAGAATTTACCCGTACAACGAATACTTTCATCGTTGATAGAATTAAACGAAAGAGGAAATTATTAATGAGTTTGATGGGCGTCCGAGCAAAAACCACTATCGCTTTCAGTTTATTAAAAATATATTTTTAAAAATTGATTATTTTAATTCACTGATTATTGATTAAATAATAATAATAAAAGAATACGACCAAAGAAGGCGTCCGCAGATGAGATTGTCGAAATTCGTTAATTGAAAACCAAATCGGCTATGGTTAATGAGGCGATTTTTATTTTGATTGGCAAAAGGCTCCCGTTTTACACTTTAAACGCGGCTGCTCATTAAATTCATAAAGTTCAATGGTTTTAAATAATATTAAGTTTGATAGCGAAACTTATTCCATCATGCTTACATTTCTAAGTTAAAAGATTTCGTTTTTTAAATGTTAATATCAGCAGACAAAATGTTCACTGCCATCCTAGTTGGATAGATATATAATGGCTACATGCATATGTATGTACTTATTGGCATACATTCAACGTATATACCAACAGTGTTATTTCTAGGGCTTAAAATTAAACAGTGTTGTGGTTATAATAGCAATTTATCCACAGTTTGAAGTTTTGTTTTCCTATTCTATGATTTCTAGTGTTTTATAATTAACCATTCAAATAAAAGGCATTCGCGTTGCAGTTTTTTTTTTTTGTTATGTTTAGCCTTTTTCAAGTGGACTACACAAGAGTGAATTTGTAAAAACGTTTCCACTCCGTTCGTTTATCTTAAGCGCGTTTAATGATTGTTTGTACAATGTAATCTCTACCATTTTTCAATTTAATTTTCATTTCGTAACTTCCTGGGAAGAAAATTCTTTCGAACAGAAAAAACCATTGCGATCGATAATGTTGCGGAAATTATTTTCAAATGATTTCGTAAATTTCGACTACATCTCCATCGTTATTTTCATCGGTTCTTGGTTTTGCGGGTACTGATCTTTTCTTTAATATCCGCTTAATTAATTTCCAATTTCAAGTCGGTCTTTATATAGATAATAAATGTATTAAGAAAATATAGTAAAAAGAAAAAATAGATTACATTGTCGTATTTGGGTAGGGATTATTAAAGTTCTTTTAATTGTATAAATATGAATCAAAAAGGTTTCAAATAAGGATTATGTTCTTATTTATAAGTTTGTCAAGATTTTACTCTCAGAAAGGTGACCAGATAAAAATTGTGGGGTCTATTCGACCCACTAGCTAGGTAGAAAGGTTTTAACGGTTTTGATTATAAATGAGATCTAGCTAAAACATCAGCTACAACTTCGAGGTAGTTAAGGACTTTTTTTTTACTTGTACTCAGCAAATAATTTTGTAAATAATATAAGCTCGGAGGACAGAAAGATAAGGTAATTGAGTTTCAGCTAAGAAGACTGCAAAATATTTATCCCGGTTGATAAATATTCTAATATAAAAAAGAGAGAGTAGAAAGTTAAATCAAAAACGTAATATAATAAATAAGTAAGTCAGGACTTAATTACAATATGTATTTGTTAACAACCGCTGAGCATTATGGATCTAATAGCATGCATACATTTATTTTTTTTTTTCAATCTCTTTGGATCGAAACATTTCAACAATCATTTGCGATGTAACACGTGATTCAGACAGGAAAACCATTAGGACTTTTTTTGCTGCTACGTTAAACGTGGAAAATGTTTTTTATTAGCCCATCTTATTTTGTATATTACGTAGAGGGGTTTGATGTTTAATATGACTCTGAAAACACCTGTTCTAGTATTAAGAAAGCGCTAACATATTGCATGCCACGCAGAGGTTGTATATGACTTTTAAGTCATTCGCCATGTGGCGTTCGCTATTCAAGATGAAATTATGCGTTGAATTTGTGTTGAGAATAAAACCTTAAAGCGTTTTTGTTTTACGATAGAAGTATTTGAAATTTTCTGGACGGTATTTTCTAAGTGCAAACAGTGGAAAGCGTTATGGTTCGGACTGTCGTTTGATAGCGACAAATTGATGTGAATTTCTCGGCCAGGTGAACTAAACTGCTGTTATCCATTAGCACAATTTGCTAATGCTAAGACCTTCGAGTTACTCATCCTTTGAACGTTCGGTACTCTCGTTTTGTGTCTCAGTTCGTTACGGAAGGACATTAATTATATGAAAAATAGGAGAAAAATTACGCTGTGGAATTTGGGATTAATTTTCAATGAATTTTGTTTTTGTAAAAGCAGAAACTTATAGTGGCAAAATTAGGACTCTCCTATTTGTTTTACCATATTATAACTATGTCATGTGGGTATACACGGACTGTATGTCTATAGCTCTGCATGAGTTGTTTGGGGAAATCAAGGCAGACAACAGGTAATGTAATAGGCTATTGTCAACGTAGAGATTACGTTAGGTTGACTTTCCTACCCTAGCATACGTCACCAGGGAATATGTCCCATTATGTTCAGCTTAGGGATCTCAGTTTCTGGAACGCATGTAAGAAATATTGTAAATGTTTGCAGGGGTATTTATTTCCTCATAATGAATAATTGAACAGCACTAATGGGCTTGTTCTTTTCCAAGCCAAACTGATGATCCAGAGGAAGTTGTGATTGGATACTACTGGTCTCACACGTACCAAATATTATTCCGAAAATGCCCGAAGTAATTGCTGTATAATTCTATGGAAGATAGAGGTATCGATATACATACTTATGCAAGTTTTATCAATTAAAAACATAAAGATATATTGAAAAAAGTAATGCATATGTTTGATTAATAACGAAATATAGACGATTCAGATATCAACTGAAGGAATTAACTGAACTATAAGTGAATTTGCTTATGTACCTACATAAATATTTATTTTTAAGTTGCTTTTGATACACGGAACTCAATAGGTGATGCCTCATAAATTATAATACAAAACATTTAACAATGTTTTTATTGGTGTGGTATATTTGAAAAAATAAAAGTAGGTACATACTTATACATAGTATCATATCTTACACTTAACTCTTTAACGGAAGCGTCTGTTTAAACTCACAGCCAGTGCTTCCAGATTGGTATTCTCGAAATGTGCACTCTTTGGGCGGGGGGTGAAAAAATAGACAACTTCCTTCAAGTAATTTTAAAGGAACCAGTCTAACACTTGCGCACCCAACGCGCCCCCGACAACAATTCCAGTCAACTGGTAGCAGAGAACACATAATACCCCCTGCAACTCGATGGATGCACATGAAATGTGATTCCCGTCATGGAACTTTCGTTCCACTATCTCAGTTCAGCTAGGAAGTATTTTAAATATGCAAAAATTTAAAATTACATCCTTTTCTTGCCATAGTGCCTCGTAGTATGTTTGATTACTTGAAGAGGAGGACAGTGACTGTTAAAGGAAAAATATAGAGAAATAAAAACAGAATTCGAAACATGAGTATATGTACGTAAAACGTTAAGTTCGTGAATGCATGCACAAACAAATATTTGAATAAAATGCTTGATTGGATATGCACCATCCACCATATCGTACGTAGATCATATGCACTCGATTTGCGAACTTGTGCTGATTGATTGGGAAGCAATGATTTATGTTCGATTTGAACTTAGTGGTTTTGCACCGAATATAACTCATGGAGAATTGAAACTTCGGAGATCGCGAAATCAATTTATCGCTAGAGGCAGACGTCCTTGTGCATGATGTGACCTTTCTTATTGTTTTAACACACATTTTTGTTTTTTTTATTACCAAAATACCACGAAATATTACTGAATGTTGTAGTTGTAGTACAGTTGCTACGAAGGACAAAATATGTTATCATTATTCTACTCACTTTGACACACATACATTTTTGCTCATAAATAGTAAAACAAGGGGTCGATCCCAGTGATTAAATGGCACGGGCTGATAGAAACCACTTAAAAGGACTATTCCGCTGCCACAGTTTCGAGTAATACACATAGTTCCTTTGCGGTTATAGAAGAAAACAATAGTTACATACATATGTGTATTGACTACAGAGCGAAAACCGCATAAAAGGGTTGCCGATAGTATAAGATAGAAGAAGTATGTATATTTACTTGAATATAATTTTAATAAACATATTAATTACAGTACACCTGATAATTTACAATTAAAAGAATGCAATACTGCTCTTTCTAAAGGCACACGGTCGACGTTATTTTCCTTATTGAATTTTGCTATGCAACCTTTGGGGTTGGCAAGGGACACTTTTTGAATGTTAAAGTTCTACCTAGACCCGATGGTCTACAGTTTACTTCGATTCCAGTATGTACTTAAAATTTTTCGTTCTGAATTGGAATGAGAACATCCAAGCCACGAACAGTAAGTGCCCTTCAGATGATTTACACAATATTGCATATTTATTTTAATATTGTGTAGTCAGTGTATACATGTATGCATGTGCATATATTTGTAAATCCATAAGTACATTCATTATGAAGACAAAAATGTATACAATGTATGTATATTGCATATATCTAGCTATTATACAAATATACGACCAAACATGCGAAAATCAAAGAATGATTGTTATGCACAACGTTGATTGTATCCAACATAATGTGAATATCAATCTTCTTTGCTTTTGTCATTTCTAAGGCAAAGGAAAGCTGTCCTATGTTTCTAACGAAGATGAAATCAATTCATATGTGTTCTTGTTTAAGTAGAGCTTTCTTAAGGTGGAAATTCAAATTTTTAATAAAGAGAAAAATAACTTAGATACAGATTGAATTAAAGGAAGCAAGAAGACGAACAAGAGCTATGTACTTACATATACAGACGAATCTGCAATATATTTCAAGGTTAATGGAATTATTTTTTATACATTTGGCATGTTGTTCGATTGAAATAAGACATCACGTGAATGTTAAAATATTGTGTAGCACTTAGTATGTTCTCTCTTGGCGAATTCAACATACATTTCTAAAAAGGTACATAATATATGTATATTTGTATATTTAGAGAATTCTGGTCAGTATTATTTTTGAAGCTCCTCAATCTTTGGCTCTTTTCATTTGTTTTTTTTTTTTTTTTTTTGCTCAAGACTGGTTATAGAGCTTGAGATATACCATACATAATTTACAGTATTAATCCGTCTGCTATTGACCTATTTTTCAGTACCAACATATATCAATGAGTTTATGTAGTACAGTATGAATACATATTGTAATTCAAGTGACCGACATTAATTGATTGCTTTGTCTGAATTCACTGACTTCAGAGTGATGTTAGTGACTGAGGATTTTCGATTTGACGAGACTAAGCTGTTAAGCCTTGATCGCCGATGAAGGTAGCTCCCTGTTGAAAGAAGTTCTGGCATTTGGTTATAACCGGTAAACGTAAGTGTTGAAAAACATAAGTATTTTTGTTTTTATTGCATAACATCACATATTGTTTATCATTTGTAAGGCCTTGTCTTTTGCAGATATTGTTGTATTACCGTTGCCTATTTATATTTTATAGCACCCGCATCAAATTGAGTACTTTTTGCGAAATGTTCTTTCATATTACGACTGATAAAATGAAAATGTCGGTAATTCTTTATATGCATATATGTATTTATATAATTGTTTTTCAGCATTTTATTAAGCAAAGAAAAATGATGAGATGTCGAGTAGTCTACAGTTACCCAATCAGAAATATTTACGAGCCGGAATGTCGGTAATACCTACATCCGTGACAATTATCGGCAAAAATACGACGAGGTATGCGTCAAAATGATGGTAAAGAAACTTTTCTAATACACAGGTTTTATTTAAGAAGGCAAGTTCAATTCCCATAGACATTTTGGTATTCCCATTCAGTTTACACTCACTGTTCCCTCCATAAATCTTCTAAGAACGTATACGTAGTACTTTGCATTACTTTATGGGTCGGGCGGGAAGGAAATTGTAAATAAAAATTCACCCCTTAAAATAAGTATGCTGACAGAGTGTTATTATGTATTTTATTTTATTGCAGATATGATTTTCATACGTTCATTTCATTCTTCCTGCTGCTATTAAATTCAATTCAATGCGAAACCTATTTTATAGGTAATAATTTACCTTTAGGGAACATTTTTTTTTTCTTTATGATTACTTTGAGCACGGAAAAAAGTGTAAGCATAAAAACAGTATTTTCTCGCAATAAAAGTTTTTATTAAGAACCCCCCAAATTTGATCTCTTAACTGTCAGATAAAACAATTGAATCTGACTCATCGAAAAAGGTAATATCACAGTCAAGTGAGTGAGTGATAAAAAGAGGGAAGGTCATTAAAAATGTGTGAGTGCTTTTTTCTTATTTTTAGGTAAGTGGGAATATGGTTTTATATAATGCTGTATGTACCATATGTCATATTAATTCATGTCTGCATAATTCGAAGCTTTGCAGGTAAATTGCATACTATTCAGCATTTCATAAATTCGTAATTTAACTAATTAAATGTCTGCTCCTTTGGCAGGAATCGCGCGCTTTGTCCGAGTGAAGGGAGCATGATTTTGATTCAGTTTAATTAATAAGTCCTCGACCCAAATTTGCATCATTGTGTTTGTTTTATTTTTCTGCAGTCGTCACCTTCTGGTTATTCCTTGTGAGCTTTCGCCTGATTTTAAGTATTCCTTGTGAGGTTGTGCCCGGTTTGTGCAGTCCGTTTCCATAGGAATAGTTTGTAGTGAAACGGTGGCAGCATCGGCTATTATTTCTGTTTAAATGCAAAACCAAGGCGGGATGCGGCATCATTAATTGTCACCGCAAACAATTTGTGTTAAGTGGTCCGTTAATTGAATTTTATGAAATTGTTTTTCTTTTTTTTTCTTTCCAACTTCAATACACCCCCGCTGAATACTCGGTGGCGTCTTGCTGCAAAAGTGGCATATAAAAAACGCTCCTTTGTGCGTCCGAAACAGGCGTTGAGCTTATGCTAGCGATCCACCGCATAGGAATACTTTTTTTTTCAACAATGTCTTCATTAAACGCAATTAGTCAAGAGCCGAAAGTCTGCCTTCCGTTCGGTCCCTAATGAATGGTTGTGGCTCATGCAGTCTTTCATCTGACAAGTTTGGCACTGTCCTTTTTTCATATCAATGAATTGAGATTTTTTTGAAATATTGCTCTTCTACATCTTTGCCATTCTTTTTTACTTCTTTTGTTTGTAGGATTCCATTGGCTTCATCTTTGTTCAAAGAGGCTAATTTTCTTAATTGAAGTAATTAATCCATTGTTGCTGATGTGAATCACTTGATGCTGTTATATTTTGGGGACTTTTTCTTTGAATAGATGTAGTGTAAATCTTAATTAGGGGATATACATACATATAAGACCTGTGAGAAGACAAGTTTACTATATTAATAAACAAAGAAGAACAAGGTATTGAAAAATGTAATTGTTGGGAGAGTTGAATTGGAAGTTCAGAGCTACCTTCAAGTTGGTTAGTAATGTCACACAAATTGTAAATACATGAATTTATTTTATAATTTCAATCTGACTAAGTAAAAGTTAGCTTTCTGTTGGGATGAGGCAAATAAACCCAAATTGGTCTATTTTACTGCCAGCTTGTTCCCATTTTAATAAAATGTCCCAATCTCAGAAAGACTAGGTATCGCTTCAGTGATAAAGTGCTTACGTTACTTGCACTCACCACATCAGCGCCACTTACTTCTTAGAATAAAAGTTAGTAGTTTACAGTATTTTCTGTTGAGGGACAGCAAAAGTTCTGCAGACATCTTAATGTCGTTGGGGAACATTTGTTTGGTTTGTCTTAATCCTGACCGGCCATGCAATCTGCGGTTGTATGAAACTCAAAAATCAACGGAACCCCTCATAGAGAATATCTTTACGCTTATTGCGTTTTAAGATTTTGATAAGTTCTTCACCCAACGTTCTATAAAACATTCGATTATCTGTAGTTTTGAAAAGATTACCTGAGAGTCAATTTCATTACACGATCATTGTCAAGGTCATTGTAGCAGATAATGCCCAACATTTTCTTTGCAACTACTTTACGCCGCCAAGTATAGGACCATAAGCTGAAAAGCCACAACTTGGTGACACGTTTCTCTCCGTTTACAAAGCTTTAGTGGTCGTAAACGTAAACGATTTTATGTATTCGTACTTTACATACTTTCTATGAGTGTCAGGTAATATTTCAATTTGCCCTTTCCACGAATTCGTATTAACGCACTCAGCGACATTCAAATGTATTTCATCATGCTATCCCGTAAATACCTAAAGCACATATGTACATATACACTGTCTGATTCCACAAATAATCATCAGACAGATGGATAAAGGTAGACGATCATGCGCACCTAACAATTTAATCATCATCCTTATGTTATACTACTCGTGTGCTTGTGGTCGCTTTTATACTCGCCGGATGTTTTCGCTTTGTCCATAAACAAAGCAACTCTTAGCACATTGCACCTGACATTTATAAAACTTGTTATAGCACGTGCCTATACATTCACCTGTCTATACTACCTCGCTTCTTTGCAACGTTGAGGAAATGTGTCGTTTCGCGGATATACATACCTACATATAAACATACTTATGTATTCACATGCGGGCCTATGAAGAAAAACATAATCTTACTCATGCTTCGATAAATATAAAATTTCAGTTTGTTCTCTTTATCGGAAATTGACTCTCTATCCTTTTATATTGGATAGGAAATTCCTATGCCAAGACTACAGGTATATTAAAGGGGAAATATTTAATCAACTAAGTCCTCGACGTTTTAATACGGAGCACTTGAGATCAATAAGTTTTCCTATACCAATTAAAGTTAAAAAATGTTGTATGCAGTTTTATATGATTATATTCGAAAATATTTCAAAACTTTGGACTTTAAGTATTGAATGTCATGTGCAGTATATACACATGTAGGTATGCCAAGTACATGTTTGTGTGCATAATCGTACCACCAAAGACGTTGTCGCTACAATAACCGCTGCCCGAATAATCAACGAGCCTTAATATTGTAAGGAGATAGCGGATATAACAATTGGCGATGAAAGAAAAATGTCTGTGATCTTATGAAACATGGAAATTCAATAAAATTTTATTAGATTTCCTGATAACCGCTCAAAGGAAGATAGCGCCACAGCTCCAGAGCCATGGAAAACAACCTCATGAATCAAATTCGATAAAAACTCGCTCCAGGATATTCAGTTAAACAATGGCGAAAGATTTTCCTCTCCCGCTCCAACCATCTTCATCAATAATAATCAATAGAACCCTTTTATTTGGCAGAGTGTCGTAATCGCTACTGGTGTATATTCCAATTAAATTGAGGTACGTTTTTGCTGCAGTGTTGAATTTCAAAGGATAATTGCGCGAGTTGTTTGCTTTGAAATGGAAACTCGTTTCAGGCAATCTAGTGACGCGTCCTTATTGACTCAGTCCAATTAAATTGACAAGAAGATAATCACTCTCACTCACACCCAAGATAATATCTGCTACGACACTTGGAGCAATTGCCGTTGAGTGTCCTTAGAAGGCGGAACAGAAGTAACAAAACAAATTACCTTCACCTTATGTACGCAAGTTTTCTTCGCCTTTATGTGGTAGGATTAAAAAATAAAAAAACGCAACGCGTTATAAGAAAATTTAACGTGAAAATAATGCCAACGTTCATATGTATGTAGGTCGATATGTACCTAAAAAATATTGACATACACATGTATTCATGAGTTAAACACGCAAACCTTGGCTGCGATTTCCAATACGATAACGCGTTTTCTTATATTTTGGTAATCCATAATAAATTATAAAACGTTTTCTGTCAAAATATTGGCAAGGAAACATGTGTAAAAACAAAACCACAAAACTCTCTGTAAATATCACAATAAACAAATTTGTAAGGGCACTCAGAGTTAGAACTTTATTGGTTTAAGCCGAAAGATGGCATTGACTGTGAAACAAGCTGGTGGCTTGAATCTGTCAAATGGGGCTGGAGCTGTCAAATATGCAGTCTTGATGATTTTAAGCCGCTTGGTAAAGGAATTGATGAAATGCTAAAATGGGAAAAACCAATCGCTACAAAACAAATGTTCCCCGTCCGTCGTATATCCATATACAACATATGTATATGGTATACAGTCAGCTTGGATTTATACTAAAAAGATGATTTCAGAACGTCTGAAAAAAAGTTACTTTGGTGTTAGATTCCCCAAAAATAATACACTTGGAGCATTCCAGAGCGAGTGCAGCGAGTGATTTTCATCAAAAGTGGTGAAATGGTTAACGGGCATTTGTTTTAGGATATTTATATTGCATTCGCGTTTCTGAGAAGTTTTATCACTTGACAGAAAATGTTAATACAGGCACCAAGTTTTCTTAATTATATTAGTATATACAACATAAATATAAATATAGTATATTTTTAATAATATGTATCTGAAAAGATTTTTACGATTATTATTTTAAGTTTTATTATTTAAACCCCTATTGTTCAAAATACATGCTCAAGGTTTTTTTTCCTCGAGAGTTTCGTAAATTTAAAGCATTCAAAGGTGTGTTCAGTTTTATTCGCTGCAAACGCGCAAAGTTTGTCACCAAATCGATACAATAAGCTACGCCAAATACAAATTAATATTAATAAACAATTAAAATCAAGATACTAAAAAAAACCTTGAAGCAATACACACGCATAACTATGTCGGCGATTTGTCTATCCACACGATGCGGTTTCTAGATACTCAGCCATTTATGTATTTACTATATCTAACCTTTCCCACAAAATCAAATATTCCGATTTATCTCAGCCATCACAGACTTGGTGGATGGTGGTGGTGGCGGGCTGATGTCAAATTTTTTAATTCGTTTTTTACGACTCACTTTCTGGAATGGCTTCCAACACAAAGAAGCTTCGCCAACCAGCATAGGCCCACGCTTTACCAACTCAACTATTGCGCCCACATTAAATTTCATGTAAAAAGTTTTTATGAATGGACGGTCATTAAATCGGCCAGGTGGATAACTTTTCGACTTGATTTCATTGTACTGCTACGTTCATGAAGCCAGCCGGGCCATCCAACGCCAAGTTGTGGGTTTTCGAAAAGAAGCACTAACACTCAAACAATCGGCCAAAAGATTTCTGAATGAATTATCACGCATCGAAAGCGCTCATGTGTACTACAGCACTGAATTAATGCGGATATTTGAATATAAATATCGAATTGAGAACCGGGCCTATTAAAATAAATTATTGCATCGAGCACAGACAAAGGGAAAGATGTAGTTATATATGGAGATTGAATATAAAATCAATTTGGGAGATGGAAGTTAACCCCGTCTATCTAAAGTCAGACTGTACTCCATCACACGGTTCTATTTAATTTATTTTTAATCAGTTATTTTTCGTCATGTGTGTTCTCCCATTCCCCTGACTGGATTGCCTTACACAAGATGCAAAGTAAATACCAAATGTTTATCAAACAATGCATACTTGTATTTTGTTCTCAACGAATTGATTTTGTTATATGAAATTGTGCAAATTAGCATGATTCATAATCGGTTTTTTTTGTTTTTCGTTCTTCCCAAGGAAAGAAAGATAAATGAGGGAGGAATATATCTTCAATGTGTTTATCCATCTCAAGAATTATTTAACATTTTCACGCCGTGTGTGTGCATTCGATGCAAGGATAATAAGGAAAGATTCTGTTTTGTTTAAATGTACACAACCCGAACCATCAACACATTATAAATTTAGAACGGACCAATTGGAAGAAAAAATTCTTAAATGCATTAGCTGTTGCGGTCACAAGGGACCGCATGCTATTTCTCTTGAAGAGGCCATGCGACCTGTGACTATATCGCTTACAGGGTCTATTAATAACAATGTACGCCTGCGGCGGTTAAAATATTTGTATGAATATAAAAAAAAAAAACATTTCTCGAGTGCTGATTTGCTTCTGTTCTGCGGGTAGGTATACACAACCGGCGACACCATATTAAAGAAACATTCTTTAAATATGGAAATATAACACTGGATATCTCATATGATCTACACCTAATATGTCATCAGGGAGGGCAACTGACGCGACAAAACGGATGGAAAATTGAACCCCCGTTGCGAATTGTTATTGACCCGTCAGAAAATCGAAATTTACTAGCTGGAACAATAAATAATTGGTAGCGAGCCATTTGACATTGTTATAGCTTGGTCCTCTTTTGTGGCAGATACATATTCGAATATAGTGACGTCAACCAGTATGGCAACTGGCATTTTATATCGAAAGAGGACATTTGCCCTAGAAATAGATTGCATTAATATGTATTGTTGGAGCTGGTATAGAAATGCATAGCAATTTAAATGGCTTAATATGCAAACTGTTAAACCGGATTAAAAACAGGTGAAGTTTTAGTTGGATTTCACCTTCAAAGTGTTGGTGATGAACTCTGGGGAAAAAGAATACCTTCCTATGTCGAAAGATTATGGAGTTCTATGTAATGTATATAAATATTATGAAACTGCTTACTACATCATGTATAGTGGTATTTATACGCTTTTTGCCCGTTCTACTTGTGCAGATGTTTGCTAGAGAACAGCCGCACTATAGTCTTAGACAAAGACTAACAAAAGCCTTCGGTTGTCTCATGACATTTTTGGTTGTAGGGTTAGATATTGGCTGGAATATATTGCATTTTGGAAGATATTGGTTTTGATTACCAACTCCGAACAGCTGCGGTTAGGCTAGGTCAGGTTAGGTTAAACTGGCTGCCAGAACACTTAGAACCGTGAAAGGTTCATTGTTATACTGCAAGGACCTGGATAGATCTTCTTACCTACTTGTTGAACCAATTGCAGCTTCTGATAAAGCGAAGGTAGTTTCTGTCATCTGTGTTTATCAGATCGCTTTGGTATCAATGTATAAGTAGAATTCTCCTAAATGCGATCGGTATACCTAATCTAGAGCTACTAACGAATTTGGACAAATTAAGCTCCCGGAGATTTGTCAACCACCGAATAAACCACCAATGCTGTGTTTTCCAATATCATTCCAGAGTACTTCGTTGTCATTGCGGCCCATGTTTGAAGAAATTGTAATTTTCTTCCACTGCGGCAGATTCTAAATTTGGCCTTCAATATCCGTTTTTTAAATTGTTTCCAGAATATGAGGCTTAATTCTGCTCTGAGGCATGCCCAAACTATAACATTATTCACTCAAACTAAAACCCTCTCCAAACGCAAATGCGTTTGTATTCTAAACAATGAATGCAGTTATATACGAAGTCTTCAAATTGTTATTAAGCACGGATGAAATGCATATCAAATGTAATTCTTATTCTATGTATGTACCGATAGGTGTATGTATATATGAACAAAGTGGACCGAATGAAAATGAAAAAAATTAAGTTTTATGAATGAAGGAAGACGCGAGGCTTGCGCACCTGACTTTTATTGAAAACCCTGTTGCGCGCTGTAACCGGTTGGTATGCGATTGTGAACAGGTAGTGGCCACGGCTGTGTGCATCGTTTTCTGCTAATGGCAATTGTCAGAAGAAGTAAAAGCGGCCATTTATTATGGTGGCAATTTTTTTTGTGCAAAAAAAAAATCTAAATGCCAGGCTGCTGGCTACACCACTCAGGAGAAACTGGTTTCTGACCGGCCTTTGCAAGTTTTTGCTCTATCAACATAATAAAGAGTAGTACGTCGCTGTGTATATACGTTTGGTTGCACAGGTGAGGAAAACTGGACTGTCGGTCTTTTTCCCCGTGACGCACATACTCATAGTTGTAAGCTTGGTTTGCAATTCTTTGTTGATGTATGTATGTGAAACAGGAAGTAGCGCCCCTTAACCCTCGCTGCAAACAAGCAATATAAATCTCAGCTACGTAAAGAAAGCCAGTTGATATTTCATCTTGGGCAAGGCTTTAGGGACTGCGTGGAGTTTTTTTTTTTTGGAGAGGAGATGGGTATGGGGATGGGGATGTCATGCTTGAAACGTTCTAGTGCTTCTGAAGCAGCCGAGGTTCGCACGAGTTATAGAGAGGTATCAATTGTTGTATCTCGTGAGAATTAATTATTCCCACTGGATGCTGATAGTATATACTTATATGTACATACATATATACATACAAGTACATTGTCACATAACATAATATTTGGCTTCTTTTCGTCTTAATTTTTCTTTACGATGGGTTATACATTAATGAGTCAAGTGGAAGAAACAAAAGTCTGGCATCTACAGCTGTGTATGTTAGCTGGGAAGGGGGAGTGGATTAAAAGTTACAAAGAAATTTTAATGTTTCGATTGTAATAATCTTTTTCGAGTGACTTGCAAGACAAGTGCTTGAGATGTTGTTTTGGAAACGTGTATATTTTAAAATCGCCTCCCCCCTCAGAAGACTCCATATAGCTTGCTGGTATTGTACAAAACAAAACAAGCACTCTGAGAATTTTTTTTTAATATTCTATGTATGTATGTACATTTTCTTAAGCTGATTCGCATATATATTTACATGTGCATATGTTTTTATCACTGTTTTGCGTAAAATGATGGGTAGAATCTTACTTATTACTATTATCATTGTAACGCTCTTAATATGCACATAACACATTTCATAATACATAGTTAAAATATAAATTTTTAGCAACCGAATCCCTTAGCTGCATAAAGTATTTAAGTGCAAACTACAGCTTTGTACTTATTGTCATTCAGTTATTTGCAGACATTTCCAAAAGTAAGTAGAACGAATAACATATGTATTTTCGCTCAATGCATTGGACTTATTCTTGTTTGCATGGATTAATACAAAGCCGTCGTATAAATTGGCACAGATGCAGGAAGCATACAGTTCCAATAGTGGTTAGCCGGTAAGCAACGAGCTATGATACCATCATAAGCCTTTTGGTTTCCCTGTGTACTTTTCCTGCCGCTATTAGATTAGTAACCACCCGCGCCGAAACAAGACATTTTCGATTTGTGTCCAGTGTTCACCGACGGAGACGACGAGTCTCCAATTAAAGTCCCCTATAAACGTTAGCACTTGTTGTGTTGGCTCAAATGAAAAATCTCAAAACATGAAATTGCAACCACTGCACTTTTTTTTTTATTTTTTATTATCTTCTAGGTAAAACGCTTTAAAACTTTGTTGGAAACATGGCTTTGAGTTCTCTTTTTGTATCCCATATTGCACGCATTCGGGGGAAAATAATTGGACGAGGTTTTCATCTCCCTTGCAGTCATAGCTTTCATAGTGCTGGACGCAAAACATCTGTTGGCCACATTTTATATGTTTGTTGTGTTTTCTTCTTTTTTTTAATCTCGAGAAATCTCTTCTGAAATGACACTTTTTTGCGTGAAGGGAAGTTGGAGATGTTGATTACTTCTGCAAATCGTGGGAAAGTGAATTTACATTTTTTTTTTTTCATTTTCGTCTGTATTTTTTGTTTGTTTTGTTTTTCATATTCACATTTAAATATTCAACTCTCTATAAATACTCTAATAGTAAACACTAGCAGGTGCTGACAAACATACTTCTATGACAACAACGTCCTATGTCCATATTTTTAGCACTGCTTTAACTTTTATAAAAAATGCTAATATTCTCAGCTCATAGAGACAATATTAAATGACTTTTGAATAACTCAGATAAAGTCGTCAAAAAATTCAAATTCGTCCGTGGATAGGAATATTGCATAAAAGGTCTCTCATCTCCAGAAATAGCTTTCATTCAAAGAAAGTTTATCCACTGGGAAGCATTCATGATGGGCTATGATTTAATATAGCCACCAATTGATTGAATTCGCAGAGAGACACTTTTTTTTTAAATTTCATATTCAGTGATTTATTCATGAAAAGTGAAGCTGTTTGTCTTCCTTCTTACTTTTATTCGTTTTAATAGCCATCGAGTTATGGAATTGATCCCAAGAAGCACGTTCTAAATACAAACAAATTAAACGAACCAATAGTGCGTAGTGATTGGAAAATGCCGTCGCTGGCAGTTATTTTTCTTGGAAAGATGAAATAAATTCCTTAATTTAAAATGCAGAATTTATTAAAGAGTACTACGCTCTGTCCCTGTAGACTCGAAGAAGTAATTTGCGATTAAAGTTTCCTAGATAGCTCTACCCAAGAACTAAGTTATTAAAGATGTGGAATAGGGAGAGTAACATTTAGATTGTAGATGTCTTGCTAAGCAGACAAAAGCTTTCCGTTTCCCTATTCTCCCCTGGACATAATTTCAAATTCATTTAGCTTAATAGCCAATTAAGTTAATGAATTGCCCTTCTTCTTGTTCCTGTTTAGTTGCCGTTTGTGTACTCCGATTTAAAGAAAAACGTACTACAGTTGTCTTACTTATTGTTATCGAACCAGTTTAGTAATTGAGATTTTACTTCTGTGTCCGTTTTGCTGGTCTCATTTTAAAATACGTTTTGTTGACAGCTCTTAAATTGTGTCGAAAGCGAGAATGCGAAAATTGGCCTATGCTAAAAAAAAAAATAATAAAACGAACGAGCAATTCCAACATAATTATTCACGAACATGCATCATTCATGCATCAGGATACATGCAAGTTACTCTAATTGTGTTTTACATCAAAACTATTAAAAATTTATGTAAATAAGGGCTGGTTTACTCTAAATTAAGGTAAATTTATTGAATTATAGCTTGGGATTTCTAAGTGTTAATCGCAGGTATATTCACTGAAATAATTAACTAAATTAAACAATTTTTTAATTTTAAATGTTATTGGACATTTATGCAACCTTTGTGCTGAATATTCGAATTAAAGACCCTACACTCTAAATACAAACTGAGTTTTGTGTAAGGGAAATGCCAGTTTTGTTTGCCCCCTGCAACTAAAAAACATCTTTGATATTTATCTCAATTTAAAAAGCTGAATTGAAGTCACACGAACGACCATTGACTGGGTTTTTGTTCAGTGAATGGATGTGAAAAACTTCATCATTAAAACGGTGCGTGCTGCTTGAATGCTAAAAAAAAAAAAAGAAGTCAACCTATAACAACCCCATTTAACACTGGTAATTTACACTTGAAGGGCTATTGTTAGGTCTATAGAAATATTGCAATCAGTTCCCGCCTAACAGATTTGATTTTTTTTTTTAATTCCTCTCAACTTAAGTGTCGGTGTGCTATGAAATCCCAAAACAAAGCGTGACAAAACTGCTGCTTCGTTTCGATTGCGCAAGTCTACTTCTGAGATAAAAAAAAATAAAATAAAAATAAATAAATAAACAAGAGTCGAAAACACCCCCTACTTTTGAGGTTTTTGTGCATTTCTGCGTGACCTCTTTTATCGATTTGAACTATCGTTTATGCCTCGGACAGAACAATCGCAGGAACATTCACATTTAGTCAATACACAAACTGAGCACTGAGAGGCAGCAAGAACAAAATAAAAGGCCGAAGGCATTATATCGTGCCACTTCCGCACTTAAAAACTGTGCAACTGCAATCAATCTCAACTCGGTCTCTAATCAAACCCGGTCTCTAACCAACATTTTTATAAGTGCTGAGATTTTTCCACCCCCGAACGTTTGTGCAAGCGTTTCTGGATCTGAATCTACATCACAGAAGAATCATTTAATGTGATAAACATTCAAAATGTTGCAGGGGTTCCTCAGTGCATTCAAGAGATTTATTTGTACGTTGACATATAGAATCTGCATTTATGTTATTAAGCAAACACCGGGTGGTGATTACGGGGTTTTCTTGAGCTCGACTAGTGATAGAATAAGTGTGTCCTTTTTTTTTTATGGTTTTCAAAAGCATCCGTTGATTTCTTTTATGATGCGTAAAGATATACAAATATAAAGGATAGATTGTTTATCTTGAATACGTACGAAATTATTTTTGTGCTTGGTTTTTGTTTTGCAATATTTTCGATTAAAACACCCGACTTAGTGGCTGCATATTCCAATTATGATCTTGCGCTCTTCAAATTCTATGTGAGAAGTTTTTATTTTATTTTTGTAAAATCTTTGTGTTGAACAATTACATAATATAATACACGATTTCTTTACAAGTCATAATCAATTAAGGAAATAACTAAATTATGCAGTAGCTCTTAGCTATCCCAGCGGGTCATCGAAGAAACCCACCTACACGATGTATCTACATGCGTAGGTGTCGCGACAGCTGGTCTCTGAAAGCAACTAAAAAAATATTACCGCGTTGCATGATGCGTGGGAGCTTTGTTCCATCGATCTTGATTAAAAAAAAAAAAACACGAGCCAGGTGGAAAAAAAAAAGAAAATCCCAGTCTAGTATAGGCAGTTTTTCATTCGGTTGATGTTACCTTCATCTTTCAGAACCATATGACGCCACTTCGAACCTGGTCAACTGAACAATTTTGTTGTAGTTAAAGCCATTGTTTACGGTGTCATCACCGCTAGCTAAGTTGTATCCTATTAAGCAGTATATTTTTAACTAATTTACATATGTGTGCTCGACGTATTTCTAAATTTCAAGCTATGACAAACCATCGACACTTTTTAATATAAGGTTAAAAATGGTAACAATACAAATACAAACTCCAAATTTTCGGCAAAGCTGCAAAGTGAAGTTAAAAATTTAAACAATATGAATTACGAACCCTGTATTTCGCAATTACAAGTTAAACGTCAAGTAAATTATTTGTTTGCCGTGTTAAAATGTAAAAAAAAAGTCACTCGATCTCATTATTTCGGGTTGTCAATTCTTAATTTGGTAAAGTTACAGGAAATGGGAATTAGTGCGGGATAATAAACGAAAGTTCATCTCTTAAGACTACAATGATGTATGATTCTAAGCGATTAAAACCCTTAGTTCAGGGGTAGGAGCAATTTGAAATTTACCAGATCAGTTTCGATAAAGTAGCTAGACGTTGACTCATGCCAGTCTATGTGTCCCCTTTTGATATGTTATAAATTATTTCCTTATTGTACCTATGAACTTAAGATTTTTCAATTGAGGTGACCATTTTGTGACAATTAGTTGCGACCATTTTTGAAAAGATTTTGCTGTCAGGTTTTGTATTCCAAAATGTTTACCATTTTTGATTTGTTTAAACACCTTACTCGTTTATGAATGCAATTTTCAAAGGTGAGATCATGACTTTCCAATGATGAAGTATGTATGAAGCTGTGACGGATATTGTTATCCAAAAGAAACAATCATATTGCTTTTAAATATCATATTTATTCAATAAAAAAAATCTTAAAATGTTTAAGACTAAGACATTTTACTTATCTATAAAAATACATGATTATATTAGAATTAATTTGTGAATTAATGAATTAATTTATTGTCTCTTAAATTAGTATCCTTATAAATAATATTAAAAAGATTTAATTTTTAAAACGCTATATCTACAATTAAATAAGTAGATTTCATTATTGAAAAATCTACAAAAACAAATTTGCATGATGTATAATATAAAGATATCCTATAAATAAATATTGTATCAATGATATCATAGAACAGGTACATATCACAGCCTTTTCCACAGGAGTAAAATATTTCATATCTCCTGTGTGTCTCAGGGCATTATCAGTCTCTATAATACGCTGGAACGCACGACGCCCTTCTGGACTTAGTAAACCTACAAGGAAATAATGTAATGGGTTTTTGTTTTTTTTAATTTTAGTGACGTCTTACCACTGGAGGATACGACAGGTATTTATCGCTCATATTGAAGTATGATCCGTCAGGGGGTGGTGCCGGCGAGGGTGAAGATATGTAACTCCCTTTAATTACTAGTGACGAAGCTGGAGATGGAGATGGAATATATAATCCATTCGGCACCAGCATATGATCATCTTTCGATCGATTGTCGTTCATGATCTTGGCGTGACGCTTCGGATTCGGCAATGTTTTGGTGTAGTCTGTAAGGGGTAAGTGTGCAAGAGTTTGTTTTTTTCACTTAGTTCTATGCTTACCTGCGCTTATAGTATATGGTGGTGAGCTTAAGGAGCTTTCATGATATTTAGGAGGAAAGGATGCTGACTGTATTATGTCTACATTTTCCACTAAGTAGGTAGAGGCTGCTTTTTTATGATTGTCACTCTGCAAATGTCATTGTTTTCGTAAAAATATCGTATTGTTTGAGAAAACAAATGTACCTTATAATCAGATTGGTTGTCGTCTTTTGAATACGCGTCATCAGTTTGATGGTCAGTTTCAGAAGAATCCTTATTCTGGCGGCGAATTACGAACCATGCTACCAGTGCAGCATTCAAAACGAGCAATATCATTGCAGCAGATGTAATGCCAATGATTACTAAATTTGGCATTTCACTTTTTTCCATAGCCTCAGTGGATACAGATTCTGATTTATTACTTGAAATGGTTACCTTAACGTCTGGCAAAAACCGACTTCCGCCAGCCTCGTTGGCTGCCATAACTGAGAAGAAGTACGCAGTGTTTGATTTAAGTCCAGAAATTGTAACATTCAAAAAATTTGGCCTTGCTTCTACGTATTTATACTTATCCTCATCTAATTGCCTGTAACGGTGGAATGCTTGATTAGTACTAAAAGGTGTGGACCTAAGTTAACGAACCTATATCGAATTCGATAGTAAACGGGCAAACCCCCGTCAAAGCCCGCAATCCATGTTAGTAAAATACTACTTTCAGTCACATTGTTTATCATCAACTTTAGAGGATTTTCCGGACGCGACGGCTTATTTAACTGTATTGCTCCGCTCGACTCACCATGCGTGTTCTTGGCAACGCATTCGTATACTCCATAATCATCGTTCGACACTTGCTCAATATACAGCCTAGATCCAGCCGATAGCTTGTCAATTTGGTATTCTTCGCTTCTGAACTTGTTTCGGCGATACATCTTAATTTCTTTCCCATTTTTTCGCCAAATGAACATTGGCGATGGGGCTCCTTGTGCGGAGCATTGTAATGTACCTCGTTCGCCTAAACTTGCGGCGAACCGCGTTGCTGATGGAAATTTATCGACTTTCGGGGCAGCTACAAAAACAAAAGATAAAAAAAAAGATTCATTACACATACCGTTTATGCAAGCGTCTGACCACAGCAATTGGTACCCACATTCAACAATTAGTAGAACATCCCGCTGTGCCATAGCACCCCTCTGATTGTCAACCATACACGTAAAGTTTCCGATGTCAGAGTGTTGAACATTTTTGATGTGCAAATACGAAGTTCCGTTGACGAAAGCTGTTGTAGTTCGAGTGGCCATATCGTATCCAGATCTATCCCATCTGACATGGTCTTCGGTTAATGGTTTGCCATTAATCGAACATGAAAGTACTGCATCCTGTCCGGGAGCAAAACTGTTGCCATCCGATACTGATTCGATGTCTGGCGCATCTAAAGTGATAAAGCAGAAAACGAAAAACTCGTGGGTACACATACATTTTTTCATTAGCAAAAAACCAGTGACTATATGCACTAGCATCCTTACATTCGACGATCACAAGCACACTTAATGTCGTCGTACCCTGTGAGTTCATAGCTTCACAGATGTATTTGCCAGCATCGTTCCTCTCCAATTTGATTATGTTTAGAACGGGTCCTTCCGCAACAATTCTCTGGTTGCCTCCAACTCTGTTGTTCGATGAAATCGGAAAGCCATCCTTAGTCCAGGTGAATGACATTGTCATTGGATTAGCAGTCGCCACTAATGGGATTTGTAGTGACTCACCCTCCACTCCCGTGAATGTCACTGCCTGAGATGTGGCGAACTTCGGAGGATCTGCACACAGTTATAGACAGATTTCAAATTAAAAGAGGCAAAATAAATTTTAAAAACTATTGACACTAACATAAAATGTCCAGTGAGATTGTTTCGTGCACGCTGCGCTGCAGTGCCTCATTCGTACTTTGGCAGGTGTATACCACATCGTGCATCTCTTGTGTAATATTTACGTATAATTCCAATGTGGACACTGCGCCACCCCATAGACCAGGTCGGTTCGAAAGATTCTCTCCTAATAGCCGTAAAAAGTAGGTATATATGTGAGTTAATTTCTTTTTTGCTTGTAAAATTAAATTATATCACCATTAACAGGTATTCCGTCTTTCCACCACGATACCTGCGCTGGCGGATTACTAGAACTGGAGTCGCAAATTAGTTTGGCTGTAGTGCCGGGATGAAGGTCTTTCGGTTCAATTCTAATTTTCACAGTTTCAGGTGGAACTATATAGAAATTTATTTGCAAAATAGGCATTGGAAAAAAAAATAAGAGAAAAATGTCAGAAACTTACAGTAAACATGGAGAGTTTTGACTTCAAAGAAGGGAATTTCACTGGCTGGATTTTCCACATGACATTTGTAACGAGCTTGATTATCCGACGCATTTGCTAATATGGTTAATTCAGATAAGACTGTATTTCCATTCAATTTAGAAACGGAATTCAACTACACAACAGACAAAAAAGTTTTAAGAAGTCTTATAATTCGTGTTGAATTTGTTACCTTTTTATCATTCTTATACCAAATCATATTTGGTGGTGGATTCCCGCCTGTAGAGACACATGTCAATTTTTGAATCGATCCAGCTACAATTACCTGACTTTCATTATACCCTGTCAGAGATGGTGGCGAAGGTGGATCTAAAAACGTTTAAAGGATTAAAATAAATAATAGACTGCGTGTTAAAAAAAAATTGTGCACCTCAATCTATGTTGCTGACTATGAAAAACTACCCAATACGAAGGTCGAACAACAGTTCAAATATTTCGCCACTGCAGACATATAACCATATGCTTCATTTCATAGTAGCAAGCTATCAAGTCATGTTATCGGACGACACTGATTTTATATTGTTTGATCTGATATGTATGTAGTTTCACTGCACTTACACCTAAAGGCTTGTAGCAAAGCGCGAAAAAATAAAACACCCCCTGTTAAATATTTGTACACTGTGACGGTGACAGAAACAGAACAAATTAAATGTCAACGAAAGCCGAACGATTGATTAATCACAATCCGTCGTTTTTATTGATGAGCGCGCTTACTGGAAGTTTAATTATTGCATTAATTGCATAGTGTTGCAGTGCAAACTATAGCTTCAAATTAGAGCTCTACAGCACGGATTGTTACCGGATTCCAGCAGCAAACAAAAATTAAGTCAAATAAAAAAAAATCTGCCAGCTTCAGTGTCAACATTTTCAGTCCAGTTAACGTGACGGGTATATTGCAATAATATTCCATTTGCAGGATACTGTTCACTTTGCTTTAATCTATACATGTAGTTTTTTTTAAGATTTATAGAACCGGTAGATAGCACTTACGCAAAACGTTTATTGTATGTGTTGCCACCTCGGCTTCTGTTAAGGCTGCATTGAAACCGTGACACACAGCCACCAAGGATCTTTTGTTTGAAGCTATAGTTACAGATAAATTTGATGCTGTTATCCAACCACCTGAAATGGGATAAACAGTTGCATTTTGCTTGGATGGAGTTTTGTGAAATTATTAATAACCTGTTGGGCTTTGCAGGATTTTTGTGCTCGTTGCATTGACTTGTCGTCCGTCAACGCTCCAAGTGACATCAGCTGAAGGATTAGAAGCGTCGGTAGTGCACGTAAGTTGCAGAGCTTCATCGACAACCGCCTCTTTTGGACCGGTAATCGTAACTTTTTCTGGGGCAACTGAAAGGATTCATAATACACTTAACAGCCTAATACTTGAGATTCCACCTTACATGTCACGGACAGTACAAGATCGGCCTTCAAGGCGTTTTCCGAGAGAATATTCTTAGCCTCACAGGTTAGTTTGGCTCCATCATCGTTCGATTCAGCTTCAAACTTATACACATTTTCCGAAAGACGTCCCATGTTCCTAGTTTAACAAGTATTCTATAAATTCAATCCAGCACTTGTCGAATTATGGCTTACTTTTGTGGCGAAGAAATGGGTGTTCCATTTTTATACCAAATCAACTGAGCTGGAGGGTTCCCACCCCTGCTGCGACACGCGATTTCAACTTTTTGACCACGTCGTAAATTTTCACCGGTGGAATAGCCCTCAAAAAATGGTGGCCCTGGGGGATCTGAAAATGTGTGTTACAAAATATTCGGTCACAGGACTCAACGGAAACGTACACAGAACAGAGAGGTGAATATTGGCACGCATAGGGACGTCTGGCGGTAAGGCTCTATGCTTGGCTTGACACGAAAAGTCTTTGTAGTCGTCGTCCGCAGTTGGGAGGATAACGAGTTTTGATGTAGTTGTAAATGTTTTTTTCTGTGTCTCACTCACTTCCAATTTGGGTTCATATGCTGCAATAAAATCAATTAGCCAATTATATTACGTGAACCCATAGTGGAAACGATTATAATCACCACTGGCATATTCGATATTTCCGCGGTACCAAACAATTTCCGCAGCCGGTTTCGCATTTTCTACGATGCACTTGAGAGTCAGATTCTGTTTTTCAATAACCTCCACTTTTGAGTTTGGGGAATAACCTTCTATCTGAATTGAAGTTGGCGCAGCTGAAACAAAACAATGGAGCGATCAATGATAAGAACGTGTGGTGCATATTAACTGCCAAATTCAAACACCCACAACACAACCTACCCTTCGGATAAAAATGCGGCAAACATTTCTGCAGTCTGACATATATTACATAAGAGACGACGTACAGAGGGACTCAAAATTAAGGTAATAACTGGCACTTTCATATTCTCAAATAAGAATCAAAAGACGATGACATCGGAAAAAGGTATCCTTTGAAATCGAATGCAATTTTGAAAATCTATGCTAATTCACCCAGAGCAAACATAATTAAGGCCCCGAATACTCCCACACGGCAGAGAATAATGAAAACTCGAAGAGCCTTGTTTACCATACGCTTTTAATAGACGAAAATGATAATGTGTACGCCAAGGATACTCCAGAGAACAATGCTTGGCAAACCATCATCGTCATCATCATCATCATCTTCGTCTTCGTCGTTGACGTCGTCTTTGTCGTCGTCGTGGTAGTCATCATCATCCTTGGAAGGTATCTTAAGCCGAGCAACCCTTCTCTCCTGTTCCATACGAGTTCAAGCAAAAATATCCATGAACACGACGGAGTATAGAAGTAAGAGAAGAGAAGCTTTTGCCTTAGAGAATATAATTTTCTTTATGTTAAATAGTTTTAATTGCATAACTTTAAATCCTTTTGCTAGAGGCTTAATCACGAGAGCGATTGTATGATGAAACTCTAAGAATAACAATGATTATATAGCTTAGGGACTGGAATTTTACCAAATGCAATACAATCTTATTAACAGGAGAATACAGAAGGAGGAAACGGAAGGATTTATCAAAAAAAAAAATGCTTATCCTATGATATTTTGTTACGAATTGATATGATTGTGATTTTCGGCATTCGTTCTTCGGAAGGATGATTCATTAAAATATTTTATTTAAATAACAATTTACTTACCGATTATATTCAGCTTTGCATTGGCCCTTATGGCAGGATTACCTTTTGCTGGCCCTACTTGACACTGATACTCCGCATCATCCTCCAAAGTGGTGTTCGATATTTGCAAATTGTACACACCATGCGTAAAATCACCAATAACTGAGTACCTAGGGTATCCAGTTATAATTGCTGAAAATCCCAAAGCAAATCCGTCTTTTGTCCACTGGACTTTTCCGACGTGGTTGGATATTTCACAACGTAGCAGTGTGTCCGTACCCTCAAGAATGTGCACATCGTGTGGGGTGACACGAAATGTTTGCAGTGCATAACTCGATTGTCCTTTGACATTAATTGGAAAGTGCACTGTAATTACAAAAAAAGCTAACATAAACATACAAAGGAAGTAAATGGCTTCTTTTTCTTGGGATTCTCTGATAAACAGATTGCAAATAAACAATTAAATTCAATTCAGACGTAATTTTTCCATGAGGTCGTGATTTCAGATCCTCACTCTTTAACAATGGGGCTGCAAGTGACCAACTATTTGACTATAATATTTTCCGTACACTAAATCATCTTATGAACATTTTATGGCTAATTTTATATATACTTCTTAAGTAGATTCACACTGAATAGTGAATATCATTCAGCGATATGAACCTGAAGGCGTATTTGTGGATGAGATAAAGCATAAATAAAAGCATAAAACCTTCAACTTCCGATAAATGGAGTGATAAACTCGGTTTAGACTTTACATATGTATACTATATGTATTTGTTTCCTTTTTATTTCCTCTTCTATGATTCTCTTTACTAAAAACTATCGATCTATGTAACTTGCCGGCGATAAACCCGGGAAATTGTGTCAACCTACATTTTTACTTTTCTCCGTTATATAAAAAAAACTTCACTCATATTTTTTTCTCATCGTTTCTTTATCATGATACGCCTATACTTACTATTCAGATTATATTTAAATTTTTATTTGAATTTTAATGAATCAGAATTGACGGAAACGATACCAGACTACGCAAGCCGTTGCGGAAGCATCTATCGTCTTATAATTGGTTTAAACGGAAGATGGAAGTCTCATTTCTTTTATTTTTTTTCCTCAAATTGCTTTAACCATTTAACCGTATACCTTAAGTCATGCAAAAAAAAATTCTTCACCCGAGTCTCAAGCAATATTTTATCATGTTTTGTTTTTTTTTTTTTTTTTTTTCAAAAATGCACCTAAATTCATCCCATCAAATTTTTGGTTGGGCTCTAAGCCTAAGTATTTCAACAAACGTGCGCCCAGTCAATGGCCTCTGATCCGGAATTTTCTACCTGGACGCAACGAAAACTAAAAAAAAATTGATTAGATTTCCCCCTCAGCACACAGGCGATCAGACCTGGAAGTATGTAATTATGTACCAATTATAAAAATGTAACGTTGAACTTTTTGAAACATTTTTTGGATGTGCCTATGTATGTAAAGACGGTGTCTGATGTTAATTATGCCTGGCTGAGAAATGGTGTGCCCTTTTGAGGAAAGTTGCACAAAGACAAGGAAAATTGTTCCGTAGCACTTCGATGACTAAGTATAAGTGACCGAATGACTAAGGAATTGTGTACATATTCGTATGTGCGTCGCGACGTATCTCACCGTACAATCTAAATTAAGTCAGTGAGAGGAAATGTTCTCCTTGTTTTTTTATAATCTTCAAAGTGCACTTTAAGAAAAAATTTACAAGGAAGCACTTTTGTGACCACGGGAAATCCTTGAAGTGTGACCAAAACAGGTTTTTATAGAGGGTGAACGATTGGCAGAAGAGCAAAAGGACTCAAACTGACACAGGTAAAAAGTGACCGGATGTCACACTGACTACCTGTTAGCTGACAACTTCGTGTGGTGTCTTTCGTTTCTTTAAAAGAATTTGTTGAACAAAAAAAAACAATATTAGTGGACCAACCAATGTCAGGAAATCCGGCATTGGTATCTTATTATTATTATGACAGTTAAAATCAATCAATATGTGAAAGTTTATTAAGCAATGCCACAGCGTGACAAATAGATACACCCACTACATTGTGTTATAGACAAAACACACTGGACTTAGTTAAACCAAAATTTGTATGATCAACCGAAACAAAGGCGATACCCAGTGGATTATGAAGACACTCATTAACTAACTCAATAATGATACCCTCATCATCCTCATCAAAGGAATTGGAATCATAAAATTCATTTGTATACATTTTGTAGGTCTTTGGTGGCGCGAACGGGACGCGAAACTTCCAAGAAGACGAATAATTAACACAAAGGCCTCTTACAATTGACTGGTCACTGGAACTAATTAAATTAAATTAGACAAAGATGCGGGGGTCACTGACGATGAGCGATTCATAATACATTCACAAAATCCCCCACTTTATTAGTCTTTAGGCTAGCAGCCACCTACTTGAGAGACGCGCAAATATAAGGTTTTTTTTTTTTTTAAAGTTTACCGCTTATCTGTGTGTCGTAAATTTTAAGAATGTTTTGTCGTGGTCTTCATATGTCCTGCTATTTGCCTGTACATATCTGAAAACCAAGAGTCGACAAAAAAAGAAGTTTTTATGGGCAATCCGAATGAAGATGTCTATAAAGTATACTTTGTAGATGAGCCTTGACGAAAAGATGTGAATTATGAAACAATTGAAGGGATATTGGATTAGATTGAACTCTTAAAAAAGCTTTTTAAAGTGTCCCATGTAATTTGCATATCTGCATTTTAATGTAGATACATAATGGGAAAACCCATGAACCTCGTATCCAAACACCCGAAATATCGTATGCCTGTTACTAACTATTTCCATTAAGTGTTCTTCGGTCCTCCGATTCAAGGAATGACTTTACGCTTCATAAAAATCACACTTAATTGGACGGCCTCGAACTGTGACGATATGATATACAGGCAACAAAAAAAAAAAAAAATACTTCAATTGATACCCAGAGTACAGAATAATCAAAAAAAAAAAAAATACCTACAACACACTCAACAGAAAAGTTCACAGGAGGCAGTAAAAAAAAAACACTTTCCCAAGGAAGTCATCATTCCCCTTTCTCTTTACCGGTTAAAGAGCAGCGAACAGAGCAGAACACACAGGCAGCCGATGGAAATTGAGCAGGTGCACAAAGTCTTTTGGGGCTGCTGTTGAGCGGTTACTTGCTTCTGTTAGCAGTGAATAGTGGACCCACCTGTATCAGGCACATATGCATGTTTCAAGTAAAATTTTGCTACACATACACAGAAATTGATGTTCCGTTGCATCGTTATACAGAAGAGTTAAGTGAAGAACCGAGTTTGTCGCAAAGCACCCGTAATGAGTAATGATGGTTGAGTTTAAGGAGCGTAGGGGAGATCCTTTTCACGTCATATTGACTTTTTTTTTTTTTGATATTCTAAACTTAGCAGATCCTTTTTTCACAGGAGAGAAACTTTACTATGAAAGGAGATGATAAACGGAGAGAATGGCCTTTTTGTGGTTTCTGTGTTTGCAGCATAACACTGAGACAATCGACCAGAAGAAAAGAAGACAAGAACCTTTCCTTTATTTCGTGTCTTTATCATCCCTTCATCCGACTGTTAGTGTTGCGAAGAGTTAATTGAATTCAGGTTATTTCGTCCACGTTTCGTTGGGCTCCAAAAAAGCGGTGGCTTATTAAATGAATCAACTGGAATATTGGAAAATTTTTTTTTTTTGTCGAACTTTTTCAGAGCAGGTGATTGAAAAAAAATTCAGGACTGGATAATGTGGCAAGGTGCTAGAAGTGTCTCACGCTATTGAACCGAGTCGTGTAAGTGCGTAAGCAATTCACCGCCACTTCATTGACTTTGTCTGGCAAAGTTAAGCGGAAACGTGTATACCTTGAACCATAAAATATTGAATACAATAATCGGAATTATGAATGGACAAACTTGAGACGAAGAAATCGAAGCCATACATACATACATATATGTATGTATTATATACGTTTAATAGAAAACATTCGTAGCGTTGCATATATTAGTTTGTGTATTTAAAAAAAACTAGAAAAACACGTTTTAGTCCGCCATGGTCCCACGGTATAAATGCCAGTGGGAATAGAATTACACAATCTTCGTACAACACACTAATGAAGACAGGAATTGACCACTTAGGTGGGTATATTTGACTGTGTAAAGCATATGCATTGACGAAAAAAAATATATATATAATTTAAAATCGGTTAATTGGATGTACAACACACCTTGCTCACGGCTTTGATGTGCTAATTTTATCAGCTAGGGCTTGTTCAGGTTTTTGCACAGAATGAAGTCTAAATATACTAATGACAGGAAACATCAGTATTCTTTCATTCAAGAATCGAGTATTAAATAGATATCGCTGTCTAGTTCAGCAAATCGACTGATTTAGTCGTGTGTCCAATAAGCCAGCCATCATAAGATAATTTGTGAGATTAATTGAGTTCTTTTGTGAGTGTGGCATTTTTTTTTTTTTACTTTTTAATTATATGTAGGTAGATATAGTTTAAAAATTGAATCTACATATATATGTTAATTTGCTAAGACAGAGTATTTCTTTAAAGGTACAAGCTGTATAATGTTGAATATTTCTTACCCAAAACTATTCCAAAAATAACGTATAATCCTTGAGATATAATCTGAAGCATCGTATCCTATTTCAACACAAACTCTTAGAAATGTATGTATCTTTTTTAAAGAAAGTATTTTATTTAAATTTTTGTTTTATATTTAATATATAAGCTTTCTTTTCACATCCATTTTTTTTTTTAGAAACACCAGCTTTCCACAATGTTTTCAACTTCAAATATTCCAATTATAAGAAACACAATTTTTTTTTTAAACAGAACTTGTATGTTTCGCTACAAAAGTATCATCCACGGCGAAAAGTACAGAGTATTCCCCTTTTTGCTTTTCAAACTTTGACTTAGTATTTTTGTCCGACGATAAACCGCTCTCTGCGAACCGTAATAACGACTCTTTCACACCACAGTCAAAATAAAACTGATGATTGCTGTAACGCAATGGTAGCTTCTAAGACGGTTTGTGTTTCGTAAACCAAGCTCAGCCTCGGTTCGCACAACCTCTGTAGGTAGAACAGGCTCAAAGAGGTTTTTCTTATCGTTTTTATTTTCTTGTGTTGACGAAAGGAAGCACACCAAATGTCATCACATGCATGCATGATATACGAAAGATACGAACACAACAAAAAATTCTGCTGAGGCACAAGACAGTGGCTGAATAAAGAGAAGTGAATACATCAGAAAAAAGGAAATTTCGAAATCGAAATCGCTCGTCATCGTCACTTGAGAAGAACGCAAAATGTCACCGCGCAGGTTTTTTTTTTCCTCTCTGGCTCTCTCGGTTAGGTAGGAATGGCCGTTCGTCGCCGCTCTCTGGTATTTCAATGGTCCAAAGATTCTGTGCACTGTGCGCGCGTACTGTGTTAAGCACCATCATATCTTAAGATGAACTTAACGAAAACATCAATGCATCTCAAATGCGTAGTAGCCCCCCTACCTTGGCGCAATGTAAGAAGAAACGTCAGCACAGCTCACTCCAAAATGCGAATACAGACTTCGAGTGTAGTTGTTTATATGTGGTTTTTGGTTATGCTCCGGTGCTGAGCCTTACATATGGAAACTGTGTCTTATAACACTTCTGTCGGCATTCGTATTTAATATGTGTATATTTTTCACATGTATGTATGATTGCAATGTCCGGCCATGACATTTTTATTTTATTCTCAATTTATTAGTGCACTTTCGCACACTTGTTGTTCAACGCAATTCAATTATCTTCGTTGAGTTTGCGCAACACAGAAATTTCAACGTTTGTTTGCCATTTGGGTGCGGATATACACAGCACACAAACTTTTATTTCATGCATCATTGTCACTACGAGGCATAAAAAGCACAAGGACATTAATCAATTACGAAGGAATATGTAATCTCCTTTTATATTCATTAATAGTAAAATATTAGGTAGTAGATAGTCCACTTCATGTACTAGTTTACGAATTAATATTCAGAAGCAAATATCCGAATATGTAGCTAGCATTGATCGCCAATAAACCCTTAATTTATATAACAAAGTAGTTATTACTCAAACTAGTTCTCGATTAAGATAGCTTCTTTCCTTTACACACGATTTCATTCAGGTTATGCGAGTTAGCGCTGTGCCAGCAGCATTGGTACGAGGACATGTTTGCTTTAGGAATCGCTGTGCATTTGTGGGTACACTGCATTAGTGCACGTCTTCCGAGCGAAGCCTTTATTTATTTCACTGCACAGTGCTGATTGCCCTTTTCCGGTGCATCGTCGAACATGGAGCCAGTTGTTGTTTTTTTTTTTTTTCATTTGGAAGGATGGAATAAGATACTATTAGCGCTTCTATTTCATTCATAAAAACGTTGCCTCCTTCTGCCCTCTGTTGACTTGTGTGATTTTAAATTGCCTTCTTATGTACTAAAAACAAAATCGAAATAGGACACGTGTATGGTATGGCGCCGGAAATTAATCGTTTTTTTTATTTTATTATTATTATTATTCAATGTTGGTCATTGCTGAATATTGGGGTACTTGAAGGCATAATTTATTACCTCTTGAGACAGACTGAGTGCACTTCTTGAGTTTGGGCATACATGCATTTAAATAGGTATAGAAAGGATTCACTGAGATTAGAAACACATTTCGCCTCGCGAAATAAGGCTAAAAAAAAAAAAAATCCAAAATAGTTTTGCGGTAGTATTTTATATCTGAGTCCTCCATTAAGCCTTATTATTTGGGTCCAAATTAACTGGAGTGTTTATATTTTATAAAATTACTAAAGAATAGATGTGCTCATTAAGATAAATGGTTTTGAGACATTGTTATAGCTGAATCATTTAAAACTACATACTTGTCTTGGGATGATGAATAGGTGGATTAAGCAAAATCTTAATCTCGAACAACAATATTTCCTGTTGAGTGACGGGAAAGTAAATGAAACAACATTTATCTTTAAGTTACATACCAGACATAAACCAGACTATTCGAAATCGAAAAGTCTTCTCCTTCAGTAACATCTGTTTTACTTGTCTCATATTATAAAAAATTTGAATCTTGTTTTCATCTTTCTCTTGCTTATGTACCTTTGCAATAATAAAGTCGGTTCCCATCTCCCCCCTTAAAAAAAAAATAGAAAAAAAAAACATTGGGAAACTACTTAACTAGATTTTACTTGAAATGCAATAATGACATATAGCGTTTTAAAGGGGAACGCTAGGGTGGAGAATAAACTACGAAACGAGACAATTGAAAATACTCCCAGTCATGATTCAATCACCGAGTCGCAGTCGTTGCCCGAGTCATTTACCTGTAAAGCGATCTTTCTGCAGACAAGCCTATAAGCGGAAACAAGAGAGGGAACAATGGGCTCCTTCAAAAAATTCCCACTATTGTCCCGTGGGAATAATTAAATATTCCTAAACGTGTGGCGCAAGTGTATTATTCTGGGTTCATCGTCTGTGCGAAATCTCCAAGATATAACCTAAAAAAAAAATGAAGGCCTTCCTTCCTCTTCTTTACATTGAATCACAAATTAAGCCATGCTATTAAGTGGAACTAAATGCATGGCATATGTTATTGAGGTAAGATACATACTATGACCCGTTTACATTCACATGAAAGTAAGTAGGAATAAATACACTGCTAGGCCAGTGGAACCTTTTCACATCCTTGCGATAGTAAAAACAGTCTTGTGAAAAATTCAGTATCTCTACCCGGGCGGCGAATAAAAATGATCCAACATTAGATGGGAGCTCTCTAATGATATTCATATATATCAACAAAATCGCATACACATCATCTCGTCCAACAAAGAGCTCCCCACGGAACATCAGATACAAAATAAATCTTAGATTTCAATTATAGATAAATCATCATTGGTCAAAACTTCCATAGGGATCTGTCTAATCCCGATTGAATGAATGATTTTTCGGTCAATTTAACCTTAGCGAAGGAGCGTTCCGTAATGAAGTGCGGAAATTCAACAGGACATATTATGCGAGCACGAACACACTATCGAATTTTCTTTCCATCTGTCAGCAGATTCAATTAATGAGTCAGCAATCAAAGTAAAAAGCAAGGGATGAAGGAAAATAAAGATGAGATAAGAGGTCCACTTCTCTGTGTAGGCGATGATGATGAATGATATTTGTTTTGTATTGGTACTTCTTGTAGGTACCAAAACGAAATAAATGTCAACTAAGACAACGTATTTATGAGGTTTCTTGTTTTCTCCATGTAAAAGTATGGACCTGAATCTGGACATGGACCACAATTTCAATTAAAGGCGAGGACATCTTTATCCGCTTATGAACCAAAGTCTTAAGTTACTAAGCCACACCCAGTGATTTGGATACTTGCCAGGGTGGATAGGGGATATTAAATACGAGATATGCAGCAACATTATTTTTTGCACCATGCGCATCGTCAAGTATATACTCGTAGAATAGGTGAAAAATCGGCCAAAATAATAAATTCGCCCTAAAAGTGAAAAATAGTTTCATACCATGACCGGAGGATATAATTTAATAACTACCTCGTATCACTTGGGTTCTTTGCGCTGAAAATGAATTTATTTCTTGGCAACTGCTATTGACAATCTCATTGTTGAGCATACAGATACATATTTGAGGAAGTTTATTTTTGAATTCAAATGTCAACATCTTATTCGAGTACATACGATAGAAATACAGATTTTGCATGTGCATAAATGCAAAAGATAGGCGCATAAAGGGATAACCTCTAGCATCTGCAAATGCTAACTAGTTTATATTCACCTTGAGTTATCGCACGACCGTCTATTTTTAGCTTGAAAATGACTTGCACCTCGCTACCTAAATTCATTGCAATCGCCAATCGTTGTATCTTCCATCATGAAACGCTGAATGGAGTCTATCTTCGTCTGTGCAAAATCCTTTTTCCTCTCACATACAACCGGCGAGAAACAACTTGTTTTTGTTTTTGCTTTTGCTCCTGTCTACAAACTTGCTACGAATGCGGTATGTAAGTCTTCTGTTTTAATGAATGAAAATATTAAAATCAAGTTTTTCGTTTAATTCATCGCTTACAAGTTGCACCGGAAACAGATGACATAAACTAATCTCTTGGATGAAGAGGAGAGTGCATAAAAAGAAGGTGCAGTCCTGCTGCACAGCTGGTATTCTTATCAAATCAACTAACTGGCTGCTTGTATTGTAACGTGCTTCAACATAGCAAACTACCATAGCAAACGATAATAATTTCAGCACTTAATTACCGCGTGCAAACCGGAATAGTAGTTGGGGATAACGCCTATCCTTTAGTTCACTTCGAAGGGTTTTGCGTACACTTCAAATGCAAATTGCACACATTTAGAGGTGAGTTATACATGGCCTGGTTTTACGAGTCTAGTGGGAAGTTGAACCGGAAATGGGACAGGTTTCAGTTGACGTCGAAACATTGACAAATGCACTTTGCAATATGTGTAACTAAAACTAGTTTGTAATTATAATTACTTAATTTCTTTGTCTTTTTGGTGTCCTTTAAGTGATTCTCATAGATTGCATCTGTAACTTCAAATTAAAAATTTGCATGATTTGTTTTATGGCATTTCAACCTTACACGTTGAGATGTTTCACAAAAGCTAAATAACACATTCTTTTGTGTATTTTCTGCAAGACTGCCACAGAATTCTTACAGACGTCGGGAAGTACCTACTCGTTTGGTGTTTTTACATTTTGGAAAGTCATGCCACCTGCAATTATATTTTCTAGAAACAACTATTAATAGACGACCTAACCGATGATGTGTGCAAACCCAACGTAGTTTCAGAGTTGAAGAATTCTCTTCTGAAACTCATCAGCGATTCTATTTCCGAAAAATCTGTTCCTTCCTTGGACCCAAACAAGACTTGACGAGTTCAACCTTCCAATCGAATTGAGAATACTTAAGTATTCACAAACAATTTTGGATCCAGTAAGAGGATTGAGCAAAGCCACAGGCGCAGCTTGGATATCGTTACAAACGCAGCCATAAGTATAATAGCATAAAAGTATAAAGCAAAATTTGACATGAATTAACTCCTATTATGAATCTTATTATGGAGGTGGACTTAATTATTTTTTTCCATATTACCATAGAAGGTCATAGAAAGTTACATAAGTCAAAGCGCATTTCTGATCAATATGCCTGTAATTGAATATGAAAGATGTTATCCAATCCCATTTCTGATGTTGAATATTCTATGACTTATGTACTTAAACTGAAAATGAATGAAGTTGAACGATTTTTTTTTTATTGCTAATACACTTAAGATGCAAATATTTCACAACAAGAGCTCTTGCAGGTCTTAAATATCTATACTTTTTAAAACATTAAGGGACGCAAGTATCTCAATCTACATGCAGACTTCATAAACAGTGTTATACAAATATACTAAAGGGTTAAAACTTGCCTTGCAAGTATTAATTTCTTATGCCAATTCGATTTGTCAGGGAAATTGCATGGAATTTTCGAAGCGGATTTGCCGATAACCATCATTTGAATAGGCATTGTGTATCTTTGCAACTTTCCTGTAGATACTACTCCCTATATGCTGTGTTTTCGCCAGATGTCAATTGCGATTCCAACTGAATACAGAATGATGTCACATACCAAGAAAGAGTCACGTATTCGTCTACGCCATATTCCAAATTATACCCAATTTCCAATAACCTTACAGTCAATAACTAGAATCAGACAATTTTACATTTCTTCTTTTTTTGCCCCTCAGCAGGAACAAGGGGACTATCCAAACCCAAACGTTCTGATGCATAGTGAAGGCATTGAGGAATTCTTGGTTGCCGATGCAGTGGCCCTCTTTTATTGTTATTTCCGAATTGACTGGTTTATTCTCAGACAATTACATTTTAGAATCGATATTTTTTTTTTTTTGCCAAGGATGTCACGCTCCACCAGATTCGGGATAATTTTAGCACTAAGTTGTAAGAAATAAAATACGCTCGCTACTCTGGGTGTTTAATCATTTAAATTGTGTCTAATTCAAAATATGAAAAGAATAGCTGGATGGGGCACAGTGGGGAAAAGGCACGCTGTGTCACGTAAATCTATTTGATTCTGAATTATTCCAGCTTCGGTAGCGGCCGGTCGCACCCGGGCGCTATAACACTAGTTCCCTGGCGTTCCCTCGCTCTCGTAAAATGAAATAGCGAAATTACTCTTCATAAATTTTCCGTGCTTTTTAATCGCACATTCCCACGGGCAACATAAAAAATTGACACTTTGCGAATTACGACATGACACGGAAGGTTTCATATTTTCCGGTCGTTTCACTTATCCCTTGTTGTGTCGTCGGAGTGGAGTCGCAGAAGGAAAATAAGCTGCATCATGGAGGAGGGAGACCTGACAATTTCTTCTGGACAAAACTATTAGAAATTTATGAAAATGTCTTGTTCATTGACTGTTTTAAGAAAAGTTTATTATTTCTTATGTGCGGAATGAACAATTTTAGTACAGACATTCAAATAAAAGTCGTTTTATGCAATGTATGCATATGCGTACCCAATTTACAATGTATATCAGCCCACAGTTTGCGCTGCATCAAAATATACTTGAGTATATACATATGTACGTATACTGCGATATGTACATTCATTAATTTTTTTTTAACTTCACCGAAAAATGAAGGAATGTTATTGACGTTGACGTTGAAGTTATTATGTGCATATTAATCGGCGACTTATTTGTTGCACTTGAGCAACAGGGTGTTCTAAGCAACTTTGCTTCTTTGGTCAGTTTTAGCGAATACTTGTGTTGTACCTTATAGTACAACATTTCTTACTCACAATGCTCACTGAATCAAATGTTTTGGGCCGATGATCATTCATAAGTACTTTTGTCAAAGATTCCACGATCAGTATGAACAATGATGCATGAATTCTAAGGTGCGACACTAACAGAAGTAATATTTCGTGAAGTAATGCCAAATGCTAGAATTAATATGACACCACCTAAACTAATAATTAAGCCATCTCTTATCAATTACCTAGTTTGTTCTTCAAGTACTCAAAAAAAGATCGAGTAAGCGCTAATATCCCAACATCCCGGCTCTGAGTCATTCTGTCACAACTACAACAATACCTGGAAGAAAAAGCCTTTTAACTCAAAAATATATGACCCATATTTATACTTTCTGTAAAAGTTTTATACCCACAGTTTGAGCATAAACGTACTTAAATAGATATGCATGCGGTTTCATCTTGAACTTACTCCATGAACAGAAGAAGTGCTAGACTATTGTTAACTTCCTCTCTGGGGGAATACCTTTTCAATGAAATCAAGTAACTTAGCCTCGTAATAAAAATCAGATAATTCCAAGGAATTATAGGGTCAAGGTAACAACCCCTCATCTCACAATGGTCCCTTGATGTCTGAGTGTTTCCGCACGGGGCCATTCCAAACAAATTTACTAACTAAGACGTTGAATAACTTAATTGGTCTACAAATTATCCGTAAATTCAATTTCATGTACTCAGTTGACTGGCTTGCTTAAAGCTTCTACACTGCTATGCAAGCAATGCCGTCCTTATCGTTTCCTAGAGAGATAGCGTATTTTTTAGATAATTAAAGAACAGATTTTCATAGTTTTCCATGTTTATTTTCGTTCTCCTCCTTCTCTGAATGTATAAAAGAATAATCCTATGAGAAAAACAATAAATTTAATTAAAAAAATAAAGCTACTACAAGGGTACAAGACGAAAGCACCGGAACAAGAACGCAAACAGGAAGTGCATCCATATAGTATGTGTACATAGCAAGTATAGTACTCTACAACATATCCTTGAGCTTCTTCGCAAGTAAAAAGGACAACTCCTGAATAAAGAACAAAGTATAAAAGACATACAAACAAACAATTTTTTCTTGTCTTCAAAATGTGCATTGCTTCTTATTTATTTGTTTTTTTTTTTTTTAATTCTTATTGTAGATTGTTGGTGCCTTGAATGTTGAACTGTAGTTATTTTTAGTTGACTCCTTCCGTTTTACCTCGTTTGTTGTCATAGACTTATACGATGTCTTCTTTAAAACAACCTCCATTTGGCCACAGAAAACAGGTTTATTTGGCTCCAAGATATATCAACGCAAGGATCGTTAGATTTCATCCTTCATTCTTCTGCCTTCACATTTAACATTTAGGTTATAAGGTTTGAAACAAAAAAAGAAATTAACTGTAGGTTATGAGTTTCGTCATTATCTTTGGAATGGATTCGGTACGCTATCATTGTGGTGTAGAATACACACCGCTGCTTCGTTCACTGTAATTGCTTTATTTAATTTCGTTTTTTTTTTTTTATTGTGTTAGCTTCTCCTTCAGAAGTACATAACTTTAGGCACACAAATTCAATTTCCCACGTTAATTTGACGCCAAAAATGGTAGTCTTTATCTTTGTGTTGGAATGTTGATTTTTGATTGAAATTAAAAACATGGAGTGTTTAGATAATCCGGGAAGCCGACAGAAATAACTTTCTTTAGTATTAAGATATAAAGTTATTAGGATTTTGCAATCATCTTAATTTGCTTTTCTGTTAGGAGTGAGTACTCAGACCAGAACAGTATTGTTCGATTGTATTGCTAACTCAATCCTATTTTACTGATATTTTCTTGCCTTTCAGAGAAATGATAAAGTGCCTACATAACCTTGCACTCTTTTCCTCGAAAAGACATGCTAATGTTAAGTAAGCTTCTCTGAGAAATCTCCTTTACCCACCCCACATGTTTTAAATAAATTCTACAGTAGTTCGTTTAGTATCGTGAAGTGGTAAGTCTGTGTAAAAGGCTTGAAGAAGGTAGATGCTTATACTGACTGTCATATATATGTAAAGAGAAGATATTGTCGTATGTTAATGTTACTGAAAATTAGGTCAGAACGACCTAGAAACATCCCAGAGTTTGTAGCCTTCAAATCACCTTTGTTGTCGAAAGTGTTTCTAAAACACCCACATTAATATTTTGTAAAGTATGTACACCTTTTCGATTGTATTAATTTCAAGTTGAGAACACACATCAGGGATACCTACATAATACACAAGTGCAAAATCCCCAAACCCCAAAATCCCCAAATTTTGAAAAATCCCCAAACTGTCCTGCGATTACCGCTCCACTTTTCTGCTCTATTACTTGCTTGGCGAAGGCGATATAAGGCCATAACTCGGAATATAACAAAAACCTGTGCTTCTAAACGATTTTGGACATAAATGGACCAGAGTAGTAGCGGTAGCGGAGCGAAGCGGTGCAATACAGATTCCCAATATGGGGATTTTGGTTTTGGAGATTTTGGTTTGGGGATTTTAGTTTGGGATTTTTAATTTTGGAGTTTTCGTACCCAACCCCACACATCATTTTCATAATATGTATAAAGGTATTTCAGTTTTCTTTTAACTGTAAGAGTACGAGGAGAAATTGTTACAAATTTGAATTAAGTATGGCTCATCTGTTGCAACTAACTATAAACATAAAAATCGGAAAATAAGTTTTGAGAGTTTTGAATAACTCTAGCTTTGGCAAATTTTAAATACTTAGTTATGAAATTGTGGCACTGCAGGCATGAGTAAGGATCGTTATTTCCATGCCAATAACTCAGAAATGGTGAACAATTTTGAGTTACGTCTTTGTAGATGAGAGATATGTAAACTTTTTGTTCTCCCAAAAGACTATTTACACTACCTTCATACAACGTATGTATGTACTGTACAGTATACACATAATAACTTCATTTTGTGGTCGCCTTAATCTTTGCAACACTTTTTTGTACTTTCTTACTTATTTTGTTTATCTCCTGCTTTCCCAAATTTGTGTTGCAGGAGGCTTTGGAGTTTTAAAAACCTTCTGTGCATGTACTCGTAGCATTGTGCATATTTAAGTAGCTCCTTGAAAATTCAAACCACAGAATATTTTTACGAAGGGGGGGTTCAAGTTTTAATATTTCATTTGAGTATGTTAGTATGTATGTACCTAGAACAGGCAATTAGTTAACTTGTTTTGTGAATAGTATTTCTTTATCTAACGAAGGGCGGTGTTTTCAGCAAAGCTTTATAATCTTTATAATTTGCCTAGAAAATTAACTGGAGTTTCGTTAAATTTGGTATAAATTCAAATAATACAAATGTGGTAAATACATTCATTTATGTAGTCAGTATCAGTACGTTAAAGTTGTTGTTACAAAAGTCAAAACCACCGTGCTACTTCAAAAATCGATCATCCCAATTTGAAATTAGTCTTTAAATAACATAATACCTTATCCATCCTGCTCTCCGGCTTTACCCCGTGCAATTTCTTCCTATTACAAAACTTAAAAACTTGGCTCGATAATTATTGCCGAATAAGGATTGTCGTCGTTAATGTTTACTATGCATTCAACAAAAACTTTTGTCCGTCGGGATAAAAAAAAGAAAAAAGCAACACGTCGGATCAAGTGGATTATACACGTACTTCGCATAAAATGGTTCTCATAACGCCCCTTCATTATGCTGTGGTTTTTAAAATTAAACTACATATACATATGTTGTTTGTATACAAATTCTCTAAAAAATTCTCAATTATTTTTATTGCATAAACTAACTAAACTGACACTTTACAAGTTGCGTTTTAATTTACATATTATGACAAATTCTTTGTTTATAGACCACATACTAAATAATTATACTTTTGCTTTAACGATTCTTATACCCATACATCATCTGCATACTGGTATCTACAGAACTGTTTTATTGACACATTTTTATATACGCAAACAATCAAACACGCTCGAATTCAACCATATATTCTAAATTTAATATTCATTTATTCAGGCGAATGTATTCAATTTAAATTCAATTAAGTCAGGAATCAGACTATGGCTTTTTAGATATGGACTTGCGCAAAAAGTCTATATAAATAAAATCCTATATGGATGATGTTGTACGCTCCTATGGATTGTGTGAATACATTCACATCAATCATTAGTAAAGTTTGTTAACTTATTCTACAAGTCGATATTTTTTGTTTCAACGTAGGTACTAAAAACAGCGTGTCACTTTCGAATTTTCTCATCCTGTCACGCATATCTTGTAATTATAAATTCAATCCCATTAAAACGACTGATCCACTGCTAATTTAGAAAATTCTTTAAATAACTGTTTTCTAGCAATTATCCACATATTTCTTGAAGAGTGTTGATACCATATATACATACGTACGCCTGATCCTTCCCCTATAAGACCTCTCTTCGCTTAACATCTACCGTTGTGTAGGGTGTGCTAAACCTTCAACCCGTGAATAATACTAAAATTTGTATTCATCCATCGACATTTAGGAAAACATTCATTTGTACATCCTTAAGTAGATTATTATCATCGCAGCCATTCTCGTTGGGTTACAGATAAGAATCTTCTGTTGGTGTAGGATACGTACGCTGTATCTAGGAATATGTATGTAAATATAGTACACATCAAATTAAAAGGAGTTGAAAAAACAGACAGAAGTAAAATAAGAGTCAAATTGATTTTTGCAGGGATCATTAAGCAAGCAAATTAGGGTAGCTGTGGCTTTTTCTTTTTTATCGAGTGCGTTCTCAAAACTAACTAATCACTTTTAAGAATAGCGCGTATCTGGAGCGTCCACTCAGCTGTTTTAAACATTTAATCCGTTCAACATCGAGTATTTTTGCCATTTCCATTGTTTATATTTTTGTATAAGGGTTTCTAAACTGAATAGAAATGAATCTGTTTACCGTGATATACAAATGAGTTCGGAGCAATCAGCGTACTTTTTAGACTAAAGGGAATTGTGTGTTTTTTGCCAAACAGTTTCAGTCAGAGGTCAATTAGAATTGCGGAAAAGTCATAAGGTCTTCACCTTTTCGATGTGCTAGGTAGGCGTTTCCTATACAGAAGATGGAAAGGTTAGGGGTTGCAAAGTAAGCTATTGCGTTGTAAAATGCAGAAAGGAGTTCTTTTTTTTTTTTTTTAAATAGACCGCAGCGTTTTGAAAAGTTAATTCATGTACAGCATTTTGTGAAAACAATCTCATTATACCAAGACACACCTGATAATTGTTGATGCTTGATACAGGCCGAATGTCTAGAGGAAAGCTAAGAACTCCTGCATGCCCTTCCTTTTGACACTTGCGATTTGTTATTTACCGTACAGTGTACAATTAAAAATATATACGTACGTTTATTAAAATGTGAAAGTATGATATGTGCAGTGCATACATTATGTATGTTGATGAAAGTCATGCCTACGAAATGTAATTTAATCGCTCTCACTCTCCCCCGGCATGAGTTCGTACCTACTCACTTAGCTAAAACATGCATGCAGCAAATATAACACGACATTCCCCAAGGACTCGGGTGCCATCAGACAACTCCTTCAGTGTTGATAAATGATTCGTGCGGTGAGCTATTTAGAAGAAATGGAAAACATATCTTGTATGTATATATGTACATATGTATAATTATTACAATGTGCAACATATGCACACAAGCACCATCACCAGCGGCACTCTCACTTTAGCCTTTGGTGAGGAACGCAGGATCAATCCAATGTGCATTTTCAGGTGAATGAGCTTCTGCATGGTGGTGTAGCAGCAGCTTTTGCCTTATGGAGTTCTGCCTCTGCATTTTTACCTGCATATTTAGATCCATTTGGAATTAAAAGCATCAATTTTCTGTTTGTTGTTATTTTTGCTTTTCTCTCAGCATTTGTTTGTCTTCTTTTTTCTTACCTAAAAAAATGAATAAAAAAAAAACTCTTAAAAAAGTTCATCGTACCCACTTTAGAGCCAGCCACTGAACACTTCTGTACTTTGCAGAGCTAAAAATTGCATATGAATACATTTTCAGTCGAGATGTTTGCCAACGAGGATTCGGAAAAGGATTTGCATTTAGAGGATACACACAACAAAGAAGGACGTATATGCTTTTGGTTTCATTTAAAATCATATACCTATATTATTTTCTATAATCTCGCATTTGAGTGAATAATCTTTTTTTTTTTGCAGAATATTTTAAATACGAAGCCTACGAACGTTAGGGGAGATTCATTTGTAGAAAAAAATAAAAAATAATATGTCTATAATAATGCGGTACAACATGTCGTTAATTGAAAAAGGACGTCATAGCAGTTTGGTAAAGACGTCAACACGTCGCCGAGTTTGTGTACACATATATATTAGTTATTTAAAGAAATCATGTACAAAATATGAGGTGTGAGAAAAATGTACGATATAATTATTTTGTGGTAAGGTGCATCGCGAAAATCTAAATATGATTAGACTTAGATACAGGTCCACAGAAATATTTGATGTTAAATCTAAATAAACAGAAAAAAAAAATGAACCACTATCTATAAGAATCCTTGTGAATCTTAATTTGGAAGGAAAGCTTATTCTATTACATATTAAGCTATAAACTACATACAGTCAACAACTAATGCAGATTCAAACGTCATCATTCATACTTTATGTAATCTAATTGTTACATCTGGAACGTTAGTCCCAATTAGAGTGTTCATAATTGATGGCTTTTGTATTCAGAGCCCTTTATGAAAATGTAACCCGATTGTAGGCAAAAGTCTGAAATAAGGATATTTTCCAATTGACTAGTATTCTAATTAAGAGATGTCCCGATTATAGAGAGCATATTGTATGGAAACTTAAAGAGTAGGCAAAATGGGGGTCGCTATTGAGATCGTTTCCCTTACTGTTAATCAACAAATATATAGGAAATTAAATATTTTTTAGATGTAGATACTAGATAAGTCATGAATGAAAAGATAGTTGTTCTTTTCTCCCACAAAATTAGTTTTTGTTTTCAAATTGTTTGAGTTCAATGCCAACATTTTTAAATCTAACAAATTAGTTTTTCCGAACAAAAAATGACACAAAATTGGAAACAATTTATGTACATATATATGTTACATTCTGTCTCATGAATTGTCTCTGTCTATGTAGTTGATAAGCATTAAAAATTATATTTTTTCTCCATGTTCTGTATCGCTCATATTAGTGATGTCCAGGCGTGATTCAGTTCTACAAAGTGAATTCTCTTAATCTGAAAGCTCCCACTGCTTCAATACACGGGTTCAGGAATAGATAGAAAAATAACATGTCAACAACATCGCCCTATGGACCCTTATGTGATTATACTATGTAAGTTTTAGATGATGTGCAGTTGCAATTCCCATATTTGTATAAGCGTAAAAACGTTTAGTCCTGTCTCCATTTCTGTTGTTTCCAAAATAAATGAGAATTGAAAATGGATCGAAGGTCGTGCATCAAACTTAATTTCTTCCTGGCAAACAATACCAGTTTGTTTTTCGATGTACATAATGTATTTGCGCTCAGTCGAAAATGTGCTATAGTAGATGAGTGCTGCTACCTGAGGTGTTCTTCTTGTAGTTATATGTACTTCAGGCTCTCTACTGAAGACACACATCTATGCATGTAAAAATTTAATTGCACTCATTTCATTAGGAAGATAGCTAATCAGATAGGCAATCATTTGTCTTCGATAATCCTTGCCATTGAGTTGATAACCTAGAAATGCAGCTTGTAAATAGCGATTTTTCATTGAAATACATTCAAATACGTAAAACAAATTAAACGCAAATGACGTTTTAGCAGAAATCCAAAATCAAATACAGTGGCAAATGAAAAGTTTTTGTCCCAATGTCGGACGTTTTAATTCTCCACCATATTCCCAAAAACAAATAATTTTTCCTCATATGCAAGTCAGACCGATTTTGGAAGCATTATTGAAAAATATCACATTCTCCCCAAGAGTGGTAGTATTAGCATTGGAATAGTTAAGAGAATGATTCTTCTGACCCCAATCCTCATTATGCAAATTATGCGGATCTTTCGTAGCATGTGTGTGCGATTTTTCTAGCGCTTTTGCACAATGGGGCAGCATTTGACGACAGCTGCAGCCGAGTAATTTGTTTCATACCCAGTGGCCATTTGCCCAGAAATATGTCTGACCATGTATGTATCCATGAATATGCCTATTATATCCACATGGAGCCATCCTTGTATCGCGTGCCTACTTTTTGGGAAAGCAATCTCAAATGCAAATTTGAGCAAATATATACTTTTATTGAATATTTGACGAAATGCCAAATAATTTTTCTCTTCTCTTCCTCCGTTAATAGAAAAATGGAATAAACGAACTCAAACGCAAAACAGAGCCCATTTTTGTGTAGGCAAAGTTTTCAAATTAAAGTTAAAAATTGGCCTTCTTTGTTCAGGATATTTTGCATTCTAAAAAAAAAAACCTTATTTGTCTAGTATTCCAAAACCACGTATAGATTTAATAGCTCAACAAACCCATGTCTACAACTAAGTCTTGATTATACATAAGTGTTGGAAGTGCACAAAAAAAAAGACTCACCGACAGATTTTGCAAAACTAAATTCTATTGAAAGTATGATAGAAAAAATAAAAAATCAATTCTAAATAATACTCACCATCGACGACGAATCCCTGATTCCACAAATAGTGTGCATTGTACCATATACGTATTGTATGGAAGCGATAACAAAATTCAATATTTTCTACCACCATCTGTGTGTACATGCGAGTCTTGATAATTTGGATTTCTTTCGTGAATAACTAAAGTTCTGCTTCGAGGCTATGACCCCTCGCAACTCGCTTAAAGCCATCTTTTAAGTGGTAGTTGTATGCACGAGTATTTCCACTGGTCCCTTTAATAATCCGTAAAATGAGTAAAAAAATATAAAATGCAAAGTATAATGATAACAGAATTTTAGCCATTGGCTTTTGCACGAGTACATGGACATAAATTTGCATATTGACGGTGGGGCAGTGCCTACCATCTAGGCACATGCATGCGTGATACACATATCATTTTAAAACAAAAATAGCATGTGCTTTTTCTTTGTTGTTGTAAGGAGAGTCTCTTATCTTTCAACTGGCAAACGAAAAGAAAAACTTAAAAAATAGACCCCACCAGTGAAGTAAGAAATTGTCGTCGTCCTTTTTATGTCCTTTGATTTCCCCAGATACCACTTTTATTTCACGCCCCCATAAGCATGTTCATTTAAAGGTCCTGTAAGGATAATGTTTAACATAAAAATAATAACAGAGTTGACGTTGGAGGACCGAACACAACACTTTCTAGGGCGCAACAAATCCACCCCATTATTCTCGTAGAGGAATAGTAATAGATCGTAATAGGTCCTTTTGCTTGGCCATCTAAATTGAAATTTCTTCTTTAATTTGCGTATGCGAGATTATCCTCCAGTAGTATCCTTTCTTTTGGCATAACCATATTTACAATGATTCTTTGCTTTTATTTTGTTTTTTTTTTTATTTTGTTTTTTTCCTTTCTTTCGTCTTCTTGGCTGAAAATTTGGTACTTTTTTGAATTAGAATGAAAGTTTCAACCCTTACTGGTTGTTTCTTTTTCTTTGGTAACTTAAGTTGAAATAATATGACCGAAAAGGGTCGAGGTGGTTGTAGATGTTTGCCCTTAGCAAAAACCTAAACGTTAGAGCAACCAGATAAGGACTGTGAGGTTTTGAACTTTAAACTTAAATGATATAAACTTTCCTTTGTCACATAAGTTTCGATGGACATTCAATTGCCGTTTAGCAAATTAATTTGTTGGTTCCTGCAAAGTCCGTGGCAGGTAGGTATAAGTAGTGGCTGAAGCAGTTAGGCTCTAAATCCAATTAATGCTGATATAGATCTATTTTAAAACCACATCTTACGTACACCAATTGTTACGATACCTTAATTTTTGTTTAACTCACTTTAATAGTAGTACTAGACCTCACGGTGGGCCAGGGCCTTAACAAACGTTCTCTCTGCACAACGCAATTTATAGCCAGATGCAAGTTTGAGTTGTTCATATTCATTCATAACTTTCTTTTATCTATTTCCGTATCTCGATAGGTTGGCTTTTAAAGACCTTTAAATAGAACAAGTCTCGTTGATTACTTGTAGTTCAACGCTGACGACAAAGTCTGACAGGCAGTTCAACTTTACTGTATTTAATGTCTCCTTTTTTTTTTGAGCTATCAGTCAAGAATTCTGTGTCCAAGTGTTTAAAAATCTTTATGAAGTTCTCCGAGAGGAAGAATTTCACAGTCGCAGTACGTAAAACTTGGATTCTGACGCAGAAAATAAAAGGTATCTTCCAAAACAAATGGGTCTTCACAACCTCTGTGGATGTTTGTGTCTCTAATTCGTCCTTAGATGATGCCTAATCGGTTGTTTTTGTTACCATTTATTTCTGGCAATAGAGTTATTGTATTTCTGGAGGTTTGAATTTTTTCCCACCTGTCATTTGCTGTAGTGAGAACATAGAAACATAGAAAAAGCCGAAACTGTTGTAATTTTGAAAACATACCGTAAACAAAAAAACATGCATAGGTATATGTACTAATATCTGTACATCGTATAGAAAATTACCACAATTTGACTAGATAGAAAAAACAATTATGCATGACCTTATTTTAGAAGCAAGTGATCGCGAAACCAACGACTTTCTCCATGTGGAAATATGTTAACATTTTCAAGTAGTGTTGCATCCATAAAAGTTTTCTTTTCCACTCTAAACTGTTCTCCATAATTACTCTTTCTCTCTCAGTCTAGCAACAGGTATCACTTTTATACATGTTTCAACTTTGAAGCAGTTTCATCCTCCACCACTATGCAATTGGAGAACACATACATTGTAAGTTAAAAGTAAGAAGAAAATTAGGAAAAAGAAACGCTGCAATCGTTACTATCACTTACCTCCAGCTATTCAGAGATACGTACTAGGATACAAAGTTCATCAACCCCCCCAAAAAAGGAACAAGAAGCAGATTGCTTCCATCATGCTTTATACACGAGCACATTTTATACAGGGGTATGACTGATGAGATTTTGTGCTGATGGGACAGACGGTTTACCTAAAACTTTGTGATTAATTGGGGTCGAAGTTCTTCTCGGAAGTCACTCTACTGACAGTTAAATGTCAACATTTGAATATTCTTGTAGAACATTGATATCAAATTAATATGTATACATGCGAATTAAAGTGTTTGCATTCGATTTCTTCTTGAATTTAAAAGAGGGTCTCCAATTATTTCATTGTTAGGAAATACTTAGTTACGTATCAAAACTACAATTCCATCCTTTCATCTAGGGGAATGTTTTAATTGCATGGAGATGAATAATGCTTTAAAAAAAAAAACGAAATTATTGAAAAAAACATTTTATATTTCTTGGAAAACTTTCTTTGTCTTTTCTGTTTAATTTTGATTTGGTTGATTGCTGGCGCATAACCTCACAGACCATTGAATACTTTAAAAGTCCGGCACATTGCAAAGCTTGGGTAATTTTTTCTAAGTAAAGGCGGATTGTGTTGGATGAAAACCTTTCTAAGAAAAATAGCAACACTAAACAGACTCCAGTTTGGTTAAAACATTCGGTTAGGTTAGAGGTAAGAAAATTCACTGGATTGCTTTATTCCTAGCAAAAAAAAACAGTTTCTGCAGAGACTGCAATAAAAACTTTAGGTCCGATTTCACACAGCACGAATGGTTTTCAGGAGCAGGACTTTGGTCATCTGCCGATTCGAAATATCTTGTGAACTATGATTGTTGAAAATATGATACAGTCGAATATATTTGGGTACACGTTTACTTGTGTGTTAACCATTTAAACAAAGACTAGTTTCGTCTATGAAGATGGCTTTTTGATACAATATTCGAAATCAGCAATAAGAAAGTAGAAAACTATTTCGAAACACTGATTTATTAAAAATGCAATAATCCCAGTAAAATCCTTCAAAGATGGCAACAATCGATTTTCAAATAACGCTTAATCAAATCTCTTCAAATTATGGTTTGCGAAATTTTAAAGCATTTTCAAAGCTATTCTCAAAAAGAGCTATTAGGTTTTCATGTTCCTTCATCTTTTATGATCTTATCTGACTTCGATTTTGTACTTTTGTTAAACCAGAGAAGAAACCGTACTTTGTATTTTATATTAAACTCATATTTCATATTAAACTCATCGCAAACTTTTAGGATATATTCCAATAATTTTTTTATATCTCTCACAAAAAATACTCAAGAATAAAACAAAAGTCTAGTTTCCGCACCGGAATACGTTATATTATTATTTTATTGCTTCATACTCGTATTATTACATTTCGGTATAAAAAAGAACCTAAATAATCGAATTAAGAAATCTGAAAGAAATAGAACTTGTAAAAATCAATATGAAGCTCCTACGAGATGAAACACAGAAAATCACCCATCTGCAAAATCGTAGCAAAATTTAATTTAAAAAAAGATAAGACGCAAATGCTCGTATGAGGATGGGAAAAGTGAAAGAAAGTAGCTTTATAAAGTTGTCCAAAAAATTGATACAACTTTTTTTTATGATTATTCATTGTAATAGTTATCTGGTTATTAATTTAAGAATTAGATATTCAAAATGCCTTGTATAAGATATGTAAAATTTTAAATTTAAATTAAAGGACCCTACATACTGCAAACAAAAGACATACGAAAATATAGTTCCAAAGTTTTGCCTAGTGTTTATGCACATATGTACATATGTACATACCTATGTTGTTCAGCTCTAGTTAGCATAATTTTTCATTTGAAATCGTTTTTCTTGAATTATGTACTTTGCAAAAAAATGTTTTATATCCAGGCGACACTTTTAAACCTCCACCTCTCGAGCTGTACCATGATTATACAGCAAGCTCACATAGTACTGTATATATATATTAAAAACAAGTCAGGATCGACATTTAAATACATGTATGTATGTAATAGGAAAATAATCCTGTCCCTATAAAAGCAAAAAGTTTTACTTTATAAAATAAAATGATGTCCTGAAATGCACGACCTCTTATAACCCGTCTCCAAGTAAACTTAATTTCTTACTCCTAATTTTCCTTCCTAAATGAAAAAGAAAACAAAAACGAATAGGAAAAAATGGGGACACAAGCTAACATCGATATGGGTATCCTTTGCAAATAAAGCATAATTTCGACGACCAAAATATGAGTCTAATGGTTCCTTCATTTCTCACAGATCTATTTATTTTATTTTCTCGTTTGAACCCCCCTTTTTGGGGAGAATCTCTCACACCTACATAGCCAAGAAAAAATGCTTTTATATTTTCACTTTTTGCGAATGAGCTGTTTATTACAAACAAATTTACGCAGATTTGCTTAAACAGAGTCCTTTGCCAAAGTTCCGGGAAGCGGTTTCTTTTTTCATGAAAATTGTGTAGACTTTGGTATTTACATAAATATGTATATGTATATGTATGTGAATGCCAGTATATAAATAATACTGAGTATTTGGTATGGCAAGTCGGTTGGGGTTTGAAATGTGATCTAAATTGACAGAGGAATACATTTTGAAATAAGATTTATTGTTGCCATGCGAGCATGTTCATGATTTTCATTTTTTCCTTTCTTAATATTGCGAGAAATTTTAGTATTTCACAGCCCTTCTGTTGTTCGTCCTTCTATCTTGATCTAAGCATAGTAGGTGTTTTGGCAAATACCCGTTTTACCTCTTTTGTCACCACATATCGTGACACTTTATCCAGGAGAATTAATCATACACCTAAGGGTAAACACTGTCATTGTTCATGTTGGAAATTGAGGAAGAGTGCCAAGATTCAGACGAAAAGTCGAAAGCTAATACGCTTCGTTAATCGATTGTTAACGCATTTGAAGTGTACTCGGTATATCTGCGAGTACTTTAACCGTAAAGTGTTTCATTCGATTTTTGATTAAAAGGTTAATTTATCACATTCATCCTTTGGATTTGGCCGAAGGCATGCGATATAATTACACAGATACAAATTACGTTCAGCTGCGAAACACTGAGGCTATCAATCTGTTGCAATGTTATCCCATCGAAGAACGATAGAAAATTATTTAAGATTTATTTTCATATGCCCCGCATCACTTACGTACCAGATATGGATGGGGCGCAACCTACTAGCTACTTGTGTTCGTTCACCGACCGCACCCGCCTCATTCACAAGTCATCCTATCCGCCTTACATCACCCCTAAGGAATTTATTTATTTATAAATTGTGCCTTTGTTTCATCCAATCCGTCGGAAAATAATAAAAAATATTTGGGGAACCCTTGAGATTGGGTGGAAATACGGCCTAGTTTGCTGCTATTATGTTTTGGTTAGGGGATGAAGTATATCCTGTCGTGGTTGTGAGCAATGTTTTGTTTTTTTTTTGTCTTAAATTTATTTTCTATAAGCGAAGTCATATATCAAAATTTCAATTTCCTCAAAAAGTGGATAGCAAGCCGGCATGCGTCAGCCGAGTCTCAAGGTGAGTGGTTTTGTCTAGAATTTGCTGCTACTCTTTACACAAGCTTCTGAGACATATGTTTTCTGACATTCCCCTAAACAGACGCCCAAGAGGAATAAAGTTTCGTTTGATTTTTATTTTCGCATCATAATAATTCATGTGCAAATAAGAAGGTAGAATATATTCTTGTTTCTATCTTTAAGTGAATCCTCTGACGATGGGAAGGCGTGAAGCGAGGCCCTAATAACCGTTGATGTCATCCAAAATAGATAAAAACACAAAAAACCGAAACACAAATTTTTAAAGAATCAAAGATTTTCATAGATTTAAGTTGACAAGCAGTCAGTCTCCTAGAAAGTAACTGAAAGCTCTTATAATAGAAACGCTTGACTGATGTGACAGGTTTTAATACTCCTTGTGTACAACTTCAATAAATTGATTCTTTCCTCTCTTCTTTGACAACACGTTTATATTTATACATACCTAAAATCCAAAAGTCCCCAAAGCAATAGAACGAACGAAATGCTGAATTATGCTTTAATAATCACATTGACAAGAAGCAATGTCCAGGAAATAGTATATCTAGTATTTATCCTTTCTTTTGGACCGATGGCTCTACAAGGGATATGGTTTGAGAAAAATCTGGTCATTTCATATCACATATTTCCAGATTCGATTTTTTTGATACATCTTTTTAGGGATGTCTCTCTCCCCCCATCTTGGCAAAAGAAAGAAGGAAAAAAACAAAGTATATCGACAAATAACAACGACAGCAGCAATATTACTCGAGTGTATTATTGAAAGGAAAATGTTTTCTCTTCCACTGAAATCCCCTATTCGGCCAAGTTGTGGCTCCCTGAACCTCCTCCTGTTCGTACTCGGAGTGTGCTTCCCGGATGGCCACCGACATTAGAACATAATCACGACGTTATAATAAGTTGCCGGATTCGTATAATGAATACAAAGCCACAAATAACAATACTGTTGTTGCTCTTGAAATGAAATTGGTGCTTGTTCAAGTTAAGACTTCTTTTCATGCGGCGCTTTTTGTATCAAAACAAAATGTTGACAAGGATAAATACTGTCCACTTTTGTTAGATTTAAAAATACCTCACTTTGTGTGCACACGCGTTGCTATAGAGAAGAAAGTGTTTCCCATCGTTAGGGATAATCTTGAATTGTGTTTGATTGTAACACTTTAATGATTTAAAAATTAAAACGATTCATTTTGATTTCTTATTGAATGTTTATTGTACGAGAATATCCTTTTATAAACTGTCGTTAGGTATGGTATTAAATTGTAGGGTATACTCTATTATATTATATCTTGGCAGTTGAACGCAGCGTTGGTACTGTGGAAGCCTAAGGGAGATAGGAAATCGAGAGATTAATTCATTTAGTATCTGCAGCAGTAAATAGAGGGTAATAGAGCCATAAACCAGTTCAAATTGCCAAATGATAATTACATTTTTCGTATCGCATTACAAAAAATAAAGTAAGATACTCGTATATATATTGTGTCAAGTCCCAAGTAAAGAAGCTTTCAAACATATCAGTCTAGATTAAATTACAATAACACGGCTTTTGAGCAGCTCACGAATTATGGTTTCTTAAGGAGCTAACTTTTCAGAGTGCAGAACGATTTGAGTATAAATGACATTTTCGCTTCAAACTAGTTCTTCGTAAAGTAATTTAAGATATAGGGGGATACTATTTCTATGTTAGTTAGGCAGCTGCATTTTTTTACTTTCTTTGTGCATTTTTTCTGCTTAATTTGTAATGATTCTTTATAAGTCGTTGCTCATTTCACCCATCTTTACATTCAGCTGTATCTACCCTATTTCAATTTGTATTATGTCCCAAAAACTCAACAAGTCAAGTTCTTCCTTCTAACGACAAAAAAAAAAAAAAAATCGTTCAACTGACACATGTTAATACTGATTCCGTTTATTTTTACTTTAAGCAGCAGCAAAAAACGTTAAATACTGCGGCTCATATTGATTCTTTGCAAATGTTTTTATTTTTGCACCGCCAGCAAAGAATGTTTCAGAACTTATCGCATTGTTATTTTTGTTTTCCTTGTAAGTTTTGTTAAATTGCCAAAAACTACAAGAAGTTCAGACAATTCTTTGGCAATCGATTGTGCCTCGTCATGGAAGTTTTATGTGGATATCTTATGAGGTAACCCAAAAAGTGGAGTATCAGAACATAAATCCTAAAGGAAAAATAATGATACTGATGACAGCGATAACCCGTTGAAAAAGATATTGATTGTATCAAAGACCTTAAGTTGAACTTTGAAAAATAATGTGCACTTGTTCTTATGAAGGTTAAAACGATATTATTTGTATTGTGGCATTATCTTGGTTACTTTAAACGTTTTTACGTAAGCACATCACATTTAAATTTTTTTTGTATATACCTAATGCTACTTAAGTTTGTATTATTTGACTTATGTATGCTACAAAATTAGAGCCTACTTTTACGAAAGAACCTTCTCAGAAAATAAATACATATTCGTTCATTTCTCTTTTTACAGCTTCTACAGATGTTATTACGGGTGAAGACGGATCTTTCTCTAGCCAGAGCCCTACTATTGGTTTTAAAGTTAAAGAAATATCATCTCAAGACCATTGCAAATCCTTGGGGTGCAGTTGAGGTAAGTTTTTGCTGACATTTTTTGAAACCCGAAAATTTCTGTGTGCCAGAGAAAGTACACAGTAAAATAACAACATTGGGTTCAATGTAAAACTTTATTACAAAATAATGAACAATTTGATCCACGCGCTTATTATCTTTATAATTTTTCATTTCAAAATAAGTAGATACTAATCGATCCGATTTCGTTTTAAAACGTGACCCTTCACACACTAGAATAAGTAGAATTTTAAGACACTCCTTTTCACGTTCACTATGTATGTATAATGGTTTTACGAGGATTAATAACTAAGAAAATTAAAAAAAAATATGCATATGTAGACAAAAGTGTATCACAATATGGTTAAACTCTCCTTACCATCGTAAATCGAAAGGGAACGCACAAATAACTGCAACGACATAAAAGGGTTATATTGCGAACATTTTCTCCCCGAATTCCCACAAGGACAATCAGTAGCAATCACCACATGTTGCTAAGGGATCGAAGGAACTAGCTTCAAATGCTGACTTATGCCCAGGCACTTGACCAATATATATGTTCATATGTATCTACATATACATGGGGAAAACCAACCAACTACCTCCCGATTGACCTAGGACTTCGTATACATATGTGGTGAATCTGGTTTTTTATTTGATTTTCCTCTACGTCGCGTATTCTTCGACGGAGAGGTGCAGAGAGACTTAACAGAGACTACAGTGGAGAATGAACATAATAATGAATGGGTTCTATTAACACGTAATCATTGCCTGCGCCGCCGTTTAAAGGGATGGGGTGGGTTCGTTGGTTCTGATCGGAAAAATATTCGCAGACTTGGAAAATTCCACTGACACTATTAATTGCCCTAATTTGTCACTTAGCATCATCCATAGATAGCAGCAGTGATAAAGTCCGCAAATTGCCCTTTAGGGGGTCGGTGCGACCGGGAGGTTTTCTATTACAGGATTACAGAGCCATTGGATAAACTGCCTTCTTTAACTCCCTAAGCCCTGCGTTATCGAAATAAAATTAACTGCCTTCGCAATGGTCCAATATAAAAAATACCTTTGGATTAAACTTCTACTATCGGGATCGGCCCGGCAGCACGACATTCGAGTGTAGGTGAAATTCGCTGCGCGTGATTATTTAACCCTGTATGTTTCGATTGGATTGAAAAGATTTATTGCCATGCGATTCTGACTGTAATGACCACTTTTTCATTTAAGGTTACTTTAGTATTCATTTGATTAGTTAGTGACTCAACATCATACATAAATATACCTAGGTAAAAATGATTGACTTGAACAGACAACATTTTATAAAACTAACCTAGTTATCTTAAAGGGCACACTATATCTTTTAGTTCTCAGAATATGTGTAAGTAGTTCGTTCCTTGCAATTTGGTAGCGCTAGAGGGATTATTGCCATCCTTTGTGCATTAAAACAGATAGTTAGAGGGTAGATTTCTTTGAAGAAACTGCTGGTAATTGATTTTGATTTAAAATTGAGTTGGAAATATAAAGCTATATGTAGTTTTGATGTATTTATGATACACTTACAATATTATTTAATTTTGTAATCTTCAAATGAGAATTGTCTCGTGGAGATAAGAGAGAAATACAGTATATTCTTTCAAGTTTGTTTTTATTTTGTACTCATTGCCATTTAACGTAGAAGTCAGTTGTTTGTTCTGCCTGTTAACCAACAGGAATAATCGGTTGTTGAGAGTGGAACATAATTTTAATTCGTGACCGGCGATGGAAACTTTGCGCTAACTTTCGTTCGTTCACCGGATTCAGCAGCGCTTTCTTCGCTTATTGTGGCTTCTTATCAGAAACACAAAATTCGCATAGAAATCAACCAAAAAACCCATGGGATTTATTCTACAACGAGAAGAATTCCAGAATTGAAAAGACTATCCAACAGAGTGATACAAAAAAATTGCCTATTTAAGGTGACCCGAACCCAACATGTAGTAGGACAAAAACTAAGAACCCATTCTGATTTATAATAATACGTAATAGTGAAACAATAAGACCACACAAGATATTCACAATGGACCTTTAAATCTTCAAACACATTCCTTACACAGCCTAACACATTTCTTGAACTCATAATCGTTTTGATCTCTAGTCTATGAACTTTTTGTTCGAAACGATACATTTATGACAGACAAATTCGTTTGCATTCGATTCCAAACATCGAAATAAATCTCAATTACGGTACCACTTTTTAAAATATCAATGCCAGTCTTTCATTTAAAAATCGACTTGATTTTTTATTCATATACATTTCTCGAATGCAGATAAAGTCCTACAACAAGACCATACGTCTGCTCGTTGGGCTTTTCGGAATTTCAAATAAACTGAATTTCTGAAAGTTTTAATCTGCTGACTGCATAATCCAATTTTGACGTTCGAAAATCTCCATCAATTAATTTTAATTCAAATTTTATTTACTCCATCACCACCATTCACCATTCGTGGAGCATCGAGTCAAGCATCGGTTTTACGTTCCATGAACTAGGATGGCTGCTACAAGTAGTATCATTTGATGGTTCGCAGCAGTGCTAGTATATGCATATCTATAAAATATAATGCTAAACAGCAACCCCCCATGCTCAACCCGCAATCAGCCAGCAGAGTTCTGTAGGTTGAACCCTTGTGAACAAAAGCATAATTCATTTTGCATTGTGCCTGTGGCTGTCTACAATTCCAATGCTGCCCTTCGACTCACTTTATTGCTGGGACGATGCTTATGCATCCGTGCGGGTTAAATTTTGTTTGAGCTATTGAACCTTCTTTCTATACTAAAAATAAAAGACCGGTTGTTTACGTTTTTGTCACCTCCGTTTCCACCCCCTAACTCAACATTAGCTTTGGTGCTTTCAACATCACACTATGCGTTATAAAATTTGGTTTAAATCAAACCAAACGATTATTTTGGAATAACGAAATTTGTTGTGCATTAGTGTAACATGCATTGTCTGGTTCAGCCGAGTGCTAATGCTTAATTCCAGCTTTTCAAATGGATCTATGTGGGAGCATTTGTTTGGTTTTACCGTCCACTTTGTATGTTTCTTTGTAATATTGTTTCAAAATGCTTGTCTATCAACTTTAATTTTTAATTTAGGTATTTTTTTAAACTTCCTTCTACTACGCTACTCCGATTCTATACGTGCTGAAAAGACAAATCATATCCCGAACTCGACATGTCTATGCGATTAAAGTAGTATAGCCGTTTTAAGCAAAGAGATTCGTGGTTCATGTTTATTTGTTAAAAGTATAAAAGGAACTCAAGGAGCCATGTTACAAAAGCCAGCAAGAAAAGTGAAAAAAAATTGAGTAAGACTTGTGCTGCTGGGAACATTGTTTACCTAACAACCTTCCTTCAACGACGATTGTATGACTTCAGTTTGAGAAAAAAATTTCAAAGTGAGTTTTATGTTGAAAGTTTTGCCAACAATAAACGACCGAGGTGGAGGAGAATGATGTTGGTAAATGCAATACAAAACTTTTCCTTCATCAAAGCTACAAGCCCAAAACAAAACATTGTTCATTCGATTCACTCTTATTTCGTATGCCTCGGTATGTATGTATCTACAAGTATGTAACAATGTGTGTATGTATGTATGTATGTATGAATGTTTATACATATGTACGTACTTTTCTCGGGAAAAACTTTACTCTATTAAAAATGGATTTGTATTTAACGGGCGTACAGAGGACGAAAGTTAAACGGTTAGAATAACAACGATAAAAGTCGTTAAAGGCTCCGAAATTAATTTTCACCCTTCAGAACTAGTGAAGGGAGTATTGGACTCATATGAAACAATCCCATTGCTAAGGGTTTAACTCATATTTTTCTATTTCATTTCGAAGAGACACAAAAAAGCTGTAAAGTACGTATATTCGTTCAACTCATCAAGAGGTTCATTGCATTCTTTTGAACCTACATATGTATATGTATATGTACATACACATAAGAGTGTGTGGGAAATGCGCTTGGAATATACCCACAATTTATCTGAATAAAAGTAAATGACCGGGATGCCGTAATGAATGAGAATTATATTGCACTCCTTGGGCATAAAGGCGGAATTTTGTTTTATTTCATTAATCTTCTTTTCACACCCAAAGGCATGTTCCAGTATCAGCAGCATGTAAAGAAAATGTCACATTCTTTAGCGAACGATGGTGAAAGGACTCCCTGACTGATTACTCCGAATAACGTGAAACAACACAAGAGATGTCACTAAAGGAATTACCCGCCTTTTTATGATTTTTTTCAATTTCAATTTATAATTAAAAAATAATCCCACTTGGTAATCATTTCGGGCATTTTTTTTTCTAAAGGATCCAAGAGAAAACAGTCAGCGAAACGAATAATGGAGCATGAAAATCAATATTTTTCTGTTTCTATTCAAAGAGTAGGCAAGCAAGCAATCATTGAAAATCTCAAGCCAATTGAACAACGTGTCGGCACATATTATGAGCTGCTGCAGTATAATGCGTCATTCCTTCTTCTATAATTTTCTACAATACAGAAGCACCAAGCACAGTTTTATTCGTGTTTGAATGAATGTAATAATTTTTCATTATCATCTCTTTCAGGATTTTCACTTTGTCGCTCTTCCATTGTTGAGTTCCGTGAAAAATCAGGCAGCATTCTAATAAAAGCAAACCAAGTGAAAAGATAAATTAAGTGAAATATTAAAGGGCTCGCCAACAGCTCAGGATCTCTGATTCTGTGGAGTAGCTAAACGTTATTTGCATGAAACGAACCGTTCACCCACATCGCGGGCCCATAGTCCTCGTAATGGGAGTTACTACGTCACTCCACGTTGTTGCTCCCTAGTCTCGTACAAAAACCTTGTGATCACATAATAACAAATAGGAACCACTCAAGTATGTCGGACTCTCAGTTACCATTCATGCATCCTACACAAACACCTTCGCCGCATCCAGAGCTGGCTGCCAAGTCAACTGGATGAACAAATTGAATAAAAGATCCAAGGCAAATTGAATTTTCAACTGAACATCTCGATACCCGTGAAATAGCTAAGCATGAGCTAGGATAGCAGCAGAAATGAGTTTGATATTATTCATGGTGTTTCTCATAATTCAGTATGTGAAGCATTGAAGTTTTCGTAGAATCCGAACCCGATTAGTGAAGTCAATTTTCAAAACTTTGTCAGCCATAAGGATATGTGGTATGAAATGAATGGAGTCTTTCGATTCTTGTTTTAATGAGTGTCTTCCATGTGCATGTACATATATATGTATTGTGCTTTGGAAATCGCAAAAATATTTGAGGGCGAAGATTGAAATTTCCTATCGCCGGAAAAGAATAAAAATATACATATACATATGTATTCATCTTTCTGTCTTTGTTCTTCCTGTGATATCGAATAGAATTTGTTATTCTTGCAAATTACTAGGGCCATGTCTTTTGATAAGTTTTCTTTATTCAAAGGCACCCTTAAGCCGACCAATCTAACTGATTGAATGTTATCGCCAAAAAAAAAACCCTCTCTAAGTTTCGAAAAGACAATTCTTTTCGGACCCACCACACCACCGGTTAAACGAATGATTTCAATCATAGTAAAAACTCCTGCCCCAGAGAATAACTTTATCCTCAGCAGTAATAATATTTTCGAATCTATAACTTTTACGTACCTGGCTGTTGAAGCTTCTATTGCAGCGAAACGAAGATGCCATTGGCAACTTTCTTTCATACTCAGGTAACTTTTTAATAAAATAACATCCTTTCAGTCGAATTTCCATAAACTTTCATTATTTTAAGAAAACTTTCTTCCGTTCTTCGTTGAATTCAACGCCTTCCGTGCCACCGAACACCTTAGATGCTCTTTACTTGAACTAATTTTCCAATTTCATAGAACCTTTCGTACGCCCAAGGAGACAAGACGCTGCAAAAAAAAAAAAAACTGAAAGAAAAAAAATTGTGTTCTTTCTTTAACTGAAATGTCGTTCATTTTCCAGAATAAAATGTAGGGAAATAGCCACATAAACAGTTATATTTATACATACTGAGTCCTAGAATAATAGTAAGATCCACAAAATCTGTTCAGCTTTACCTACTTGCAGTTCTTCTATGGTTATATGTACGTAGCGTCCTTTTTGTTTTATTTTTATTTTTTTCTAAAGACCATGGCTCCTGCATTATTTCCTTGTATATGTGTGTCGAGCTATCGTTTTAACTTTGTGAAACACTGCCTGCAAAAGAAGGAGACGAGTACGAAATGTCTGCTTCCTTCACGTCGATAATAGAAGAAACTTAAAAAGTTGTTAATTATTTTCATAGGGAAACTTTTTCTCAGACACTTCAGATTTCTCTTTTTCTAGATGTGTACTTAGCATTTTTCAAGGAGATAGAAACAAGGATGAGATCCTGTGATTTCGATTTCCCGTTTTATTGGCTTAGAGGGAGAGTAAACTTTTTAATTTATTTATTAAAGGAGGCTGTACATTAGGATCTAGTCGATTTATGAAAATTTTCAGCCACAGTTGACTGTGTTTCCTGAGCTTTTATACTTAAACTTTTTATGAGGTGGCAGACTAATTGAAGGGCACTATTGTGAAAGAAGAGTTTATATTCCTGGAGAGCGGCGATACCTTGGATGAAAATCTTCCATTCATTTTATGAATGGACAATAACAATTACACTGGGTAATTGTATATAAGTTGAACCACGGCGCTTTGTTTGGGTTTTTAATAAGAACCATCAATATTGATGGACATCTCCAGTTTTGATGTAAAAAAAAATTATATTTTCACCTGAAAATGAATTATGCTGGTGAAGTATCCCATTTTTTTATTTATTAATACGATCAGTTGGGGTTTATTGCAATAATAGCACATACAAAAAAAAATAAAAATACTCGAGACTGATTTTAATAAGCCGGGAGAAAATTAAAGTTTAATACATTTTTTTAAGCTCTTGAAATGGTTTTAATTATGTGGTAATGCAAACAGTGTGTCATAAAAGAAGTTTCACCATTTTATTTTCGTTGTTTCATTTTGACAGCCATGTTCGTACATATCCGTAGCAATAATACAAAAAAGCTTATGTCGACTTAAGTTAAATTGAGATATATATAATATTTTTAAGTTTTTTCTCAAATACTTCTTATTGCCAACCTTACCCTTTACCAAGAAAAAAAGATGAAAATAGTTTAAAACCTTCATTTTAGACAAAAACGGTGGTTTTCTCAGAATTGTGATTTCAGACATAAGCTTTTCTGTCTTATTGCCACAGATATAATATATAGTTTGATCCGAAAAAGAATGATGTTTAACTTTGGCAAGGTTCTGATTTTTTGAATCATCTCTTTCAAAAGCACAAACACTGGAAATACCTAGTACAAACATAATAAAGCCTTTCGTACTTCAAAAAGGAAAATTGCTTAAAACAAATGAGGCTTCGCATTATATGATATGGACTAAAAAAAATTCCTTAAAAACTAAATTGACAATGTGGGGAAACCCAAGGAAAGAGTACTTTCTTTTTTAAATCCCAATTGGCCCTATTATGGTTAAATGAGAATCACTCCCACTAGCAAAGTTGAGGGCAAAGCTCAAAAAGGTTTCATTGGACGTGAATGCCTCATATTGTAAAAGTTTGACGGAACCAAAGTAATATTCATTTCCAATCTGTGCATATTAAAGAGAGTATGGCCGCCTAAAAGGCACAGGTATATACTTTACCTTCACTACATACCTTCGAGAATTACCTAAGTGCTAAGCTATTCAAGTAGTTACAACGAGTTGAAAACTTTTCTTCTACCTCTTTGTTATTTTAACAAAATTTAAGAAAATTTTTGTTTTTTGAAATTTGAATTTAAAATAAGTTTTTTTTTTCAAACCCTCAAATTTGCTGTAAAATGTTTAACTTCTTCTAAATTCCGTGTATGATTTTTGACACGTTTAAATTCGTTTTGCCTGTAACAATTGTTAGTAGCCACCGACGGTATGCATTTGGTCTGGATAACGATAATCACGAATTGAATGAACGCAGTAGCATGTGGACAAATTCGATTTGCATCTGTCAGGATGGAAAAGCAACAACTAATTTAATCGTTGTCGTACACTTCAAATGCATACAGTAGAAGGACGGGCGAGCTTGTGACATTCGACGTAGCCTGGCTCTGTATTAAGGGTGAAAGTCTGCATTGCCAGCATACCAATTCGTAATAAAGTCAGGAACATACCAACAAAAACGTTCGTACCAAAGGGATTTCGGAACGCAGGAGCGAATGCATTCCTTAATTGAATTTGTAAAATCCCAAATTGAGTTCTATCGCAGCACTTTTGGAACGAGTTATGCATTTCAATGAAGCTCTACCACTAAGTCCACAATTACCACTGTTTTATCTCAAGTACGAGTCAATTGTTGCTGTATTCTTCGAGAAACAAAAGCCTTGAAAAGCCAATAACCACCACCTCAAATGCCTCACATCGTAGAATATACAGTTGTTGCAGTCCTAGTTGTACAATTTAACTACGGTACTAGTAGACAGAACTATTTAAAAGAGGAGGATGTTCTTAATGTGTTGATACCGTTGACCTCGTTCTCCCTTCTCACTTTGCGGTGTTCTCCGATGGTAATTCAAGTCAGATGATGGTTCTTCGTTTAAATTGGATTTAACATCATCCAAGTTCGAGCGAAATTTTATTGATACTGGGTGGTTAATTTCATTTGGTTAAAGAGCATGAGTTTTCTGGCAGCATTTATACCATCGTCCATTGGGTAGGCCATGGTTTATTTTATACTCCTTTAATAGGTATATATTTAGGGTGTCTTGAGTAAACTGACTTACTTGGGTTTGAAGATTGAAATTGATGTAAAATTAAACTTTCATTAACTCGTAATGACATTTGGCTAAAGTTAGTGCCTCAAAATTGCATGGAGCAGATTATAGGTAAAAATAATATTGCATACGAGATTTTACTTACAACTGAATAACATATTTTTGAAAAAACATCAATACTCGCCCCCAATTGAAATAATGTATTTTTCATTGACTAAATCTCTAATAGGGACGTTAAATGTTGTAATCTCAAGGTAATTCCCAGGACCAAATTGGCCAATTATTATCATGATTCCCCTCGAATAATATTCAATTCAACATGTTCACGTTTTTCAGTTATAGTACGCTTCGAGTGGCAGGCCACCACCATTGGTTGAATTCATTTTAACATTATGTGATACCATAGCCCTCAGCCATAATTGCGAAGGGAGATTCTGGGATTATCGATGCGATAGGCCAAATATTTCACTTGTCTACCGTAGGCTTAATTTGCTTTCTGGTTTCATATTTATCTTTTTAGGCATCCGGGATCAACATTTTTAATTCAATGAAAACAAATTAGTTTGAAATCAACTTATACAATGTTTGTTCCATACGTTGAAAGTAAAAAAGCGTACATGTGTACATATACTTACATATGTATCCATACGATAAACTAGACCATGAAATTGACGCCAGTAAATCGTCATAAATACTTTTCTACTTTGTTCACTTAGCAATACATATGTAAATATGTATGTATGTATAAATATGTAGATCCACGAGTGAATTCAAAATCATTCAATATGTACTATATGGACTTGCAATAATTAATAAACTCATCAATACTGCTGACGATGAAATAACTTAATTAGGGCCATATCATGAAATTTTAAACTCATATTTGTACATTTAAAGTACTTACATATGCGTCCGTACTCGTACATACATATGTATTCGTATTATTCCGTGAGTGATAGAGTGATAGAGTTCAAAGAATTTTAGTACATGTCGTATGTCAAATAAACGTAAGTAAGCCTGGGGTTCTGGTGGATCTGTTGAAGCTGCCACCATTCGCTTTCTCTTAGTAAGTTTGGTGTTGTGTGTCCTGTTGCAGTAGTAAATTTTCCGTACCTCTCACTTTTGCGGCGCTTCTACCAGATTTCTTGTTTTTTACCTGTCATTATTTTGATACTTGTTTGTAGTGAACTTTACGTCGTATAATTGCAGTTAGTTTTCAATCCACTGATTTCGGGGTGCTTGCTATTAAGGTGCCTCTCACTCCTAAGGTGGTAATCTTATCAAACTGAAGTATTAGAATGATCACAGAAAATTTTGTTTTTTACTGTGTGTAATATGTACTTAATTTTTTGCAAATTAATTTTTTTCTGGCTGTACATCTTACAGACTTTGAGATAAACGGAAAGAGAGCAGTCTGGTTGCATTGTGCATTTTAGTGGTATTATTGATTTCAAAGAACATAACAGCTGGCGAAAAATACCATTTGATATCCAGGATATCCAATAGCTGCTAACATCTCATTTACTGCATCATTTTTGGTCAATACGTATAACCTTAGTCATGAAATAAATTAAGATAAGCTAATTTTATCTTATCAAGCCTACCAATTTAAACAAATTATAATCGAGTTGGGCACCCATTGGGCATTTTCTCTCAATTTTCACATCGATTTTCCCTATTGATTTAAAAAGAAGTAATAATTTGAAAAAACGACACCTTCATTTTTTGCAACAAAATCAAGTGATTTGAGGAATGAGTTTAAGGTTTCGGTGCTTAGTTTTTTAACATTTTTAAATCTAACCTACCCTACCTTTGGAACATCCCAATTTCTCTCAATCTTATCCTCAATTCGTCGTTAGTTGCAGTGTCTGTTCTTTTACTGGATTTTTTTTTTCGACATCATCGAAACTAATCGATCAGTGGTGCCTGTAGCTAATGACAACTCGAAGTGAACAAGGAATGTATAAATATCCAAATTCCAGTCACATTAAAGGCAATGTCATCACAATGCAAAACAAATCCATCGTTAATTGACTTCTGTCATTAAATTTTTCCTCTGTCTCTCTCTTTCTATAACCCGCAGAATCAAAAGCTTTGCAAATAAAAAACCAAAACGTAAGATGATTAATAACCCGCACAACATAATATTGATTAGAGCAGCATTAAACAATGGCTAACAATCCCCGATTTACACAAGAATAAACGAATCATGAAACATCTTGATTTCATATTCGACTTTATATGGGAGAATAAGGCCAAGGTAAAATACAATCTACATTAAATTCAACAGTATTAACTTACCAACCGGCAGAATAGAATTGTTCCATAATAATGAAGATATCTTCGTTCCCCGAAGCAAAGGAGGCAGCTTTATTGCCATTAGTTGTACGTACCTGAATCGTGATCATTGAGGATGCGGGAACTGTTGCGCTTCCGTTGCTTTCGAAGCAGAAGAAAATAACACCCTATCTACATGTGTGTGTAGCATATATCCATTTACCCAATGGGTTCACAACTAATTAGAATCGTGTATACTCCATAGAACCACCCTTCGTTGCTTTGCCGAAGCGCAAAGGAGTTTCATCTTATCTTATCTTAGCATCCTTGCTGTATAATTTCCCAATAAAGATGATAATTCCGTATTTCTTTAGGGCTGCTTGACAGCAACACAGCATTACACCATCGTCTATAATACAGGTCTACATACTGCAACCCTAAAAGCAAACGATTCCTTTTTATTATTATGTAAGGGACAAAGGCGCAGGCATCTGTGTGTATACATATACATATGTACATACATTCATATATCTGTCCATACACAGGCATTCGCATGAGCACTTGTTACTTGCGGTGCAAACATATTTCTCCACACAACATGAAGGTACATAATCATGGTAATATTGCACTAACCTAATAAATGCCGGAGCTTGATAAACATCGCACGGCATCGATGGACATGGAGCCAGAGCCTGAAAATTTGCTTATAATCGAAAAATTTCGATGTTAATTAGCAATGGCACTCACCTGAAAATCAGTGGGATTCTACTAGTGGCAATTAACTTACTCCTCCAAAGTATTTACGATTTCATAAAGTCCTAAGCAAAGGATGATTCAGGAATTAAGCAAACCACAGAAATACGTGATCAATACAAAACCACGAACGTGACTTATCTATAAGTTCGTTCGAATTAAATCTGCAACTTGAAGAGTGAACTTTTCTTCTGTATCCTGCCATATCTGAGAGTTGTATGAGTTCAGCGCAGTAAGAAATTCGGTTTCATTTGAAATACGAATCACGTTTTCTTACTTAAAGCATGATTAAATACCAACGGTTTCCAGCTCTTCAATCCTGTACCCGTTCTTGTTCCTGAAACAAATGTAAATTACGAATTTAACAGGCAGTGTTCCCGCCAAATATCACAGTGTCATCCCAGTTCTTTGTGTACTTCAATTAATCACAGCACAATGAGTCTTATGACACTTGAAACTTGCGAAATCTGTGTACATATCATTAATTTGTTAATTCAATACTATTTACGGATAACCACAAACTTTATTTAAATATTTTCCCATGCAGTGACCACATCAGCTAGTCCATATGCAGCCCACCCCCATACGCTTAATTTAAATTTCAAAGAACGGCAAAGCACATCTGCTGTGCCCCGTCTGTGTTCAATTAAATCTACTCTTCCCGTAATCACATTTGAAATGGATGTGTGCTTTGATTCTCGAATGTGAAGTCGGCATTATAATTGTCCATAGAGGATTCTGTACAAATGACGGAATGTAAATGGAGGCAAAGTGTACCTCGTGTACCAAGGACCAAGGGCTTTTTTTTTAAATTTATTTGCCAGCTAATGTAGAACGTTTACAATTTTTAATTGAATCGCGGGAAGGTACTGTTAACAACCCCTAGATTCGAGTATGTTCACTGCGCACTTTAATTTTTATGATTGTGGTGAAAAATTATTTTTCATATGTGTATGCAGATTTTATCATGGCCCTGGGTATGGTTTAAAGCTCCACAACTCTGTCCAACCGCAGATGAATGTTGGGCCTCGTTAAAAGCCTTCGTGTCCATAATAGTCAGCGAAGCACTAAAAGGGTACCGTTAATAATTCTTGTTTTTTTTTTTTTTGTTGGTCAATTTTTCGGTCAGTTTTACACCCATGAGTTCGTTTTTGTTTTTATGTTCCAACAATTTAACGATACCAGCGGCGCTTGCCATAACCATTCGGCAAATATGCAGTAAATGAATAAATCACTGATAAAATAAAATAAATAAAAAATTAATCATTAAATTGTTACATTGTTACATTGCAGATGCCAAAAATATGAATAATTGTATTTGTTGCATGCACAATATTTGAATGAATGGAGGGGTGGTCCTACTGCTGGCTCACTGGTTGACTGGCTGACTGGTTGGCATCGTGGCACATCAGGAGCGTACAGATGTTGCAAAGTGTAGTCAATTACGTTCCGACATGACGTTGATGGAAGATGGAAGCTTTTATGATTGAGTAAACTGGATTCAGTAAATTGTAAAACTATTCACTTCTGGATAATATAATGGTTTCTTTAAAATGAAGCGTTTGACTTAACTGATGTTGATATGAAACGAGACTATTATCAAAAAGGCGGTTTTAAGACAAGATACTGTTTCTAATTATTGTTTCATTTATATCGAATTAAATTATTATTTTTAGTTCTATGATTCGACACACGTCTATATCCACGGATGTACTAAAGTTTGGAAAATATACACAGGTAAGTGGAATAAATAAATACTAACAGCTAAGTAGTTTCAAACTAAAGATACACTTTTTTTTCCGATGAACTTAAGCAGTTTCACTCTCATAAATGAAAAGAAAAAAATATGTTGTGATATAATTCATCTGTTTATGTTATACAAACACCCTCATAAACGTTAGCTTCAAAGAAACTTTTTTTGAGACTAGATTGTTTCGCCCATTTTGTCAAATGACAGTATCTTGACCCAGAAATCTGTCGATCCCTTTGTCCATTATCTTAGTGCTATGCAGGCAGTTTTACACTCCTCCAAAAAATACTCGTACATTTTTCGCCGGACACTTCCGAACGAAGGAAAGTTCATAAATAATTCCAGAGGGTAATATAGACATGAACTTGTACGCGCAACCAACCCTCATACCAGAACTGAATACGAAAGCTACTTACCCACTCGACAGAAACACTTCAAGCTTGTTAAAAAGTTTCGTCGGAAATACGAATCTTTATCAATGCTACCAGAATGTATTTCGAACTGTGGGAAAACTTAGGCACATTATCCCGAACCACACGATATGAAATTTTCTCTCCCTTCTAGTTGTATTGTACTGTAAGAATTTTCTGCATCAGCTTTTCCATCCCACAACCAACCAACACGTTTCTCTACAAGGCCTTCCACGTTCTGTGCACACACAAGCAAAAGAATCAATGGAGCGTCCAGAAAGAGGAGAGACTCAAGCTGAGATATAGGAAGCACAAAAAAAAATGTTCTTCAACAACACACAACGATTCCGGCACCCTTGAGGATTTTTTACTTTTTAAGGACTCTCAATCGGAAATCTAAAATTGATAGAAAGTTAACCTAAAATGTACACAGAGTCCGGACAAAGCCTTTATCTTCCATATTCTGGCGACTGACAGACAAAAATAAAAATTTTCGAAACAGAAAACTTATAGAATCGGATTCTGGTCGTCAGTTTACATAGAACAGCGGACCAAATCATAAATACAACATTATGTGGCCATTATGCAATGCACTGAGAGTAGAATGCCCTGTATATTGCCAGAAAAGGACTGAAGAGACGTTTCAACTCTGGCAGTAGTCATGTGCAGTGCCTTAGTTCCAGAAAAGTTCAATAAATTATTTTTACTTTGACAATGTCGGTAGTGCCCTACAATGATCTATCTTTGTTTCGCTACTTTGCGGAATATCTCTCTTCCGCTTCGGATTTTCCACCCAAGAAGGATGATGGTAACGTTCTCCAAGAGAGAGGACGGAAGAACTCATGCAGCCAATCAAGTTTTTTTTTATTCAAACTGCAATGCAAACTCCGCTTCTACGACGACGACCTACAGCCAGATTCATACTCGTACTAGCAAATAAAATAGTCACTATAGGGTTCGCTTGCTATGGTTCATTTTAATTTTCCTTCTGTTGGTGGTTGCTTGCTCTGAAAGCCCATTCAGTGTGATAGGCATCCCTTAAAACCAAAAATTCCATTTGCCTGCACTGACATTTTTCGCTTAATCGTCCACTCGATATCGGACGAATATTTACTCGGGGATAAGAAACGGCAATGCATTTCCTCGTCTAAAGTGAAAGTATACGTACAAAGTACAAAGCACATGTTTGTGTGCACAGTGTAAATGGAGTTTGCAGTGCATTCACTTTTTAACTTGAACAGTACACTCTTTTGAAATATGTCTTCTGAGCTGTATCATGCATTGATGATGTACATATGTACATACTTCAACAAGCATGTACATTACATACTAGATACTAATTAGAAACCAAAAATGTTACGCATATGTAGATATACACCCAATTCACGTCGCTATAGCTAACAATCCATCCAGTGGGATTGTCTACGTTATGATAAAATATAAAACCACAGTCTTGAAGTTTTTATGATTAATATTGTTGTAAATTAACACCAAAAGGTTATGTAGAGAGGCGTTTATTTTCCTATTCTAAATCCTCAAAATAAATTCATGCAGGGGGCTTACCCTTAAGCTCATCCTTTGCTTTTAAATGTGTCCGTATCGTCGGAGTGCCTGGAATCTGGTTTTTGGGTCTACCAACTCTTATATGGGTGGCGCGTAGTCGAAGGCCAACGAGGGGTGGAGGGGATATAAGAGTAGGTACCAACACATAAATTAAAGTCCGACCATTGATTTATTGTGTTTTGTAGTTGGTCGAAATGAATTGGAGATGTTTTCGAACATTTTTTGAAATGCTCGCAAGAGCTGCGGAAAATAGATAATTAATGCTCTGATATATAAAGGTAAAAGTTTCAGATGGAAAATGTTATTGTATTAGCACAATGGCAAAAATGTAGTAGGTACGCAAGTTTAGACATCCTGCGACGTTGAAGAGTGTGCACGTTCATTAATAATGCGAAGATATTACTGAATGTTTTTATTACTGGCAGATAGATGATAATTAAGGCTTGTTTTATTAATTTTTCAAACCTAAAATAAACAACATACTTCGTTACCAATCAGAAACCTAATGATTTAATATGCATGTTTTCCTGTTGCTTCAAATTAATTACGGGATCAACTTTTGAATTTCAAGTTATCTTTCAATCTCATCATCTGCAGGTGATCCTTATCGACTTTTAACTGAGGTTAGTGGACATTGTCTTATCTACATGGATAAGTGAATTTAAACAACATGAATGATTGCGAAAAGCTAAGGTCGTGCTCTCTTTGAACTGTCGTATAAAATATTTATATTTGTTGTAACATTCAGACTTATGATTACATACAAATTTGTACATTGTTTATCTGCCAACCGTTAAAATTTTTTGCCGTGTGATGTATCATAGATGGTTCCGAATTATATTTCCGACTGTTCCCCGATCCAAGTTCAACTGAGCCAGCGGTTAATTAAAACCAGGTACCTACTTACGGTGCTATAAAGCTTGTTCAGCAAGTCGTAAATCAAATCGATGCTTAGATACCTACCAAGCTACCCACCTATGTACGTAACTATTTTTCTATCGATTAGGAGTAAATAATCACCACAATTGCCCGAACCCATAAGGATTTGGACTCAAATTAGTATTTTAATTAAAATTTTAAATTTACCAGCGTTAGACTTGAATGAATATTTATAATTCGGCCATGAATATTAAATTACGACTAATTAATGAAATTCCGCAATTAGTTTACACAACATTTTACTTGCATTATTTTGTGCTCAGGCAAAGTAGGAATTTTGATGAAGCAACCTTCGCTTCACATTATCACATCCTCGTTTAAATTTCAAAAAGGAAGTGTGCTTTAGACTTTAAGCTACTTAAGTGTTTCTATTTTATTTCGTCTTTGTTATTTTCGCGACATGGTGTTGTAGCCCAACAATCTAGTTCCATCAAAAAATCCATTATGTTAATTTACCGTGTCAGAAAGACACATCCCCTTAGTCCTCTTCTTCTACCGCCCTAATATTATTCTGCCATAGAAAAACTGATAATAATACTTGGGTAGGATGGCAAACTGCTTTTGTCCTTTTTATGGGTAACTGGGCTGCATGTCGACGAACCCTTTTATCGGAATTAAAAAGTCCTTAAAATCCACTATTATCTGAAATGGAAAAAAAGAGATGCAACCTTCCTTCTCTCCACCCATATGGCTTAGGTTTGATGTATTTATGAGTGACAGTCATGGAAATTTTTCCCACATTATTTTTATTTTTTTATTTAGAAAGTAAATATTGAGGGAGTATTATGGAGGAAGTTTTGTGTTAAATCCTGTTAGGGTATGTGCATAACAGGGCATTTGCAAAAGTACAAGGCGAAAGAGCGTTATACATTTAATTATCTAACTGATTTCTGTTCAATAAAGAGCGTAAGAAAGGTGTAGACAATAATTTTTAATAATAGCACATAATTATATTTAAAAAAAAATAAAAATTTTTATTAACAATTTGTGTGGTTTTTCTGAAGAAGGCGAACGAGAATTCCACATTATTAAAAAACGCTCTATTATGTTTTCCTCTTTTAGAACAACCCAACCATCGTCCAACAGAAGCATACTTCAACAAACGGTTTAACAGAAGGCTCCGAAACCAATCCTAATCAGTCAGTACATCAAATATCAAGACGAAATACCCTATTACTATTTCAGGATCAATAATGCTAGCAGTTGACCACGGGCGTGTACCATTTATTACTACTTAACAACGTTTTTTCATAATGCTACAAGCTTCTCCAACACTTGCATTTAGCAATTCCAGCCACATTCTTCAAACATTAGAAACGCAACATCTTTTCGTCAAATTTGTACCTTGTCAGAAATCAAACCTAACCTAATGATAAATAAAAATTCCTACACATTTGAAATAACATTCTTATTGTTTTTCTTATTCTAGGCCCGCCTCATCATTTAACGTTTATTTCAGGTCTATATACATGCCATAGAAGCCAAGATATCGACCCACAGACACCCATGTTAGTCGGTATTTACTGAATTTCCACTTTTCATACAAACATTTTTCTGAAGTACCAGTCGCCCAGAAACTTTAGTAGGTATCCCTCCTAGGTTTTTGGCGTCATAATTTGTTTGATTTTCTCTCAAAGAGGGGAACAAACGGTATGCAGTCATGTGCTCCCAAGGTTGCTCTACAAAACGGCGTCCTCTTTACTGTAATATGTGCCGTTGTAAGCTGACATGTCAAATCGTGAAAAAATTCGGGACAAAATAGCTTCCAGATTTTCGGTGCTACATACATATATTTTTTCGCATCCTTTTTAAAGGGGGAAGGGAAAAAATTAAAATGCAGTCTTGTGCTCTTAAGGACGCTTTACAAGATGACTGCCTCCAAATTTTCGTAACGTGTACCGGTATACACTGACATGTCAACACATGAAAAAATTTGCAACAAATGTTTGACAAAAGATATCTCGAGCCCTGAAAAAGTTCACCGGTGACGTATGTAGTTAGTTCGGTCGACTAAGTGGTTAAGTCCTTAGATTGTATAAGTAAATTAAGTTAGGTTACGTCGAAAGACATAGAATAAGAATTAAGTTTAGCTTAGAGTGCCCGTGTAGGGCCAGTAAGTTAGAATTACAGTCTTCCCCGCTTAATTGAACCGACCATTTTGTCCGATTTTTCGATCAGTTATCCGATTGTTCAAATAAAGAAAACCCGCTTAATTGCTTCTTTAGTGCAATTAAACGAGGTTTGCTTAATTGAGTCAGTAAGATAATAAAACGATGTTATATTCGAAAACTGTGATGAAAATGGGTGCGTTCCGATTTCTAGACCATCTGAAGTTTCAGATAAAGAGAGCATTCTGATTCGACAACAGACTGAAATTTGACAGATGAGCAAGACAACTTTTTGTGAGTTAGTGGAGTGGATTGTTCGTCTAAAAATTCTGAAATTTTAAAATATCCTGTCAGTTGAAAATTGTCACAAAACAGCTGTTATGCCAATCGTATTTTTGTACGATTGCTGAACTTTGTAAGTATTTTTTTTTTCTTAGGTAGGTACTTGGACGAATATTGGTTTAAATTAATAGTTTAGTTTTCACACAGTTTTATTGTATAATTCATCGATTTTGTTGTCTTCCGCAAATTGTTGAGCTCAAATGATTACACTTAACCTGTGATATATGTAAGTAAACTGCTTTTGGCAAAGCGCATAAGTGTATTACTTTCATAAAATGTTATCTTCAGAACAATTCGTGTTTTATTATTGTGCGCAGATTTACAAGTTACAAAGCAACTCCAATGCGGGAACGGAGAGTAAAAATGTTGTTTTGACTTGGATGTCATATCTGACGTTGTTTTGGGTTTCAGTCAAGTTTATGCGTTCCGTATTCTAGTCTATCTGATATCTAGAAATCGGAATAAGTTTTGTTGCCAAATGAATCCCGCTACCAAAATTGGAATATGACAAACTTACAGCTCGCTGGCAACTGTTGTGCAGTGCTGTCAACTTCAATGTGAAAACAGCGCTCCGGAATTACAAAAATTTGCCCATCTTTTTGTTATGATCTTTTGTTTGTCGCCGATCAATTAACCGACAAATTTGGATGCATTTAGTTTGTTTGGTATACATTTTTAAGATCAATTAAGCGGGTAAATCTATTATACGGGACTCAATTAACCGTGCAGACGTGTATAGCTTATATAGGAAATATTCGAGTCCTCTTTTTTCGTTCAATTAAACGGGAAAATCAATTAAGCGAGGTTCAATTAAGCGGGGATCACTGTACATAGCTAAGTTAATTAAGCTAGTTTTAATCGTTTTTTGTCTAGCAAGTAAGAGTAATGAATTGAATGAATAAAAATGCCTTTAAAACGAAAACGAAGTCGATTTCCGACTTTTAATATTAAATTTTTTCTGAAGTACCACCAGTCGCCCAGAAATTTTAGTAGGAATCCCTCCCAGTTTTTTGGCGCCATATTTTTCCTGTTTTCTCTCAGAGAGCGATTAGGGTTGACGGAAGAGGAAATATATGCATGAAGTCTTGTGCCCTGTAAAATGGCGTCCTTCGAAATTCGGTAGCATGTACCGTTATGTTCTTACATGTCTAAACATGAATAAATTCGCGACAAATAGCTCTCAGATTTTTGGTGCTACATTTCTTTTTATTCTATCTAAAGGTAGTATGGATTTGGAGAGAAAATATTTAAATGCAGTCTTGTGCTTCCAAGGTTGCTCTACAAAATGGCGTCCTTCAAAATTCTGTAGCATGTGCCGTTATGAGCTGACGTGAAAACTTCAAAAAAATTGCGACACATTTGGTGATCGTTGACGAGGGGAAAAAAAATTGTATGCAGTCGTGTGTTCCTAAGATTGCTCTACTTGCTGTTTCAGAATCTCTCTTATCCTAGATCTATTGAAATAATGTGTTTATAGCGTTTAAAATTTTCTGTGATATTATCTCAATAAGTTATTCCCTGCTGCTGGGCAAAATGAGAGTTGGAGAATTATATGCAATTTTAGGAGTATAGGACGCGATGCACTTGAACACTGCGCATCCACTTTGAGTGTTGAAACTCTGTCGGAAGAAGACTTTAATTGAATTATCATAGTGAACTGCTAACAGGTATGTATGTGTAAATAGATTAAATCGAAGACAACTGGGATGTGTGAATGCATAACTAGAAACTTCATCAACCTAAGGCAACACTGTTTACAAGTTTATGTTGAGTATAGGAGAAACTTTTAGAGACCCGTAGTGGATTTATTTTTGTCGACCGTCGTTGTTATTGTTATTATGTATATGTATGTACACACACATGTAAATGCTATCATTAGGCATTAGGTTGGTAAAATTGTCATTTGTTGTTTTGTTTTTGTGTAGGGCCAGTTTAAGTGAAGTATAAAAAAAATTGATTTGTACCTAATGTTTACCAACAGAAATAAGGGGGCCAAACATTTGTAAGTGTCCTATTGAGATGGAGTTCACAATTTTGGTTCTTTTTTTTTTTGTTGTGAGTTTGAATTTGGTTGCTGATGGCCACAGATAAAACATGTTAAAACATGCCTTGACTAAATTTGCTCATGTTCTTGTAGGCACTACTGATAATGTTTAACGAAAATTGTCTGCCAAGAACCCAGTGATTCCACCCGCCACTTTATGTTGTATCTGATGTTTTGAAGGGTTGTATTAAGGTTTAGAGTTCTCAAGATTACTCCAAATTGTTACCAATAGTAAATTAATATGCAAGGTACACCTGCGTCAACGTTACCATTTATCTGGCAGTAAAAATATATTTGTTCACGTTTAAGGGACTATTCATAATCCTGGTATAACTGGTTCCTCTAAGGCTCTCAAAACTATCTGATTGAAGTAAACCATGCTCTTGTAGCTTAGATAAAACATTTTATGCTGCCAAGTTTAGATACAAATTATACTTGCCTTAAAATATTGACATGTATGTACATATATTTCTTTTTATGTTATATCTATGCCTGGTGTCTGCAAACCCCATTTCCTCAAATCTAAATCTCATTGACGTATCACTAATATTAAAAGCATTTTAAAGCCCTTAATTTTGCTGCAATATCATCGATGGCAACATACGCAAAAAAAAAAACAAAAACAATATCGCGCCAGTTCATCTACGAACTACCCTTGGTCCACTGAAACAAACCGTAATGCGCGGGTGTCGCCAGCCAACAGGGTTATCATGGGGGACAGCAGCACCGTCATCGACATGATATATTTCCTAAGGAAATGCATGTGTACTATAATACGCGCTCCACTGCATGAATCCACATATCAAATGGATGTGCATACATACATATGTACATTAGTGCATACTGTTTTCTTTTTTTCTTTCTTTTGGTGACAGGAATAATTTAGAGTTGTGAGTTTAAGCGTCACAGATGCCGCCATACTTTGCTCTGTATGTAATAGGTAGGTAGCCACAGCGCTATCTATCCCATTGGCACTTGGTGAATGCGAGAAATAGACTCGATAAATAAATTATACAAATAAATTAATTTTCCTTTTAGCTAGACGCTTTACATTTCGATTTTCTCACTATGTACGTCACTATTTTGATGGGATTAACTCTTTAATTTACGTTCGGATAGGGGCACCAAATTTTAACTTTAATCAGATAAATACCTTCAATGGTTCTGAGAAAGCTTTAGGTTCCACAAGTCGAGGGTCGTATCCACTCAGGTATACAAAGTTCATTAGTCAATTAACCAGTTGATAGTTATCTAGTTATTGCTATGATTTAATTTAAATAGCGATATCCTAAAAGCATTAAATCAAACAATTACCTTACCTGGTATGTGGAAGAGTCAGTAAAGAGTACATAATCAAAGTTGTAAAATGCTCGTATTCCTCTCAAATATATAACAAGACGTCACAGTGCAAAGCTATAACTTGGGAGTAACAAGAGATTTTGTCCACCTTGGCCCATCTCATCAGAAATCAAAGAATGACTCTTGACAGTCACTGTTGCTTTGAGGTGACAAAGCAATTGAGTAGTAAGACCCTATCCCGAACAATTAATGAAACCATAACATACCATACTCGGAAATTATGAAACACATTTATCTACTAGCACATTGTCCTCAGTCTATTTCCCACATATCGAGGTTGATAAGCTTGGAGATTTTGGCCTTTGCGTATGATAATGATGATAGTCTAATGAGTTAATATTTTTTTTTTGCCGAGATGTTGATAGACTACATTAGAGCATCATAAAATGAAGCTCATTACACTGCCGGTAGGTTTCAATGTGTTATCGTCGTCTTTGGAAATAAAAGACGAATAGTAGCTTCAGAGATAAGGAGCTCCGCCAACTAATACGACCAAAGCTAGGACGATCATGTGTGTCCTATAGTGTTATCTAGAGTAGAGCAATTATGGTGGTCGCTAGTGCATTCGAATGGTTGAGAATCTAGGACTTGATCTTTGTGTTGTCGCACTGAACTATTAATATTAATTATTCGTTGGCAGTTTTGCCACACTGTTCTGCCAATACACGTTTTTTTAGTTTAGTTTTGCCATAATTATATTATGTCTTGATTGCTACCTTGACTGTCCACAAAGATAGTAATCTAAGATTGATTAAGTTTCCTTGTGCACAAAGTCTTTGCTGCTCTGCCAATGACAAAGTTTTACTTCATGTTAGTTTATAAAAGTTGTATTTCAGATCACTTCCACGTGTATGTCTACCTGCCTCAATAATGAACAGGTTCAATTAAAATATTTTGGAGTTTAACGAATTCGCTCAGATCACATGTTTGTTCGATGTAAAATGCCTTCATCATTCAAATAAGCACGAGTCCAAACTTTTTATATAAAGTTTTACAGGATGTAGTCGGTCGATGTCTGACATAACCCTCCAGCTATTCCTATAAAAGCCGGATAATTATTAACCCAGTCCACAAAATAGACACATTTGCATGTATAGGCACAATATACACATCATTTTTTTTTTTTTTTGCAATGCATTTGTCTTTAATTAAAACTTTAGTCTCACTCAGGTTTCAACCTTAAATTTAAACATTCATATGTACATACCTGCGCTTATGTGTATCCATGTAGACACCAATGTATATTAAATTCATGCCTCAAAATTCTAGTTTTCCATGATGAAAAATTAATCAAGGAACGGAATGCAATTCAAAGGGATATGATGGACTTCGGCGACGTTGATGAGTTTTACCCTCTTTTACTGGCAAAGAGGCCATCATTGTTTCCTTTTTTTTCAGATAGTTTCTACTTCTTTCTTTGTTGATGTGAATGCACTTTCATTTTACTCATTCCATTTGTTTTGTTTTGTTTCTTGTTTCTAAAGCTTAATACCAACTCATTAATTTATCAGAATTTATTTATCCTTTTCCATTTGAAATATTCAGTCGGAAATCGGAACGAAGGACATACAATTTTAACAAAAATGGTTTATTTATCAATAACCTAATTTATCGTATTATGTAAATAAATAATTAAAAAATAATGAAGACAATCAACAAGCGCTTACTGCGTCTTCAGTTTTTTAATCTCGGAATGATCTGCATCGTTTGATATAAGGTTCATCGACCAATATAAAATCCAAATGGGAAACAAAACACCTGTCACGGCTGTATATAACCAATTTCCATAGATCTAGGGCAAGAAATAAATACGTTTTATAGAGCTATAGTCAAACATAATCGTTGCACTTACAATTGAATCAACTAATCCGTATGTGATAGCATCCATCGATGCGTTGATAGCTTTAAAACACACATCGCTCATTGAAAGTTCAGGAAACGAAACAAGCGTGAGAGCCAAAACTTGTAGATATATAACCACTACAGGATTTAATAAAAATGTGTAAACCGTCGTGAAAGTCTTTGTGGCATATCCATGCGTCGTATCAACAAGAATTGCCAATGGACAACTTATTACAGCTATCAAAATTCCCAGTGCGAAATTCAAAAGGCCTATAACTAAGAGAGCCGATCCCAAGCATAACAATGCGGCTACGTGCAGTAGTTCCCGGCCGGCCGAGTTCAAGTGTATAAAAAATGGTACAAACATTCCAAGGACCATTACAAATAAAATGAAAAACGTAACGCTTACGGGTGTTGAAATATCTAATTCGGCGAAGTAACTTCCCAGCGTACTGTTCAGTGGTAGTATCTTAGCAAGAATTCCAAGGAAATATACCATCCCCATAAACACCAAAACCTTTATGTAGGGAAGGTCCTGTTCGTAGTTTTCCTTTGTTTTTTTATTCTCTTCAGACTCATCTTCATCATCCCCACTGTTCAGGCTTAGCCAGACAAGAAACGCTTTGATATACAATGGACCAGCCATTAGAGCAAGACATGGCATGAAATCACCAATAGAAATAAACCGATCATTTTGCACCAATATATAGAAAAAATAGCTCTGGTGGAATCGCTCCAGAAGATTATTCAAACTTCTGGAAATTCCTTCGACGGTCTTCAGAAGAACAACAGCAGCTACATTTTTGTTATTGGAACTACCAGAACTTCGTTTTACGGCTTCAAGAGTTAAAGATTCAATTCGATGTCTGTGGAAAAGTCCATGATTGCCAGTTGGCACCCCGTTCGCCTGACTTACAATCATTGCAAGTATGTGTTTCAAGTTTTCCTTAACTGTGGTATGGGATGCCTTACGTTTCTTTTTAGGGATTTGTTTGTAGCCGGATGGTACACCTTCACGAACAGCCAGACGCTGCACTAAGTTGAACATATCCAAATTAGGAAGTTGTCCATTCAGTCCTTCGATCTTAACATCAATGGATTCTGTGTATAAACTGATATTAGTTTAAATCATCATATCGCAATTAGGCTTACCCGCTTCAAAGTCCTGAATTTCTAAATTTAAAGCAGCTTGAAGTGCTCCAGCCCTTGCTGGCAGGTTGCCACTATTTAGCACTGATTTTTCAGCCATACCACCTTCGTAATAGGCTTCCAACCAAGCGTGCACACCCAATTGTTCTTGCTCGGTTACTAGAAATATCAAATCCTTGGCCCAGTAATTCTTCCCTGTCGATACATATATCATTTTTTTTTTTTAATTTGTATTCTTTTAAAATTGAACCGATTTCGTGTGAGCCGAGTAAACTTACTTCGTGCAAACTCCGCAAACGCTAAAAGCAAAGGAACACTAGGAGTTATGTCAGTATGAACTGAATTAGGTGGACGATATGGAGCTGAAAAAACGATACCCTCAGTGGACCCTATGCGGGGGGCACGCAAGATGCCATAAACGTTTTTTCCTTGAAAGATTTTCCCTCCTCCTAAGGGATAATTTAATGTGAAATTATGAACATGCGTTTCCAGGCCTATTTGGTTCATTTTAGCTTGAACCCAGGAGTATGGCATATTAGTTCTGTGATCTTCTCGTTCCTTCTTAAGTTCATCTAGATATGTTTGCGCTAAACGCCCCGAATCATGTTTCAATTCAGAGTAAACCAAACCTGTGAATATTTTAACCTATTTTAAGGAATTGCCACTTGAATTGAAACATTATTTGAAATACCAGGTGATAAGGCGTTTTCCGATAAATATGTAGAATGATTAAAATCGGGATGACCCAAGCACACGAACCAAGCCAGTCCAGCCAAATATAACAAGAAACATATTTTTCTGTTGTGTTTAATTAAACTGCGTCCAAATTTATTTCTTGGATTAAGAGAAGGATTCGTCAGAAGTCCCATTTTTCACAAAACTGCTGAAAAAACTTTGAGTTTGAAGTTTTGTTTATCCCGTTAGTGTCAAAGCGGTTTTCTAGATGACTTCTGTTGCTGTCACAGTCATGTCATAAAAAGGAAATATGTGGGGTAATTCAGAATAAGGGGAAATATTAAATACTACTTTGAAGTTGACACTTATTAGTGACAATTTGTTGAAACAAATAATACCGCCAAAATCTCTAATTGGCAAATATCTGCCTTTAAAATACTCTCAATAAATAAAAACTAAAGCGTGTTTATTTAGGAGTGTCACAACTTCAAAGTGTGTTGTATAAGTTTGGCGAGCACAATACTGGCGTTGTAAAAACGTAAAACTTTTAACATTTCGTTGAAGTATATTAAATAATGAATACAAATCTCAAATAGACCTTCATTCATCCTGGTTGTTTGGATTTTTTTCAGTATAAATATTGACGATGGCTTAACTTTCATTTTCTAATTAACTTGTTATGTTACGCTGGGAAGAGGAACCAGGAACGCAGTCATTCAGGCTGCCAACATACAATCGAAACATTTCCCGTTATTTACGCACACACACAAACGAAAAGTTTTTTTTTTCTTCTATGAAAAGTAGCAAAATTCATTTCACGGTGAATTTGTGATAGTTCGCAATTGGTTGCGTAGAGTGAAAAAATTTCCAATTTCTTTTGCTAACGACATTGAAATTTAGGAAAAAAATTATCAACGAAGGCGATCAAAATAAAAAAAAGAGAAAAACTCTTGCAAACTGAATTAAATGGCTGAAGTTGCTAATTTGCCACAGGCGCCAACTTCGGAACACTCATCGGTTTCCGTAGATGCCCTGCCTGCCGATGTACCCAAAGAAAATTCTAAAAATGAGGTAAATTCATATTTTTTGTCGACATAAAGTTGTAAATGTTGAAATGTTAATAAATTGGATGTATTTACTCACTTAGTGTGAAAAATCCGAATCCTATACGTAGGTTAAAATTACTTATATATATTAGAGCACTCGAGAGAGTGCACAATTAAAATGAAAGTTTGGCGGTGGCTGGCGTTTAATCATTAGGCTCTATGACCTCGATTCCAATTGCCATATACGCGGCAGATGATGACTTCTTTCTTTTTGTTATTTTCGTGAGGTGAAAGAATGGATATCGATGTTTCGTGTTGCACTCGCTTATCTGCTAAGTAATAATTTGGTGAGAGTGTCAGGCTATCGCTAACAATATTTATAAATGCAATGCGGGGAGCGTACTTTACATATTTTATTAAATTGCCTTTTTTAAAAGGTGAATGATTTGTCTTCGGGTAGTCAACTTGGGACATCGCCTAATCAGGAGAAATCTAGCAATTCTCATCATCATGATTCTGAGTATGACACTGCGAGCGATCTGGAAGGTGGAGCTCATGACGACTACGATGATGACGATGATGATGGTGACGAGGAAGAGGAAGACGAAGACGACGAAAGCCTGGAAGAAGGGGGAAATACGGACACCGATAGTGTAGAGTTTGATGCTGAAAGGCAGCGTGGTGACGGACAGGAGCAAACCGATTATTCGAAGAAAGTGGATGAGGATCGAAGCAATCCGCAATATATTCCAAAGAAGGGAACTTTCTATGAGCACGATGACAGAACTGCTGATGAACCGTAACGAACTTTATTATTATTATTATTTTTTTTAATGCAGAATTTTTTAATTTTTTTGTTTCTAAAGGGAAGGCACTCAGTCACAAGTAACTGAAACAAGTGAAGTCGGAGAAAATAAGTCGACTTCACCCACGACGATTTCTCAGGCTTCTAAAACAATGAAGAAATGGCAACCTGCATCAGGCGTAGACCGTTGGTCTCATGATCGTTTTGATGCTGGTGAACAAGCACCGAAATCAAGAGCTGAACTTGTGTCAGCTTATGGGTAAGACAAGATATTTTTAAATATTATACGATAACATTCGCCGGTTCGTGGGAACTGTTCCTTTCTGTTCTGTTACAGCTACGATATAAGAAATGAAGACGGCCCACCAAGAGCCCGCAGACGTCGTCGCTATGCACGTGGGCCCAGTAAGTACTCCCGGAACTGGGAAGACGAAACCGCGTATATTAAAGCCAGCAATGCTCAGCGTAAACCACCTAGGCCAGAGGACTTCCCAGCTTTGGAAGAGCGACAGAAAATGCGAAAATCGCGGAGTTATCGTGACGAAAAAGAAAACCGTTTTGATCGACAACCATCGGATCGTGTACGAGCTGGAGGACAACAGACTTCCAATAGAGAAAGCAAAGAACACGTTCGACGAAGCACTGGAAACCCGAAAAACTTCCGCACTAGTGGAAGGCAGCCAGCAATGGAGTTCAAGAACAAAAATCGCTCTACTGTTAGCACTGGCACAGGCCATGTAAACTTGAACCGAGCAAATAACAATCTTGACAAGGATATGAATATAACCCGGTCAATCATAAATCAACCAACTGAAACCAATATTGAAACTTCAAATTTCCAAAAAATATCAACCAGCAATAATAAAGCCATGAACATGCAACAAACAGTCAAAAATGTTAACCAACAAACATACAATGGCTACGAGCATGGACAGCCGATACATCAGACACCGCAGTCGGTCAGCAACGCTACTGTAAGTGGATATAACGCTCGCGAAATAAATGATAAATTCACCAACACTCACAGTCATAATCGAGCACCAGTTACTAGTACCAGCAATTTGTCAGCTCGTCTGCAACAAGCTCAGAATCGTAACGATCCCAGTCACGTCGGAAGCGTGCAAATGCACACTCTAGCCAATCAACATAATTCACAAGTTGCGAATCAAAACGCTTTGCAAAGCACTATGCTTGATCTTCAGCAGCAGCAACAACAACAACAACAGCAGCAGCAACAAGTCGTTAATCAACAAGAACACGCACGAACAAAGCGTTATTCGAGTTTAAGACAAAGATCGCAGCATGATACTACCAGTGGGGTGCCTAGTAATCAGCATTTGGATCAACATACTCTACAACAGTTGCATATGCAACATGAGCAACAGCAAATAGCAACGAATGTCCATCCACCACAACAAATAATGTTGCAAGAGCAGCACTTGATACAAGCTAATTTGATGCAACTCTATCATCAAGAAAATCTTCAGGCTCAAATGCAGGCTCTGCAAGTGTCTGGGCTGCCTCAAACTGTAGCATCACAACAACCAGCCGGTGGAAAGCCGCCATACACTGCAATTCAGCAGCAATATACTACAGCATCCTCAGGTCCACCTGCAGCAGCTTACTACCCTGCCACTGCACCTGACTATAGCTCTCCACCACCTGCGACTGGTCCACCCCAAGCTCAGTACACACAGCAACCGACTGCTTTCCTTCAAACGCAATCTGCAACAGCTCCACTTGCCTTTAATCCGACTGCGGCACAGCCTCTTAGCCAGGGTGCAATGGCACCACCAATTGCCGCTTCCGCTTCAGCTCAGGTGCCTCCAGGCACTGTTAACTATGTACAGACTGCATCTCAAAATCCGTCAGCAGCACCAACTGCTACTTATCCGAACTATGCTAATTATCAAAATTTCAATACTGTTGGAGGTACAACGTATTTCGTCCCATCACCCCAACCAACTGCCCGGCCTGTTGTCTTACAACAAAGGCGACCCACGAACGCTATACCAATCTTACCCCCATCAGAGAAGACAAAACGATCGCAAGACAATAAGGAAGACGAATCTAAATCTAACAATTCAAACTCGGGACTGAATACTTCTGTGTCTTCGACTTCTTCGGCCAATGCTCCCATTGGAAGCGCAGAGAACATCGATCATATTTTGGACAACATGTTTGTACAGCGACCGCCATACCAACCACAAACTCGGAAGAGCTCCTCACCACCGAGTGATGATAAATCATCTACCACGTCAGTGGGTAGTGCAGCTGTGCAAGCCGATCCGTCATCTGCTGGTAAATCTCGGATCCAGGATTCATCTACTGTAGGTATCCCAAGCACAAATTAATACGTCTACAGCTTATTACTCCAATTTCTCTTAACGTTTTTCTAACTTAGAATGCACCTCAGACGGACACTGAACCATCCATAACAAATCAGTCGGCAGTACCAGAAGTAAATACTCAGAATGTAGTTACAATGGTCACAGCAACAGATAATGTCGATTCTGGCTCTGTGCTTGCCGAAGGCCCTTCACTTTGTGAGTCTACCGGAAAGCAGTCCGTACCGCAGTAGGAATTACCTTTCAATTATGCAACCTTTTCATTTGGATTATTTGAACCAGCGTTCGTATTAGGTTTTTTCTTGTTTGTTTCCTTTAAATTGTGCTATTGTCGTCTTCATTGGATTTAGATTGAATTGCTTTTAAAGCAAGTTTGCGAATCATGTAATTTATGTGAATTTTCTTTTCCTTAATTTTCCTCCTCAATTTTACCATGGATTATAGAATCTAGGAATACATATAATTGAATTATATAACATTTCGTAAAAGTTATGCAACTTTGAAATACATAAATATAAACACTTATTAGAATATTAAACATTGGAAATTTGTGAGAAAGCATTTACTGTAACCATCTATTCTTTTAGTTGTTTTTTATAATTTATTTTGATCATTGAAATAAAATGCAAAACGAATACTCTCATCAATCAAATGTGCCGCGGTCGATTGACTCCTATCATCGTTCAACTGAACGTTTGACTTCGAGCTTGGCTTGGCCCACATGAGAACTGAGTCGTGTGCTGTTCCATGTCTGTGAAGTGGGATAGTAACGTAAATACGATCGGACTGAAGTATTGAGCAATCGAATGGTTCATCCATGGTCGGTAAGCGTGTACGTCCTCACCTTCCATCAAGGCGCTGCTCGTAACCTCGCTACAAAGGATTTAAACGATTTTACACTCGCAAAACATACCAAAAAAAGACGTAAAATAATCCCATTGAATTTTTTAATGGTCCAACTTATATCAAAAACATTTCATAATTTTATTAACAAACAACACTGCCAAATTATTACACTTCCGCGGAATTGCTGTGCAAGAAAATGATGCTGTTAAAATCGGCACTCGTACCAATTCCATTGGCAAGCGATCTGTTCGCCCTTTGAAATACTTCCTCGTTGACGCCATCAGACGTGCCAGGTAAACTTAATATGTGCCTCGCGATAGTCCTCAGGCGTGGAAAAAGCGTGATCTTCTTCCAGAATTCCAATAGATCCTCGTTGGAATAATCAAAACTCTTTGTTATATAGTACCTGTTTATTTCTTTATCGAGTATGTCTGCGTCGTCCTTGCTTGTTTCCACCGTTTTGTCACTTAATCTGTTGTGAAATATTTCTTTTATCGAATTGAAAACCTCCTGTCGATCTATCTCCGATAGAAATTTAAGGTTTTTAAAGTTTGGATTAAGAAATAGTGCAATTTTATAAATTGGATGATCAACTAGAAACTTGCTTTGAATCAGCTCTAGAGTGTGGAACTTTAAGCGGGCATTTAACCGATGTTCATATAGAACTGGTGAATACTGCTCAATCAGCTTTTTCTTCCACAGTAGTATGCCATTTATAGTGACTTGGTTCTGCCTTATAGTGTCGACACACAATTTGATCACTTGAAAACCATTTAAAATCGTCTTCACAGTGTGTTTGGGAATATCGGATAATGCACTGTGATCTCTTTGGCACGGTCTGGTTTCTTTTAACATTTTTTCAATGGGTTTGTTCATTTCGTAAAATTCTTCTAACAAATCCAGCAGGCATTCACCTTTGCTCATAGTATAGTTATGTTCAACAGTTATGTGGTGAAAAAGTTCTTGAATTTTCACAACCAAATCCGAAATGTTCAATTCGGCATCTTCTACTTGCAGGACCTGGTTTACAATCAATTCTAAGCTATGTGTTACACTGGGTAATCGAGTATAATTCTCGAAAGCGTTAACTAATGTCTCGCTACTTTCATTTAACACAACAATGCATCGTGTATGAAGTTCGTCGGTTTCGATGTATTCCTTCATGATGTTTAGAAAAGCTTGTTGTACTGCCTCGTGAGTGACATTATCCCGGAATTCGTTGGTCCCCAAAACGAAAGCTCGACTTACAAAGCATTTCGTAATTATGTGTACTTTTACTGTTAAATAAGACACACCATTTGACTGAGGCAAATTTTCTTTTACCAAATCTACACTTATGCTCATATGCTGCTCATTGGCTAACAGTTCTTTGATTTCGGCCTTAAGCGTACGTACTCGCAAGGGAATGCCCTGTTTTAAAATGGAATCGATGCTAGGCAAGAAGTCATTTGCGTTGCGATCGCCATGCTTGGCCCCTAAACGGATAAGACTCTGGGCGAGTGTTCGAAAACTGGCATCTTCAATGAAACTTAGTGGTAGACCAGCACTATTGATAATGAAATCTACTAGATTATGCGTCACGAGATTAGTTGCCTCGATAATTGTTTCGCTGGCTACTTCAACGTCAGTATAGTCAAGGGGTTCCGTTTTCGCTGCCGATGGACTTTGCTTTTTTAAAAACGACTTTGACTTTATATCTGTTGCCGTTTCTGGTACTTTATCTCTTTTGTTTGGTAGCAATTTTTTAGTATTCTGATTTTTGGAATTGTGGTTGGTCACGTGAAAAGCTAATTCATTTTCATCAACGCTACTGATGAACGAGTCACATATAGTACACCTATAGCAATCCTGTTTTATATCTGTTATGAGAAATTGATCCTTGTAAATACTACACCCATTGTATTAACTACCATCAGTCAGAAAACTTACCTTTATAATAGATTGTTTCTAGCCAATTCCAGAAAGAGTTCTTTAGGTCCTTCCTTTTAGATTTTCTAAACAAAAAAGACTTTGAATCCTTGTTGGTAGTGTACAATCTTCTTAACTGAGCACAGTTGAGGACTATATTATTGTTTGCTTTCTCCGTTTTGGAATTGGGTTTATACTCGGCTTGATCTTCGTCTAGGTAAATTTCTACTTCCGGAATCAAGGTACTTTCCAATTCACTGCTTTCATCAGAGGATTCTTCCCATTTCTTCAAGTCGTTATCAAATAAAAGTTTATGCGAATTCAGGGATTTAGAATGTTGTTTTCCAAGGCCGCGTTTGACCCGTAATATTTCCGGACAACGCAAGGCATGTTTTCGTATAGATGAAGTTCCATTTCTGTTGGTATACGACACAAATGCGCCACAGTAGCGACACCTAGCAAATGGCTGTTTTTGTCCCTTATAGAAAATCAAGTCCAAAAACTGCCACGCAAAGCATTTAAAATTCGACTTTTGTTTCGTTACGATCAATTTTCTTTCCTTTGGATTTCGGTACAGCTGATCCAATTCTTCACGCGTCAATATTTTAACCTTCTCCAACTTTTTGACTGCATTTCTCCTGGCCCTACTCGATCGAAGTCCCTCAGATTCTGTGGATTGTCCTTCTGCTTCTGGTGACTTGCAGTTATGATTTCTGAGGTGTTCAAGTGATTTTTGGGGATCTTTGTCAAAGATTTCATTACAATCGCGACATTTAAAAAAGTTTTGTTCAACGCCGCCATAAGTGACGGCCAAAAAATTATTCCAAATGGAATTGTTGTGTGTAGCGCTGCCAATGAAATGAAAGTTAGAACTCTCACTTGGATCCTGGAGTTTTTCCTGTATAGCCTCACGCGTTAGCAATGCCTGTGCTAACATATATTCGTAGTTTTGGGCCGTAAATTGCTCCGGTTCCTCGTCAATTTCATCGTAAATCACAATAACGTCGTCGTCCATAATTTCCTGAGCAAGATCGATGAAAATAATTAAAAATATATATTATTTTCATAGCGTTTTAAGTTCACCCACTTACAACTTGTTGCTTGAGTTGATTCTAATTCCCTTTCGTGAGGGAAAACTCTTCAAATTATATGTTTATAGTTAAAATATGTATTCGTAAATAGAAATATGGAATCGAAAATATGGAAATTGTAGAAGCGACCGTGTTGAAAGTAGATGCATTTTAAAATCCGAACCAAAACAAATATATTTGTCGCGTTTTGACGTTTCACATTTTACATATGTCGAAAATTTCCCTCTTTGGGTGGATTCACAAGATATTTTTTATTACATATAATTAATTAACCTATAATATGTAATTAAATAATTAAATAAGGGCCTTAAAGACCTCTTAATAAGAAAATTTAGATTACAATGGAAATATATTGCGGATTGATTGATATTTTCGGACGGTCTCAAGCGGATTGAAATGGTAGTTACTTTTTTTAAAGTATTAAACTAAAAAGGGTTACAAATGCTGTAAATAGCGAAAATTTAAATGCTAACTTAATGTACCTATCCAAGCTCGATAGGTTTATATTTGGGTAGGTATATATTTGAATTCAACAAAATGTCTTTGCATCTTTGGCTGCCTGAACGATTCCAACGATCGGTGATCTGGAGCCATCTTAAGGAATGTGAAATCGCTGACCACTAACTAACTGCTTTAACAATAGACTACCTGAATACATACCTGCACTTACCTATGTACTCTGCAGCAGCAGTTTACCACTCTTCGGTGGAGTGTTTTATAAAGTGTCAGATCCAATTTTATTTCTATATTGTTGTTGTGAATTGTTTAGTTATCACTTCTTATTTGAAATATTCGGAAAACTCAAGTTAACCCGTAGTGTTTGAGAAGATCTGCTTAGTGATATCTTTTAGTGTGCAAGAGAAAAATACGAAATTCCATTGGGGTCCTTGGCACTATCAATAAAACCCACACATCAGCAGTGGACTATAATAACAAAAAAAAGATCAACCGATCTTTCTGCTGCACCGCATTCCAATGATTGTTTCCTCGTGCTTACTCTGATCTATAATCATCCATAGTTATAAAATGAAGTAAATTCACGTTAATTTTACTGATGGTCCAGTCATCTACCCAAAAAAATAAATAAGGAAAACAAGAGTTCAATAAGAAACTCATTTGTAAGATTCTGTAACTACAATGTGTCATCAAACTGTTGCGATTTCTCCAAATAATGTGCGATTAACTATTATTTAAGAGTAGCATCTTATGATTAACAGAGCAACAAAGAAAAAAATGAGACTGATTTGATTTTTAAAAGCGCGCTTGGAAGTACCCGATTGGAAACAGAATGACTGAATTCCTGCCACTATGTGATGTCCTCTTTAATGTGATATCCTTGGCTGGATACTTTTGTGACGTAGTTTTTGACGTAGTGCTGGGATATGCGCTTCTGGAACGCGGTCGTTTTGGTTACTTTACTATAGTTATATGCCTGGTCCTGTTATCATTGGTGGTTTCGCAAATCGTTTCCTTTCGGTGGTATTGGAACAATATGAAGCGCAAGAAAACAGATTCCGTCACCACTGGGGTAGATGCGAATGCTAATCCTGAGTGTGGGTTGGCAGAAAAAAAGGAAACACTGAGTGAAAGTGACAATACGAACATGATGCGAATGAAGGCATATGCCATCGTTGCCGTACACATTATGCAATGTGGGGTTCTGTGGCGTTATGCCAAGCTCTTCGTTCCTGTTAACTTGAGACGTGTAAAACATGAAGTTCGCGATCTTTGCATGTTACGCCTGGTTCATGGGTTCTGCGAAGCGGCTCCGATGCTGCTTCTGCAGCTGTACCTGCTCATAACCATTCAAAGCGACAGCAAGTTTCTCTCGGAAGGCTCTGAGTTGAAACTGAAAACGTTAAATGGGAAATCGTACTCTCCGGGAATGGTTGTTACCCAACAGCCTAGTTTGGTTCAACAACAGACGGAGAAAACCTTTAAAGACCTGAACGTGGTGTCGGCTTCTCTGTCTTTATTTAGCGTATGCTGGGCACTTGCAAGCTTTAGTAAAAATGTTCGGTTACAGAAAGTACATCGTCTAGTTCTTACATGGTTGGGTGTAATTTTCCAATTTATATGGCGACTGGGCACCGTAACATCGCGAATCGCGTCACTCACCGTTTACGCTTCGGTGTATAAATATTGGGTATTTTTGGTGATCATTTTGCATTGGTTTTCCATGTTATTGTGGCTTATATCGCCGAAGAATGTTTTCCATGGTGAACGTATATCAAAGGTGCGAAAAACCTTGTTATCTGCAATGATAGCTTTTGTCTACATATTTGCTTATATTAACTTGCAAGAAGTGAAACACAGACAAAAAATGTTTACTTTCTACACTGTGATGTTTCTGGAGAACGTATTGTTAGTATGCCTATGGTTGGCAGGCATATGGGAACGCAGGACTGAGCAGTGGCATGTGACGCCGTTGTTGATCTTGGGAACATTTGTCATAGGAATCTTCTTTATGCTCCTTTATTACAGGTACTTATCCTTCACTCCTTTTCTTTAAAATATCAATAATACATTACTCAACATAGATTCTTTCACGTTCGTCGTTTAAACTGGGAATCTGGAGGACGGTACCCCTGCAATGATAATGAAATCAAAAACAATGGCAATCGGAGCAAAGGAGGCTGCAAAGTAGACGGGTCGAATGGGCAGCCTGCCATTGCCGGTGTTTTCAATTGTAGGTTTACAAATCCGGTCGGGAAGTAAGTTATTTAACATTTTTCTCCCATACTGTCCATGATTATTTGCTTTTTATTTTTTCTCAAGTGCGGCTACAAAACGAAAGAAAAAGAAACCGACAACATTCATTCCCCCACCGAATTTAAGATATACTCCCCAGCTGGGCTCAGTAAATTCTGTAATAACAAGTAGTGGGCCTATAGTTATGCCTTTTTGGCGAAGACCTCTGTCCCGTTCTCAAGCCGGTTCAAGTGAAAACGAAGGAAGTAGTGCCGGTTCACGTGTAAATATTCATCAAAAACTACAGGAAAAGAAACAAAAGCAACTCGCTGAACTAAAAATCATTGAAGAAGAAATCAAACAGGGCAAGTTGGGGGGCCCAAAAACAAATACAATGAGCTCTGGAGAAGACGGGAGAACTTCACTGCCCAGACAACCAATACCGAGAACAAAAAAACATACTAATTTACTAGATCCAATGGAATGGTGTACAGTGCATCCCGGGATATTGGAAAAAAGTTTTAGTGACTTTGACGAGTTGAACAATCTTAATAAATACTGCGCGGATGAATTGTACTCTTCATTCGGATTGAGTGGTATAAACATTCCAGCTCTAGAACAACAAAATCCACTGCCGAAACCAGTTACCTCTTCTTTACCGTCGTCATCGCAACTCTCGGCAACTGAAAGCAACTCCCTTACTCGCCATGCCGTTCATGCCAGAACAAAAATTCCACATAATGTACCTTTGAATCCACTTCTCTTTGAGAACTACCGCAGCAACCAATCAAGACATGGGAACACAGCCGGAAATTTCGAACATTTAACTCGTCAGAACATCTTTCTCGAAATCAATCATCCTAGACAAATTTCAGGCACATACAGCAGCAACACAGCTGAAAACCCAAAAGGAGGCATTGAAGGAGGACTACCGTTTCCCTACAATGTACTACCACCGCCAAGATCCAAACTTGATAGCCGATCAACACCTCCAACACCTTCAATTACAATAACACAACAGCAGCAGCAGCAGCAGTCACCTCCGAAGGCGATACCTTCTGATTTTTTGTCAAAGTTCTCACAACGTCAATACCATAGGGCTAAAACACCAGAAATACTGTTAGCACCGCATTATCTAGACAATTCACGGGTGTACTACGATTGGGTAGGAAGAGAACATCCGTACAGGTAAAACCAAACTATAAAACCACGCAACCGATTCACAAATAACTGAATTTTAGGTCTCACCATAATGCTGATCGTGTGAGCAGTGGGGATGAAAATCTTGATGTGTCAGCCGCAGACGATAGTGTCTTAGGTCTTAACGAACCTTCTGGACAACGAGCACCTTCTGACATTGACAGCCAGGTATACAACTTTCTTTAAAATGCGTTGATAAGAAAAATAGAACAAAAGGAATTCTCCAACCTAGGTGTCTCTTCCTCGATCTTACACTCTTCCCAGGGAATTTAAGTACTACCGCCGGAACAAACCAAGGAAAATAATAAAGACCGAGAATTTCATCACAAGCACTAATAGCAGTGATGGTAAAGCGATAACATTTCGGTGTTGGTTTTCATTATTATTCATGAAACATTTTCATTTTTCTTTTTTTTTTTTCTTCAAAAGGCGACGTCGATAGTGGCGATGAAAACGAGTCCGAGCGAAATTCTCATTCTGATGATTCCCAATGCCAAGCGGTACCCCCGCCAAATTCAAGAATAGCCCCAAATAACTTTCACAACCATAATGGCCCAAATCGTAGTCAAAATAGAACATTAGCAACCAGTGTAACTCCAACTCAGCAACAGTTGCCTCCACAGCCAATTAAAACGCTTCAAATAGGCAGCAGTAATAGCAAAACCACATCTCCTATGAACGAGGGACCATCCATAGCTGTAAATAACTTAGATTTGATCAGTGGTGTCACTGACGGTGGGCACTTTAGTCAGTTTTCTAATCGGCCGCGAGTGAGAACTTACGCTTTGTCAAAGAGCACTGCCACTCATTTGCCTTACTGCAGACATGAGACGAAACTCTGAAGCATACCCGCTTAGTTTGTTCCCCCACCACCACAACATTTCGCCTTCTCATAAACATCTTATTACTGTTATTTATAAAATAATTGTTATACTTTTTTTTCCTGTGAATCCTCTAGACTAGTAGAAGTATTTATACATTTTTATATTTGAAAAGTTAAGAAAAAAAAATGTTTTTTTAACAAATGTATTTTAAAACATTAAATGTATGTATATACTTATATATAATTTCCATTAATTATTATAATAACTTTAATCAAAGTAATAGTAAAAATGTCCGTCCGTATAAAATGAATGGCTGCGATCGTTTCGTAGAAGATCTATAGATCATCATCACCGATTCCTTCAAATGCTTCGTTATGCACCGATTCCCGACCATTACGAAAGAATACCGTTGTCGACATTTTATTTTTGATCTTTCTTCGCATTGATAGGAAGTTCGATTGTGATTGTATCGGCATATCAATGTCGTTATTCTACCAAGGAAATAGTCAAATAGAGAAGGTATATAATTGCCGTTGAAATGCTCATACCAAACTCGAGATCGTATCCGATGAACTGGAATCACAAATTCGATTAGCTGAGCTACCATCTCTTCGGACATAGCACATGGGTTGGTAAGGTGCATGTTCAGACTAATAAAATAAATAATGCTTTGATATTAATCTTCTTAAATTGAACGAGTTGGCATACTTTGTAAATATATTGGTTTCCATCCTTTTGATGAATAAGTTCATCTACCAAACCTTGAAGACAAACTGACATTAGTATTGCCTGCTCACTAGCAATTGTTATCCATTTAAGAGAATTTTTTGACATAAGATATTCAAAGGATAACTCCAAGTTTTGCATATGATTATCTAGTGAAGAAGAGACTTCGTCGTTCTATACAAAATAGAGATGTAGATTAAGTTTGTCGGGGTGAATGAGAAATAACTTACATTGTGGATGGTGGTTACTCGCCAGCAACGCATTCGAGTAACACGGAATTTGGTTTCTTGTATTTTTTGACCTAAATGCGAACGGATGCTTAGCTCTCTGTTGCCAATTGTTATGACCCCCACGTTGTTTGCTTCGGGGTAGTCAACTGTAGCATTAGAAAATTGCACGCATCCATATGAAGGAAGATTCCTAGCAATCTCTATGTACTGAAATGATAGAAAATTGATATTACTGTTATTCTAAAGTTATCATTTTAAATCCCAACCTCTTTTTTGTTACCCCTCTCTTGAAGATTGCGTAGTTCTTTTTTGACTTCAGGGCTTACTATTATCCAGTCTCGTTCAATATCACTTATAGTTTGTATAAAAAGTAAGTTTAGAGCAATTTTATCCTGCATCAATTGTGTATCATAGCACAAGTCCCAGTAACTAAAATAAAACATGATGCGTTTCTACAATGACTGTTTCAACATATGCTCAATTTACCTCTTTCGTATAACTATTTGGCAATCCTCAGCTATTCTTTGTGATATGTAAGGTGATTCAAAGTCCATTAACTTCCTGATAAGAATGACGCCACCATCATTGTCTTTCCTCATAAGGAAAAGTGAGAAATAATTTATATAGCTACATGGCAAGTCTATATTTTGGCACGCCTTCGAAAGTACTTTCAAGGAGTACTCATTTGTATAACAATTAACTGATATTCGATAGCCGTTCATAAGATGCACATCGATGGTAGTCTCTCGTGTATCAATGGACGAAGATTCTTGTTGTGCGCTTAAAAGGAACGTTCGCAACAGTTCGGATTTCGAGATTACAGGGTCCTGTCCGACAACCTGTACATAATGTTCAAGTGCTATTCGTCTTTGTTCCAACTGATTATGTGTTAAAGGAAGCAACTTTTTTGGTGGGAAAGTTGGAAGCGAAGCATTTGGTGTGGAGGCTAACGACCGCTTAAGTTGCTCATGAAGACTGTGCAATTGTTTAAAGCGCAAACAGCAGTGAAAACTACCATTTATATGAATATTAAATCCCTGAAATGTATAAAATTCATATTTTGATAATATACATACATATATTCGTTTATCTAAACCAAGTTAAAAGCTTACCGTGTAGGTGGAACCAGTTGTGTCATTGTAAAATTCTTGTGTATCCGGAATTGAAAAATGCATTATGGGTAATTGTTTTCTCCTTCCTGAATATTTTCGGCAAAGTTCAATAATATAACTACGACTTTAACTTAATTCCTCAGAATCCAATTGAAAAAATCCTTTCTATACACAAGTGAAGAGGACTGACAATGCGCCCCGCTGTCAAATTTAGAGCAACCATCAGTCATAAATCATCAATTAAAGTTAATACATACAAGTGTTTCTATTTGATCTTTGTTCAAGCCATCGAGTAGGAGGTACTAAGACTTTTTTTTAAATCAGCAATAGATAGAGACAAACACTGTGCGATTTTGACACCGAAAAAAAAGAAAGTCTTATCAGTTTTCTTTGAGATGTTTATTTCATGTTTTTTTTTTTAGTATTGCATAGAGTAACTGATTACGCGTTTCTTATAAAAATATTTTTAAACTAAACAAAAACTTGCACTAACCCCAGACCCCACCAGGCTACAAAAGGTATTTTTTTTTATGGGAAATACTTGAGCATCGCATGAAAACGCATTGAAATTTGACAGCAAAATTAGTTTTGTTTGATTCGATGAATTTGATAATTTTATTTAATTAAATAGAAATATGGATTTGTTTATAATAAAAATCATCAAAATTATTAAGCTATTAGTTCCATGTAAATTATATTCTTATAATTGGTAGTGAATTTCCACATAATTGGTTTGTCAATAATTTAGTATCGGGATTCAACTCACATATCAGTTGAAAAAAAAACCACAGATTATATTATGATTTTTGTAACCAAAATTATTTTTAGATGCTTTCTAAGGCTGTACATTTGTATGAGATTTGCTTAAAATCTTTCTTATGAAATATGTTAATAGTTTTCTCTATTGAAAAGCTGGTGAATTGAAATGATGAACTGTTTAACCAGTATGCCTCTCGATGGAATAGTAAAACACATAGAATAGAATAGTACTTTCAAATATAAAAAAAGAAAAACTATGTTTGACAAAACTATCAAACTCTAAGCGAATAAAATAAACAGAATTATGCGAAATAACCTGATCTCTTGAAAAGTTTTTCTTCTTCATTTTAAGAGAATCACGCTCTTAGTTAAAGTAAAAGTACATACAAATACAATACGGAAGAAAAGCACAGGCACAGCACATGAGCACACTAAAGATAACAGTGCAGTCAGTGCGGTGCGACAATCGTCCATCTTGAGTCGTTCTATTTGTCTATTTTCTAGTCGAAATTCGGTATCGGTATTGGTCGCGCTGTTGTGAAAATAGAAATATAAAAATAAAAATGTAGTGTAATAACTTTTTTTAAGTGAAGCATTTTTTTTTTAAATATCAACTGAAGTGAAATTATATAGTCCGTACTAACGACCTGTTTATTTTAATTAGCAAATGTATGTTGACAGTTAGATGACCCGTGCAAATTCTTTCTTAAGTGCAGCGTAGCTTTTTTTTGTTTTTTTTCGATTTGCAGTGCATTTGGTGTCAGGACTTCATTAAAAATTCATTGTACAGCGTTACATAAAAAAAAGTGAAAAACTACAGCTCATTGTAGCGTAGTTCTGATAAGAATTTTTTTTATTTCATTGATAACACCGAAAACAAATAGCTAGTCGCCTACCTGGTAGATGTATGTAGATTAATTTCCACAAATTATTGGCAATAAATCTTTGGCCATTTACCATAGAAAGAGTTTTTCGTTCTTTTTTCGACTTATTGATTTTTCTTGGGCGACGGAGAGTAGCTACATATCGACCGGTAGAATGATAATATAGATTAAAGTTGGCGTCATAACTAAATAAGTATGTATCTGACAATTTAAGGCTTTTTTAGTAGGGGTTGGAAGTACTGTGACAAAGCAGCTGGTTGTGTACATAGAGTAGCTCTGACGTGGAAATAGTTATATATTTTGTGAGATTCTCAAAGAGATTAAAAGAAAAAATATTTACCTAAATATGTCATATTATTTAACATCAATCATTGAAGGAAGTTGAATAGGATGAAGTTGAAAAGCTGCGAAATGTGACAACATGGTGAAAGTAATTGAAAGTGCAGTAGGTACTATGGAGAGAATATAAAGTTCAATGGAAAAAGGGGGAGTTTGTTTTCGAAGGAATAACATTGATGGCATCGCATCTGCAACAACAATGCGCTGTACGAAGACTGAGTCACCCTTTTTCGTTATATATTCTTTGAGTATCTAATGGAGGTCACGAGATGTTCTTCAAGTAAACCGGAGATATATTTGCAATTGTGTGATAAGAATTTATCTTTCCTATTTGAACATTTTTCATTACGAATTGGATTGTTGTGTCATCTCACGGTGTGATTTAACGCGTGTAGGTATTTGTTCTCGAAACAGTCGCTCTGTGGATTCTTTGTTTAGCTTTGTTATTTGTTGGAAATGAAGGATAACATTTTTGTTGACAGCTTTGTTAGTTTTCAGGAGTTTGCACAGGGAAGGAATTAAGTTACCTCTTATTTATTTATATTGAGCAATTGGTACAAGGGTTGTTTAGAAAGCACTCCATTTGAATAATTTTCCAGGAAACAGGTTTTCGATTCATTAAACAGGAAATATGTAGTTCAAAAAGTGAGTAGGTACCTACATACAGTCGACCTTGTAAGTAAACTAACGACAAGACAATATAAATAAAAGCAAACAAAAGCTAAGGGTGTTTATTACTCGTTGTAGGTACATATGTACATATGTATATTATTTTAAACGTTCAATAAAAGTATGAACATTGTTGTGAAAATTAATTATGTTTTTTCATCGTTATTGGCGTCATTAGGCAAATAGAAATGCGCCCCAAACCCAACAGTCGTTGTTATCGACTTCCTCGAACAGCACCAGATCTTTGACTTGTTTTGAAGCTATTCGTTAAATGTAGACTTCACATTCACATATTGTTATTAAGAGAAGAAACGCTTGCATGTAAAACAGAGCCAGATGAGGTAGGGGATACTTTCATAAAACAAATTTAGACCTCTTTTGAATTCTTATAATTCACTTGCGCTCTAGGGGTTATGAATTCCCTAATCTCACAGCGCTAGTGTTGATGTAATGATTTTGAGATTCAGGTAGTACAAGGTTTCAGCTGTTTCTCCAAGGGTGGTGTCCAGAATAACTGGGGAGAATTATTGTTGACGTTGCTTATTTATAAGTATTTCTCTCGAACCTCCTAATGTCATTATCACTACTCAGTACGATCAACACTTCAAGTCATCATATGGCTACCCTAGTGCTGGTGTTATGCCTAAGCAGTAGAACTGATCGACTTTCTTGGCATCATGAATTAAGCTCTGATGATAACTACTACGAGTTCATCACGGCCACGTATTGCCGTTCCGACATCAACACTCGGTTCCGTTTCATTCTGGCAGGATAGGGCGTTAATATGTTTGTACAGTTTTGAAACACGCATCAACAATGCACTCCATCGTTGAATTTTTGCTGTAGATACAGTGTACTCTCTCCTTACGGACACCTCTTATAAGCGGACACCTCCTATAACCGGACAGATTTCAAAGAACGGAAATTAAAACATGATTTTTCATATTAATAATTCCCTCATAAGCGGACTCTCTTATTACCGGACGCGGACACCAATTATCATAACCGCAATAGAATTTCGCTCTCTCTTAAACGGACGAAATACAACTCGAGCACTTTTTTAAGTTTTACATTCTCCGTTATGTTGGTTTTTTTTTTCTTCTTTTTTCTTTGCGCTTTGACAAGAAACGAAAAAATTGCAATTGGAGAGTGTTCCTGTGCGGTGAAAAATTGAGAAAAAAAAAAGGTTCAGGTATCTAAACAGAGTAGGCTGCGGCGGCCGTCGACGTTCCGATCATGAATTCCCGTTGCATTTTTTGAATAGGAATATGAACTTATGTAAGTGTATGTGTAATTTTAGGCTTGAATTCCACAGCCCCAAATGTATTTTTTTAAGCTTGCCAATTTAGGTTTTTTCCTCAAAAGCGGACACCTCTCATAAGCGGACAAATTTCTTGTAACCGTCAGTGTCCGCTTATGAGAGAGTTCACTGTAACTCTGTCACAATCATAGGACTCAGGTCCTACATTAACCTTATAATCGACGTCCGGAATCAATTGACTGCAATTATTTAGAATTACATACATATTTTTAATACCTTTTTAATTCATTTTTCTACAAATTTTAGACAAATACTTAGCAGCTGTACTTTTCAGTCAAAGAATTATAAAAGTCTATGGATACCAGTGAAAAGTTTTAAAAGTTATTTAAGTAAAACGTTTGTTTTTGGTGCTAAAGTATGTGTTTAGTTTCATATGTAGCACTTAATGCTTTTTAACTTTATCAGTATAAGTAATTTTTGATATACAGTATGAGCTATGGTATATCATTGTGTGTTAAATAAAGAAATATTAAAAAAATAGGTAAAATTTACGCCTTGCCAGCGTTGAATTAAACCCCAGTACGTAGTTAATACGTATTATAAGGCAAAGTTTTAAATAAATACCACAATCACGGCGTCTACACCGCAATATTATCGAAGGAAAAGAAGAATTTATGCATCTACCGGCAGCACATCAAACATTATGATGGATCGGGAGAGCCTTAGCGAATGGGCTAAGGACAAACCCTTAAGTATTTTACAGCTAGATCCAGCCGATCGTGCTGTTCTAAGGATAGCGGGTAAGTCATTATAAATACACATATATTTACATATATATATGCCCTTTGCAAAGAAATCCGAATTTATATGTACAACTTGTAGGTTTTATAGACTTTTCTAACTAATATAATACTATAATTCTGAGTAAAATAGTACTTCGCCTTGTTCTGATGTTTCTTACCTCTTATGTTTAATTCTTCAATATTATACATATGCACATAGCATACGTCAACCCTTTTCGAGCACTGATGCTGTCATCTGAATTAGTATTACATTATTACATATCCGAATCTCAATAGCATGAGCCGTAACTTATTTTCCAGTTCAGCTCCTACAAATAAAAATTATATTCAAAAGTTTTGTACAAAAATCGATAAGCAAAATATATTCATTCATATGTATATGTAACCCTCTTCTCTTACTTTTCAGTCATTAATTTCACTTATCTAATTCATTTTCTTTTAACATTCATTATATTCCTGTTTCCTCTGTTTCACAATAGAAGTTAAAAGTTAATTAAAGATTTTTTTTTGCTATTTGGGTGCTGGAAGCTATCATACATATATAAAATATATTTTTCTAATCGTTTCCTTTATCGTCTTTTAAATCGTGCAAATGCTAGTGTGTTAATTAATAATAGCGTTCTATATGGGAATATTAAAAAAAAAATTAACATCTATAACTTTCAAGGTCAGTTTTAGACAACCATTCTAGTGATGAACAATTATATCAGACAAAACAAAATAAAACGGTCTTTCCTTGAGTAGTAATTATAAACAGTTACTAGAGTAATCAATTAATCATTCAATGGCTTCTTTTTGAGTAACAATTTCCAGTTTTAATTAAATCATACCGAAGTGTCATTTACGAGTAAATATGAATGCGTAGGTATACAGATGTCCAAAATATCAAGATCAAATATAATATGTATACAACAAATCCTAAATAGACGTCGATTATTACTTATTTTCTTTATTTTCAATGGGGATATACTCTACGAAATGGATTGACAACTAAATCACAAAGTTGTCAATTCGATCCGTAGATAGCTGTCATAAATTTAGTGTATGTATTAAGGTGACTGATGTCATTCTCCACTTGCGCACGGCACCGAAGGTAGGATACATTTTACTATGTTTTTCTACCTACTGAATTGAATTTGAAGCTCTCCGGGTCTGCGCATTGATGTCCATTCGCTACATGTTCCAACTATTTATGTCGACAAATTTTAGCATTTCTGGTCAGTTCGAAGTTCGTTCATGTACCTATAGTTATGGTTATGTTTTTTGCACGGACCTTGAAACTAGACTAGGTTTAAAATGCTCACACAAAACGGTAGAGACAATTTTATATGGGGTTCTAAGACTAGGAGAAAGGAGACTGATGCCTTTGTAGTTCGTCCCTACTCCATGATTGAAATTTGCACGTTATACTGATAACCAATCATTTTAAATTAGATCTAGTTTTCGTTTTCCTTAAAAAGCCAATGAGCTACAACTAATTACCAGCAAAAACTAATACAAATAAAAGTTTTTTTTCAAATGTTCAACAAAAAAAAAACAATTTTTTTTTTATGAGCAATATAATTGAACAATCAAGCAAAAAAAAAAAAAATTCAAATTACTACATATTTAGTTCCCATCGCGGCAACAAAATTCACTTGCATTTGCACATAAACCGGAAACCGTTAAACAACCAAATGGAATGGAAACCAACCAGTAAATGCTGTGGTAATGTGCGTAATTTGTGTTCAATTCCAATTACATACATAAATTCGCCTTTCACCACAAGATAGGTCTGTGAGAATTCAAGAATTTCTCCCATGCAACGTTGTTGAGAAAATAAATAATTAAACAAAAAAAAAAAAAGAAGTAGCATCGCAATTCTAACACCTTTTCATCGTCTGTACTTATTCACCTGGAAATAGCTATCAAATGATTTTAATGGTCACGGCCACATGTTGTTTATTCTTCAACAGCCATAGGATATGAATCAGTTCTTTTAGTTTTAAATGACGAATGCCACTTAAGAATTCCAATCACGAATCAGTTTGTGTCATTGATGTAAACGTTACCTTATTTAAGTTCCAAGCTGTGTGTTTCGTGTTCATTTTGCCAACTAAGGCCACAATTACTGCGTAATCTTAAAAATAAACAATTGCTCCAATAGATTGCCTTAGAACTTGAATATGAGTTGACACAGTACGAGTATTTGTGGTTTTGCGGTAATACCCTCACATACCTAGATAGTTTTACGCACTTGATAGGGTGTCTTATAATGCAATATTCATTCGTTTGGTAAAAATACATATAGTCTGCACTGGTATGACGACGTGACTTGACTTTGAAGGTTTCAATATCGAGCTTAACTTTTCATATGGACGTCGAATAAGATCTCTACAATTCTTGAATCTTGCTTTTTGCGCTTTCTCCGATACACCCTGTTCAATTAAAGAATTAAAAAAAGAAAACTAAATTACTGTCCATGTGTAACCTCTTCTCCAGAAACATGTGTGTTGACAAAAGTTCACTAGTGATGGCCGCCTCATTGGGACGTGTTACTCTGTCGCCCTTGGTTGGCGAATTGTAAAGTTTCTAGGAAAATTATCTTTTGTCTCTAGTAAAATCTATGGGCAACAGTCGTACATGTCGTATGGGTACGTCATTTATAAAAATAATGCTATATTGCCCAGCAGCTTTCAAGTTTAGTAATGGCATTGCAAAGTATAACGATCCTCATTCGTTCTCACTTAGAGGCAAAAGTTAACTTGAAATGTATCTTCTTGGTGGTATAGCTGCATAAATTCATTCACAAGCTCTTAAGCATGCTGTTTATCTCGGTTTCAATGACTTAATTATCTGAAATTTATTCATGAAGTGGGATTCAATAGCCATTCGTATTGTTTTGCTGCCGGCAAAATGATAAGATCGACCGGTTAAACATAACCTCATCGATCTTGGAGTTATTCCCGACGCTAATTTGAGAAAAAGCACACTGTTAGGCGGAAGCAGGGCACTAAGAACACCCATTCAACAAGAATGAGGCAAGCAAGTACTAATTTAAGAATCTTATTCACACATTTAGAATGCAGGAGGCAACGTTTGCTAACATTTAGGTTTTTTCTTTTCGAAATGTTTTATTTTTGTTTTATTGACGGTCTTCTATTTATTTTTGTCTTTTAACTCTAGTACGGATATGGAGGAATTATGATGAATGAAGATACATATCTACTTCATGTTTGCGTCCACTCGAGTGGAAAATAAAAGAACAAAAAATATAAATACGATAAACGGTTTGCCCCTAGTGGCCCATTGGCACACTTCTTTCCCTATTCTGTCACGGATATTTTTTTTTTTTTTGTTGAATGTAAGTAGCGTTAATTTATATTATAATACATACTTCCATAGTGTTAAAGAAATTGTTTTCAATTGGGTAATTGTGTACGTGAATACGACCCGGTAGATAGAAGTTTATAGAGTATGACGAAGTACAAAGTTCAATGTCAATGTCGCATAAATTATCAATAAAAGGGGTATCAGATTGTGATCGATGTTTATATATTTGTATGGGTCTGTATCTGTACACATGTGAATAAAACTATTATTAGATAGCATTTTCGCTGGTTCGTAATCAAACCTAAGGGCTTTTAAAAGATGACTCAATTGCAGTGACTGTACTGACATCGTTTTGGTGAATTTCTAGAGAAAAAGCATGTTGAATGATTTCATTCATAAGAGACACTTATGCATGTTTATGCGAACCAGGCAATTCTTACTCATATGTTAGATCATGTCTCACTCTTGGTTAAAAGTGAAGTAATTTGTTTTTTTTAAAGAAAAGTAGGGTATGACTATGAGATTATGGAAATTTTTCTTTATATAGGTATACGCTCTATTTAGAAAATAACGTGCAAATAACATTTTACTAAAAAGAAATCGTGCCATTGCATACTTACCGCAGATTTTTTACTATCTTAACTAATCATTCTGAAACAAAATGTTTCAAAAGTGTGAATAGATTAACTATGTATGTATGTTTAGTATATACACATGTATGTATTTACAATAAGTGAATACAATGTATGACTCCTTATTGCTTTGGTAATCTTCTTTAATGTGCATCATGAGGGTCTTGGAATTTGTCATAAAAAAAAAGAATCATATCCTTTCGAAATTGTTTCCCTAAATCAGACCTCTTAAGTTTAATTAAAAAATGTTTTACTATTTCATCACTAATGTTAAATTCGTGTGTAAAAACAATGATTAAAGCATGTCCTACTTACTTTATGCGTTTCAGTATACGTACATACATATGTGTATATTCATATATCACAAGACTCATATTTTAAGGCAACATTTTGTCTTTTTTAAAAATAAAAGTCTTACAAATTGGGCGTAGAGACATAGTTTAAGTCTTTCATATACACAGTTTGGTATAGTTTGGATTTCTAATAATAATTTTTGGATAGACGACCGCGGCGTTCTGAATTTTCGGTTTAATTTTAGTGGGCGTTCTGGTGGATGGATTGTTAAAAACCAAAAAAAACTTTTATAAACTCTTATGAACTTTAATCATTTTAACTCAATGTTATTGGCCCGAAATCTGGTGACGTACCACCGCACGTGTCGGTAGAATGTTCGATGATAATCCTAAATATATGAATGCATTAAGTGGTTTATCTTTATTATTTGATTTAGTTACCTTCAAACAATGCAGAATCTTTTTACATGTTTGACAAATTTTATTTGAACACATGTATTTGAAAAGTGGGTCGCCATATTCGACCCACTGATGCCAGGATAAGACGGTTCTTAAATGGAAACCAGAAAGGTATCTGGAGTATTCTCCCTCATATTCTAGACAGATACTTTTAGTCATTAATCAATGTGTGAACTACTGAACTTGAGTCCTGCTATCATTGAAAATATATAAAAGTACAAAGATTTCCTGCACTATTAGACAAGAACTTTCGAACTTTCTCGGGGTCCTGAACATGAAATACAAACTCTTATGAAGAAACATCTTCATAGACTAAATTGGTAGTCAGACCCTGTCTTTAGAGTTTGTCTGATGCTCTCTTACCAATAGCTCAGTTGACGGAAAAACTAAAATCAAGTGTTGTACATTTCAAAATGAAGTATGAGAGATTTTTTGACTTAGCCTATTGAGAACAAAAGTTTTGATGGTGATACTCATCACGCAAAACAATAAACTTATTGCTGGAAGTTTTAATGTTTCATTATTTCTTGAAACACCCAAAGCTTTTGTTTTACAAGATCAAGTGATTCAACTCTTTAAAATAAATACTGCTGAAGTTACAAAATTAACAGAAATCAAGCATTTGGGTTTGGTGAAAACATACTAAAAGACTAATTGAAGACCTAAATAGTTTGAGTTATTTGACAATGTCTTTAAAAATTGTCTTTAAATAGACGAATCCCATACTTAATGACATTAAATAATCATTTAACTGAACTAAAGATGATGTCAACACTTCACATACAACTTGTTTTATTTCAGCTTAAAGATCGATCGCCCTTAATGAATAGAAGTATGTACATACATAAATGTGTACATGTGTGTATCTATAAATAAGTTTAAATAATTAAATAGACATCCACAGACCCTGTCATTGACTTAGGATCAATTAAAAACAATAAAAATGATTTGTAATTGCGGTCTGAACTATTTAGAGATAAACAAGAATCTTGCTTGACTTCTATCCGTGTCCAATCACTCTATTATACTGTGTCAATTTAGTTTAATTAAATTTTAAATATTCGTGCCAAGTGCTATTGTGCATGTATGAGCTTAATTCATTAAATTTTTTAAACCCTCTTACTGCAATGACATCATCATGCTTATATAAATATCTAAGTACATGATGTCGAACAAGGGTAGCACAGGCATGATCTCATTTTTTAGTTTTTAATGTGGCATTGTCCCTGAACCTATCCCAATCTAACGAGTTTCCTTATTTTGTACTACACAAGTACATACTAAAATGAATCATGCGCAAGAAATAAAAAAATAAATAAATAAAATGGAAAATTAAGTAAATAAATACACGCGAGAAAGAGAAAGAGTCCAACTTGCAATCTTTCAATGGAAATATAAAAAAAAAAACAATTTCAACGACGATGCAGAGGAAAAAAGTTCATTGCCCCGGGGATAAAGCAACATGAACGGTTAAAATACATTAATAGTAGTCGCGCAGAAACAGATGGAAGTTGTTGCGGCGAAGTAGTAACATCAAATCTCCAACACTACTTATGTACGTTTGTATGTGGTTTTCTAAAGTTGCCGGTGCATGCGTTGCTTAGGAGAGGGGTCGACCGTAGTAAAGATGTAAAAAAAAAACTATTCTGCACGGTTGGTGTAACACGCAATACAAACACAATGTATGTACATACATTAGTGATGCGAGTGCATGTGTTTTTTTTTTTCAATTTTTCTATCACCTGATCCAGTTACAAAGATACAATTGCAGCGGAGAGCAGAGACACCAGCTCAGTAAATGTATCTATGAATCTTTCTCTGCGGTACCAATTAGTAGTATATGTACATATTTAGAAAGACAATGTTGGGAAACATGTTTAGATTCATGCTATAATCTCCAATTCATAGGGTTAGTCTATTTTTTCGTTTGAATCCTATACAAACACAAGAAGCAATAAAACACACACTTGCAAAATAAATGCTTTTAACTTCGTTAGTTAGGATAAAATAGTGTTGGTGTCACTCTCTTTTCTTTCTCTCTGCAAAGGCAGCTTTTTAAAGCACGCTCTTAAATAAGGTGCATTGCCGCATAAGCATAATTAAATTGTGGACCGGTTTTGCAGACACGTGATAGAAAACACAGTCTACGTGTGAACGTGGGCATTTTTTTTTTTATGTAAACAACAAAATGCTAGTTTCTTGTGGAACGGATGAAATAGGGAATTGTTTATCCTTTCACTCACTATATAAAACATTGATGGACACTGAACGTCTATTTAATATTAAGCTTTTTAAGACGTAGTTTTTGAATTGGGGAAATACCCTATTAACAGTTTGATAATTCATATCTATTTTTTGCTCAGAGTAAGTCACTTACACAAAGATACACACAAACATCTCTCTTCCATATTTCACTGTTTTGAGCAAGTTGACTCTTATTCGCCGTACCAAGTCGTCTGGAATTCAACATGGTATGGTTTTTAAAACAGGGGTCCAGTCTCCAGCCAGCCAAATGGAGTTTAAAGACTAGACTGAAGCTCAATAAGATGAATGCCGTTTGATGTAGTACCTATTTAGAGTTCGAATTCGTTAGACTTTTCAGGGTTTGGTTTGATGAGAATATTTAGTTTATTTGTCGAGACTCCAGATGATCACACAGCACGCTGAAAATAGTTTGCCGTCTTATTCTATTTGGAACCATAATTTATAGGTTGGACTACGTTGCTAATCTCGCGTAGCACGAATTCAAATAAAAATGGCAATCGAACTACCATGTTATCGATCTTAATCTATATGTACACATACGTACATATGTATGTACCTACTACAAATAATTTTACACAAATAGCTTTCTGTGTCAGTTGTTTGCACATCTCCATGTTCTTCTTTGTTTGCAATCGTCGGTTTTTATGAAAACTATTCTAAGTACATACTCCTAAACAGTTTCGTATTTCGGGACTCAGTTTTTGCTGTGCACGGTGCACCTAAAGTCCAAGTGCAGCAAGAAAAAAAAAACTCCCGTCATCTTTTTAGCTTGTATCTGAACCACATAGTAATTTTTTAAATCTTTTCGTCGGCAATGAAGTTTCCATTTATGTTGACTTCAATAAATTTCAGAGAGATGGCAGCACTTATCCAATTCCAATTTGAACGTGCGTGTTGAAAAGTTGAAACAACTTTTTATCGTTTATCGTTTGAATTAAAACACAAAACACCCATTGGGTGTTGTTCAATGGTTTTCTGTAATCTTTTTTAGAACATGTGAATTGAAGTTAATTAGCCGTGTTTGAAACTATATTATTTGCGGATAATTTAGCGGAAGTCTGTTTGAAAGTTATCTATACAAATATCAACTTGAATTGTCTATATGTGTTTGATGGCAATCAAACTAGCCATTTTTGGCTAGGTTTTATTATTATTATTTTTTAAAGTTCAATTTAACATTATTAAAGTACAATGTGAAGCATTGACGCACGCCTACCACTAGTATTATTCAACTTGCTGCTACCTTGACCTTGGAGTTTGTGCTTTAGTAGTCATGCATTGCTGCTAACGGCTTATTTCCTCATATGTATTGTGCCTAGCCTAATATAATTATCAATGAACGAATTGAATTTTGATGAATGAACTGAACAATGACTCAGACTGGGCGCCAGCCTCTGAATGCCTTTTCAGAATAGTAATTATTGTTTAAAATTTTAAATTGTACGTACTTACATACATATGTATGTATGTATGCATGCAAAAAATAAAAAAAAGCCGAGCGAACTATTATTAAAGGTGAGCTGAGTATTTAGATTTGATTTGCAAAAAAGTGCACCAAATTAGTTGAATTGTGGTAGACAACTTGATGATATGATATGCATATCTATACAGAGTTTCAAATCAGTGGTGCACCTTCCAAATTTAAATGACATAACAGTAGTAGACAAAAAGTGTATGTTATTGTCATCACTTCTCTTTCATACTCTATGGCGTCCATCCGGAGAAAGAGGACTTGCTTCAATCTTCCTCTTTAGTTCTTTGTTTAACACCTGATCCACACCCATGCTCTGTCGAAAGCTAATTATATGATGGTAACATCTTGACTGTTGCAGTAATGCCAGGAAGCGTTTATGCGACTGAAAAGGAGCCCCCTCTCGATATGAACCAGCGTTTTAACTCTACACTGCATCCTAGGGAGACATGGGCAGCGTTTGGGCATTGTCTGCAACGATTAATGCAGGAGTTGAAGAAATGAGAAAGAGGAAGAGTATGAACGATCTAAACTGTTACGTTAGACAATTTAAATGGTTTCAGGAGTAGATAGAGGTTTGAACCCCAGCGTTCGTAACAGAATAGATCTACTCTTGGTCTAAGTGCACTTTTTTTTCCAAACGACCACTCATAACTAACGAACTATCGCTCCATTACACTTTATTGGTCAGCGAAGCCCTTCTTCATTTCTAAGGCGCTCTTGCGAACAATACGAGATCAGTCCACCGTTTCTCATGTCTCTTTTATTTCGTACCCTACTAACTACAAACAAGCCAACTCATAAACTACCCCATTTCGTAACCTCAAGAAAAGAGAATATATCGTAGTAGGTGTATTTATAAAATAAATCTAAATGCTCGCCATCCCGAATGTAAAGACATTCCTAGCGAAATATGCTGCATATGCAAAATACCCGCAACCAGGAAGTGTTGAGCGTATTTTGACTAAACATTATGAATTTAGCTAAAGTGTTGACTTCAAAGTGTAGTCGCCTTATACATATTTCTATTCCCGTCCACATGCGCGTCTCTATCTTAATAATTACAACACAACCGGGACGCCGGCCGGCATTCTATTTTATTTTATTTTAAAACTATGTTTATAACACAAGCGTTGCAAAAGCAAAAAAATATAAGAGAAGCCAAAATTTGTCGTTCGTACACTCCAAGTATTGCTCACAAAAAAGTGCTAACCCAACTTGTTATCATATGTATAATCTCCCATACATGCACATCGAGGTTTTATTTTTGGAAACTTCATCATAGCATTCAAAACTTCTGAAAACAGCAGTCCAATGGAGCAGTGGCTCTCTTCATTTATTAATTTTTTTATTTTTTTATTTAGTAATACTGACCTAGGACTAAGTAGGTGTTTTAATCGCATTTGCATGCACATGTATGGGTTGAGTTGTTTCTCTCTTGTTCGATGTTATGATGCTTATTTTAGTTCAAAGAAAGACGAAACGAGTAAGTAGGTACACGTTAAACATTCAAATCTAAGAAAGAACAAAAAAAAAGTTGAGCGAGACCGAAAGAGAATACAACAGAAAAAAAAAAGGTTTATGTTATTTTCGTTTTGATCAAATTAGGTTACCACTAAAATCACAACACACTATGGAAGTCCGTGGTTAATGGTTACTTACAAAGTTAGCACTAGCCGCGTTTATGACGCGACAAGTGATGTGTCACTTGTGTATTTTCGTCATTTGATGTTGTGTTAATGGAATTTTCGGGGGCTTTAAGCGAAATTTTTTGAATATCTTTGAGGTTGTAGCCATACTTGGAAGCATTATATTTAAGCGGGCTGGCCAAAGCAGGTATGCTCAACTGAATATGGGATGAAAGTAGGTTGATACTCGTTTTATATATGTGTTAAGATATTTAAAATATATCTATACATATGAGCATACTTGAATGTGAGAATGTTTCCTTAGCGATGAAATGATGCTTTACATTGCTTGAACTATTCGTCAGTCTCTTTTTTTCGTTTTATCACCCGTTAGTTAGTTAGCTGTTTCTGTGTCTTTCTGCCCACCCTGCAGCACTCAGGTAACAACCATTTTAAGAGCGTCAGTGACCAGCACTAATCGCATCAGCCTCAAAAATCCTAGACCTGATACGAGCAAAGGCAGGATAATCACATAGAAGGTGTTCCGCAGAGTCATCGCTCTCTCTACAAGCGTCACAGACAATAGTGTCGCTTAATCCTAACACGTTGAGATGTTTGGCAACAGCGTATTGTCCCGTAATAATGACAATAAGTTGTCTGAAGTATTTTCTGCTGAGAAACAGCAAGAATGCCTCGGATTTCCTACAGACGTCGGAAATGTCTGTTTAGTCTGTCTGCTTATCGATAGAAGTCCTAACCGAAGATGTGGGTTAGTTAGTTAGAAGTGGTCCACTGAGAAGAAGAGGTACATCAAGACCAAAAGTATGTCCAGACCCCGAACAAAATGGCCATCGACTGAACACTTTAACCGGGAAGTTCACGTTTAGTGAAGAATGATGTTTGCTCTTACATCTTAACAAAGATAATAAGAAACCTACATGAAAATTGTAAACTCATATTCATTATGCAAACCAAGAAGTATATGCATTACGCCACAGTAGCTTATCTTTTCGCAATTTGTATAAAAAACTTGATAAAACCTTTAGGTTTACTTAACGAATATTTTATAAAAAAAAAACAAGTGGATAAGTAGCTTCTACCTGGAGTGGTATTAAAATACTTCATTTAGCGGTAAACAGCTTGGCATCTGAAAAGGATGACCTACTCACTGTCCGCAGTTACTAAAGATATTGTACTTTCTATTTGATGATTGACCACGACAACTGTCAGTGGTGGTGTCTCTCGTCACTGGTCAGTCAATGGAAATGCCTCTCAAAGTTTTTCCGAAGCAGAATAACTAAGTATGTGGGAAAAACAACAATCGTCGCACGACTAGTGCGGTGCGACTTGCGCCAACATACGTACATCTGTAGTGGTTATTTCTAATTTTCAAACGAAAAACACTTTTCGTCGTGTATAGAGATAGACTACAGTAGACGACGACGACGACGATGATGTAGAAGAAAATGCTTATGTGGACGAGTGGAGCAGAGTAGGTTTTCTGGGCGCTCCGGTAGATGTTGGATTGGAATGTTTTTAGTTAAATATGTTTAGTAACGAAACTGGTTTGTACATGGGCGGGTGAATCTGGCTTGCGAATGACGCAGAAAATACTAAAAATCTCAGTTAATATTGGTCTACCTACGCGAAGTCAAGTGTATCAGTAAAATGTGTGTTGTGCGGTTTGTTAAAAAATTCCTTTTGTGTTCTTAATTAATTTTCAATCAAAATTTATGGAATGTGGCAAAGAGAAAACAAATGAGATATTCATATTTGTATTTACCGAAGCACATTGTTGAAACAAGTTGTGTCCAAGTCCATATATAGTGTCGGTGTGAAAAGAAACAACAAACACAATATGAATCAATATTTCTTGAAAAAAAAAATATTAAAGTTTGAGGTCCTTGATTCAATTATCATTTAATTGTCTTGGCTTTTCTGATTTAATAGTTCAATTTAGTGCTAGTTCGTGAGCCCACAATGTCGTGCAGAATTAATCGAACTCAGCTGTCGTTGATGTCATTCTTGATTCTTGCTAAATCAATACAACGTCATCCACCAAAGGGAGCTCTTCGTTCTTCGTATGCAAATAAATTCGAAGTTTGTTGAGTGCACTAGAGTGATTCAGGCTTTGATTGGAATGTCGTTGAGCTTTTTTCTTTTTTTTGCTGTTGTTGTTGTTGCTTCGTGTGTTATAAATTCCTGTTTTATTTTATTGACAGAGCATACATGCACAACGGCGGTATCTATGTGGGGTGCGAAATTGATTTTATCCATGTTTTTTTTTTAAGTATCCAATAAGCTTTGGTTAGAACTGTTGTGGCGGGCAGAATTGAAGGCTACCTTGTTGTTAGATTATGAGGTCGGAGAGTACTTTGAACCTGCTAACGTTCAACTAAATGTTACAGCGAAATATTATTAAACATTTGCTACATAATCTGTAGCAGCATCAATGACCGACTTGAATGTGTTTTTAAACAAACAATAAAGTGCGTCTTGTCTTGTTTGTTTTGAATATATTTTCATTGATAGATTCTATTTTTTACCAATCAAGTTATTTAAAAAAGAGTGCACATATGGTTGAATTCATTTGAATATCCCAAGTCTCAACAAGAAACCTACAAGCGCTAGAGGTGTCTGTGTAGGCAATGAAATGTCTCCCACTCGATTTTCTAAATGTCTGTTAAGTCAATTATAAAACTGTGCTTTGGTTGTAGTGTCGTGGAAATTTTCTGATTGCTGCTGGGATTCAAACTGGAGTCTACACGCTCAGCATTCACATGCTCTAATTATAGAGATTTCTGTACTAGCTGGAACTTAACGTCGATTTTTTCAAGATGTCCTTCGAAGATATCTTTCAATTGAAAGTTTTTCGATTCGATAGTCATATAGGGTGATTTTTTTTTTTTTGGTTTTGTTAGTTTCGAAAATTTCGATTTTTGTATGAGTTACTTTCCGTAGGTATGTATGTTCATGAAAAATATGGAAAGCTGCACAACCCAAATGGGAGATGTTTTATCATACTCGGTCCTTCCTCCTAACTACAATCTACAAGCATTCAACAGAGCGCGTTAAAAGAGTGGCAAAAAGAGATTTCAGTGGGCATTGGTTTTGAATGCTTGTAAATTAGAAAAAGGGAGTAGTAATAGTCCCCCAAGCGCATAATCATTGGGTTGATTGATATATAATCACACGTGCCATACTTGAAATTATGCGTTTAGAAAATATCATTTTTGCTTGATAGGCAGGTGGCGCCTTCCTGATTCGACTAGGATTCAACTACACTTGCTCCATAATTAATTTTCTATCTGTCAAGATGACAATTGCAAATACATATTTATTTTAATACAAAGTATGTACTTGAAAACTATGTAGACATAAACTTTGGATTCAATAAATCTTTAAAGGAAAAATTAAATGATATTAAATCGATCTAGACGGCTCATTTATATTTCATTTTCTTGAAGTAGCATTTCCAAACTATATATAACTTTTCCTCTGTCCAAATTATATTTGTAAAACATAGCTTGAGTTTTCAAAATGGCACTCAATTTCAATTTTTTTTTTTTTTTTTTGGAACACCCTTTCTAAACCATTCATAACGTTTTATATGATGCATTGAAAACTTTAATCAATCTTTCTCGGACTGGTATTCCCATTGACCATTTCTATGCTCTTAGTCATTGATAGTAATTTGTGAAATGATGTGCATATTTATCACAACTAAGGAAATGCTTACCAATTGACTGTTGGAAATTAATTATGCAATCTTAGTAGCTTCCCAAAATAGTTTGTTGAATCATACATCTACTGTCATCTATATCTAGTATTAAAGGTTTTTTTTTTTTACTTTACCTCAACCGGTACTTTAATTGATTAATATCGCCAATATGTTTGCATATTTCATTACATTTACAACCTCTCGCCAACAACGTGCGATGGTAGAGAAAAAAAAAAAAATAGGATAACGCCTACGAAGTCTGACGAACCTCTTTCATTTGGGTGTGCAAATGAATGCTTAGACCTGATAGACCGATAAACTACACATACCACTATATCGAGCAATTATTACTATATTTGATGATGTGTATCTATCTTTTCGAATTGCAACCTAAGATCAATTTCAACATGTCTCACATAGGAGACAAGTAAGCGATTCATTTTAAAGTGACCGGATTCGATAACCAGCACATACTTAGGCGTATGTGTTGAATAATTTACAATTTAAAAATTTGAACAAAAATAAAGGTAGGCAGGCTACCGCCGACGTCTTAACGCCTACATACTGGCAAATATCGCTATGTTACCTAATAAGACCGAACGAGATCGTTACTTTCCATTTATTCCATCGATCGATGGCTCATGCATTGTTTTTGTATGTGACTTGGTTGGATGTAATGAATGAATGGATTCCATTGACTAAGATTGAATAGAAAAGATGCGCAAGATAGGGTAAAGCGAATAAGCTACATATTTGAAAGAAGATTTAGTTAGATATATATATGAATTGCCGGTGATTTCCATATTTTCATTGAGTCATCGTACGAATTGAACAAAAAAAAATAATCCTTGAAATTATACAACACTTTCGAAGCTGGTATCTGGAGGACTGTTGAAGTATGCTCAAAGCACTCTCATTCACCTAATTACACAATTCATTAAAATTGTGCCTTAATCCGCATCATTATAGGAGTATTAGGTCGGTGGTGTTTACTTGGGCTTAAGTGGATTTTTGTGGCTTTCAAATGTGTGTTTACCTTTGTGAGACAACTCATAAAAGTTTGGCAAATAATTCTCTAACGGCCTGATTGTCATCGGTGGAATGAAATCATTCAACAAATTTCAATCTTGAATTGTTATGCATGCATGCAGATTTAGTTTGTTTCTCGGTCGTTGATAGAGTAACTCGGATATCATTTTATAGCATTCCCTGAACAAATAAAATGGTAATGTATTGTTTATTATTAAACAAAACTACTGTCAATTCATGGTTAATGGAAATTAAAAATCCCAAAACGTTTTGACATTTCTATTTTCGGTGTGCTTCACCAAAAAGTGAATGGAAAAGTGAAAATTTATCCATTAAGGTTTTAATATCTTTTATTTCTAATTCTTCTTTGATGACGTTTCTCACACTCCTGAATAAATATTGACTTAAGCCCAAATGCCAGTTGGCATTTCGTGTTCTTATATTTGCACATCCGTAAGCAAATGTTTCTGTAAAAGTAGAAATTATGTCATATTGGTTTAAGGGTAATCAATTTAGTTTCATATCATGTTTATCCGCTGATGCTATCATGACGGAATTCTTCGAAAAACAAAAAGCTTACTCTCTGAGTAGTCGGGTGTTTTTAAGGTAGCTTTGTACATATTTAATATATGTAATTCCCTTACCAATAAGTATCTAATACGTTCATACATGTATGTACTGAGATTACACTTTTTTTTTTTCAATTACCGCCTCTTTTTAGCAACAAACTCGGATGTAAATACTCATATATTGCTGCAGATATTTCCAGTCGATTAAAAATCAATTAAAGCACACTTATTTGTTGTTTTACCAAGAGTACTACTTTTAATTAAAACTTTTAACAACTCCTATACTGTGATATCAGCAACAAGCTAATTAAAACCTATATCTAACCTTTTGTTGTGGCTGATATTTACACCCTGTGAATCGTGCACCATGACATCATATTTATCAGTGACGTCATTGTGCAATCTAACACACGTCGTCTCCGCAATTCACTAGAATCCGAATCCGAAGTCGAATTTCCGAATGACCAAGAGACTGAGTTACAAGATACAACACTTAATTTTCAGTTTGCCCTTGTATAGGAGAAGCAAGTTGTTGTGTGTTAGTGGATAGTTAGTGGTGCCTTTTCATACCTGCTCGGATCAATCCGATCGTCAACGAACAATCACAGTCATTCGCAAAGTTGCTATGATAACTTTTTTTTTTTCTTGTCTACCTTCGTGCAGGAACTCTCACACAGCGCAGAGTAGCACAAAAAATGTATTCAATTTGATGCGGATTAGCTGGTGTAGCTACAACCTTAGGCCATTCATTCATTTGGTTTCTTATGGTTTCTCCACAAACACACACTCAAATATTTGCTCTTTTCTTCGAGTTGGTGATGCGATTGTGTAGGTTCAATACTATGATGGTGTGCGGCGTTTAGATATAGTGGACTCGGTTTTCTTGAATTAAGACACTTTGTTGTGTTTAGTCCCATTATAAATTCGATACCGAGCGGTCCTCTTTTCTTGCACTTGTATTTATTACTTTACATATACATATTTGTATTTAATTTAATTTTATTTCATTGCTTAGAAAATCTATATATTCTTCAAACAATAAACATGAAAAAAAGTGATCAGGGTGTTATAAATTAAAAATAAAAAATCGAAAAAGAAAAAAGTCTTTCTAATCAAAACGAGAAAATAAGTCAGAGAAAATGCACTCACCAACCTGTTTGGTTGGCATGAAATAACGTAAAATTGTTATCTCTGTGTATTGTGCCACATGTATCCGAACGAACAATAAGAATGTGTTTAGTGAAATTCTCTGTGGTTCTGTGATTAGTAATAATTCTCGAGATGTTTTCGTTAAAATACGAGAGAAAATAATATGTAAAGTTTGAAACTTTATTACTGAGTGGTATATTTACATAATCCCAGAAACTTCCCAAATGAGCAATTTATTAGCACAATGGTAGTTTTTAGTCGTATCTAATCATAGGGTTTACGTTACGGCCTTGATATGAGTCTGAATAAATGAAAAAAAAAAAAAACGTTAAATGAAATAATAAAATTGGATGTGTATCTTCTACTCATATACGAAGTAGGTACGAAATACAAAAGCTTAGTCAGACGACAGCAGCTTTTATCGAAAATAAATAAACACACTGGTGTATGATAATTGTTGTTAATTTTTCACAATACTCGTACATACCAAACAATACGACGTGCCTGAAATGGTCGTTAATTTCTGGAGCGGACACTACCATTCAAAGGTCATTTCCTTTGCGAATCACTTGTGCGATAATTTCTTTAGGTGGTGAGATTTATGCATTGTGTAAATGTTTATTGGATTAACAAACGACTCGTATGGTGCTTAATTGAAGGCACCATCAAAAGAACCATTTGCAAAGGAGCAGCGCGCAGTCTGGTTGCATGAGGATGCACTTTGGGACTTTTATTTCGAGTGGGGTGCACATTCATATTTAGATCCAAAAATAAAAGTCATAGACGCGCGCTACACAATTTTGCTTTTATGGTGCCCTGACTTTGTCTTGTAGTTCAATAACCCTATACGGTCGGTATTGGAAGATCTTCTGGAATATCGTCATCACATTTTGTATTGTACGATGTGGTGACGAATAAATTTGCATTTCCTAAAATACCTGCTTGTACCTTTCTACAAAGAAGATGGTCCTCTCACCCAATAGCAAGTGATCAGCAGCTTGTTGGGTGTTTTGCCAATGAGATCAGTCGTTGAATAAATAATGCTTACGGTTATTTTTTTTTGTTATACCTCCACACTTACGATATGTAAGTTTGCTCACTTTAAAAAGTGATCCATTGGTCTTTTTTTTTTCGTTATGTCCAGTCGAAGTACCTACTTTCGTTTGATAATCAACTTAAGTTAACCACTCTGCCACTTATGATGAGCACAAACTTCGTAACACCCTCTTCACTTTTATTAGAATTTATTTTGACATAATTTGTTGGGCACACAACAAACCTTTATATAATCTTATTACACTCTTATGTTTAGCAGAATATGAAAAAGAATTTTTAGAAAATAGTGCCAAACGACTTCTGTGTGTGTGTTAATAGTGTGTGAACTGACGGAGAAGAGAAAATGAATTTATTATTGTAAAGGTGCCATTGTCTAAGTGTGTTTATCTGAAAAAAATAAAAAATTAATAAATAAATCGATAAAAAGACACTTACATATTTTGTGATACATAGTTGAACGGGTATTAATTGGAGTGCCATTAGCTAATTAAAAGTTAAAAAAAAAACCCAAACTTAAATTCGCGATGACGACTCAGTCATACTATAAAGATCGTCTGGGATTTGATCCACGCGAAGCACTCTACGAGCCATCAAGCCCACCGGCAAAAGGTGGTCGCTATCACAACCAACAACATCACCATCAACAGCAGCGAATCTCCGTCTCACCTGGAAACAATCACGAACAGTACGAAACCAGTCCTGCAAAAAAGGCAAAACAGGGAACGCCTCAAGGTGGCTACGAGGATGCCTTGACACAGTTTAAAGGTACCATGTCTATTTGGGAGTATTTTGTCGAAAACTGGGATATTGTATGTAAGTCGTCAAACTCGTAAACTCAGTGTGCTGCATTTCTGCTGTTGTGAGCCTGCTTTTATTTGAAAGCCTGACATTTTGTTGTGTTGAAACATTTTAATAACAATAAAACAGATGCATGGAATTCTTTTTTTAACTTAAATGCAACATTTGTGTCCCCGTTTGAGCTGCCAAAATAAAAAAAATAAAAAAAAACTTGTAAGGAGTGAAATCGATTGACTGGATAAGTCTCTTTTGGGGTACACCCAAAAAATCAATTGATTTCTCGTGTAAATACTTAACATTCAACATATGTCATAGAGTCGACTTCAGTAAGACAGTAAAGCAACAATGAACTGTTTTCATCTTACATTTCTCTGTTTGGATGGATGCACGTGATTCGCGTGTACATACGTCGACACATGCTCGGAAAGTAATGATCAATCTTCGTGCAATCATCATCATCCTCTGAGATTCACAAGGAATGCGACCGAGTGACATGTTTCACACGGCTATTTGCTATATGCAACTATCTCTAGAGAAATTTCTTCCCTTTCTTGTTGTATGTTACTTATTTGGGCTTTCTATAATAATCGAATTGAGCACTTGCTTTAATTTTTTTTTTGTTTAATTGAAGATGAAGAATCTCTTTATGGGGAGAAAGTTAACCCTTCCTTTACGTGATTAAGTAGAATAATTCATTGGATTTTATATAGAGCCTGCGAGTATTTGTTTGCATGCACTTTTATTTTATTTTATATCTACAATTAAAAGCCATTGCGTTCTAATCTACATACTTCGAAAACAACGTTTGTTTTTAGGCTATATCCGGTTTCCTTTTTTGCATTTTGGATACCGATACCGCCGACTTAAGCTTAAAGTTTGACCTTGTAGATCTCAATAAAAAATGTGAATGGAATCTATTTCAAATCAGCATAAAATAAGTGGGATCTTTAGAAAGAGATTCAGATGATTTTTTATTTTTTATTTTTTAAAGAATTTGGCTACCTTATCGTTTAATCATAGAATATAAATTTAGATTTGACTGTGTGAACCGGTTTTTGTTGTTTTTCCAAAAGCTGTAGTGGCCCAGTTTTAAAGATGAGTATCTGTATTAAAATGCATACCAAAAACAACTTTTAATTCCGCACAGTTCTGACAAACAGGGCTTTCTTATTATTTTTTAATTCCGCAATGATTTTGCTCTGGATGATCAGTAGATATTGTATGAAATACACATTCATCTGAAAAAAAAAATAGGTTTGAAATATTGTCACAAAAGTGTCGAAACTATTAGACACCTATTGAAAGTGAAATTGAAGCTAAAAGTAGTAAAAGTTACAATAAAGAGAGAAAGTTTGAGTGCATGTTTATTTGCCGTGGGTAATCTCAGAAACTTTTTTACAAATTTGGTTAATTTTTTTTTATCAATGAAAAGTATATTTTCTCTAGATAAACATAGGCTATATTTTGTTACTCTTAAGCTACGAGCAGACGATATGTAAAAGTCGCATATATATGCCTCATCCTATGCGATTTTTGCTCGCTATCGTCTGAACACGTTTATATGTATATATGCGAGTTTGCGAGCACTGCCATTTTTTCGTAACGTCAGCACTCGCATATACATGCGACTTTTGCATACCGTCTGTTCGTAGCTTTACTACTCAGGGAACCTAGCAATGAGCGTAAATGCTAAAGATATTACTGTAGTTTCCCAAAAAACATGTCCACGTGGAGGATACTGTGAGCAATTATCGTTATAATTGACGCAAAAAAGTGTACTTAGTTCCACACTCATTTGCTTAATATGTATGCATTTTCACTGCATTCACTGCGTTCAAAGTTGAAAACGTTTCTTCCTGGCCTCCAGGCCACAATCGTTGGGTCACCCTTCGTCTCTTTTTCCACGGTACTGTTGCGAAGAACATTGATTTTTCTGAAACTCGAACCTAAGCTACTTCGCTTAGAAGTCCTAGAACATTGGGTCACTCGAACGTCTAAAAGACTAAATTCCTAGAATGGAACTCGACAAAGTTTCACTGCCACTAAATGTATTGTGTACCCTAACCCTGTGTATATTTTATCGCAGTGCAAGGGCATGATTAATCTACTGCATATATACTTTTCGTGATAATTTGTTGTGGTAATGATACATCCGTTTGTCGACCAAGTAAAAGTTCTAGAAATACCTCAAAGGAACTTAATTTTAAGACATGACTAAACGTTCTCAACGCGATTTCAATAAGTGAGTCATGAAGGAATTCATCTAGAGGAGTAGTTATACTACGTACGATATAAGCCTGAAGATGGTGACTCTACAAAAGAGGGTTTGCTGAAAAATCGGATCAATTGAGAATAATATTTTGTTCGTGTGTTGTTTTTATAAACAAAGCCATAAAGCAATAAATGCATTGTTCTTTGTTATTGAGCAATGCGAAGGTATATTAGGATTAGTTTTGTTTTTAAATTTAAAGCCACTCTGAGGTCAACAACATTTTAATAGAACGGTCTAGTTTATATTTTAATGAGCCTCACTTTTGGTTCTTCCTTTGCAATTTCAATTCATAGCTCAATTGACCAGCAAACTTATGTGAGACAGAAGCGATTTTTTAGCGCATTAATTTACTTCAGTTAGGAGCATCTGTGACACCAATAACTTCCGCGAAAACAGAACCGAGAAATAAATATATCGGACGATGGCATTTTAAATTGAGATTTAGTTCTTCTTTATCTCAGAGTTTGTGATGCTTCAGAGATTTCCATTGCTAAAATTTAAATTAAATAATGTTACAGTGCAAACGAAGGGTGTTTCGATTGGACTTCAATGTGCCAACAAAGGAGGGTATTGTTACTGAACTCTTGGGTTATGAACTGAACTCCATTGGATGAACGATTGCTACACTGATGCTGTCATACGTGCTCCAAAATCATATACCTAAGGGTGATGAAGTCATGTCATGCAATTTATTAATTTGACCAAAAATAGAATTTGATTGAATAATATGACGCTTAGAAACAGTTGGTCGTTTGATTTGGGGTTGCTCTTGATTGTTGAAAAAACTTCGCGGTCAAATGTCATTCGGTGTATTGATGATTATTAAATTGAACCACTTAAGATTTGTTAACAGAAAAAAGATTCCATGCTCTGATTATAATTTTTGTTTATTTTTTGGTAACAATTGAGTGAGTTTGTCTTTGGCTTACATACTAAAATACTAGTAAGATACATATGTTAAATTCTATTTTTTTATATTGAGTTTTCTTCTAATGAAAATTGATTAGGTCAAGCGTTGGATGAATGTGGGTTGTCGGTTTGCATCCAATCCACTTCGTTTCGAATGCACGACGACGACGCAACCGTTTTGATTGACAAGCGGCTCCATTCATTCCACTTATACGTATAGTCCGACATAAAGTGTAGGATGTACGCGGAGCAATTACACTAGATTTTTAACTTAATAAGTGCAATTACTTGGCAATTTACTTATGTAAAATGACAAGCATTTCAGTTAGAACAATTGTATCAAACTAACAAAGCATGGTGTATCGATGCGACGTTGATACGTGACAAATCTACTGTAATGCAAGTAGTTTTGTTTGATTAAATTTCACAATGATGAATTGTGAAAATAGCTTTGATTGTCATATATGTACATATTAATTTTTTTTTCTTTGCAAAGTGCAAAATAGAAGGAACTCTGTTAAATTTTTTTGCGGATACATGTAACGAGTTGGATTTGTTTCTTCAACAGATGAACGCGATGCTATACAGAAGAAGACGTTCACGAAATGGGTCAACAAGCATCTGAAAAAGGTAATTTTATTTAAATTGTCACTTATAAAAGGAATTTCCTATAAATACTTACATGAGGTGTAGAATAAAGTAATGAAATATTATCTCAGTTTTATTTATGACTGTACGTAAATTAAAGATCCACTTATTCTTTGATATTTTCTTGTTTCCAAAACGAAGAGAACACGTGTTATTTTTCTTCACTATCGTGTGGATCGAAAATATAAAAAAATCAAACGAACCCGATACTCACTAGGTCCTGTGATACTTTTCTCCCCTAATAAGAGATTTTGTTTTGAACAAAACACATTTAATATACATAAAGGAAGACATAGTTTCTGTATGTAATGCAGCAACTAGATCTGTTAGCGTACGTACCAGGTGGAAACATTTTTTCAATAACATTCCCAGAATCATTGGCATAAGTTCTCGAAATGACACTTTGTCAGAGAGTAAGACCTCAATCCTCGCAACACATTCCTTTAGTTGCAATTTCAGTTGCAGGTTTATTTGTCACGTATCAAATATCAGTACTTTCGTCAGGATCCGTTTCTTTTTGCAAGAATTGTCGAACTTGTTAATTTTCAATATCGGTTTAGATTTTTCAAAATGCAGTAGCATTTCTACAAGGCAGATCGTATGAATTAGAGATCAACAAAGTGTCAGTCAGTTGAATGACCTTCACTTTTTTTCGAATCTGATTCACTGTATCTTTATTATTCCCAAAGAATAACTTTCGATCTGTATCAGACCTCCGATGCAGTTTCGCCTTCCTAATAAAATAATTTTATAACTTATCTTTCGCCCTCGTACATACAGTGCTGTGCAAATTAATTGAGACAAACAATTTTTAGATCCAATCGTAAGTGCTTCCCGAATTAATTGTGACAAATATTTGTTGATGTTTCTAAAGGCTTTTCGAAGATTTTAAAAAAGTTTTGTGTTATTAAGGAAGAAGCGTAACATCTGTGATATTAGATTTGACAAGATTGCCTCAGGATATGGATAAGGATAAGGAAATGTGAAGAATAGGCCAAAAATTATTGCCTTACATGTGCACACTGGAAAAAGTATAAGGAGAAGTTTTAGTTAATGTTGGAGGTGGAAAGTCAGGTGTCTCCAGGATTATTGTATTGCAAAGCGCTTCAGGTACGACTATAAGTTTGAAGCCGATCGAAGGCATGATGAATAGTACCGAATATGAAAATATCTTGACCCATATGCTTCTGCATACGATATCGTTCAAAGGAGACTTCCTTTCAAAAATACCATTTTCCAACAAAATCCTTCTCCATGTAAAATGTCACAAAAATGAAGCAATTCTTATTCTTCTTGAATAATAGTATAAATGTGTTGGAATGGCCTCGCAATTTGCCTGGTCTCAATCCGATTGAAAATCTCTGGGCCATTATTAAAGCGAGGCTCAGATTGTACGACAAAAAACAAGCTCATTTCAGCAATTATTGAGGTAAGGTTCCATGACGAAGAAATGTTAAATATGTGCGACACCTTAATATCAACAGAATATAAGAACGTATTGATACTAAAGGTTAATTAAATACGAATCCAAAATTTGTATGAACATATGTGCATATATGAATGAATGTATATTTGTCACGGCAGCTCATAGAGAGCCAAGGCCTAGCTTCTCACAACCAGTCATGTTGTGCGTGTTATATTTTTCGCACGAATGGAAGGGACCTACAGTTTAATGCCGACTCTGAACGGCGAATTGAGAAGCTTTTCATGGCAGATTATACTCTTGAAGGTTTGTCATGCCTGCGAAGAGGTGGTGCCGCGAAAAAACATTAGGTGCATATATGTACATATATAACTGCTTATCCCAGTTAATTTGCATAACACTGCAAAGTTGACCCTTTTTACAACTTGTGTTCTGTGTTGTTTCCTTAAAGAATAAATTCTTACATCTTTTTGTAAAATTAATTTTATTACTTTAATGCTAACCTCGTAGTTCAGATAATCAAGACGTGTTACATATTAAAATGTGCGATTTATTTGAATACCAGATCAATTGGTTAACGCTATGCTAATAAGTTTTATTTATGCCTCTCTCGTATTTTGTTTTCTCTAAAAAAAAAAATAGAACAGTTTTCGCTTTTATATAGCAACATTTCTTATTTTGCTTTTCGTGAGAATCTAAAGAGAGAAAGAATAATAGTTTTTTTTTTTATATAGTCTCAGAAAAAAAATTAAATTGTATTCCACCATTCGCTATGTATAATAGAAAAAAAGTCGTTTTTAAAATCAACGAATAAAGTTTACTTTGAATTAAAAATGTACTTATTATAGGTATAGTAATCAAAATCTATATCATAGTTGAGCTAAAAAAAATTTTCATTACAAGTATTAGTGAAATTTTGTGATATTGGTAATTAATAACTCATTGCATTGTTCCTTTTCAATGCTTTTTTTAATAGGATTCATTTGAATATTCTATTCAATTTTCTCCATTTGTTCCGAAAGATTTGTTTCTCTTCTTAATAAAGGGTAAAAAACGCTTTGGTCTATTGTTTTTCAACAAAAGAAATGTTCAATTTGGATAAACCAGTCATTTACATGCATAATTGCAATGTCGTCTTTAGAAAAGATTTTCTACAAAAGTTTATACCCAACACAAATGTTTCCATTTCTAAATCAATTAGGGTGATCATAAATAATAAGATTTTTCTGAACAATTGTGAATAGAAGTGAGATTATTTTTGTAGCAATCAGTAAAGTTGTTACTTATCCGTAAACATAAACGACCTTGCGTCATCGTAAGAATGTTGTGATAATGATGTCACCAGCGATGCTTCGCTTCGTATACATATTTTTGTTGACTAAATATTCCACCTCTGCTGTCACTTACTGATTATCAGATTACGCAGTAAAATTCTTAAAACAACATTTATCGATGACTTAATCATTGTTTACTTATTTTCTGATAAATCGAATCAAAATAAATATATTTAAAAATCAAAAAACATATTTAAACCCGATTTCATGCAGCACTGGAAATATGCAAAGGTACATTTTTCCGCCCCCTTAAGTTTTATTCATAGTAAGATTTGTTTAAAGAATATTTAAATTATAAATTGCAGACTTACACAATGTTACATGTTTGTGTTTATGTAAATGGATCGCCCTGTTGTCCGCAGTCTGTAAGTCCGTAGTGAATTAGTTGTGTTCTATTTTTGTGTGAATTGACATAACTTTGCAAATATTTCTCACTAGAGTGTTGTTTCTCTAAAATTGATTTCATTTAGAGCCTGGCCTGCTTTTAAGTAAAAGCACTAAAAAAAAAGAATAAAAATTTGGCTTAAATTTTGATAATTAAACAAATCTTGCATGCTTTCATTTTTGAAGAGAATTTTATTTTGAATTGTGCACAGTTAAATAAAAAAAGAAACAATTAACTAAGGTTCGTAAAAAAAAACTTAACAATTTTGTCCTCTTTATGACAGGCTAATCGTCGTGTTGTAGACCTCTTTGAAGACTTGCGTGATGGTCACAATTTACTTTCTCTCTTGGAGGTGCTGTCTGGCGAACACCTGGTAAGTTGGCAACTTAACTAAATAAATTCTTAACAAAGTTTTAACGAATTTTTATTATAACAGCCAAGAGAGAAGGGAAAAATGCGCTTCCATATGCTCCAAAATGCTCAAATGGCACTCGATTTTCTACGGTTTAAGAAAATTAAACTGGTCAACATACGTGCAGAAGATATAGTCGATGGAAATCCAAAGTTGACTCTTGGCTTAATCTGGACAATTATTCTGCATTTCCAGGTAAATTTTATTTCATAAACAAAAAAATTTAGATTGATCATTATTTTTATATTTCTGTTTCAACTGAAAGATTTTTTTTTTTTTAAATGGCTTGTTATACTATAGCTACGCGAGCTTGAGGATATTGCTATTTTTTTAAGGCAGGGACTTGTTTACAGCAACTACATTTATTTTCCACCTAAGTTTGATTGTTTTATTAGTACATATAAGTAGAGTTTTTAATTCATATAAAAGATGACAGAGCCTTTAGTCCTGCGTGGAAAATGTATGTATGTGTTAATGTGTTTAAGACCTCTGTGGCATAGGAATCTGACTTTGGAACGCATAATTATAGGTTCCACATAATTTTCGAGACTAATACTGGGACGAAAAAATCCCGCACCAATGTGTATGCTCATTCGTATATCAGCTCAGACCCTTCATTTGTAGAGATCAAGTAATCTGGCCAACTTGACCAGATGGTACAATTTGTAGTCTCAATGTCAAACCTTCTGCTAAAGCAGAGTGGTTTTCTCATTAATTCATAGAAAATGTGCCCAGGTGTGTCAGTAGAGCATACAGTAACAAGTTATAAAGGTTCTGCATTTTCATTTTCATGCTCTGCGTATATTTTTCAACGTATATGCTTTTGAAATGATTGCAATTTCTTGATACATAATTATAAATTGCGGAGGATTTAGCTTCCTACACCACTAGTGGCTTTAGGCGTAAACTACATATTCTTGGCATACCAGTGGTTGCAGAATATAAACGCAGAGACAACCTACGTCTTGTCACAATTGTCGATGCAGACTTGGAGAACTAACCTACACAAAATGTGCACTTGATGAACGGTTTATTCATTTCGCAACATCCACAGGTAGCAAACTTAATTTTTCTTAGTAGCTAATCACTGCTTAGTAATAAAGGATGTGTGAAATGTTTCATTAAGAAATTTAAGAAACCTGATGCCTCTATAACTGATCACTGATTTGCCGTAACACGTCAGTAGCTTTTTTCAATCTCCTTGTATACCAAAAGTTCTTCGTACCCAAAATTTGCTTAACAATTTAAGCCTTGACTGCGGAAGAGAGAAGTTTATGAATAATTTTACCCACTTTTCAAGTAGACATCACCAGTGGAGTGAAGTTCCCACCAACTTCACTGTGAAGTGTTTTAAAATTCAGTTTACAACGAAATGAAGACGTAAAACAAAACAAAATATGGGCAACAGTTAAACAGATGGTCAACATTTAGCGGCTGTATGACATCAGACGCATAAACAAAAGACTCCAATGGCTACCAAAACAGAGCAAAAACTTGTTCCTTCTTCGAGAGTCGATCTACGCGCTATACAACTTTTTTTCTACTTTTATTAATATGAAACTAAGTTTAACAATAAATACAAAAAATAAACAAAGGTAGTAAAAAGCTTAGTCGCGTCATGGCTAGCACACACACACACACTGTCACATCGTAGCAAGCATTAATCTGCTTTACTTGTCGCCAGTGTAAGGCAGTGTAGCGTAATAACTCTTTTTTTAGACATGTGATACCATAACAATACAACAGCATAGTACTCCCACCACCTGCCGATGCAGTTATGCCCACCACACCACGACAGAATGTGTTGGTGGTGAGGTAATATGGTAGAGCCCACACGTTTTCGTATAGGTGGTTCATTTTAATAATCGTTGTAGGTTGAAAAAATTCACCTGACTGACGGTCGGTCAGTCAATTTGCTTCGAAATAATTAAGGGCATTCTTGTTCTACGGACGACTGAAGTGAGCTTCGGCTTCAAAGTGGTAAAACGCTGTGGTAAAATCTAACTCTTCAGAGAGCTGAGCCGGCTAAGGTTGATGGTAGTTTCGTTGCCGCCACCACATTTTTTTTTCTACTCTGTCAAGCGAATGAACCGACACAACGACACACCTGGGAGACTTTAAGTGAATCCAACCTGACGATCATATGTTAGTCGTTGGTGAGACGCCGAGAATATGTACATTCGAGCTAGAGCTGTTGGAATTTAAACATTTTTTTTTTTTTAATTTTTGATACAAAATTTAATGCGATTTTCCGATTATTGAATAGTTCTAGATTGATGATTGTTTGATTCGCATAGTTTCGATTCGGTGTATTGTACGTTTGGCTGGTGATCGGTGTTGTGTTTAAAAATATCTATGTCTTCAGCACTGTCACCGTTATTAAAAAAAAGAGCTTAATAAAGAAGATCCCTAACCGCGTGGATGGCATTAACTTTTTTGCCGTTTGAATTCACGCTTGAAAACACTTGAGTAATGGTCGGGAAATTCATTTAAAACTAGCTTTCCATGATATAAGAATTAATGGAGTTTTTTGTCGTGTGGTTCTAACATTCTGTGACTATTAATTCATATAGAAAAGTGAAGAAAAAAAAAAAAAAATCAGAAAATATTTAAAACTGCGTGTATATATATTTCTTATCTTGTCCAAATAATTTGATAAATTTTTTGATAACAAATATCGATAAACGATTTTCAAACGAATAAAAATTATTCTGCCATCGAAGATCATAAAACTTTTTTACACCCCAACTAATAGTTTAACTTCCATCAGTTTAAAACACAAGAAGTTCACATATCCGGTCGACAGAGTTCATTACGGTTTAACACGATACCCATTTTATTTCTTTATTCATGAAGCACCACGGAACAGAGCCATAATTGGCATACCCGTAGAAAATTAGACAAGAGTGTTACGAATTGACACGCAAAGCGGTCGCGGCTGAAGGGAAATATTTAGACTGAGGAAGAGACCATCGCTGGGTGTGCGAGTAGACTCATTAGTGCATTGTCAATAGTGTGCAAAAAAATAAAAATAAACTCAACTTTCCGTATACCTATATATTACACGACTTGACTCGATTCGTCGATAATTTGTTTTAAGAAAACATGTATAAAATCGACGATGAATTCCGGCCTGGTGGTGGACGAGTATTTATCAAAGCAACGCAAGAAGACCAAAGGACTTCAAGCGTTGGACGAAAATCGAATCTTAGAAGAGGACCAGCGATAACAACGAATCTAGACGATCGAAATATACGCTTTAAGCATGAGGTGAAGCATGAAAAAACAATCGAAGCTATCATAAGAGATTATCCTGATGCTGTTGACGGTGCTGTATTGCCACCACCTTCGTCTTCTTCTTCAATTGACCGAACCTTAGTTGTTACCAAGAATTTAAATGGCCGTGATCGTATTCCTGCAGACATCCCCATAGTTGGTAATGATGTTAATTCTTTTCATTCAATCACAAAGAACAAACGGATGTCGACGGAAGTACTCGGGTCCAGTATGGAAAGCACTAAATTGTCACAACGTGCACCTGATGGTCATCGACGAATCACAACTCATATCGTTCGAAAGGTGACAACTCTTAGTCGCGCTGAAGAAAAAGCACAAGCTCAGAATTTGCTTCATGCTGCCAAAAGCGTCCGTACCACTGAAATTGGATACCAATCAACCCTGCCTATTGAAGCGAAGCGCCCTAAGGTATTTCATGATAAAATTGCGAATTAGGGTGGTTTATATAAATTTAAAGCATATCTCTAGCTTTGAAATAATCCCTCAAATAAAAGTTGATTTACCACCAAAATAGTATGTACAGCCACTCATGGTCTCTTATAGTCACTCTCATGGTCCATTCAAAAGACTAATAAATTTCTCCTTTCGATAAGTTAACTTCAATTAGAAGAAACGTTGCGTCCCTACATTCATATTAGCGCAATTGTACTCACTGTGAGTAAATGAAATCAATAAATGTGTGACCATTGTATTCGAATGAAAGGCTATTACGTGTGTAGGCGGACACTAGCAGTGGTATTGCTAAAATTTACCACATATGTCTTTTTGTGGCAGGTTTTCGTTTCGGTAGGAATTTCGAATGACGTCAGCGTCATTGACTGTTACAATATGGTAAAAACAAAAAAAAAAAACACACATTTTTCAGTCAAGGCAATGAATTGTAGAAGAAATTGTTTTTTTTTTTTTTTTATTTATTTTTTCATCGAATTTTATGCCATTAGGTGGGAAGCTCACAGTTAAAGTAAGGTTGCTAACATTGAGTAAACCAGACTACGTGAGGTAATGTCTATATACTGCAGATTTGAAGGCAAACTTCATTGTAGGTGGTGGATAGAATCACTTATAAATCGACAGAACAATATTTACATCTAAATACAAACATATCAACCAATTTAAATGGCAATCCTATGACACTAACATGACACTTCTTACAGATCTCCGATATTGTTGTTGGAAAAGAGGACAACGTATCAGCTAGAGAAGCTCTTTTACGATGGGCGCGACGTTCAACTGCTCGGTATCCTGGCGTCCGGGTTAATGATTTTACTGGCTCATGGCGCGATGGTTTAGCGTTTTCTGCTTTGGTGCATAGAAATCGGCCGGATCTGCTTGACTGGCGAAAAGCAAGGTCCGATCGTCCCAGAGAACGCTTGGAGACCGCGTTCAGTATAGTCGAAAAGGAATACGGTGTTACACGTCTGCTTGATGCCGAAGGTAAAATATAGTTTGTTTCTATCTCAAGAGAAGAAATCATTGTTTTCTCTTCTTTTTTTTTTTGTTGCAGATGTTGACACAAATGAACCTGATGAGAAGTCTCTGATCACGTACATATCCTCATTGTACGATGTTTTTCCAGAGCCTCCATCCATTCATCCCCTTTTCGACATGGAATCGCAACGTCGTGTCCACGAATACCGGGACTTGGCTCAACAATTTATTTATTGGTGCCACGAGAAAACTGCTTATTTGCAGGAACGCTCATTTCCTTCTACTTTGATCGAGATGAAACGTTTGCTTAGTGATCTGAATCGTTTTCGTACCGATGAAGTTACCCCCAGGAAACGCGAGAAAGCAAAACTTATTCAGATTTACAAGGAATTAGAGCGTTATTTCGAAAGTATTGGTGAGATCGAAGTTGAACCAGAATTTAGGCCTGAGTCAATAGAAAAGGTATGGTACCGCTTGCAAACAGCTTTAGCTGACCGCGATCATATTTTACAACAAGAAGTAGAGCGATTGGAGCGTCTGCAAAGGTTGGGCGACAAAGTCCAGCGGGAGATAAAACATGTTGAAATGAAGTTGACTGATTTGGAAACCCGAATCACAGAAGAAAGTCGTCGAATCGAAAGATTGCATCCCATCGATGCTAAAAATATTGTCGAAGCTCTTGAGACAGAAATTCGACACTTGGAAGAACCCATTCAAGACATGAACCAAGATTGTCATGTTTTGAAAGAAGGCCGTTATCCTCAAGTTGGGGATTTGCAAAAGAAAGTTCAGAAGTTGCATCAACGGTGGTCGCAGTTGCGAACAACTTTTCATTCTACTTTGGTGCAGAAGTTGTCCGGGCTCAAGTACCCTGTCCATGAGACAACTGTGACACGTCAAACGCGAAAAGTTGTCGAATCCAGGCAAATAGATACAAATCCTTACTTCCGTGACTTGCAAGAGTATACTGAATGGTGCCAAAGTAAATTGGTAAATATAAATTTGTTTGCTCTTTATTTTGGAATATGAGTTACAAATTTTTTTAATTGTAGAAACAATTACTTGCTGCTGACTACGGATCCGATTTATTATCGGTCAAAGAAGAACTTGAACGCCATCAACAGGAACACAAAACCATCGATCAATTCCACTCGAAGATCCTTCAAGCCGAACGTCAACAGACCAAGTTCAGCAGTGACGAACTTAATTTATACCAACAGCGTTTAAATCAATTACAAAAACTATACGCTGAGCTGCTGAGCACATCGACTAAGCGTTTATCTGATTTGGACTCACTGCAACATTTCTTGGCTCAAGCCTCCGCTGAATTACAGTGGTTGAATGAGAAGGAGCAGATAGAAATCACTCGGGATTGGGCTGATAAAAATCTCGACCTACCAACGATTCATCGGTACTATGAGGTGAGTAATACATAGTCTGTCTATAGTCATTAAGAAGCGCCTCTTAGGGTAAATAGATTGCTAGTAGTATAAGTAAATAGAGGTAACACAGCAAATATTTAAATTTCAGTCTTTTTTCAAGCGATCCTTTGGCAATGGAGACGAGGTGAGTCTATCGTGGCTGCCATTGTGTTGTGTTCGCATTTAGTTTCATACTCGCACCTTTGCTTATAACATTTCCGCTTATCATAGAAAATTCATTGCTCTACCAAATATCATCGTGGTATATTTTTTAATTTCAGAATCTAATGTCGGAGTTAGAAAAGCGTGAACTGCATTTCGCTACGATTTTGGACCGTGGAGAATCATTACTCAATCAACAACACCCAGCATCGAAATGCGTCGAGGCGCACTTAAGCGTGTTGCAACAGCAATGGGCATGGTTACTCCAACTGACCCTTTGTCTGGAAGTTCATCTTAAACATGCAACAGAATATCACCATTTCTTCGCTGAAATAAAAGACGCCGAGCAATGGTTAGCCAAGCGCGATGAAGTACTCAATACAACATATTCGCAGTCTGATTTTGGTCTAGACCAAGGCGAATCTCTTCTTCGCGGAATGCAAGATCTGCGAGAAGAATTAAACGCTTTCGGAGAGACAGTGCAAACATTACAAAATCGTGCCCAGACCATTGTGCCACTGAATAAACGCAAACAGCCAGTTAACCGTCAATCTCAAGTGCAGGCAATTTGCGCTTATAAGCATCAAGGTCAGCAAGTTAATGTTGAAAAAGGCGAGACATGCACTCTTATCGACAATTCAGGACGAGTAAAATGGCGTGTGCGTAATAGCAGAGGTGCAGAAGGCTCTATTCCTAGTGCTTGTCTGTTGATGCCACCACCAGACCCAGAAGCTATTGAAGCTGCTGATCGACTCAAACGACTCTTCGACCGCTCAGTTGCACTTTGGCAGAAAAAACATCTTCGACTTCGTCAAAATATGATTTTCGCCACAATTAAAGTGGTAAAGGGCTGGGACTTTGATCAGTTTTTGGCAATGGGACCAGAACAGAGAACGGCCATTCGACGTGCACTCAACGACGACGCAGATAAATTACTAAGCGAGGGCGACCCCAACGATCCGCAATTACGACGATTGAGACGAGAAATGGATGAAGTTAATCGCCTATTTGACGAATTTGAGAAACGGGCCAGAGCAGAAGGTGAGAATGAGTGGGAGGGTATAATACTTTGGGCAATTTTTCAATTAACTGCGTCTATGTCAACAGCGCTTTTAAATTGAATAATAGTTTTCCGAAGATCGTGAGACTGAACAAAAAAAAATTCTTCGTGGTTTGTTTAATTCAGAAAACATTTGGAAACGATTGAAGACACAACGTTGATACACAAAATGAAGAAATTATTTGTCAGTCGGAAAGTTCGGGGTGCTTAAATATCTTTAATTTATTCCTTGTTCCTTTTTTTGATCGTACAATTTTGTTTTATTAATTTCAGAGGAAAGCAAGCAAGCTAGCCGCATATTCGTTGAAGAGTGCATTTCAATAAAGGGTAAGCTTGAAGATATGGCCCGTGAGTTAGACCACATCCTTTCGTCACCCCTACCCCGAGATCTTGATTCTTTGGAACATGCTGTGCAAACCCATGAAGATTATCAGCGACGCCTGCGAATTCTTGATCCTGAGTTGAAGCATTTGCAAGAAACATTCCGTACGATTGCTCTAAAGACACCAGCGCTTAAGAAGAGTTTGGACAATCTGCTGGAGTTATGGAAAGAACTAAACACTCAAAGCAACTTACATGGTGATCGTTTGAAACTGCTCGAAGGTTCTCTAGCAGGTCTAGAGGACAACGAACATGTTATTTCAGAGTTGGAAAATGCTCTTGCTAAGCATCTGGACTTGCCATCTTCCGCTGAGGGATTACACATTGTGTTCAAACAGTTGACCAATATGCAAGACATCATTTCGCAGCAACAACCTTCAATGGACAAAATGAACGATGCTGTTGATCAACTTGGACGAATGGGTGTTCCAACGAGAGTACTAGGAGATTTGAAACGGCTAAGCTCGAATGTAGAACGTATGAACACAAGATGGATTACAGTCTGCACTCAATTAGCTGAAAGGTGAGAAAAATATTTCCATAAACAGACACCCTTCATTAACTTTTGTTGCTCATTAATTATTCACCAATCATGATCCAATTAAACACCTCATTCATGCGTCGATTGTTTTGATTTTCTTTTTCTTTTATTTCCAGACTCCGATCATGCGAGACGGCAATCGGCCTATTGAAAAATCTCCAGGCTGGTATTCAATTTGAAGAAACATGGGTCGATGGCACCACTGAAAAGCTTTCAGCAATGCCGACTGCTGCTTCCGCACTTGAACTAGACGTAAGCATTCTCCCCCACTTGATCAGGCATATTTTGATTGGTTTTCCTTCTTTTGAGCAACTTAATACACGGAAATCTTTTATAATTTTTCTTCCGAAACTTGTACAGTTCTCACTGAAATTTTACCAGACTCTTGATACTTGAATTTTTCATTCCCCCTACTTTGCAATTATTTTTTAGCAGTGAAAACTATTATGATCAATCTAGGTCGGTAATTCGTTAAAAAAAAAAAAAAAAAACACAAAATATAATGTATAAATTACTCGGGGTGCTGGATATATTGTGGTCGCGTCTGATTCTTTCAGTGTACTGATGAATCAATCGCGCATATAGTATATGTCCTTAAACAGTATTCGTTTTTTGGGATATACAAAAATAGTGGTGAAATGGCTGTAGTGTGTTTGTCGCTACTTAATTCAACTTAAATTTGTATAGTTGTATAGCACTCTCTTATTCTTTTCACACCACTATAGTAAAATGTGAGTCAATTGTAGTTAATGGTAATTGTAGCTGTGAAATGTTCCAAACAAAATTATTTAAGAACCAATTTGTATTATTGAGTACTAATAATTTTTTATCTAATCCTTCTTGTATTTTCACCAAAAACATTATACACCAAAATCACCAATATACAAACAAAAACTCAATAATAAATCAATGCCACCATACCCGTCGATCCAAACAAAATCAACAAATTGACACAAAAATATTTAAAATACGAAAAATAAAAATAAAAATGTTAGAACCTTCTTGGGGCCGCAATCGAACGAAAACCAAAAATCGAAAACGTTAACCTAACCGGAGGACGGTTTATTCGAGAAGCGAAGGTAATTAGAAAACAGAACAATAATGAAAAATGAATTTGGCAAAAATATCAGTGTGATTGGGACGTGAGTGATATGTTGAGTGTGTGATGAGTGCTTGTTAATTTATTAATATTTAATGCTTTTTAAACTGTTGAACACAATGAGTACAACAACGAACTGAAATATACAATTAAACTGGACGATGGTACTGTAAATCTAATCTTACTTGATTGTATAAAAAAAAGCACTAAATATAAATTTAACCAACGAAATTAAAACAATATTCATTAAGTCATATCAATAGTTTAGAATATTAAAAATATAACTTAATCTAATCACTAACATTTTAACTGAAAATAACCAACTTTCTTGGCACACGTAATCGCAACCTTGAAAAGATATACGACGGTAAATGCCTGCACTTTATCGACTGGCTTGTTGAAGCCAGACCATCATTTTCACCACCACGACGAGATTTGCGACCTGTCGATGCAGATCCAGGAGCAACACAGTGTTACACTCAACGACTGGACAATCTAAACAGCAAATATGAAAAACTACTTGAAGCTCTCTCACAAAGACTCAAAACTGCAATTGAAGTTAATGGAGCTGATGGACTGGTAAGTCACTGTTTTATTATCTTACTGATTTGTTTTGGATAACTCGTTATTTTTGGGTTTACACTTTAAAATTGTACTGTAAGAAAAGTAGGATTGAGTATTACAAAGAAAATAAGTATTCCTTTCAACGCTGAAGGTAGTAGAGGTGGATCAAAGCAAACCCGATGAGTGCTGAGAATCGTCTTTTTGATACTATATTTATAGACATTTCGGGTAGCCATTAGTTTTGTTTGAAGGACAATGACAAAATCCGGTAGGTGAAAACATTAAAATGTGTTCAGCACCGACACTACAGTCCATTTTTACATCGTCAGTGTAGTGTTCCATTCCTCTTTGGTCAGAGAATCTTCAGTGAAATTTTTGATAATTGTGGCTCTTGTAAATATATTTGCTTGAACGAGTCTAAAATGCGTTGAACTGTTTAAGAATGAAAAAGGTCTAACTGATTATTAAGGGAATGTCAATGAATCGAGGTATCGTTAAAATCCAAGGAATGTGTAGTAGTAAAACTGCTTAATTTAAACTAGTTATGTGAAAACTTTCGTACAGGAGACAATTTTATGATACACGTATTTTTTCATGAGAATTTATTCTTAGGGCAGTGTGTCCACTGTCCACTGTCCAAGCCCAACCGCCTACTTGTTCTTCTATTCCTGTTTATTTGTTTGTTTGTCTATATATTATATCATAGAAGATAAAACGACGTGTGAGAAAATAATAAAAAAAAAATTAACTCAATTAAAGTCACTTGTATGTTCTTGTTTGCCTGTACAAGAGTAGGAATTAGATTATATCTGATGAGATATTTTACAAACCAGTTTTCCCACTCCTTTTTTGCTTTAGTTTTTGCATTTATTGTGGTAGTGACCCCGGTAATTTTTAACATCAACAATGACGTAATATTCGCACTAAAAGTCTGAAAACAAAAGTCTGCGTTATACCAGCAAAAATGTATTTACAGTGTATTGTATGAAACGAATACAAATTGTGTTGGGCTTGTTGGACTAATTCGCCTGATATGATATCATAAGTGATATGTTGATTCAAATAACATTTTAGTGTTGTTCAATGTCATTTTTATTTTGGAGAATGTCGTATGATATGAATTGAGACTTAGTAAATGCGTTTATTTAAATCTTGTATAGGTACATATGTACTTGCTTCCCCTAATATTTTGTTCATGTAGAGGAAACTCTATTGAATAAGGTGTATCAATTATTAAGGTGCCCCATGACATTGGAGTAGCTGCGTCACATCTACTCGTAGTAATTCAATTTTAAGTAAATTACTTAATTAGTCGAATAAAAGTTCGGATCTGACAAAGTCACAACTTAAATTGTGTTTTCTCTTTATCGAAATGACATCAGTTGATCGGTTAAAGTTCGGTTATTGTGTTTCGGCCTCGTCTCTACATTAATTGCGATTCGTTTTAAGGTTTATTGAAAAGAAAACACTTGGGAAATAAGGTTACAAAATTGAATTCATTTCCATTGTTTTCTTAATATATTAAAAATAATAATTCTGCCGGCATACCAAAAAAGAAAAGCTCAGTATGTGTACATACATTTGTTTGATACCTATCCATGCGCTATGGAGCTTTTACCCCACACAATGGCGCTAGTTAATGGCTAAGATACTGTATATACTGGTGGGGCAGTGAGTAATATAAAAGCATTCAAATTTCCGGCTGTAAGCGAGTTCCAAGTTTTCACATTCATTTAGTTTTGAATAGGTGTTCGCTGTGGGATGAGCTTTTTCAGCAGCACCTCCCTTACGTGGGTTTACTTATTTTACTTTCGAATTGCCTTTTTTTTCTTCTCATTCTTCATTAAAAATAAGAGTTTCGTTATTTTATGCTTTGGTTCAACCTTGAGAAATTAACATAATTAATATTTCGGAGTATAGTCGCGTCTCACAAAGATAAAAGAATGAAATTCAACAGCGTATCACATTGCGCTTAGAACTCGAATAAATTTATTTATGATGTCATAACCAACACAATTAAATGAAAAATATTTTATTTTATTTTTCATATTGATTTTGTTATCAGTGGTAATCACAGTAAATGTGTTACATTTGAGTGCGTTGATAATTAAAGTGTAGGCAATAGCCGAAGACAATATTTTTTTGTTAAGTATTCATCCAGATCGTGCTTTAAGTGTTATTCTTCGTGTATGTGGCGTTTTGATACCCAAACTTGTTTTTTTAAATAATAACCTTGAATTTGAATTTATTAACGACGAAAAATTCCGGCATATTAATTTACTTTGATTTTTTTATATTTCAACTTCCAACTTTAACTCAACTGTTTCCTTTAACGATTTAATTTGAATGAAAATCAGCTGTGTTGTCCTAATCGATACAATAAAAGCTTTCGTCTGTGCACATCCTGTAAAGCTCTTCATATAAACATCTGGTACATAGCACTCTCGTCGCCGGGTAGTATACGAAAGTGCACTACATGACCTATTCGTGTTCTAATTTATTCCCTACCGTGTCTATTTTTGGAATCCCTTTATTTAATGTGTGTTAGCGAAAACTATGACTAGGAATTTCTATTGAACATATTCGGTCGTTTTTTTTTAAGGCATAATTAATTAAAATACAATTTATGGGTAAAATCTTGACTGCTTCGCGATCATTAGAAAGGTAGACACATGCATTTTTATTACATCATCAGTGGATGACGACATTTTCACATTAAAACGTCTGATGAATCCACGTATGTATTTGCAAGGCAAACCTCCACGCAGCGCAAAGGGTGTGTTATTTTTCAAATATCATACAGAGCAGAAAAAAAGTTAAATTTGTAGGAACTGAGTAAAAAGTAATGATTTCATTGTTTATAAATAAAGAAAAGAATGTTGTCTATCTAATCAGCGAAAAACACTTAACACAATCAAAAGTATTAATTACTCACTCGATGCCGGTAGATAATGCCTGCTTAATATTTCTTGTGTAGTGTATTATAAAAGAGAAACATGAAAAGTCTTTAGCGCAAACAGAAGAATAGACACTTCACAGAAACAGTTCAAGAGAACTCTCTTGAACTGAATCCACCAAGTTGCAAACACAGTTAAAAAAATTAATAGTATTGTACAGGTTAGAGTCTTAGTTAATTGTTTAACATTAACAATTAAGCTGATTGATTCAATAATAAAATGAGAAGAAAAAACATGTTCAGCCGGTTAAATGAATTCATTAGGTCACCCAGTCGTTTATAAGCATCATGCGAGTAGTATTCTACCGGGATGTGAGCATTCGCGGGGGGCAAATTCACCGAAGCGCGTTGTCGTCGTAATTTTGACATCATAGACTTTAGATACGAGCAAGTGTTTCCTCTGTGTATTTTTAGAAAAATTCAAAGTACATAAGTATATTTATACGTTAATCTTAACTTCAGGCAAATACTTTATGGAAGAAATATACATAAAGAAATACATTATTGTGAATTAAAATGACATCTTGTTGAATTAAAAGATTATAAATTGATTTTTTGTTTTTTGAAAAATCAAACCAGTTAATTTTTTGTTGTGCGCGGAAATATACGTTTAAATAGTATAATGAAGTCAGACGATTATGATTTTGCATACGAGTTTCAGGTACTGTATCCAAAACAAATCTTATATTTTGCACTAATCATTGAGGTGGTCAAATTTATGAATGAGTTTTGTTTTGTATTTGTTTGCAGCGTTATGCGGAAAGTTTGCAAAGACCTCTAAGAACATTTAGAGTGGAGTTCAACTTGGGCGGGCCAACTGGCGAAGGCTTGACACCCCAGGATGAAGAATCGTTCTATACGACATCATACAGTGCAACAAAGTGAGTGGTTAAAACATAAGTGTATTTGATCTTATTTAGCACTCAACACCGTTCAATTATTATCCAATATTTTTTTTTTTTACTAACATTATACTACTCAAAACAAAAAAAAAAAAAATAGATTCAGCTCAACGTCAAAGGTCACTACTACGCGAAACTCTTCGACAAATGTATTCGACAGCACTGATCACGCCTACTCCACCAGTCGCGAAAATACTCCAACGAGAGTTGGACAAAGTCCGAACTCTGTACAATTTAGTGAAATTCGCAGCCTTAAACGAGTCCAACGCAGCAATGAAAACGTTGGAACAGATTCGCGACAACTGTTGGACATGCCCGGAATTGTTGAACCGCAAACTGGTCGCGTTTTAACGGTCGGTGAAGCAATCCATATGAGAATACTTGATGTAAGAACTGGAGAAATTTTAATAGCCGAGGGACGTCGTGTAAGTCTGGAAGAAGCTGTACGAAGAGGTGTTATCGATCCCAATCTTGCCGGTAACCTGTTGAAACCAGGTGCCGCAAAGGATCACAACGGCCGGGATTTGTCTCTATTGGAAGTGATACAAAGGGAGATAATTGAAGCCGAGAATGGCTACGAAAAGGCAGAGAAAAGAATTAAGGTAACTCGAAATGATGCTGGTGTAGATGATTTTGTTGAAAGCCCCAAAAATATTGCCGATGCCATTTCTGCTGGAACTGTTGATGCAAAGACGGGTCTTTATCATTCGAAATCGGGCAAAACCATAAGCATTGCAGAGGCTTACGAAAAAGGCTATCTGATTCGTCACGAATCGGTGACTATTAAGTCGAATGCACTTTGTCTTTCGGACGCTATTTCCCATGGGCTTGTTGATACCAGTGGCTGGATATCGGACAGAAATTCCGGTGATAAATTTAGACTCGATTCGGCAATTGCTAATCAGTTAATTGATCCAAATGTACGTGAAATCGTCGACGCAAAGAATGATGTAAAGGTGACACTTAGTGAAGCTCTTAAATTGGAAATTTTAAATGCTAAAACGGGTCGATATGTTAACCAAGTGACAAAAGAAAAGTTAACCTTTACCGAGGCAAAGAATAGGCAATTGATTGTGAAACCGTTTACATTAAAGGATGTCTGTGATTTCAATTTGCTTGACAAAGAAGGGCGTATAACTAGCCCGATGCGTAGGGAAAAGTTAAGCATTATGCAGGCGATGAGTTCTGGTGTCTTAGATGAGAACAATTTAAAATGTGTGACTAAGCAAAAGGGTGAACTCATTACTCTTGCGGAAGCTATAGCAGATGGTGTAATTTTACCATCAGAATCAAGGTATCGTGATTTTGTAACCAGTGAAGTGATAACCGTACCGGAAGCGGTAGAACGTGGCCTTATAAGTTCTGTTTCCCAAAAGTCCATTTTTAGTATTGACGGATTCAAGGATCCTTATAGTAATGATTTTGTTAGCTTTAACGAAGCTTTTAGTAAAGACATTTTAAGACGTAAGAACGGTCAGTTCCTTTTAGACTCGGGAAAGGGTAATTTATGCACACTGCAGACAGGCATACAAGAGGGTCTCGTTCGGCCGGAAGTATTCGAAATGTTCAATAGATTGGTAGGAGTACATGATGCAAGTGGAAAGGAATTATCCGTTTTAGATTTAGTGTATCACGAGCTTATAGATCCTAAAACAGGTTATTTGTTAGATACAAAGACAGGTGCTCCTGTAGCGCTAGACACCGCTATTCAACGAAAATTCATAACACCAGAAGGTGCCTTACTTTTAAGTAGTCTCCTGAATATAACTTTAACCACGGAAACTGTTACCAAGACAATTAAGCGTTATGTTACTGTCCGGGCTACTTCTCAAGAACCTAGTGAGCAAATCCCATTGACATTTACCGAAGCCGTTCGACGTGGTTACATCGATGAGGATCGTCAATTATTCAAAGATCCATCAACTGACAAAGTTTATTCGGTCCAACAAGCGCTAGTTTATGGTCTGCTTGCACCAGATAATGACGCTGAAATTATTCCAGAGCAGTCAAGTCGTAGAAAATCAAAATCTACTATTACAATTGTAACCAAACAAATAATTCCTGAACCAAATCCGATTAACATGAAGACGCAAGAGCTATTAGAAAAGACAATTGAAATTCCAGTGGTTAGTCAGAGCAAGTCTTTTAAGAAGCAATCAAATACAAATACCTCATCTGATATTAACGTCCGTTCAAAGACGCTGGTATCAGACTTCATAAATGCCGAAAGATTTGACGCTGCTCATCAAAGTGTTACCGAGAAACAATTATTGGAACTGCCGCCAGATGGTTGGCTTCTTTCTGAAGCTATTTCACAAAAACATTTTGATCCAGAAACGGGTCTATTCCTCATCCCTGGAACTGATCGGCTAGTTAGCTTCCAAGAATGCATTGAAATGCAGATTATAAACAAAAACTCGCTTTATGTTATTGATCCCAATAATGGTAGAAAAATCACACCAAATCGCGCGCTTGAAAAGAAAGTTCTAGACACCACTGGAAACTACGTGGAAGGCAATAGGTCTCTTAACATGAAATCTGCAATTGTGGCAGGCAAAATAGTGTTGGAGTATGGTATGAATGTAGACACAGCTAATCAGAGATTGATAAAAATTACAAAAGTGACAGGCCAACCAGATCTGGTTGAAGTGTCATCACGGCTCGGAGGTACTCCACCGCAGTTTATTGAAATAAAAACTTTAAAAAGAGAAGTTCTCAGCCCGGAACCATTGCAAATCGCTCCCGGTGCAATTTATGATCCTTCTACACTTCTTGTTATATTCACTCAAAATGGTCAAACCGAAAATATTCTTACAGCTATAACTCAAGGGCTTGTTGACGAAAATCTTGTTAAGATAATTGATCCTTCGACTCATGAGCCACTTTCAGTTTTTCAGGCAATTGAACGCAAGATATTAGATCCCGCTACAGGAACCATATTTGATGCATCAGGTCACCCAATTGACGCCATTTCCGCAGCAAGACAAGGCATTTTAATCGTTTTGGGAGCTCCATTAGTAGCTTCGGAAGGTGCTTTACGCACGGTACGTTTCGTAGTCGATCCTCGTACTGGTGAACAAATTCCGGTGGAGGTTGCATATGAACGTGGAATTGTTTCTCGAGATCAACTTTCATTTGACTCAAAAACTTCAACTCCCAGTACGAAAAGTCCTCAAAGGGAGAACGTAATTCAAATAGGTTCGCATGGTCAAACTGCAAGAGATAATAAGTCCATTACCCCGGAACGGGAGTCTAAGGTAGTAGTACTGCAAAAAATGAGAAAGAGAATTCTTAAACCTAAAGACGCTCTACAGAAGGGATTAATAGACGAAATAACTTGCAATATACTAGAAAATAAGTCAAACTTTACTAATAATGAAGGTGACATTGTGACAATAACAGAAGCTCTGGAAGTAGGACTCATAGACGGTAATCAAGGCAGAGTGCTTGATCCACAACGTGGTACTATTATGAATATTCAACAGGCTGTTGAAAGTGGAGTTCTCGATCCAGAAGGAACAAATCAACTTTTAATTCCACTAGCCGCAAGTCTTTCGGTTCCAAAACTAGAAGAACAAGGGCTCATCGATCGGATAAGTGTTGGCATTGTGCATCCAGAAACAGGTGCTCAACTCTCAGTAAGGGAAGCTATAATTTGCGAAATTCTTGACGCTCAATCAAAATTAGCTAAACCAAATGATATTACAATAGAGAACGCCATTGAGAAAGGTTTAATCGATGGGGACAAATCGTTAGTTCTTACAAGCGATAAGCCGCTCAACCTCCTTCAGGCACTAGACCAAGGTGTTTTTGATACTACTGACAATGATAAACTTATTGAAGACATTCCACCAGCCGGGATGACTTTCCCCGTTGCTGTGAAAAGAGGACTTGTCGACATTAAAAATAAGGAAATCGGTCATCCAATTACTGGTAAGTTGATTCCAATTAAAAAAGCTATTGATGACAACTTTATCATGTCTATACCTTACCCACCTCATGCGGATGCCGTGCAGATAGAAGAAGCTATAGAAAGGGGCTTAATAGACTCTAGAAAGGAGGTCATGACTCATCCAAAAACAAGTGAATTAATGCCAATCAAAGAAGCAGTCGAAAGTGGTATATTAATTGTGAAGCCTATTCCCGAGTTTGTCGTTTCGCATTCGACAGGTCCAATAACATCGGTAACTGAAACTGTGACCTCGGTCCACACAGTTACAACAAAGACAATTGAGTTGATGCAAGGGTACGCCTTGATCTCGAACGATGAAGTTCAAAATGTTCAAACGGGTGAAATAATGACAGTTAGTGAAGCAAAGGAACAAGGCATTCTTAGAGAAGAATCTGAATCAAAGAATGTTTTAGCCACAAAGCAAATTAAACAAAACTTTTCAGATGCTGTCAAACAAGGTCTTGTTGATGTAGCTGAAGGAACATACATGGACCCTTATTCTGGAACCAAAATACCTCTCCAACAGGCAATAAGCGAAGGCATTCTAGAAGTTGATGCATGTCAACCAAGCGAGGAAACTAGCAAAATGACTGTTACAGATTTTCAGACAATCTATGATGAAACAACTCAGCAATTCCGTGATCCAAAGGACCCCAACCGATTGGTGAGCTTAAACGTAGCCATGGAAGAAGGTATTGTTGATCCAAAATCGTTGGTGTATGATATACCATCGGGTAAGGTACAAACTCTAGAAGACGGTGTTAAGGATGGCTTCATTGATGCCGAAACTGGTGCTATAAAACAAAAATCGGGGTCCTCTATTAGCATCTCAAATGCTGCCAAGATGGGATTACTCGCAGTTGTAGGTGCGCCAGTTTTGGCCGGAATGGCAATAGCAAATACTATTAAAAAAGTGACAGAAAAGTCAACAAAAACTCAGCAGAAAACAGAGGTGACGACTTTTACTCCTCCTACACCAGCAAGGAGGGAGTCACTTTTGAAAGAAAGCCCCGAAAAAATTATTGAAAGCATTGTAACAACTGAAATTAAAGTGGGACAAGACACACCAGTTAACAACGCTATAAAATTAGCTAGTGAAAAGCCACAACATGAAGATGTAACATTAGAACACCCGCAAGATTTTCTAGATTCTGTTCAAAGTGGTGCTAGCCACCCAATTAAACCCACGGAGGAAAAAGAAACCGAAAATGTTACGATCTCTACAGGACAAACATCTTATGTTACCGAAAGTTTTGAGACCACCTTAGTTACATCTACAACAGTACAAAAGTCTCAAATGCAGGTCGTTAACGAAACCGTCTCAAAAGTCATTATTGAGGATAAATCTCCAACAAAGTCCACTAATGTTGAGGACAAATCGATTCCGCTTTTGTCTGAAACGATTGTTATTGAATCGCCATCGGTTTCGACAACTGAACAAACTAAAACTATTGAATACAAACCACCGACTGTTCCAGAACCTTCTACAATACCTCAGGGATTAGAACGCACTATAAACGAACAAATTGTTCCAATTTCTACAAGCAATGTTCCTAGTTCTGTGCCTGATAATACAAGAGAAATTAAAGAGACGACTATTGATATATCATCAATAACATTACCCAATGAAAAAATACAGCTTGAACCAAAAATAATTAGCCCAGTTAACGTAGCTGAATATGTGGAAGAAGAACCTTCGATAACAACGACATCATCTTCAAGTCTAATAACTACAGTCACATCCGTCCGAACAGAGAAAATAATTTCAGAAACATCCAAGAGCGATTTGTTGATGGAAGAAAATGTACCCTTCGAGCAGACAACTGAATCGGGAAAGAACGATTCGTCAGAGACCGTCGTAGTTGAGACGGCCAGGCAAACTGAGGTAGACCATCCTGTTGAAAAGTCAATAGAAAAGCCCTCGGTAGTAGATGAAAGTAATGAAAAACTCAGTGTCCAATCCGAACCTCTCAGCCATCCTCAAAGTGACAAAGAAGTAACTATAGACAAAACCACAATCACAACTACAACCACAACATCTATTACATCTCTGCAACCAGAAACCACTTCTCCTGCCAATGTTGATGCTACATCTCATCAAAAGGTAGCACCGATTAAAAGCGCCCCTCTTGAATCCATAGATTTGATTAAAGACACAAGTGAAGATGGAACACTTTTAGACACAATAAGTGGTACTGCTAAGACTGGCCTTTTGGCTGTAGTTGGTGCTCCAGTTTTAGCCGGAATGGCAGTAGCAGATGCATGTAAGAAAATTGCAAATAAATTAACGGACAAAAGTGATGATACATCCAATGATTCTCCAAAAACAGAAATTCGTAAACAAATATTTTTCGCAGATAGTATTGAACATCCTATAGTTCCCACAAGTTTACCGATTGGTGATGCCATTTCACAAAATATTATCTCTCCTAAGGAGTGTAAGATCATTGTCGATGGTGAACAGCAGCTACAAAATGTTCAACAGCTTTTGGATGAAGAACAACTTAGTCCCTTGGATGAAGTTAAAGTTTTAGATGAGAATTTAGTTGTGTTGCAAAAGTTCAAGTATCTCATAGACGTCGATGACGAACTAAGCCCACAAAAACTTAGTGAGTTTGGAATTTACGACATTGAAAATGAATATTTCATTGATCCTTCTACGGGTCAAAAAATCTCATTCCAAACACTTGTATTTGAGATGAATATTTTCAATCCGGAGACTATTCTCGTTAAAAACTTCAACAAAAATGAATATGAACCACTTAATGTTGCACTTGAGCGCCCATTGCTAGACAAACACTCCGGTCATATGGTTGATCCGAAAACTGGCAAGAAAATTCCATTCTTTGAATGTGTTGCACGGGAATGGATAATCAGAGTGACTCCAAAAAAAGAGAAGGTAGAACCCATTGAAAACGTTATTGATCCCGAAACGGGTAGGGTAGTTCTTGATGATGGTCGTCAATGTTCGATTTCGGACGCCATTAACAATGGAAAAATCGATATACAGTCTATCTCGGTGCGCGATCCTGTTAGTGGTGAAGTAATTCCCTTGCGTATGGCAATTGAGTTGGGAGTTGTAGACCTTAAAACTGGCACAGTCATAGATATTCAAACGCTTCAAGAGATATCAATGGAAGAGGCATTTAAACGGGGCTTCTTGGTGCCAGGTTCCCGAAGGCCTATCTCCCTTGAGGCAGCTGTTCGTAAAGGTCTGTACGATCCAAAATCTGGTAAGCTTTACGACAGTGAGTCTCAGAATCAAGTTGATGTGCAGAAGTCCATTGAAATTGGTTTAGTAGATCCGAAAATCTCTTTAATTGTAGACACAATTAGCAACAAAACTTTTTCACTCGATAACGCTATCGAAGATCAGTTAGTGGTTAAGGAAACTGGTCAGATCAAAGACACTAAATTGAATGAATTAGTTTCATTCGACGTAGGTCTTGAGAAGAATCTAGTTCAGACAGACCAAGTTACTTGGAGCCTCATTGAAGTATTACAGCGAGAGTATTATTTACCCAAAACCGGAAAGGTTCTTAATCCAGCGTCTGGAGAGGAAATGTCTTTGCAAAAGGCTGTCGATAAGAAATTTGTGGAACTCGATACATGTCTAATTAAGGACAGCGAAAAAAATATTCTTGTGTCTGCAGTTGTAGCTGCTAATGATGGTCTACTCGACACGGTCAAAGGAAAACTAACCAAGCCTGATTTGACCCTTGATCAAGCGTTTGTTAAAGGATATTTAATAAGCACCAAAAAACCTCTATCTTTGGTAGACTGCTTATTGAGAGGACTGTATGATTCACAAACCGGGCTTTTCCATATTGACGACAGGCTACTAAATCTTGAAGACGCCATTGCAGCAAAGTTAATCAATCCCAATGAGTTGGTTATTCTTGATCCAAAGACGAACTCCATAGTCTCCACAGCTGATGCGATTAAAATGAAATTGGTGGATCCAATTGGTGGTTTGATCGTAGATCCATACACTGGATCCAACCAAACACTAATTGAAGCTCTCGAAAACAGAATTCTTATTCCTCAGAAGCGCAAACGCAGTCTGCCCGATGCCGTTTATCGTGGTCTTTACGATCCCAAATCTGGGCAATTTAGCAACACAATTACTCGCGAAAAACTCTCTACTGAAGGTGCTATTCGTAGGGGAATTCTTGACCCAGAGTCAACTATTGTCAACGTGAATGGGAATGTTCAGCCTTTTGAAATGGCAGTTGAATCAGGTGCAGTTGATGGCAAGCGTGGTATGGTTCTCGACGCACAGGGTAATCGCGTTGATTTTAAGGAGGCTTTTGACCGTGGAATTTTGATAGAAGTCAAGAAACCTCTTAGACTCTTTGAGGCAGTAGTCAAGAATGTATACGATGAGGTAGATGGACAGTTTATGGACCCAAAGACAGGTCAAAAGCTCTGTTTTGCTGAAGTTGTAGAAGATAAATTCATTGACAATGAAAGTGTCCAGATTCGTGATGTGAAGACAGGAATGTATAAAGATTTTAATTTAGCTCAGGCCACTATTACTGGCGTGATTGACGGTAAAACTGGTAAACTCACGTACAACAATCAGAAGATAACATTAAAGCACGCGTTTAACGTTGGAATATTAACAGACAGTCTGGCTCCGATCAGTGTTCAGAGAGCTATACATCAAGGGTTGCTTGACGATAGGACAGGAAAATTACTCGAACCGAAAACAGAACGAAGGATAACTCTCCTCGAAGCAATGAGAAAATTCATAGTGAATCCACAGTTGCCTTGCTATTTCGATGAGCAAAACGAAAAAATGCTTTCTTTGGCGGAAACATGTCGTGCTGGCCTAGTCGACAGACGTGAAGGTGTCTTCCGTGAACCCGGTAGCAATGTATTTGTGCCATTAGGCGAGGCAATGAGTTTAGGTTTGTTGGTTGACATTGAAAGTGCAAGTTTTGGTTTGTATGAGCTTCTCTCAATGGGTTTCTATGATGTTGAGTCGAGAAAAGTCATCCATCCCGTCACAGGTAGGCAGCTTAGCCTTAGGGAAGCGTGTGTTGAAGATATTGTAAGCTTATCATCGAGTTTAGTTAAACACACCAATTCAGGAAAGTACCTAAGATTGAATAATGCTATAAGCGAACAAACAATTGATGATTTGGATGGAAGCTATATTTTACCGGATAAAAAGATTGACCTGCAAGAAGCTAGGGCTAGGGGTCTAATTGTGACAAATCGTAAACTTCTCAGTTTGGAATTAGCCATTCGCATGAAATTATTCAAACAAGAAACCGGTCGGTTTACAGATCCTATTAGCGGTGAATACTTTGATTTAGTTGGAGCAATTCAAAGTGGCCTGGTAGACCCATCAACAACTGTATTTAAAAACTTGGTCACAGGCGTTGACGTGCCTCTAAATATAGCAATTGAAAACGGAGACCTCGACATACAAAAGGGACGCGTTTTGGATCCCAAATCGAAAACGTCCTACAATTTTGACGTTGCATTCACACGAGGACTTTTAGTTACTGTAAATAAGCCCATTACCGAGCGAGCAGTAGTTAAACGCCACGATAGTATTGAAATGTTAGGCCAGTCACCAGTGAGTGTAGTAATTAGAAAACCTCGAGAAATGACTCTCGATGAAGCGATACGGTATAACATTATTGATCCTGAAACAGTCGTAATACGCGATTATCAGACGTTTAAATTTGTGCCTTTAAAAATCGCCATTGAAAGTGAGACAGTTGACTTGAATAAGAAGACCTTAGTCGATCCGAAAGCATTATTCTTTGTGTTCGATCAATCGTTAACTGTATATCAACGGGAACCAATATCATTCGACCAAGCTGTCGATAACAAGAGCCTTGATTTATCTACCGGAATGCTGACCTATACACCATTGCAACTTGAAGACGGGGAAGAGGGTTCCAAAGCAGAAACTGTGACGCAAACTCTTAGAGATGCCACAAGCAAGGGCGTGATTGATCCTGACTCTGCGCTTGTTAAAGATATAGCAAAAGGCAAACTTGTCCGGCTATCAGAAGCTTTCCGCAAGGGACTGATGGATGCCAACAAAGCTAGTGTTCTAGACACCCAGACGTCGAAACTTTGTTCTCTGCAGCAGGCGTATGACAATGGCCTGATAGTAACACCAAAGCGGGCATTTGGACTCCTCGAAGCCATCAACTTCAACCTTTATAACCCAACAACAGGATGTATCGTCGATCCATTCCAGTCGAACCCCGATATAATCAATAGAAAAAAACAAACAATCGCAGAAGCCATAACCGTTGGACTCATTGACCCTACTTCGACAGTGGTGCGTGACCCAAGCACTAGCGAAATCGTTCCGCTCATCGCAAGTATAAGCATGGGCCTGATCGACCCTGTTGCCGGTCGTCTTGTCGACAAAACTGACCCCAAAAACAATTTTGACCTTGTCAAAGCCAACGAAAAAGGTTACCTCCTACCTGCTGAACAAAGGGTAAGTCACTGCATCACAATGTCACTTCTTCTACTTTGGTTTTCTTAAACTTTTTCATAAAAACAAAACCATTCTTTTCATATAATCTATTCCGAATGAACGTCTATTTTGCGACTGAAACATTCGCAAAGTCTACAAAATTAACATAAATAAAGCATGTTTCGTGTTTATTTTTCAAACTTTTATTTACTTACCTTGTATTTTTTTTTCTTTGCTGATTTAAAAAAAAAATAAATTTTTTTTTTCTAAATTGTGTTGCATTAAAGTTTGGAATATGTTTTTCTTTTGGCAAAAGACGCGTACGGAAATACTCATAAGCACAAAAAACCATCTTTTCCCCATTTCATTCAAGTCTCCTTGTAAATAGAAACAAATATTAACGTGACATTGTGTGATCATATTACCTAATCAATAAAAAAATTCTTATTTAACATTAAGAGGAGTGCATTCCTCCGCTTCATCGATTCGTGCGGCAGACAAAAACGGTCTCATGCAACATTTCACTCAGATAAGATCGAAAAATCGTGCGTGCCCCTTCATTGGTTCTGTGTCGTACGTTTTCATCACTAATGGCTTCGGCATAAATACGAATCAGACTGGCTTTCCTCAATTTTTTTATTTTTTTTGTCATGAATTAACCTTTCCTTTTCACCATCACAATCACTATAATCCTTTCCTGATCCAGTTTTCCACATGCATATACATACTCGTATACTATATTAAAAAATAAATAAATAAAAAAATCGCATGCGATCATATTCCTCTTGGCTGTTGAAAAAATATGATCATCTGGCGGAACTGGCGCGTGCGTGTTGTGTGATTTGATTTAATTTTATTATTTTACGTGGAAATGAAACAATTTTGTGATTTATTTGAAATATGATAAGCGCAAAAAGTTTCAGTGGAAAAGGTAAATGTGCGTTTTATTATTTTCTATCTTATTGTTTTATTTCTATTTTTTCTGTGTTTGCTATACTTTGTTTTTCAGCTTTAATGTTTTTCCGCTCTTGTTTTCAGGTTTCTATTTTTGTTTAAATTTAAATCGATGAATGAAACATACTATTTTATTTAAATTTTTTAACTGCTTGGCAATGGGTGGGTGGCTTAGTAAGAAAACTTAACTGCTTTTGACTCAATTCTGAGGTGCATGCTTTTGATTTTTTTTTTATTTTTTATTTTAAGACTATATATATATGTTTGCATGTTTTGATTTATATTTTGTGTTTTAAAATGAACAAGGTTCTAAATCATTCATTACAAATAAAATAAACAATTTATTCGAGGTATTTGTACATAAACCCCTTCCAAAACACCCCACTTCCCAATACTTTTGTATTGATTCGAATGTATTTACATAAATAACTAATTTATTTTTGTCCGAATTTCCGACGTTTAGCAAGCTGTATTTGAGAAGTTTAATCTGTGCGAAGAAAACGTTAATGAACTTCTTAAGTGGGTAGCTACGGTTGAAGTTAAGATAGCCCGAGTCGGTGGACCTAAAGAGAAAATTGATGAACTACGCAATCAAATTAATTCATTGAAGGTAAGTCATACAAGTTTTGTAATTTAATCCAAATTAGAATCGATTGATAGTCATTTGCATGAAAATCTCTTAACTATTTTTCAATTATGTCCAAGGACACATTGAAATATATTTGTATCCGAGACATTCCGTCATATTTATAAAACCTTTTAATCTAATTAAAAAAGACAAGTCTACCTCAACTGGGATGTTCTTACTTACACATAGATTCTTATTCCGCCTAAGTATCTGCTAGATCAAAGGGCCTTCTAGTTACACACCGTGACATTATACAATCTCGTTGCACACTGCTTCCATTCTCCTACGCTCAGTTGAAATAGACTATAATTCTATTTTTTGAAAAAACGTTGCGAATAGCAATGATTTGGGATTTGGGAAATTATAATAGATCCTTGTGAAATATCTTTATATTTACTTAACGAACAATTTCTGTTTTTTTATTTTTGAAACAGCAAATTAAAGATGAGATCGAAACTCAATCACGACCAGTGTCATCATGTCTGGAGCAAATTCGTCAAATTGTTCTTACCGGTGGTGATGTACTCTCCGCACCTGAAGTAACAACTCTGGAGAACTCTGGTCGAGAACTGCGCTCACGCGTTGATCGTGCTAATGATCGAACTCAACGTCTATTGAAACGTCTAGAGTCTGGTCGCGATGAATTATCTAAATTACGCACTGAATTGGAGGTATTTTCCAGTTGGTTGCAGTCAGCAAGAAGAACTCTTGAAGATAAGGAAAGATCCTTGTCCGACTTGGCTCGACTCTCGAGTCAATCTGATTCCATCCGAGAATTTGTTAGTGATGTAATCGGTCACCAGGCCGATTTAAGATTCATAACTATGGCTGCTCAGAAGTTTGTGGACGAGAGCAAAGAATTTTTAGTGGTGCTTAATGATTTTAGAACATCATTGCCAGAAAGATTACCGCACGTCGAACCATTATCTAGTGCAGAGAGTCCAATTCGTCAAGAAGTATCATTGGTTTCGGCTCAATACAAAGACCTTTTGCATCGTGTGAACGCTTTATCGGATCGTCTTTCTGGTCTAGGTGGCCGTCAACGAGAATACCAGGATGCACTGGAAAAAGTGAACGATTGGTTGCGCAGTGTACAACCGCGAGCTTCGCAAATGTTGAACGATCCAATTGGTGCTGATCCACAGACAGTGCAAGAGCAAATGAACGAGGCAAAGGCATTACATAATGAGTTCATGTCGCAGGGAAGGTTGGTAGAAAATGCACAACAATCTCTAGCTGCTCTTTTGCGGTCACTGGGTGGTCAATTAAGCCCAACTGAAGTAAATGCCTTGGAGATGCCAGTCGAAGAGGTTGTAGACAAGTATAATCAACTTCTGCAAGCATTAGGTGATCATTGCAAACTGCTGGATACCGCTTTGGTGCAGTCGCAGGGTGTTCAAGACGCCTTAGACGGACTAGTGGGATGGGTTAATCAAGCAGAAGACAAATTTAAACTGCAATTCCGTCCAGCTTCCTTGATTAAAGAACGTCTACAAGAACAAGTGCGAGAACATAAAGCGCTTCTCGCAGATTTACAATCGCATCAGGCTAGTATTGAGAGTGTAGCCTCTTCAGCTCAACACCTGATGACAACAGCATCAAATGTCCGAATTGCCAAGAAAGTTGAAGCGAAACTGAACGATGTAACTGTGAAATTCGAAAAATTGCTTGATAAAGTTATCAAACGCGGAGAGTTCCTTGAAGATACTTTCCAACAGGTTAATAAATTTGGAGATGAAACTGCAAACGTCGAGCAAGAAGTAGGTGCCTTACAAGAATCTTTAGATAGCAGAGATTTAGGACAACTTAGCACTGAGGATCTGGCACGTAAAATGATCGAGCTTTCTCGTAGAAAAGATAAATTAAGTCCACAATATGAGAACTGCGTACACGTTGGTAAAGAACTTATTAGTATGCGTGATGTAACAGACACTGGAGTAATAAGAGATCGTGTTAAAGCACTTGAATCACAGTGGCGTAACTTGGATATAACTTTAGAAGAGAAAGCAAAACTTTCGAAACAAAAAGCTGAGCAACAGATTGCATATGAGAGCCTTAAGGATCAAGTTCTGTCTTGGTTGGCTAGCATCGAAGCGCGTACAAATTCATTAGCTCCAGTTGCCGTTGATTTGGACATAATCCGTCAACAAGTCGAGGAACTTAAGCCCATTGTTAAAGACTACAAAGACTACGCCTCTACCATAGATAAGGTGAATGATCTGGGCACCCAATATGATGCATTGATCCGTCCGGAAAGTCCTGGACGTAAACGGTCAGGCTACAGCCCGATTAAGCGAGTAAGCCCACTTCGACGAATGTCCGGAGATGCCAGGAGTCCAAGTCCTACAAAGGGAGGTATTCTGTCGCCACTATCACCTGGATCCAGTGGATTTGGTAGCCGCAGATCTTCTCAGGATGGATTCCAGCTTTCCGAGTTGTCACCGATTCAGCAACAACTTAGTGAAATCAATAACCGTTACAGTCTTATTGGGGTCCGTTTGAATGATCGTCAAAACGAGTTAGATAGCTTAAACGACGAAATAAGAAAGCATATCGAAAGTCTTAAGAACCTTTCATCGTTCCTCGATAGAATTCAAAGACAAGTGCCCAAGGATTCTATTGCCAATAAAGATGAAGCAGAAAGAAGTACCAAGCAAGCCCGTAAGATTCTTGAGGATATGTATGAGAAGCAAAGTTTGTTAGATTCTACCAAGGCTCAAATAAAGGATCTTTTGCGCCGCAAACCCGATGTGCCTGGAGCAGAACAACTGCGTCAAGACCATGATAATATTGTCGAGAAGTGGAGAAGCATTAACGACCTATGCAAGAATCGTATAACCTTCGCCGAACAATTGCGCGATTTCTTGGACACACATGACAATTTGAAGAATTGGCTTAATAGTAAGGAGCGAATGCTAACAGTTCTCGGACCAATTTCTTCAGATCCAAGAATGGTACAGAGTCAAGTTCAGCAAGTGCAGGTACTACGCGAAGAGTTCCGGTCACAACAGCCACAGCTCAGTCACCTTCAGGAAATTGGAAACGAAGTTTTGGAGCATCTCAAAGAATCATCACCAGAAGGGCAAGGAGTTATTAAGAAACTTCTGGAAGTGCAAAGCAAATGGGATGATTTGGTAGGACGATTAGATGAACGCGCTAACAGCTTGGGTGGTGCCGCTGATAGTAGCAAAGAGTTTGATGCCGCTATTGGCCGGTTACGTGAAGCATTGCAAAGTATTAGTGATAACTTAGATGCTTTACCTGTTGACGGAGATTCACAGGACAATTTACGAAAAATTGAGAATTTAGAACGACAACTTGAGGGACAGAGACCTCTTTTGGCTGATGCCGAACAATCAGCTGCCGCTCTTTGCAATATCTTGGGTGATCCTGCTTCTCGAGCAGATGTAAACGGTCGTGTTGCTGCGCTGGAAAAACAATATCAGGCTTTACAAAAGAAGTTGGACACAAAGAAAGCCGAAACGGAGTCAGCGTTAAGAGACGGCCGCCAATTTGCTGAAAGTTGTTCCAAAACGCTTGGATGGCTATCGGGTGAACTGGCTAATCTTACAGATCGTCTGTTAGTGTCAGCGCACAAACCAACACTTCAACATCAAATTGATACACACGAGCCTATCTACCGCGAGGTCATGGCTCGTGAGCATGAAATTATTATGTTAATCAACAAAGGAAAAGATCTAACCAGTCGCCCTGGAGTAACTCAAGACCGTGCTGTACAACGTGATTTGGATCGCATTCAACAGCAATGGGATAAACTGCGTCGTGATGCTGTGGATCGTCATACTCGACTACAAACCTGTATGGAACACTGCAAAAAGTACTCACAAAGCTCCGAAACCTTTCTGTCTTGGTTACGCGTTGCTGAAGATAAACTGTCGGACCTAAGGCCGGGTGTTCTTAACAAAGTCCAATTGGAGCATCGTTTGCGTGATTTGCAAGCATTCCGTAGCGAAGTTTGGAAGAGGACAGGAGAGTACGAGAACACAAAGGGCTTGGGTGACACATTCCTTGCCAATTGTGACGTTGATAAAGACCCAATTAAAGCAGAGCTTCAGGATATACGTGAGAGGTGGGAAAGATTAAATAACGACCTGCTTTCTCGAGCTCAAGAAATTGAAACATGTTCACGTCGACTTGGTGACTTCAACGACGAGCTGAGGAACCTAGATCATTCTGTTGGACGCTGTGAAGATAGATTAGCTGCCCACGATGCATTAGGGGGAGCCGCAAAGGATGCAAAACTCCTCGAACGCGTCAAGGCTATTCGAGAAGAGGTCACTCATCTAAAAAGACCATTGCAGTCACTACGTGCCATGGCAACGGATATTTCATCGGAGGCACGTGCCGCAGGTGGTGATGCTGATCACTTAACGGGTGAAGTAGACAGCGTTGAGGATCGCATATCCGAATTGCAGTCACGTTTAGACGATCGATGCGGAGAGTTGCAGTCGGCTGCAACAGCCGTTTCTCAGTTTAACGAACAAGTTAAGAGTCTGGGAGTTGACCTTACTGATTTAGAAACTCTGGTTGATAACCTTTCTCCGCCTGCACGTGAAATAAAGGTAGTACAAACTCAAATGGGTGAAGTTGCAAGCATTCAAGATAAACTTGATCGTACAGCAGATAGATTAGGCGAAGTTGAAAGATCAAGCGAAATCTTAGTTGACTCTGGTTTCTCCCCTGATACCGTTCAAACCAGAGAACAAGTTGCTTCTCTTAAAAAAATACTCGGCCGCTTGGAGAACCGTACTCGAGATCAGGATGAAGCTTTGCAAACAGCCCTAAAGGACCTTACCAAATTTGATGACCTACAATCACGTGTTCTTGATGATATTAAGGATATGAGTGACGAGCTGAAACGGATGAAGCCGGTTAGTTCGGAGCTGGAGCAAATCAGAAACCAACAAGAAGATTTCAGACGCTTCCGAGACCGAAATGTGGAGCCATTAAGTCTGAACGTCGACGAAGTTAACCGATCTGGCAGAGACCTTGTTAGATCAGCATTAAGCGGCGTTTCCACAACTGCTATTGAGAAAGACTTAGAGAAATTGAATGATCGTTGGAATGATCTAAAAGAGCGTTTGAATGAGCGTGACAGACGATTGGACGTGGCTCTTCTACAATCTGGAAAGTTCCAAGAGGCTCTTGATGGTCTTTCTAAGTGGTTGTCTGACACTGAAGAAATGGTTGCCAATCAGAAACCTCCGAGCGCAGACTACAAGGTAGTAAAAGCTCAGTTACAGGAGCAGAAATTCCTTAAGAAAATGCTTCTTGATCGTCAAAATTCAATGTCGTCTCTATTTAATTTGGGACAAGAGGTTGCTGGAAATTGTGAATCATCTGAAAAGGCAGCTATAGAAAGGCAGCTAAAAGAACTAATAAATCGATTCGATGCATTGACTGACGCAGCTCAACAACGGGAAGAGGATCTGGAGCAAGCAATGGAAGTGGCCAGACGTTTCCATGACAAATTCACCCCATTAAATCATTGGCTAGACACTTCAGAAAGAGCAGTGAAGAATATGGAGTTGATACCTACAGATGAAGAAAAAATTCAACAGAGAATCCGAGAGCATGCTCACTTGCACGATGAAATTATATCGAAGAAACCAGACTTCTCTGAATTGGCGGATGTTGCTGGTCAACTCATGCACTTAGTAAGTGACGACGAAGCTGTTGTGTTGGGAGAGAAAGTTCGGGTTATCACCGAGAGGTATACAACTCTGGTTGATGCCAGTGATAATGTCGGCCAGTTGCTTGCCGAGTCAAGACAAGGTCTTCGTCATCTTGTTCTCACCTATCAGGAACTTGTTGCTTGGATGGAAACAATGGAGAAAGAGCTTCAACGATTCCGCGTTGTCCCTGTTCATACCGAGAAATTGTTAGAACAAATGGATCATTTGCTGGAATTAAATGAGAGTATCGCTAACCATGCTCCCAATGTTGAGTCCACTGTCGACGCTGGATCTGAGCTTATGAAACACATTTCGAACGATGAGGCTCTCCAACTTAAGGATAAACTTGATTCACTACAACGTCGTTATGGAGAACTTACTAACAAGGGTGGGGACCATTTGAAAAATGCTCAAAATGCTTTACCACTCGTACAGCAATTTCACAATTCACACAACCGTCTTATTGACTGGATGCAGGGTGCTGAAAGTGCTTTATCTACGAGTGAACCACGTCAAAACGATATTTTGCGGCTGGAAGCTGAACTTGCTGATATGCGTCCCATACTAGATACAGTAAATCTTGTTGGTCCTCAGCTTTGTCAAATTTCCCCTGGTGAAGGAGCTGCAACAATTGAAAGTCTAGTGACGAGAGATAACCGTAGATTTGACTCCATTGTTGAACAAATTCAACGTAAGGCCGAACGTCTTCATCTCAGTAATCAACGTGCAAAGGAAGTTACTACTGATATCGATGAACTTCTCGAATGGTTCAGAGATATGGACGCAAGTCTTAGAGAAGCAGAGCTTCCTGCAATGGAACCCAAACTCGTGCGTACACAATTGCAAGAACACAGGTCAATTAACGACGATATCTCCAGTCAAAAAGGTCGTGTTCGTGATGTTACAGCAGCCGCGAAGAAAGTACTTCGTGAGTCGCCGCAAAATGAAAACACAACGGTGCTTCGTGAAAAGCTCGAAGATCTGAAGGAAGTTGTTGACACCGTCGTCCAGTTATGCAGTGAAAGGCTTGGTATCTTAGAGCAAGCACTGCCACTGTCTGAACACTTCGCCGATTCCCATAATGGCTTAGTAGTATGGCTTGACGATATGGAACAACAAATTTCAATGTTAAGTATGCCTGCCCTACGCCCAGATCAAATCGCTGCTCAGCAAGATAAAAACGAACGCCTTGTTCAATCAATTTCTGAACACAAGCCACTACTGGATAAACTGAATAAGACCGGTGAGGCTCTGGGAGCGATTGTCTCCGAAGATGACGGCTCAAAAATCAATGAAATACTTGACTCAGATAACTCTCGCTTTGCTGCCCTTCGAACAGAATTACGTGAACGCCAACAAGCTCTGGAAAATGCACTTCAGGAATCCAGTCAATTCTCTGACAAGCTTGAGGGTATGCTTCGCGCTTTGGCCAACACGGTCGAGCAAGTAAATCAGCTTGACCCAGTCTCAGCCCTACCACAAAAGATCAGAGAACAAATCGACGATAACTCTGCTATTGCGGATGATCTAGACAAACGAACAGAGGCATTCGCCGCTGTCCAGCGAGCAGCGAATGACGTTATTGCTAAGGCGGGAAATAAATCTGATCCTGCGGTTCGTGACATCAAGAAAAAACTAGAAAAGCTCAATAACCTATGGAATGATGTTCAGCAAGCAACAAAGAAACGTGGAAATTCTCTCGATGATGTGTTAAAAGTTGCTGAAAAGTTCTGGAAGCAACTTAATGCTATTATGAAGACGTTGAAAGACTTGGAAGAAACACTTTCTTCTCAGGAGCCACCAGCAGCTCAACCACAAGATATTCAAAAGCAACAAGTTGCACTTCAAGAGATTCGCCATGAAATTGATCAAACCAAACCAGAAGTTGAAGAAGTCCGCCGTACAGGTAACAACTTGATGTCACTTTGCGGAGAACCCGACAAACCCGAAGTTAAAAAACACATTGAGGACTTGGACAATGCTTGGGACAACATAACAGCTCTATATGCTCGACGAGAAGAAAATCTCATTGATGCTATGGAGAAAGCGATGGAATTCCACGAGACCCTCCAAAACCTGTTGAAGTTCTTGTCCAAGGCGGAAGAACGTTTTGGAAGCCTAGGAGCCATTGGTTCTGATATCGACGCGGTTAAAAAACAAATCGAACAACTTAAGCGTTTCAAAGACGAAGTTGATCCACATATGGTCGAAGTAGAAGCTTTGAACAGGTACGATACATTTTTATTACCCTATGTTAAATTTACCATACACATGAATTTCTATTTTTTATTCAAATGATTCACAAATAATTTCAATCAAAATCACCTGCAACAGAACTCTGGAAAGGCAAGATTCATATAAATATACTCATAGATTGTTAATTGTTGAATAACCTCGCTGCATGATATTTACTGACTGCTTTTAAATACATTTTCAGTAAAACTGCAATTAGCAATTTTTTTTTTGTGATTTCATGCGTTTTCATTGAGTAACTATATGCCCTCGCGGCGCGGCTTATGGTTTATAATCCGAACTCCTCAAATTCTTAAGATGCATTTGTTTTACATGTTTACGTAGAGATAATAAATTCCTGGTAACCTGGATTATAATGCAATAAAATTCTTGTTGATGTGCATATATTGTTTCACTTGTTTCGCCACAGTTTTACAATGGATGCTTTTATATCTTGCTAGAATATAATTTCAAATCGTGTTCTGTCATTTTTAAAACATCGCTTTACTGATGTAGTTTACACCAATCTAGATTTTATAGTCATACTTTGGCACATTTCGAACATTTTGTTCAATGTATCCTGCATGCATTTTCAATATAACATATTTAGCGTATAAATGTTCGTGTCTGTTGTTTTTAAGGAGACTTAGATTGTGCAATTGTATTTGATTGTAATTCTTACCTGTAAAATAAAGTTACAATGTAATTTTGCCTATAGACAAGCATCTGAATTGACCGAGAGGACGTCTCCAGAACAAGCAGCATCGATTAAGGAGCCACTTGCTACCGTGAACCGTAGATGGGAGAATCTTTTGCGTGGTATGGTTGAACGTCAAAAGCAGTTGGAACATGCACTTTTACATCTGGGTCAATTCCAGCACGCTCTGAATGAGTTGCTGGTTTGGATCGATAAGACAGATAAAACTTTAGATCAACTAAAACCGGTGAGTTAATCGAGTTTTGTTTATATAGGTTGGGTTCATACTTATGCATATCTTTTTTATTTGCTAGATCCCTGGTGATTCACAACTACTTGAGGTTGAACTTGCTAAATTGAAGGTTCTGGCCAACGATATTCAAGCTCATCAAAGTTCCGTAGATACGCTTATTGACGCTGGTCGCCGGTTAATAGAATCAGAAAAAGGTTCCCTGGAAGCCTCTGCTACCCAGGAGAAACTGCGGAAACTGAACGATGAATGGCGCTCCTTGATCCAAAAATCCTCTGATCGTCAGCATGAATTGGAGGAAGCGCTGCGCGAAGCTCAAGGCTATATTGCGGAAGTTCAAGATATTCTAGGATGGCTGGGTGATGTGGATGCAGTTATTGGAACGAGTAAACCAGTAGGTGGGTTGCCTGAAACAGCCACCGAGCAACTTGAGAGGTTTATGGAAGTATACAATGAATTGGAAGAAAACCGTGCTAAAGTTGAGACTATTCAAGCTCAGGGTCAAGAGTATATTAAACGCCAAACCCAAATGAAGGTTCCATCAAGCAACCTTCAACACACTCTGCGTACTCTGAAACAACGCTGGGACGCAGTCGTATCCCGCGCTTCTGACAAAAAGATTAAGTTGGAAATTGCTCTCAAAGAAGCAACGGAGTTCCATGACACTTTGCAGGCATTTGTTGAGTGGCTAACACAAGCAGAGAAGCAACTTGGCAGTGCTTCAGCTGTCTCTCGTGTTCTTGAAACAATACAGGTTCAAATTGAAGAGCACAAAATTCTGCAGAAGGACGTGAGCACTCATCGTGAAGCCATGCTTCTCTTAGACAAAAAGGGTACTCATCTAAAATACTTTAGTCAAAAACAAGATGTTATTTTAATTAAGAATCTCCTCGTTTCCGTACAACATCGATGGGAGCGTGTTGTTAGCAAAGCAGCGGAACGCACTCGTGCACTCGATCATGGATATAAAGAGGCTCGTGAATTTAATGATGCCTGGTCTAATATGCTTCAATGGTTGCAAGAAGTTGAAGAAGTACTGAATCGTCTCACCGAAGAAGCCGCTACGTCTAAAGACCCGCAAAAGATAAAAAAACATATCCTCAAGCTTAAGGATACCCATCGTCAGCTCAATGGAAAACAGCCACAGTATGATAGTACAATGCGTGCTGGAAAGAATCTCATGGATCGAGCCCCTAAATCAGATGAACCCATTTTGGGAAAAATGCTTATTGAGCTGAAAGAGACATGGACACGAGTTTGGTCAAAGAGTGTTGATCGTCAGAGAAAGTTGGAAGAGGCTCTACTGTTGTCGGGACAATTTTCCGATGCCTTACAGGAACTGTTGGACTGGTTAAAGAAAACAAAAAGTCGATTGTCTGAAAATGGTCCAGTTCATGGAGACTATGAAACTGTTAGCGGTTTATGTGATCATCATAAACACTTAGAACAGGATTTACAGAAACGATCTGCACAAATGCAGGGCGTTATGAAATCAGGACGTGATTTAGAAAAGTCACCAAGCAACGCAGACATCGCCAAATCCCTTGATGAACTACAATCTCTTTGGGATGACGTTAAGGACTCAACTTCTAGGCGTGGTGAAAGATTGCGACAAGCTTTGAAAGATGCAGAACGTCTCAATACTGGCGTTCAAAGTCTTTTCGATTGGCTCGATCACGCTGAAAATAAACTGCGTTACGCTAAAAATGCTCCCGATGATGAAAAGATTGCTCGGGATTTGCTCGAGATACACACAGAATTCATGAAGGATCTGCGAAAACGAGAGGTTCAGAAAACAGAAACGTTCCAACTTGCGCAAGAGATTATTGAAAAGGCGTATCCGGATGCTATCCCAATTATCAAGAACTGGCTTCAAATCATCCAAACTCGCTGGGATGAAATATCGCAGTGGGCCTTCAACCGTGAGACAAAATTAGAACAACATTTGCAATCGCTTAAGGACTTGGATGAAAACATTGAAGATCTTTTAGCCTGGTTGAATGGACTCGAATCTACCTTATTAAGTAAGATGAAATCAAGATCAAAAATAAATCTATGTACTGACTCTTATATTTGTTCAGATTTGGAACGTGAACCACTTCCAGAAGAGATACCTCCATTGGAGAAACTTATTGAGGATCACAAGGAATTCATGGAGAATACGGCCCGCCGGCAATTAGAAGTGGACAGAGCTTGCAAGCCGAAACAGCTACCACCAGGAAGCAGAGACGTCCGCAAAATGCCACGTACTGGAAAGACTCCAGTGTAAGTACAACTTATGGCATAATATTTATAGTTTTTTTTTGTTTGTGTTTCAACGAAAACGTATCGATTTGTTTTTAATTGGTTCGTTTTATTTCTTTTGTAAATTGATTTTCATTACTATATTTTTATTTTATTTTATATTTCTTGTCTTTGTGTATCCTACTGTCGACAATGTGTTTCACTGCACTCTTTTCTACCTCGAACACAATCAACTGGATTTAATTATCACGAACGAAAATTTTGTTAAAAATATTTGTATATTAAAAAAAAAAAAAAACAAAACACGGGTGTAAAATAGTCGAGGATCGACTCACGATCTACGCGAACAATCTCCAGATGCCGGCGCATTGAGACGGCAAAGGTTCGTTTAACAAAAACTGATCAATTTACTAAGCGACTACCCATAAGCCTTGAACTAATGTTTTTCAATACTTAACACATCAGTCAAACGATTGTTTACAGTCGCATAACGTTACTGTGATGCTTTTTATCAATTTTTTTAACAGGTGCATTATTAAAGATAATGCATCTGTGTGTTTGGCGTTCTATCTATGTACTTACACTCATCCCAACCTCAACTTAACAAAAATACCAGATTCTTTTAGAATCTGCAAAACATTAATAACTCCTGAAAGCCGCTTTAACGCTTCTTCGTTTCAACTCATTCTGATTTCATCTAATTTCACATTTTTTTGTCATTGTAAATGCGTTTGTTTGACTAATTGGCGCTTTTCTTTTCGCAGCTTCAAGGGGTCTCGCGATCAAGGACTCAACGTACGCAAACCAAGGTTAGTATATATATCAAAGCAAAGAGTTTATTAATTGGAACTGCGATCTGTCATTTAACTACAAAAAAAGAAACTATCAACGCATGTTATGAACTCCATATGTAGAAGTAATTTTTTATTTCATATTCCTGTTTCATATTTTATTATCATCGTTTACATATTATTTTTTTCTATTTTGTTTCATGTATGATGTGTGTTGTGTGCTTAAAATTCGAATTACCATTGCAAATAGTCGGGTCACACCAAGTCGTGATACTCCCGATAGAGACCGATTGCCACATTACGGTCCAAGATTCTCTCCAAGGTAAGGGCATGAGCGAATTGGTATAAATATTGTTTGTTTCTTAGTTAAGTAAGTCGATGATAAGTCTTCTTTTGTTTTATTTTTGTATATGTACGTTTTCTTTACACTCTGCTGCTTATAAATTAGTTATGAACAATTAGTGCTTAAACAAATTCATGTTACTCTTTAACTTAATGAATAAAACATTTTCTAGTGCGGCTCCGGAAGTGGAATTCCGCTCTCCAAGAGCTAAGTTGCTATGGGACAAGTGGCGCCATGTATGGTTATTGGCATGGGAAAGACAGCGTCGTCTGCACGATCATCTCATGTATTTGCAAGATGTTGAAAGAGTTCGCAGATTCAGCTGGGACGACTGGAGGAAGAGAGTAAATGATTTTAATTTGTTTTAGGTATTGGATTATAAAACAAAATATTTATTGAATTACAGTTCTTGAAGTACATGAACCACAAGAAATCGCGATTAACAGATCTCTTCAGAAAGATGGACAAGGATAACAATGGTCTAATACCACGTGATGTATTTATCGATGGAATACTTAGCACTAGTAAATATATTTTTCTTATGCAAGGTTTGTTCAGATGTAATAATAATTTTTTCTAAAGAATTTGACACGTCACGCATGGAAATGGGTGCCGTGGCAGATTTATTCGACCGAAACGGAGAAGGACTCATCGATTGGCAAGAATTCATAGCGGCACTTCGACCGGACTGGCAAGAGCGAAAACCAGCAAATGATTCTGACAAAATTCATGATGAAGTAAAACGCTTGGTAATGCTTTGCACATGTCGACAGAAGTTCCGTGTTTTCCAAGTCGGCGAAGGCAAGTACAGGGTAAGTGTGTCGAAAAACATATAGAAATATGTTCATGGTTTTTAATTTACATATTATTCTAGTTTGGCGATTCGCAGAAACTAAGACTCGTCCGCATTCTTCGTAGTACCGTAATGGTGCGCGTCGGAGGTGGTTGGGTAGCTTTGGATGAGTTCTTGCAAAAGAATGATCCTTGTCGAGGTAAGTTATTTCTTTTCTAAAAATCATGTTTCAATCCAATGTTTAACCACATATATTTATTGATATTAGTATAAAAATATTAATCAACCAAAGGAAATGGTCATTTAATAAACAAAAAAATATATATATATATAATATTTATATAGCATATCCTAATGATTCTAACGAAAAGAAAATACATATACATATACTATCTTTTAATTATTAAAAACACAAGCATAAATTAATATCATCACAAATGCATTATTCCATTATTCAATGCAATTAACATTTGTTGAGCTATTGTGGGGTTCAAGTATTAATTAGAACAATAATAAATCAAAAATCCATTCCATTCATGCTTTAAATATCAAAACCTCATTCTATGTAAGGTTGTGCTTGTCTACAATTAATTACAATATAAATTGAAGTATATCATAAGTTGTGGTAGGTGCTTGCACAAAAAAGCGCTTTACTTACAACAATAGTTTTTTTTTTACAGAGAAATATGACACAAATTTTCGTGTTTTTTTTTTTTAATTAATAATAATAAATAACTCCATAAATTTCAACATTTCTATTTTCACGCTCCACGACCGGTTCGACAAATTACCTTATAACCTTTCTCTATTTCGAAATTTAAATTTTATCTTTTGATTTTCTACAAAAAAAAATGTTTTTTTCTTGAAATTGTGCGACTATCGTGTATTTGTTTGAATTTGAATTTTTCTGTAAAATTAAATGCATGCCGTGTATTCCAATATACCAATTACTTCATCTTCATAATCATCATCATCATCATGTTATTTAAATATGTATTCAATTTAAAACTAGTAACGTTGGTTCTGCCAATTCCCAATCCGAACGATCCGAAACAACACGAAGCATGTTGTGTTTTACATAGGATGACTTTTGACCAAATTATGGCTTTCCAACAAGCCGAATTGAATCAATGTAAATATTGATGAGATTTACCGCGGCTGGATTCCACCGATGCAACCAATGAAACAAATTATGAAAGCAATTTAAACGAAATGGGCAACAGCCATAGTTGTGTCATAGTTACCATTGTGTTTTATCGGCTGAATCCAGCATTCGTATAGTGCTTTAGCAATTATAGTTTTATCTCTTTGTGAGACCACCATTCTTACATGTCAAGTTAACCGCCATTCACACATACTTCATCGCTTTAAATCTTTTTTTTCTTGCATTTTATCGTTCATTTCTATTTTGTTTAATTGCTTTATTAATCAAAAGGTTGATTTGCTTGATTAGTTTTATACGTGCCAAATAATATGACATTCAATTATTTGTAAGTAGACACAAAATGTGTTTTAGTGTTTGTTTGGGCCATAATACATGCTTTATAGTTTTTTTTTTTGTATAATCAAGCTGAAATTTTAATTTTTGTTGCTGTTAATTTGGATAGTGTATCCTGATTATTATTATTATTATTATTATTTTTTTTTCTATTGTCCTCAATTATTATTTTATCCATTCCCACGCTTCCTTCGACAACACCTAAAACGGTACCAAAACCGAATCACATTTTGCTGAAAATGGCTGCTTTACATACAATTCCACTTATGTGCCATCCATCTTCAAAACCAAATCCTGCAACCAAATGCAATTTAAATAATAAAAAAAAATTAAAATCAAAAATCGATTGAAATAGCTAAGGGACGCACTAACATTGAGCTGCGAGAACAATTCATTTTGGCTGATGGAGTGTCACAGAGCATGGCGGCCTTTACACCGCGCCGATCAACGCCAACTTCTTCTACACAGAATGGAGCTGGTAGTCCCGCATTCATGAGCGGTCAAGGTCCCATCATGAAGGTAACCACCAAGTCCTAATTACGCATTCTCATTAAGATAATCATAACAAAAACCTCAAACTTTGATTGTTTTAAAGTCATGTTATTGGTACTAAATATGTATGTCGTTGTTGATGTTAAATATTTGCTCCAATAAGTGCCAAGCTTTAAAGCAAAAAGGTTGCCTTCGATTGATCCCAAGGCAGCTTGGTAACGAAAACAAAAGTTTTACTGCCCACCAGGTTTTGGTAAGTATCGTGTTAGCTAAAGCTCTCAGCGTTGACGAAATCTTTTCAAAAGGCTAAGCCAAAATTGATGTATTGATGATGATGTGTGGTGTGATGTTGTTTTATATATACATATCGTTTTTTTTTTTACAAAGCATGATGTAAAGGTTTTTTTTGTTGTTGTTGTTGTTGAGGACTTCTGCTAGAAGCAAATTTAAGTTTAGTACAAAGCGAAAACTCAAGCTGTATCATATTTTCAAAATCATTTGGTTTATTAATTTGTATAAAAGCACACTGTTTATGTTAATAAGTTACTTTTCATGACATGGAATTTCTGATTGGAGGATTTTTTTTTTAAATTTTTGTTGCGTTGTTCATATGGATTTCACTGAATCTCAAGAATCAAAGGGATGTGTAAAATAATCACATTTGTCTTTTGCATGGCTGTTGTGTGAAAGATAAATGATATGCTGCTTTGATACTAGACCCCAAATCAGTTAAAAATAGTAAGCTTCATCGTGTGAAACGATGCAGAGTTATTTTTTTCTTTCCGTTAAGAACTTTCCTTGGAAAGGCTACAGTATTATTTGATAAATTAAATGATCATAGACTTGGTGTGAATATCGTATAAGAAATCGGTTTGTTTAATGTTGTTATTCCGTGATTATAATGTAGCCGACGAACACTTGGCCGAACTTATGCCAATCTTTGAGCGACTTCGTGCCCAAGAGCAAATACCTTGCGCGTTTCCATTGCATATGGGAGCTGGTGGCACGGTTTTCGTGCGCAGTAATAATAGTCGTTCTGTGCCCTTAAGTCCACATGCACCACATTGTCATCCCTCCACGCATTGGGTAAGTTGTGCTATAAGATATAAAAAGACACAGTTCTCATCGATTCATAATTTCATAATCTGCAAAATGCATTTTAATATTATACAAATTCAAATAAATAATACAAAAATGGATGGACATACGTATATTTAGGTTCGAGAGAGGTCCATTCGGTCCATACCAATGTCGCGACCTTCAAGATCATCATTATCAGCTTCGACACCGGATTCACTTAGTGATAATGAAGGAAGCTTGGCAGGACCATCTGGAAGATATACTCCTAGAAAAGTATCTTATGCTCGAACTGGCCTAACTCCAGCAGGTTCAAGAGCTGGATCGAAGCCTAACTCTAGACCTGCAAGTCGACAGGGATCAAAGCCTCCATCAAGACATGGATCCACACTATCATTGGATAGCACAGGTTAATTCCAAAACTATAACTTAAGGTTTTGTCTAACTTTTTATAAATTAAAGACGAAACTCCATCACGCATTCCACAACGCAGACAGCCTGCTACAACCTCCACTCCCACCGGAGGCCAAGGAGCTGCACAAAGACCCTCAAGACTATCAGTGACCCCAGTGACATCCAGAACAAATGGTACAACTACCATCACACGAAAAACTGCATCCGGGTCAGCAAGTCCTGCTCCTACAAGGTAATTAAGAACTATTTACTTAAGAATCATGACTTTGTTTTAGAAACTGATCTGACATATCTTCGGTTTATTTGCTTTCTACATATTATTTTATAAATTTTTCATTACTTATATTTATATTTTTTATTTTATTTTACGTAAATTGCATACCTAATATCTATGCACGAATTAATATCGATTCCATTGCAATTGATCTACTGCATTAAACTATAAATAACAACTAAAAAAAATAAATACTAAACATGCTAACAAACAATGAAAACACGATCACAGCAATGGTGGAATGAGTAGATCCTCTAGCATACCGGCATTAACTGGCTTTGGCTTCCGATATAGGTAAACACATGCATTCAGTTTTTTTTACTCAGACAAATTTTTTATTTACATTGTTTGCTTTTGTTTATTTTTTTTTTACATAATTTAATTGATTTTTTATCGAAAACAAAGAGCCAAAGTTTAACACAACAAAATTTAAGGCATGCAAATTAAAAAAGGAAACACAATTAATCTACTGATATAAATGTATAAATATACAAATAACGCTTATTGATTCACTATTTATATTCTAACATTTAAAGCCGCCCTTCAAGGATTCCAATAAGGCAAGTTTCGACCGATAAGTCGTTTCCTTCGCCTTCCAGTAATTCCAGTTCGACAACGAACAGTATAAACTTAAGCAGTTTGGGGTAAAGATTAACGCAAGTAATTCGACATATAATTCAATGTTTTATAGTTTTGTTTTTCTTTTGATTTTTGTCGATGAATGATTTTTGAATTTGTTTAAGATTGTTTTTGTATCTATGTGCACTAAAAACTGCCTTATGAATATGAATGTCGATTCTTGTGTACATAGTAATAAGAATTTCAAAACAAATCGCTCATCTTTGAAAAGAAATGAGCACATCTAAAAGTTCAGAGTAAGATAAAGACGTCTTGCAGTACACTGGTCCGAGAAATGAAAAATTTAACAGAGACTTGTGTATGCAGTTATGCAAATGGGTAAGCAAAATTATTGCAAGTGCCGTTCGTTTCAATTAAATTTCCTAGTCAGTGACAATCAAGTGTTTGGTAGCTTCATGAATAATAAGTGACAACCTACGTGTGCAAAACTATCCATTTCCGTTATCGTATGACACCCTATCTATCCTAAGCATATGCAAATCTTTGCCTTTCTAGCGCAGATCCAATGTGCATACGAATAAATGACAATTGAAACTGCATATACTTTTACGACGAAAACTAAAGATAAATAAATATACACTTATTATGGTATGTGATAAAATATACACATATGTAAAGTTAAACAAACCTCTGCTTCTACGTTGCGTTTGATTTAGTTATTCCGCTTGTATCGTAGACACCTTTAAAAAAAGTCGTCAATATAAAAGCTTTTCAACCTACCGTCATTCTTATGTAAAAATGTGGGTCCTTTTCATGCATGCATAACACGCATGACACATATGGTTTCAAGAAGCTAGGTGCTATCTCTCTAAGGAATGACAGGAAATATTTACTATGATTTTGCAAGTCATTTGTCGTACACGACATTAATCCGTATCGTTTCTGACTCAGGAGCTTCTTTGGCATGACCCACATATGTGAAGGACGACTGAGATATGTATAACGTATAGCCTCTGTGTAGAACGATTTATGTTGCCAAAAATACCCGAATTGAAAAAGAGTGGTTGTAAACGACAACGAGAATCGGGTGATTTGCATGAACCAAACTGTGTAAATTAATTAATACATAATTGATTGTGGTTTTTGTGCATTCATAAAAAAAAAAAAAATAACAAAAGCAAATTGGGTGACCTTTGAGTGTTGTTTTGATGTTAATTTATTGATTATTGTGCACTTTTAACATAAACCATCTCTGACATCTTAGGAGAAATCTCAGTGGCACATCAACGCCTTCTGGAATGCAGACACCAAGGAAAGGATCAACGGAAGCAACAGGCACTGCAAGTGGTACGGCGCGTAAAACACGTGGTACAACCCCCATTCACCAGCGAGAACCGTTTAGACTTTGAATGAACAATAATACTTATTACAGAACACAAAAGCTCAAATATGTTAAAAGTGATTGCATATTTAAAATTTAAAAGAGAAAAAAACCATATTCACCGACTTAATTTATTCAGTACCTTGTTCAAGTTGATTTTGATTTGAATTAAGTGCCGCTACACATTTTCTTGTTTTATAAATTTATTGGCCAATTCCAAGCTAACGCTAATTTATCTTAATAATTACTAACGAAACAACATAAGATTGAAACAAAAAAAAAATACACTAAGAAAAGACAAAGCAAAACATTCATGAATTAGAAACAAAGAAGAAAAAAAAAACATGCCTCTGTTGTATATAGAATTAGTTAATTCCATTGCATAAAACTTTAAAATTATTAAGGTGAACATTTGTAATCGTTTTTATACATTTTCTAATATATAATTACCTACATGTATATTTGAAGAGTGACACTCATATTTCCCTTGCATGAATGAAATCGCCAGTTTATTTGTGCGATGGAAATAGGAGTGTTGTCTGCCAAAATATTCGAAAAAAAAAATGAATAACAAATTTACTAATCAAATTAAGAAGATAGTTACCTTTTTTATTTTAATAATTTTACTTTAAGTCCTACTAAAAGTCATAATTTTAAGTTAATATATAGTTTCATTTTTGTTTTTTTTTTTTATTTTATTTTCGTTTAAAAAAATATTTACCAGTACTAAATTATTATGTTATGCAAAACGCTGTAATTAACTTCCCTAACCAGTTGTTATCCCCTTTATTTGTTTGTAAAAACATATTGAAACCATACATTTATGCAAAATAAAAATAAAAAAAGTTATAACATTTTGCTTAATAAAGTAATCAATGAATATGAGTTATTATTATTTACCGTTAACCAGACTTTTTTGTGTGAATTAGTTATAAAATACAAAAGGGGTACCAACGGCGAACATTTTAAATAGAGAAAGTGAGCGCAGATGGTGAAACAGAGATTACATTTTTCGAATTGGTACGACTTTATACGAAAACTTGTAATGATTCTCGTTTCTAATCTTTAGTAGAAATGGTAATAGAAATAGATAAGAAAAAGATGAAAGCTCATATGAAAATACATATTTAGCATATTGTGCAAAATTTTGTAGCTAGCCTTCAGTAATCAAATTGTTTTAGTAATCGAAGGCCATCTGTTTAGATGCATTACGGGTAGACTATCCTCTAGCACCTTTAAAGTTTCGTAGCGTTTTCTCCATTGCAAAGTTGATTGTATCGCATAAATCACGTGAGAATAGTACCTACATTAATACAAAATAAAAGTGGAGAGTATCATCGCTTTCACATTTTGCAATTGAACGGTAAGTGTCTCTGATATGGTGCGTAGTATTGCTAGGATCGGATCAGCGAAAAATTATAAATTTCCGATCAGATCAAGTATTTCACTCATAACACAGACATATCCGTTGTCAGACATAAATTACCAACGCATAACGACGCAGAATATTACACTCAAAGTGAAATTGGGAAATATCTGTCGAAAGATAACAGAGAAAAAATGGCTGCAACTGTCAAAAAACTCCCAGTACATCGCGAATATCCTCCGTGTAAAGTTGTGTTTTCTTGTCAGAAAAAAAAAGTAAAAAAATCGATGAGTGGATGCGAGCGAAACTTTGAAGGAACACTCTCCGATTCTTGTGTTCGCTGGTCGGAGAAAATTGCCTTCCGATCGGATATCTCGCGCGGGTTGTTTGTGCAGAATTCTCAAGTAAAAGACAAAAATCAAAACTGAGATGTTTTCAGTTAAAATTTTGTTTTTGTTATTTCGTCTAGTTCAAGATCGTGTGTACAGATTTAATTGCAATACATGAGCCTGAGCCCAAAAAATTAAATTAAGAGCCTTTCAAAACAAACTGCATTTCTCACATTTGAAGGGTAAGTGTGGATTAAGTAAAAAAAATGTTTGCTTTTGCACGAAAGATGGTTTAAATATTCACTGTGAGCTTTTCAAGAAAGTAGTTGTTTGCAATTGAGATTACCTTTACCGGTATTCCGAGGCCATTGTACTTTTTGTACCCTTTGTAAAAATCCGTTATTATAATAAAGAATAGAATATTCAGCATTTCTGATTAATTGGAATGTGTTAATTATGAAATTCAAGGCATTTTTAGTGTATTTACTACCTAAAACAAATTATTTACAAAAATGTTAACGAAAACCTCATTTTTGAGTAGTCGGCCCCCTCTACTTCAGAAGTCGGCCAGTTAAGTATTGAGTAGTCGGCCCCAGTTTTTATACCAGACTTTAATTATTTTCACTTTTTCACAGGGCGGCCGACCTTAGAAGAATCACACAAAAAAATGTCTTCTTAGGTCGGCCTCCTCTCTTTTTATTTAAAACAATTTTTTTTAAGATTTGTGTTCAGTAAACAGTAAAAAGAATCTATTAATAAGATAAATATAATAATATAACGCAGTTACTGTCAATATTTCACTGATTTTAAGACTTTTTTGTAAATCACTTCCACTTTTTTACTAATAAAATCCAGACTTTTCACGTCAGACAAGAAGTTGAATCAAAGTGACAATTTTAACGAAGAAACTAGCAGCTGCATTGCAACAACCTTTTGCTCACAGACAGGAAAACTGTTAACCTTTTGGAAAAAAAAATTTGCATGTGTGTTTTACAAACGCATCATTTTTTGGCGCGGCGGCCGACTACTAGAGGGGGCCGACCTTACATGCCATCACCCTATGTTTTAGTGAGTAAAATAATATATGAATTTGGCATGTAAGTTTGAGTTGTAGCGCAAGTAAGGTAAACGTCCTATAAAGTTAATTACAACAGTAGAAACAGGAACAGGTATAGAGAATTAAAAATTAGGGATGAAAAAAAAAGTGAGGCGACTTTTGATATTTTTTAGATTACAGGTTCAGGAAAGACTGAGTGGTAAGTTGTTTTCTGTGATAAATATTTTTATTTGAAATATAGCTTCTTCACGCGGCAGATTTTAATCCCATCAGCTCTTTATTGACAAATTTACAAGTGTTACAGTCATTGATGATCTTCATTCGTTCTGCCGCCGCCGTAACTTAAGATAATGAGTTATGATGATCCACACCACTAGCGCTGTGTAAAAGCTTCATAAGGGTATTCATAACCCCTTTAGCACTAGTGAATTATAAAAAAAAAAAATTGAGTCATCGGCCACAGGTCCATCTCAGAACCCATTCTATTAAACTTATCCGCCTTTTCCTTCCCATTGGTGTCCTAATTTCCCGGGACCCAAATGAGTGTAACGTGATGGTTAGAACTAAGGGACTTGAGCTCGTCATGGCAGCGTTTCACAAATTTGGATTTGATTATTGTGGATGTGATGGCTGCTAACTATCTGTGTATGTATATGTACGAGTTCTTGGGAGCGTTTGCGGTGATAGTTCTCGGAAGGCTTCGGCGGTTGTTAGAACTTCGGGCTGAATTACGCTGTTGTGACTTGAAAGTCTTAGCGACCGTGCGATGCCAGGTTTTGATGCGTTGATCCTAGAACTTACACCCACATCAATGTTTGACCTATCCGTAAAAATAGATATATGGTTGGGTTTATGACATCTTCTTCTGTTAAGCTCTTTCTGGAAATTCGAGTTCGAGGTTTAGGCTAAATTCAGGGATTGGTGTTAAGTATTCAATTTTGGTTTTAATGTTAATCAGAACCTTTTTCCAAAGGTTACATTTTTGACGGCGGAGCGCACTTTTTTTGCATAATTTCCATGGCCGCAATTGTTGTTGTTCTATATGCACTTGTGGTTCCTACCCAAGCCAATCGTTGAATCTTCGTCAGGAGTAATTTTACTCGGATCTCTTGTTAATTTCTTGGAGATTAGAGAATATTGACAATTAAGCCACTGGAGTAAGTCTGAAGTTGTGTTATCAGTGAGTTCGTTGAAACTTTTCAACGTTTCACCCGTGTTGCTGCTGACGAAACAGCTATCATCTTTCTAATTTCTATAAGCATTTTTTGTGCAATAGGTTGGTCTCGAAATTAGAATGGAACAACGTTTTCGCTCCGCCAAAACATTTGAATAACCTGAAAATGTGGAAATAAAATTTGTAAAATTTGGACACATTTTGCTATACATATTTCTAATTAAGTTTATTCCCATCAATGTACTTCCTACTTGCTATACGAGCTAAACATGAATATTTTGAACTCTTTTTTAATAAGAGACTTCACCGTTATACCAGATAATTGTTCCTTTTTTTTATTATAAAAACGTATGGAATCCTTTTCCTGTAGTGAACATACGTTAACCGTTTTTAAAATTCTACAATAAAAATGGGAAAATTGCTCTGCGCTTCTTGGGATAATCTTTGAATTCCTTTTTGTAGTTTCTGTGCTTCCCGAGAGCCCATATTGTCATCTGGTATGCACCAGCTACTGCAAAAAGCATCGCTGGAAGGCAAGACGTCATAGCAGAGAATGAAACCCATGCGCCAACTTCATATGTGTAGTTGGGGCAGGAAACGAAACTAAAAAACAAAAACAAACATCATGAACAAACATTTCTAAGAATGATATGAAGGCATACTTAAAGAGCTTTGTCAATGGATTTCCATCAGGCACCGGAATCTTTCTGACTTTGGTTCCAGGAGGCCGCAGATTTCTCAGAGCGATATGAATCGACAAATTGCCAAGTTCACAGAACTGAAATGTTTAATTTAATGAATGTAAACAATTTTTTTTTTTGTTAATTAATGTGTTGCAATGTATGTAAACTTACCAAGAAGGCTGCTAGACCGGCGTATACCTGGCACATACAAGGCGATGTGAAGAGAGGATGATTGACGTGATAGGCAACATAGGCTGTAAATCCCCAATAATAAGCACAATTTTTGAATAAATTTCTAATCGGCATGGTGGAATGTGAGAAGCGGTGGACGAATATGGTTTCGAGCAATCTCTTAACATAATGTAAAGTGTAGCAGCCTGCTGCAATGCTGTAAAATATATAATTTACTTAAGAAATATTGAATTATCAAAATTATAATCGAACATAGCTTCATCAGTATTTATAAAGAGCTATGTCTATAGGTATATATTTTAAAACTGTGCCATTGCTCTTTAATAAATTTGTATCAATATTTATACAAACTTTCTCAGGAAATACCATCAACAGTTTACAAACTCAAATCGATTCTATAATATATTCAGTGAATATATATGCGATAGAAAATTTACATTAACGAGCTTCAGGCGAAATAATTTATTCTTATTTATTTGTGAAAAATTCACACTTCTATAGGACATGAGTCGTCACAATCAGAGAGAAACGAAAAGGTCAACTGAAGTGAAACTCTGACTTCGAGCACATACGGGGAAAGTGGCTACTTACTGCGTTGTCAAGCTAATGGGGGCATTGCCAATATTTCCATACAAAATCGAAGGTCTAGTGTAAACTATGAGATACACAATAAGAGGCCCGGCATATTCTGACAAAAATACTGTTTTCCATCCAATCTGGGGTCCCAAATCCTTGATGTAAATTTTGTCACCAGTCCTTAATCCTAACCCCTGCAGAGTATCTGTGTCTTTTAGACCTCTACCCTTTGAGTCAAGACGCAATGATTGACGGTCTGCATCCGGGGTCTTACTTATTTGCTCATGAATAGTTGATCTCAACTCAGAAACAGAGATAGATGGGCTAACCCGGCAAAACCCATAGGATTTGGAGTTAGCAGCACTCAAAATTTCTATCTAAAAGTAAACCCATAATGCAGTTGTTAAATATGCAATTCATGTTCCAGTCTTTTCGTTACGACTCACCTCCATTTTTTCAATAAGCAAATATGAAACTTTATTGAGAAATACTTTTTTTTAATAGCAAATATCGACTAGAGAAACTTCACACACTTCTTTTCGATCAGACGATTTTCTGGTAAGTGTAAGTGCCAGTGCTAAAGTCCGTGTGTTATATTGAAAAGCAGAGATGTCTCTTAAAAAACTATACTGTTATACTAGCTAGTAAAATGAAATCGAAAGACAAGCTTCAAAGGCTAGGAACCCAGAGGTGGAGGACGGAAAACAGGCCGCGCTTGGATGGTCTTCAACTTAACTTCAAGATTGATTAAAGAAATAAGCTGTCCAGCATATTTTCTTAATACTTTACTTCGATGGAAAATCGGATTGTGACATCTATGAACGCTAGGTACCCATTTCTTTCTTCTCATAAATTTTAAGTTGGTTAACTGAAAACCCAATCGATGTATACATTCGTCAAACATGTCTAAACTCATCAACTTCATCCACTATGTCCATGTTCACTGTTCCATGCCAACAGCAATATATTTGTTTTACTGTGGTATAACACTTTTATAATATAACACATTCGCCTGTCAACTGACAGGTATTTTTTAGTGCAATCATACATGCCAAGGAATTCTCTGACGTCAGGATCAGTTGTTTAGACGGTGGTAAGAATGAGAAGAAAAAGTCTTTCTTCCCTTTCCTACTCGTTTATTGTCAAGTCGAAAAACTCTTTACGACGTCACTAAAATGGATGATGGTGGAAAAGGTCAAAAAACTCAGCATTCCTTCTAGCCCTTGCAATTGTGTCTCTGTCTGTTTTCATGTGTCATTCAGTTTGCCTCAGAATTTTGTTAAAAACATTTTTCTTATTTTCTGCGTTTTAAAACAAATACTTGCTCTAAATGTTATTTTAAACTAAAAAAGAGTTGATACTTTGCTAAAGAACCATCTTCTCCATTTTTAGGGAAATAATTTGACTGCACACGACTGCTAATTTGTAAGTTTTCCTTTTAGAAGAAAATGAACGAACTATGTATGACTATCTTTTTCCTTTATTATTATCAAGATACTTTCCAAAGCAAATGTTATAAGTTCATTGTTATGAGTCGAGACGAACATTTGTTCTGGTTCCATGGAAAGATCTCAAGGGAACGAGCAGAGGAAATACTTAAAGAAGGTTTGCTTGGTGTTTTTTTCTTTAATTAACTAGTTTAATACTTGTCCAATTATGCTTCTTTTGTAGAAAAAAGAGAAGATGGAACGTTTTTAGTTAGAGAAAGTAACACTGCTATTGGCGATTTTGTACTATCAGTCGTGTATAAGGTAAAGTTTACCGTGCAACTCTAATTAAACACTAGATATGTAGCTAATACCTAATATGCTTCTACAATTCCTAGGATGATGTTTGCCACTATCAAATCCGTAGACATGGTGAAGATGCCTTCTTTTCTATTGATGATAAAGTAAAAATAATGCATGGCTTAGAAACGCTAGTGGACTACTATAAGGAATCACCGAATGGACTATTGACCAAATTAACACAGATGATTAAAAAAGATCCCCCGCCAAATGATTCGAGGAGCCACGGTACCACGAATTTGTTACATCGCGCAACGAAAGAAAAAAATCAGACTGTAGTTTCCGAATTGCTAAAATGTGGTTATCGTAATGTTGATGCTAAAAATCAGGATGGTCAAACTGCTGTACACCTAGCTGCACTACATAGTACCGAGGATATTTTGAAGTTGCTGCTAAATGCGGGGGTTAATGTAAACTGTATGGACAGCACTGGGAATACTCCATTGCATGTAAATTCTACATTAGCTGTGAGAAAAGTAAGGATATTAATTTTTATAATTTTTAGTATGCCTGTCGGACAAAATCGGCGTCCTTTATCCGCACATTAGTGGGAGCTAAAGCAAACATACAAGTAAGGAATATTAACAGCGGCTATGTTCCGTTGCATGATGCTGCACGACATGGAAATTTGGACGCAGTGCAAGAATTGTTGAATGCTAATGCTCCTCATTTGCCGAGAACTAATTTTGGAGAATTTCCCATCGACTTGGCCAAAGAAATGAGTCACACCGAAGTAATCGAATTTTTGAGCAGCTATCAACCCCCAGCGGCGACAACATCTAGACATCAGTGGTATCATGGCACTTTAGAACGGCAGGAGGCAATTAATGTGTTAATGGAATATGCTACGAATTTTATTTTAAATAGCGACAATGGAAATAAGACCCAAATACTGAATGCAATGGAAGCGGGTTCAGTTCCGACGGAGAATCATAGTATGCAAAATACTGCTGCAGAAATTTTCCATCCTGCAGACAAGTCGGGAATATTTTTGATTCGTTTTTCCAGTCGTCATGGTTATGTACTCACAATGTTGTGCCAAAAGGAACCGAAAAATTTCCTGATAAAACAGTCGGTAAGTATGTAAGTATTGACACATGCATACATCACAATACAACTCTGTTGTTTTATTTAGAAAAATTACTTGTACATTGATGAAGGGCCATACTTGCCATCTCTTGAGCACTTGGTTCAACACTTTAGTTTGTTTTCCGACGGGTTACCAATAAACTTGAAATATCCAGTTCCTCCTAAGCCTAAACCTCCACTACCACTTTTTTCAACAATGCCCAAGTCCGCATCGAGAAAGAATATCATTCAAAATACACTGCGCAGTGCAAACGTTAGTCATCCGGGAGATGATGCCATGAATCGTGTCGGTCTTTTTGAAAATGATGACTGTATGTTACAGGAAACTGGAGCATCTCCCAAAAAGCCTAAAGAAAAACGAGATATGCTAATTTTCCGAAGCTTAAAACCTGCCAAGAAAAATCTCATCCTAGATGGCATGAAAAGTCTACGAAAAGCTAAGATTCGTTCCCCATCAAAAGCCGAACAGGAAAAAGTAGCATCAGAATTGAAAAAGAATAAAGATCGCCTTGATGATTTGCACAAGGCTGAGTCTCTAATACACAACTTATCATTTTCGACGGACTTTCTTCTTCAGCCACCAACACTTACGTCCTCTGATGCCTTGTACAATGTGCCGAAAAATAATACTGTAGTAACAAACACAGATTTATCGGTTCAGGACAGCAACGCTAATCCCGCTTTGGACTTGCAACAGAAGACTGATGAAGAGGTAGAATATTTCACAAAAACAGATGTTCTCATTGATCGCGAACGGGGAACAGAACAAACTGATTATTTTGTAGATGCCCCTCCTCCGATAAATATGAAGTAAGTAAACATTCTTTAACAATGCATAGTTTGGTTTTACTTATTTAATTATTTACTTATTTGTTTAGAACATTTCCATTTCTGAATTCACAAGGATACATACCAACAACAGATATTCGCAAATTCATGGATATACCTTCGTCTGAAGAAACATCAAAATTGCTTGAGGAATCCGCTGCAGAACTTCGTGAATTCTCTAACCATCCAGAACGGCTGGATTCAATAATGTCCACCACAAGTATTGATAGCGAATTTAAGGGTTTATTCAATCGTCAAATAAGTACAGCATCTGGCATCTCCGTTTCAACCGAAACTAATAGAGCAAAATTAAATTACTTCATACCCAATGACTGTTTAAAACTCGAAAACATAATAGGCGAAGGAGAATTCGGTTCTGTATATAAGGGGTATTTATTTCGGAAAAATCAAAACTCTGAAATCGACGTCCGTTGTCTTGTTGCCATTAAAACTCTACGAGATGAGCATTGTCGTAGTAACAAACAAGAGTTTTTGCGTGAAGCATCTGTTATGATAAAATTAAAGCATCATTGTATAGTACAACTAATTGGAATATCCAAGGGAAAAAGTCTGATGATGGTTCAAGAAATGGTACCCCTGGGATCAATGTTACATTTTATTATTGAGAATTCGGCTAAAATCAATCCCAACTACGAACTAAAGATATGGGCTTCGCAAATTGCTTGCGGTATGTAAATTATTCTTTTGTTAAAAACTCACAAGCATTGGCATGTTTTGTTTTGTATCTATGTGACAATCTAGGAATGAATTATCTGGAAGCGCAACACTTTGTTCACAGAGACTTGGCTGCTAGAAACATATTACTTGCATCAAGAAACCAGGCTAAAATAAGTGACTTTGGACTCTCACGAGCGATGGGAACAGATAATGATTGTTATCAGGCAACTCAAGGCGGAAAGTGGCCGATCAAATGGTAAGATAAATTCATTTATCTACGATTATCTCGCTTCTAAAGTAAAATGGAATTCGCTGTTAGGTATGCTCCTGAAAGCTATAATAACGGCTTCTTTTCACATGCCAGTGATGTCTGGTCCTTCGGCGTTACACTTTGGGAAATGTTTTCCCTAGGTGAGCCACCATATGGTGACATAAGAGGAGTTGATGCCATTGAATTAATAGAGAGAGGGCAACGATTGCAAAGACCTCCCCGATGTCCGGAAAACGTTTACAAAATCATGGAGAACTGCTGGAACTACAAGCCGAAAGACCGTCCTACATTTCGCTATCTAACTGATTTTTTTTCGAATGATCCCGACTATCAAAATCTAGTCGAATTAATCAAGACCGAGCATATAAGTTAATTAACAATAAACTTTTTAAACCGCGGCGGTATTAGCTCGCGTCTATTTGTATATCACCTTGTATAGATATGCATTTAAGCTACACGCAAGTGCCAAATTTTAAGTATTTATAAAACAAATATTTTTGTATTATACATATTTGTATACTTTTAGAATTACCCAAACAAAAAGGGTATAAATATGTCATTCCTCGATTGTATTTTGAAACTCATTACTGTTAAAGATTACGTAAATTTGGTGCTGTGCTGGTGCAAGCATAACATAGATTTGTAAGATATAATATTTTGTATTTTATTGCCATTTCCCGAAACAAAAGTGCCTTTTGGATTTATTTAAAAATATGTATTTGCAAAGGTCCAGCACAAACAAGGACGTGAAAAAGGCATGGACAATCAATTTATAGATTTAATAGTAATTATAGAAACAAAAATAAATTTTATTATCAATTTTTGTGGTTTTTCCGGAGAAGCCCAACTAGAACCCCACATATGTGTTTATTAAAACACGCTCCTCCTCTAGAAGAACCCAACAATCGTCCAACCGAAGCATATATCAATACATGGTTCACCAAAGACTCCGATACCAGTCCTAATCAGCGCATCGAATATCAACACAAAATACCATACACCTACAAACGGTGGCGTACCATTCATCACCGCCCAACTTCGTCTTCTCATAATGCTACCAGCTTTTCCAACACTTGCATTGAAAAATTCCAACTTCATTCTTTAAATTAACATTAAAAACGCAACATCTTTCCATCGAATTGTACCTTGTCAGAAATCAAATCTAACCTTATGATAAATAAAAATTCTTACACTTCTAAAATAAAATTTCTAATTTTTTTTCCTTACACTAGGCGCTTCGCTCCTTCATTTGACGTTTATTTCAGGTCTATACATGCCCCAGAAGGCAAGACATAGAGCTCTGAAGAGTTCATCCATCACCATCACCCATGACGTAGTCAATTTTTCCTGAATTTCCACTTTTCATACAAACCTTTTTCTGAAATACTAGTCGCCCAGACATTTTAGTAGGTATCCCTCCTAGTTTTTTAGAGTCATAATTTTTTGTATTCTCTCAAACGGGGGTAAGGGTTTACGGGAAGAGAAAAATTTGTATGCAGTCGCATGCTTCCAAGGTTGCTCAACAAAATGGCGTCCTCCAAAATTCTGTAACATGTACCGTTATGAGTTGACAAGTTAAATCATGTAAAAATTTGCGAAAAATGATAGACAAAAGTTATCAAGCCCTGAAAAAGTTCGCAGGTGACGTAGTTAGTTCGGTCGATTTCTGACTTTACATAAAAAATGTTTTCTGAAGTACTAGTCGCCCAGAAATTTTAGTAGCTATCCCTCTTTGATTTTTGGCGTTATAGTTTTTTGTATTCTCTCAAAGGGGGGTAAGGGTTTACGGGAAGGGAAACATTTGTATGCAGTCGCATGCTTCCAAGGTTGCTCTACAAAATGGCGTCCTCCAAAATTCTGTAACATGTATCGTTATGAGCCAACATGTCAAAACATGAATAAATTCGGGACAAATTGAATCCAGATTTTCGGTGCTATATTTTTTTGCATCCTCTCTAAGAGGGTAAGGATTGGGGCGAGGGATCAAATTTAAATGCAGTCTTCTGCTCTTAAGGTCGCTCTACAAGATTGAGTTCTCAAAATGTTCGTAGTATGTATCGTTATACAAATGAAAACACAGCTGTTTCAAAATTAAAATGATCTTGAATATTTTATTTCTCGTCACGGTGGATACAGTTTTTTGTATTTTTTTCGTAATTCTAGTGCTTTAGTAGCAATGAGTATGCAGAGGTCTTCCAACGTGTTGGTTCGCACTCTGTGATCGGTGATTTATTAAGTTGACCTTAAAGGGGGTGTCTTATTTAGCTCAAGTCCCTGCGTGCAAGCTGCTTGTTAGATGGAATAGATCGGAGTAGGATTGTGTGGTAACATTTTCTTTGAATCACTGTTAAAGTGTTGTGTGGCATTTGAATGCTTCGGAGATTTGTTGAATAATGCTTGAATATGTTTAGAAATGCAAAGTGATCACATCACAGTTGTTCAAATAAACTGATTAAATACTGATAACAACGACGCATTGATGTTATTTGATGCTATGATTCCGCTGGTACATGGTTAACTTGCTTATTTGCAACTGTGTTGATGTCTGGACGCTGTCGTTCTTTGTTTAAATTTGTTGAATAATGAAAAAAGCTTCATATAGGTTCATAATGAACTTTCCGAAACCTTCGCTGTTGAAAAAGGCTTGTTTCATAACAAATGATTAGTGATTTCACAAACATCATTTTTGAAAGGATTGTTTAAGAATCTCTAGTTTAAAAGCTTTCAAAGTCATGCAATGACTAAAATCTTCTATAATTCTAATTTAATTTGACGAACGCATCATACTGCCAATCGTGCGGTCTACAGCATGTAATCTTCAATTTCAAAAATGATGCAAATATTCGAGAACTATCAGTAATTTACAATGCAAATCAGCAAACATATACAATTAGAATAAAATATATTATTATTTATATGTATTTGCTATACTAATTTCCAAAATCATTATGTACACCGTGCTTTAAGATACCACCATTGTTATTTTGAAAAATTAGTTCTAACAAATGTTTCTTTTATTCGTCATTCAGGTGCTTTGGGCTGGGAATGCTCGTTATAAGTACACATCAATTCATCTTCACCATCGGGACAATCCGTTGTCTATAATTTATGCAAACATTGCAAACGTTTACATTTGTTGATAAATTACTCACCTTATCACAAAGCTGATCAACTGTTATGCACTTTCCACTCACACATCTCAATTGATCTTCGATACAAGATTGTGAGGCTTCACTTTGTTTTAAATTTGTTTCAGTTGTGCTAAAAGTCTGTGAAATATTAAATTTGTTTTCCGAATCACTTGTCATCATAATTTCCTTGCTATCCTGAAAATTGGCTACGAAACCTAAAGATGTATCTATTTGCATGTAAACCCTGACGTTTTTACTCACCCAAATTCATTGTAACGTTTACAATCCTACCAGAAGAGTTTCCTCGTTGCATTTCCTCTGATATGATAGCACCACTGGAATAGTCATAACTTCCGCCAGCCAAAGCCAACGATTCATTCATTTCACTTCCTGCTGCTAACCGATCTTCATCCGACGTGGCCGTGAATGAGTTTTCACTTGTATAATTTGGTAGAAGAAAACTAGCAAAGGAGAATATTTTCGGATACAATTGAGGACCATCTTCGTCATTTTCAGAACAATCACGCTCATCAGAGCCATCCACGCAATCCTCATTCATATCGCATCTATATTTGTCAAGCAAGCACTTCTCGTTTGATCTACAGCGAAACTCCTCGGGATTACAAATTAGACAACCTAATTCATCTCCTCCCTCACTGCAGTCTTTTATATTATCACATTGCCACTGATTTGGAATGCACGAAAAATCTTCGCACTTGAACTCATTTTCATAGCAATCTTTCCGTCGGGTTGGGTCTTCGCAGACGTTTCTATCATCTGAGTCTGGGTACTTATCACAGTCAAAGGTATATGTAAGAATATCTGAATTAACAATTACGCTAGAACATGCTTCCAAAATTGCTGAAATTAATTAAACGTTAGACTACTGTTGGAACACTTATTGCTCTTATTACATTTACAAATTCTTTTACAAGGCTCTAGGTTTCCTATTTGCGTGGGACGGCATTCTGGTTCTAGAGTAGAGCAAACAAATTCCGCCGCTCGAGCGGAGCAGTTGGATGCAAAGAGTTGTTCAAACTCTTTTAACTCTGACGCTCTCAAATACAAACTCTTTGCTCTGGAAGATGTTAGGTCATACTGTAGAATTCCACGACACATAAGGAGTGACGTCGATTGACATTGAATCTCTTCAGATTGTCCGTTGCTTGGCGTCGAAGACTCAAGTAGCTCGTGCAAAATTAGAGGAACTGTAGGTGATACTATAGCAGAGTTCTCCGTTCGACTTACAACGTAAGAAGGTTCCTAAATGCAATGCAAAAATTCGTACTTAAAACTTAATTTTATTTACTTCTTACCGTTTGTTGCTCAAGTTTGATTAGCTCTTCATTTAGCAATCTCAATATCCTCTCGTCTTCTTCAATTGGTATTCCAAAGTTATTCTGATGACCTGATGTGAATCCAAGTAGATTTAACGTGTCTGGTTGATCTTTAATAGCTTTTCCAACAAGCTCTTGACCGTAAGCGCTTTGTTTTCTTGTAATGGCTTTAATGTCTCTATACTCTGGATTTCCCGATTGTTTTCTTTCAATTGTTCTATAGTCGTTCTTAGCACCTTCCTCGAAAGTATTCTTTTCACTAAAACTGGTTTGCGGAACAACAACAGGTCGCAATAGGGTAGTAGATCCCTTAAGTAGAATTTCATCAATGTCTTCATTTGCAAACGTTGTTTCGCTGTGTGAAGATAATTGAAATGGATGGCTGTCGTTAAAGATGAAATTTACATCTGATTTACTACGATTTGATTTTGTTTCAACCAAGCGATCAACATTATTTTTACTTGAGTTTAGGCACTTAGATGTTAACGGTTTTGTGTTTAAACTATTAACAGAGGTATATGTAACAAAGCCGATGAAAATGCACATACAAAATGAAAACAGTGGCCATTTAAGATATTTCCAAATGCGGTCTATGTGCAATATTATGTTACGAATAGTTTCACTCAAATACGTCGAATCCAAGCATTTGCTGCTACTCTCAGACTTCTCCGAAACAAAGAAACTCGTCGGGGTATGATGTTCTGGAGCTGTTACATGTCCGTAAGACTGAAACGATAGCAAACCAAATAATTTTAGAACTATGTTTAACTCAATTTAAAGTATATTCCCTCTATAACCCACCTAGTTGAAAGCCCTGGCAGCTAACACTAGTCTAAGTAACTATTAAATTTTGTATTTATTACATTTTTAATAACATTATAATAATAATAATAATAATAGAACTATGTATTTTCAAATTTAAACATAGCAATAACAAAATGGTGTACATATAATTTTTCTACCTCTGGACAGTCATGTGTTGGGTAAAAACAAAATGGTCAAGCATCTTGTCTACTTAGGCCAATCTTCTGTAATTTAAACAACCACTCTTGTCAATGCCAGTTTCTTGGGGATAAGTAAGCAATTGCGTAGCAAAACCGGATATGCAAGAATCATATCAAAACTGAATAAGAATACTCTTGGGGCCTTGTCCTATGCCCCACGAATGAATGATCAAAAACATCACCAAGCGAGCCCTTAGTTCCAATAGTGTGCAGTAAAAAGTAATGCAGGACTCATCAATCTGAACAAACACGCCTTCAATCTAATAGAAACCATGATCTAAACTGCGAGGGAGAAAAATAAGATTTAGAAAACAGCTGCGGTTTATAGCACAGCCATCAAAACTATACAAAAGAAGAATAAGTCCAATATGCCACAACTATCTACAAGAACTTACTCGTAGAACTGCATAAGCAAAACAGAATTCTTCTTCAACACCTGTTTAAGTTATGCAAATGAAGTCGATGAGAAAAAAAATATTGTATACACTAAATGTCTAAATAATACAAAAGAACAACCAACCATACATTCAGATTCAATTTTAATGTAAAATATAAAAACCTATTATTATAGTACTCACGTTTTCATTATTCATCTGCGGTGCCACACGGAAGTCTCTGCACTGATTAAGTTTTAGTTTTCCGTACTGGACGTTGATGATGTTGTCATTGGTGAACTCTTGTGCTCTTGTTACAGGTTTTTTCACGGATACAGGTGATGATTTTTTCTTTATTCTACATAAACTCTCATTCTCTTTTATGATCACTTGGAGTTGAATATCTTGACTGAAATTACGTGCATATTTATGAGATTGTGGTACTGGCATTTTTAATTGTGGTTCATGGGACTGAACTGTGGAAGGAATTTGATCAGTCATACTCCCTTATTAGAAATGGCCTATCCTTTAAAATAAAAGTTAAAGTTTTAATCAAATAAAATTTAAAATAATAAGTACACAAATGAACATTTGAAAATGAAGTCATGAAATAACATCTATATAATTGATCATGCATCTAATGAAAAGCAAAAGGCCAAATGCTCTTAACATATATTAGTGTGTATTACAATCCATTCTAAACATAGTGTAGCTTTTCTCTTTTAAATGCCTCCGCTGCGATTAAAAGTCGGTATCAATGTAAAATTATGTAATCTTTGCACCCACCTCTAAATTAAAATAAGATCTGCATGATGATTCAACAATTTTACCGCACCATGAGATTGAGTGCAACACATTATAACGAAGGAACGAAAAACAAAAAACAAAAAAAAAAAACGTTGGATACATGTAAAAATGCACGTTATGGGTGTAACGTTCTTTTGATTAATTGTTTAATAACTAAGCGTTGACGTTTGGTATTTTTATTTCTAAACTATGAAGTCAGTATATTACTTACCGCTAATGTTGCTTAGCATCCCTGAAAGTGATAGGTCATACAAATTGCAATAGTTGATTTGGAACTAGTGCCCAAAATACACTTTATAACACACTGAATAATACAAAAATGCCAAGTGACCTTTCCACTATTACGTGACCACACATAAGATGTAACTACTTCTTTAAAAAAAACTGATCCTTCATATAGTTATATGAAATAATCTTTGTTAATTTTACACCACTTGTACATGCATAGACTTTATATTTTTTGTTAACTACTTTAGCTACTTATGCGAACTAGTTTAGTAAATTATTATTTTCGGTTTGAAATGGAAGCCAACAAGCGAGCAACATTTTTATTACGAATGCTTTATTTTTATTTTTTTCCGTGCGTATACATCCAACTACTTTGGAATACCATACAAGAGTAAATCGGAATTTGCCAGTTATCCAGCAAGATCTTTGGACCTAGCGCCAAACACTGGTGGAGCAAAGTTGATTCGTGCAAAGTGCATCAAGACCTACGCTGTGGTGCAAATTTGTATGTTAACAGTCCAGTATTTGAAGCTTTGACGCACTAGTAGTAAAGCTTTAGCTGCATGAAAGAAGACGAGAGTATATCTTGGGAAACAATACCAGCAGGCAAATCAGTATTGCCAATTGAACTGTGATTATTAAAATATTTGACCTATACAGTTATATGTAAGTAAACATGTGGAAGTTTACCATTCCATGTTTTCCACTCTTGTAAATTATGTTAAGTATACATCCTGTATTTGAAGAGGTTTATTAGTTAAGTTCCTTGTTCACCCTAAACTGTAGCACTATCAAAGTTAAAGTACATATAAAACAGATTTTATTCTTTATTTATGAAACAAAAAATAATTTTGCACTTATTGAATACAAAAGAATTCAATAATTTGAAAACAGAATTACCATGAAATTCCATCAATCTTGATTCATATGTATAATTTTCATTTTTATCAACTTCGAAATGGTGGCAACACTTGCCATGTGTTGTACAAGTTAACAATCAAGCTAAAGAAGTCTGTGGTTGAGTAAGTGTATTTGTGGTAAAACTTGTTTTTATTTTCAATGGTGGGTGCTAAGCTCACTGGAGTAGGTAATCGAGCACGTATAATGATGCAGACACCAATGAATGCAGCGCAAGCTTTGTAGCCACAGACAAATGAAAAGGTCAATCGTTATTAAAGTTCAAGACACTTATCATCAATTTTAAAAAGAATTCCACATTATTATTAACCTCATCATTTTGTTTGAAAATATGTACCAGCATCACGTGCATTTTAATTGGTAATCAGGTCACCACGATCGCTTCTCAATCAACTTTGTATGAGTATGATATGAAAACAACAAAACGAAGGCTATGCAGATTCTCCCTTTCATAGTTATATACATACAAGCAAGTTTACCAAAACGATAAGATGGCACCTTTGTAGATATTTATGTTACATCTCACACGGATCGGAATTATAGAAATGTTTCGTCTTCGAGGTGTGTCATGAAAACAGTGGCTTAAGCTGCATCGGTGTCGTTAATGCCAGTGCCATTTACTGAGGTTGTGCAAGAATGGGCTTGTAATTTAATGAGACATTTCGGATAATGTCAGGAATTTCTTATAGCTGAAGCGTATTTTGATTCCCAAAGGAGTGTCATGTAAAAATGTAAAAATAGCAGTGAGATAACTTCAATCAAAACGTAGATTGTTGTGTTGATCTTCTCATCGCACGCTCCAATTCCCACTTATCATCTGCAATGTCCCATTGAAAGTGGATTATTGCAATTTATACAATAAGCCACCTTCTCAAGAAAATGCTATAAACGATGTTATATTGTTTGCAAGAGGATAAAACAATTTTAGGAATAAGCAAAATTCGTATAGGGCAAGTGTTTTGAAAACCTTTTATTTAAAACAAGTAAGTGTTATTACAGTTATGAAACAAATAGTTTGCATATTATTATAAAAAATATATATTCTTAGATATGTAATCAAATTAAATATAAAATGTGTGGCCGTGTAATTTTGAGTGCGCGCAAAAAACATAATTTTGTATTTTGTTTCGAAAAAAAAAATCACATTTCAGTCTTAAAGCAATTATTATTATACCAAAAAAATTTAAAACTAGTGTTGCTTATATCCGATTAACCAATTTTTAAAAAAACATGCAAAACACAACTGAAAGGATATTACACAAAGGCACATTTAAATGAGTTTAATTTCAAGACTTCAGATTCCATTTATCGCTTGTTTTACATTGTCTGTTGATACCAACTTTAGGGCACCAATTATTCCCTGGAAATTTTCTTCGTTGTATGGTTTATCCTGGAGTCCAGAAACTATCGGCACGACTTCATTAGTAGGCATAGTTATGGTAATATTCGACATTAACCCCTACAAAATACATGTAATTGATTACTGAACTCATTTAACACGTTATATTCATATCAGACCTTGTCCACTTCTATACGTAAAACAATTTTATGATCCTTGTCGTCTCCTTTGAGATAGAGTTCTTTCTCCACTTGGAATTTTGGAGTTTTTCCAATGCACCAGTCCCAGGATCCAAATAAATCGCGAATTTCGGTTATCCCTGGGAACCATTTTTCCGTTGGATTGATGAGTTGAAATCCCCTTTGTTTCATTGTTTGATCTCGCCCACCATCGGAAAGCTCCGTTGCAGAGGTTCGGAGAAATTCATATCCAACTGCAGACAGCAACTGTGGGACATTCACAGCTCTATTTACATCATTAAGGTTTTTGATGGGAGATCGTATAGATTCCGTGGCTTTGCTGATGTAATTAGCCTATTAACGGAAGTAATAAATTTTACTTTCTGTGAAATGACTTTAAGTGAAATGCTACTCTTATTGTTGTTCCTATAGTATTTGACAAACATTTTTTTGCTCTATAAATACACACAAGAAACAACAAAGAAAAGAGGTAAGAAAGCAACCGATAAGAATGAATAATGTATTACCAATGTGACAATACTTACTTCATCGCGTACTAAGGCCTCGCTTAAATGTAACTTGTTTGAGTTAACCAAAAGAGTACAATGATGATAAGCATTGGGGTGGCCCAATTTTGCAGCGGTTCCTGATATCTAAAACAAAAATTAATGATATGAATGCAAGATCTGGCGTCGAACAAAACGAGCTAATTATGAGACGTACTAACGTGTGTTTCTTTTTATATTTCTTATCACAACACAGTAATTTAAAAATTATTTATTGTTAATGTCTGAGTTGTTTTTTTTAAAGATACTTGTGACATAAAAACTTGTTTGCGTACTTTATAGGTACTTGTTATTTATAACTTATGTTTGTTTAATTATGCAAAAACAAAATGGCAAGCTAGCCTTAATGGTTCATTACGTTAATATTAGACTATGCATTGAACACTTAGTATACAATTTCGTGGCAGTTTGCGAACCACAAAGTCAACGGGTTACTATTACAACGGTTGTCTACATAGACAACCATACCAATATTCTAAGGAATTCCTTCAACAGTCATATCAACGGCATCATTAAAACGAATAATAACTCCCAATCTCAAGAAGAATTGACTGACATTAGAAATAATAATGACATGACCTAAAATAGGCTCAGGTACTTTTTTACGAGTCCTATTCTCGTTTGTTGATATCACTTATTTGTTTTAATTGCTAGTAATATACCTATTTACTAGTGCTCTACAGCAACTCCCAGATTTTTCAAGGTTAAGTGACTATTTTACAAGAACTAGGTATGTACCTTGTTTAGCTTCTCGAAATAAATTACATATTCCATGAAAAGACCACTTATGAGATCAAGTTATTTTCCGATGTTTAAGGTATATGTCACGAAAAGATGATCAATTCCTAGAATGCACGAACATTTATGTATGCATATCGTGAATTGCACGCTTGAATTAACGGCAATAGAGATAGTTTGTCAGGAAGTTATTTTAATTAGTGACCGAGCCTCAGTTGGGCTATAACGTAACGACCTTAGGAGTCAAAATAATATTCTACTACTACCCATATAGCATAATTACACGGGTTTTAAGAGTTTCCTAAAGTAAACAAATGGCCAAATCCCACTGGTACCTATTTTTGGGCGAGTCTGAATCGAAATTTAACGTGAAATCCAATGGAAACAAGTACAGTACAGGCACACAATTTAATTTCAAATAACTTGTAGACAGTCCCATAATTCTGCACGTTTTCGTTTTTTTTTTCTTAAAAAAGTTTGTTTCTTATTCTATAATAGGTTACCTTTTTTCCACTGATAACTATGTCATCCCTTTTATTGATCTCAGATTTGATAGACCATTCACGAAACAGAGCCCTTGTAACTATATTTAAATTATACTTTCGATTGTATCGCTCCCGTGGAGTGAAGAACGTACAATTTAAGTTTCCCTTATCATGATAGACGGCACCACCACCACTATTTCGCCTGGCCAATATAATTCCCTTATCAACCAACTTGGAAACATTTGCTTCTGTGAACGGATTTTGATGACGTCCGATGACAACACACGGATTATTAGCCCACAGCAACAGCACGTGGTGACGGGAAAAATCAAAATTTTTATACAGCCAATCCTCCAAAGCCAAGTTTGTAAATATATCAGATGACTGCGATATGAAAACTGATTTCTTTATCTCCGAATCGGGAATCTTCTTAACCCTATTAACATCTGATTGTTGTCCAATATCAGTGGGGCCTGTTGTGTCTGTCGATAGGAGGCACTTGCGCACTCCGTTATCGCTCGGCCTTCTGAAAGTCAGATTGAGAAAACACTTCAGCGACTTCATCTGGTTAACCCTTCCGACCTGCATCAGCATGATGGATGATAGATAGTGATGGTTTGGATTTTGTTAACGAAAAACACAATGCAATTCAGCGGTATTTAATTTCACAGCGATTTCGATTTTATTCCTTTTTTTGTTTTTATTTTCGCTATTCGTAGGGTTTATTTCACACTGCCGCAATGCATAAAATATACACTCTCAAATGCGAATGTATGCGGATCGAATTATGAATTTCTGAAATGGCTGGCAGTTTATTGTTTTATCTTATACTTTACGATAATTTATTGTTCAATCACTGTGACTAGTAGAACATTAGACTTTGTATTATTTTTTTTTTTTTTTAGTTTTTCCTTTTTGTTTTTTTTTGTCTATTTTTCAGTATTTTCACTTAATGCGAACACTCACTAATACAACGGCGCACGACTCGTCTATGTATAGTAACTATAAAGTTTATTTTTATGTGTATGGCGTATATGTAATCAACAAATTCAGAGCAATGCCAGCATTCAACAATTTTTCTGGGCGTTTATTCTAAAATTTAGAGAAAGGTTGCTTTTTTGTTCTTGCAGAATCCGCCGATGTAACCGAGATAAGGTACTCGTGCAGGGCGATGGTTTGGTGCAGCCACTTCCAGGTTTGATGCAGGCCGTTGACTCGCAAACGAAGACCTAAGCAGTCCTTGCTAATGTTTTTATTCATTCCTTTGATACCCATCCAACGAGTATAAAATAATTCATATACAAATTATTTCCTATTTCGGTTGTTTTTTATCGTTTTCCGTCCGAAATACAAAAGCTGCCGTGATTATAAAAATATAACACAAAGAGAAAAAGAAAATAAGTTGGCGACAAACAAGCAACGAATGTGAATTGTGGACCAAAAAAAAAAAAGACCAACGAAAGCGAACGAACAGAAATGCGGAGAGTGCGAGTGCAAGTACTTCCACCAAGGTGAACAGATTGTGACTGAACGGACGAGCGCGAGCGCTGCTTGAAAATATACCAAATGATTAGAATTGAATATAAATCTATTTTATTTTGTCTTGATCTTTTTTTAGCTTTGTAGAGGGTGATACTATCTACGTTCTATACATTGTTGCGCACAGAACAAAGTTATAATGCGATAAGAAAACCAGATTGTCAGTCCAGACTATAAGATAGATAATTCGTTCAAATTGAGAGTATTTTGTCTGTCACGTACAAAACCTGTATGTACCGCATTACAAAACAAAAACAAAAATATTCAAGCAAAATGAACATTAACATGACATTATACATGTATGGGAAAAAGCGATCATGTATCTACCATAACTAGGTCTGTACCCGTACTTTTTTGTAAAACGTCAAGAGGCAACACGGGAACGATATAAAAAATAAAAAAAAATTGATTGGGGAGCCAGTCCTATACTTCCCACTTCATACTGCGTTATACCACGACGAAACTTTATTATAATATACACCATACCGTGCTTGCGTTTCCCATGCACATCTTTTTTTTTTAATTTCTGCACATATGTAGGTATCTCAGTATCCGCTAGACTGTGCCTGATTTTAATTAAACTTTTCTTTATCTTTTCCCAGGCGGCCCTAATTTTCAATCAACAAACCATCTTACACCAGGTAGTCATCCTTTTAACGTCCAATTCAAAGACATGGGGACACAACTCTTTGCGACCAAATGTCTTAAACGTTAAATGCGCATCGATCTTACAATACAGTTCATGATAGAATCACACAGGACCATATACCGTTCAAGAGATTTTTGTATCGAAGGTCCCAAGAGCACTATCGACTGATCTATGAAATTGAAAGATCTTGAGCTCAGAATTACAAGGGTCTTGTAGCACCTAGTTTAGAAGTAGGAGCCTTAGTTAGTTAGAAGTGGTCCTTCGACAAGAGGTACAAAAAAATAAGTCTATTGTGATACCACTTTAAAGGGAATGTCCCGAAGATCAAGAATTAATAGGAACAGGGAGTATAAAAATTGATAATGAGTAAAAGAAGAGTGAGTTTATATGTTATTTTCGGAACACACATGTGCACAAGCATACTTGTTTTCGTATCTTTGCGCACAATATTTAACCTTAGAATAGGTATAATCAATTCAATTGGCATTAACGTTAATAAAATATAGATGAAAGATAAAAAAGTTTACATATTTTTGGGACTTTGAACGACTAGGGCCAATGTTCTCTCTCTTATAGACTATAAAGAGAAGGGGGTGTGACCACTTACCACCACATGGGGCTAGATAGAAAAAAAAATCAAGACCCAAATGTTTATTTTATCTTGCGCATGCTTGTTTGTGTAGTTTTGTTTATTTTTGCCTATAAATATATATATATAGTTATATGGAAAAAAAATTTGTTTAGTCTATTTCTTTATCTATTCTAATTTCTTTGTTTTATAACCATATTATTGACTTCATATTCTTTTTTTCAAGACTTTATATAAAACAACCTTTAGTTGACGACCGATCGCGTACGTTTTATGCACATAAACCAAAAATATTTATAATAAATAATTCTGGAACCAACATTTCTAAAACATTTCTTAAAATAAGTATCTGTCTAATTCTATTGGGGGGATAGAAATCGCTTTCATTTCTTGACAAATACATTTGTTTTTTCTTAAGTACTTATCAGTAGAAAGGAAAAAAACAAAATCCAAAAGGCGAATTAATTGAATGAATCCAGCAAATAGTAACAAAAAAAAGAGGTCGATCAACATCTTGGGGTTCGCAGATACGCATGAAAATTATCACATGGCATTTGTTTTTATTGTTTTTAATTTTTCAAATATTCTGGAAAGTAAAGATGTGCTGTAGGGTGAATAGCTTTGCTTAAGTTTAAAATACTAGAATTTTTGTATATTCTCAAAATAGTTGTGAAAGGCTTTCGAACGCGAAAAAACAGCGAGTGACATATTGGATAGAAAAATATTTTAAAAATAGCGCATTGATGCAAATACAGAACGTGCTTGGTATATTTATACATATGTACCAATGTACATAGTTGCCCATTTTCCGACGATCCTACATATTTCGGATAATCTCGAACATGATGAGGACGCAAGCACTTACTTGGAGGTTACTCACCTGCTGAAATAATTACGAGTTAGTGTATCTCCTCAAGATGCTTGAGTTTTTGAAATTTTATATGTAGATTTTTGTTGTCCTTTGTCGTTTCCTAAAATAATGCTCCAACAAAATAGTCAGTTGCATGCTTTAGTCTTTAACCTCGTAGTTGAATAAATTGTCCAAAACTTACACGCCTTCACAAACCGTCGAAAGTCAATGCTGCTACTTGAATGTCAACGATTTTGACATAAGATGCTTGTTGGTTGAGGCCCAGGTTCATCCCGGACTGTAGCGCCACCTTAAATAAATAAGTAACTATTCCGCCCTTTTAAAACTTCACTCGCAATACGCTTAATATGCTCATCAGTTTACCCTTAAGCCTACTTTCTGGCGTACTGTCAAATATAACGACTATTTCGAAGGGCGTGCAACACATATGGAATGATCTACATAGCTATGTACCAGTGTTCTAGTTTGAAGAGACGAAAGTTGACGGGTGGAAAGAAATCACAGGCTACATAGTTAGTAACGGATCGAACTAGATATAAGTACAATCCCGGGCTGTTTAAAGAAAGCGACGTATAATGTTTTATTACATCTAATCTTGAAATATTTTCTTATTTTAATGAGCCGCAACACCGTGAAGACTCTCTTACTGCGATACGGGTACGGATTTGTTAAACCTTTGCTGACATAGTGAAAGTCTAGCTGTTTACGATTTGGTTAGGAGGCAGCTGGTGTTATAATTTAATTTTTCGAATCGAGTCTCAAAATAAAATTACCACACTCGTATTTCGAAAGGAAACATATCCAAAAGTGACAAGCACGAGTAACACTGACAGCTGTCAGAATTTCTTGTCAACCTTTCGAACATTTTCGTCTCGATAAATCTTTTTCGCAGATTATAGAATTTTGTGAAAATGGCTGGATATCTTGCACGGAAAGGACCTCTCGTATTCTGTAAGTATTCTTATTCATTCTACAAAAAATGAATCTAATATAAAATACTAGTAATCGACATTTCCATTGAACGGATTTGAAGAAAAAAATTATCCCCATTACATAACACATTTGTTTTGCAGCAAATCTAGGAAAATGGGCTTATAATCTGTCTGGCTTCAACCAATACGGTAAATAACAAAAGTTTACTCTTTAAATAATTTAATAAATTTTCTTTTCCAATAAATCATAGGCTTGCACCGAGACGATTGCCTGTATGAGAATGACGATGTTAAAGAGGCAATTAGACGTTTACCTCGTCAACTATATGATGAACGCAATTATCGCATCGTAAGGGCTTTGCACTTGTCGCTTACAAAAACCATTCTTCCCAAAGAACAATGGACTAAGTATGAAGAGGATACTAAATATCTAGAACCATACTTAAATGAAGTAATCAGAGAGCGTGAGGAACGCCAGGATTGGATTAAGAATCATTGAGATGCATAAAATAATAAACAATTTAAATAAACTAAACATGTAAATTAAATTTTCTGCTTTGAAATGTTTGAATGTCGATCCATAGTATTCAAGCATTCGTAGATAAAGGCGAATAGTTTATGGAATTGCAATGATTTGTGATGTAACTTCTTGTGACAGATGAAAGTGCTTTTTTATTAGTTATGTTTTCGTCTCGTATAACTTACAGTCGCTCGATGGATTATCATATCTACATGTATAGCAAGGGGAAGAATAGCTTAGGAAGTAAGCAAAAATTCCGTTACAAATTGATTTCAAATTGAAGAAGGAGAAAGCCAGGAGTGGTAAAGCATTCCACATTCTACAGTAGGGACCCTTCGTGTAACGAAATTATGGAAAGACGGAACAGATGGAACTGTGTAGAGAAACAATTCCGATAAAAATGAATCGCATTATACTAATTATTGGCATTAAGCTCCAAGTCCCTAGTTGCAGTGTGCGGAATTCAGCTGGGGATGATGTGTTTGAAAACTTCCTTTGTATAGGCATAAATCAGGCAGCAAAACGACGCGGCGTCCGCAAGTTACAAACTAAAATGATTTTGCTCAGTACCACTTCATGCAAATGTAACTACAAAAGCAGCTCGGAGCTGTTTGCTACCAATGCCATTGACCGTTGCCGTCACCTCGCGAGCATGTGTGTATTATTATATATGTTTGTTAAGAATAATATTTTTTGTGTTGTATCGGTAGATGTGGAACAACCTTTAATGGGATCACAGTTCCTTGTGACATTCCTTTAATTCTAAATAATTCTGTTAAGGAACTAATTTACACCACTTTCACCAGTACTCTAATCTAATGAATAAGAAAACTTAATTCGTGTCATCCGCCTTAAGTTAAATTCGATGACTAATTTCATTTGGCAGTTTTTTCATTCAACTGAAAACTTAAACAATATTCTTACCTTATATTCATTGGTCAATCAGAAATACAAGCAACTTAAAGTCCGAGCGAATCCATTGTTTGTGAAGAAGCTTCATCTATGTGAATTTTTACTAACGGTCATAATCTGTGAATAAAAATTATAAATCCGTGTCAAATAAACTTTAGACCAGTATATTGCATCTCTTTAGTTTTAAAAACCAACAATACTTTTTTATTGAAACGAATGAAATCGAAACGCACGCAAAAAAAAAACAAATAATCAATACAAAACATTTTTCTCGGAAGTCATTAATATTATACTGTTCTAAATTTAATATCTACCAAATTCAATTCTTCATAATGAAATCATAATATTCCTAGCAATTATTTTGCATTTTCCTTTCCAAAATTATCTCTTTACTTCGTTTAATCTGTTTACATCGTTGAAAGCAAGACAAGGCAAACTATATGCTCCTCGAATGAAGGTCTTGCCAACTTTACGCAACGGAAAATAAATATTCCTATTCAAAACAGGTAAGATGAGAAAGCTATATTATATGACAACCGAAACGATACACAAGACTGATATGGGTAAGAAAGAAATGGCGAATCTTCAAAGTGTTCCATTTCCAGCTGTTCGCCGACATTACTGGGCTATGCAATGCAGTGAAAAGAAAGCCAAAGTTTCGGCTGCTCTCGAAGTCTACTTTAACTAACTTATTAAATGAAAATTACCTACAAGAAATTAAGATTATTTTCAAAGGTTTTTACCATGTGATTCATATGTTTGTTATTAATATCTTCAACCACAAAAAATCTTATTATCACATAATATCGCAGTTAATTAGTCGGTGCAGTATCTGAGTGAAAAAGGGGAAAAATGTAAAATGTGTACCCAATGCAAAAAACCAATAAATCTATAGGTACGAGACATGAAAAGAAAATTAAAACTAAAATGACCACGCAGAATTGTTTAAATTATAAATGTAAAAATAACGTTTGAACACGTCTCAATTATTAGAAGTTAAAAATTAATAGAAAAAGAAAAACCAGAGCATGCCTGCACCTTCGAACAGACAAAAGTTTACGACGGGAAATCTTTTTTTTTTATAAAATGGGGGAAATTAGAAAAAAATATACATTTAATACGTTTGTGATTAGCCTCCATATTAATTCTAGTTTATTTGTTATTTTGTAGAAACCGAGAACATTGTGAAGGCCAATGTGTATGGAAAATAAATTTCAACAATAGTAGATCATCAACGTATCCAATATGGGTAAGCGAATTGCACCGGAGACACAGACCGCAGCAGCAAACGGCATTAGAAAACGTAAACGGATATGCAATGACTATCAGGATACTAAGAATAATCAAAAGTGGGAAGAACTAGACAAGTCACCAGAGGGTTCCAGAAATAATAACAAACCAGCGCTGAATGCATCATTTGATGATAATAATTCGCCAAAACCAGTGTACCACTTGAGGCCAAGTGTGGTTAATGGCATAATTCTTGAAGACATTAATGAAAAGCAGTGGCGTATTGGAAAACCAATAGGTAATTTTTTTTTTTTATAAAAATTGTCAAAGAAGTTTTGGTTTCAAAGAATCTATACTCAGAACTAGTTTGTCTTGTTTTGTTTCTAGGCAAGGGAAACTTCGGGGAAATATTTTTAGCTTCAGAAAATGTTTCTGTACCAGTGACTAACGAAAACGCCAAATACGTTGTGAAAATCGAGCCGCACTCGAACGGACCTTTGTTCGTAGAAATTCACTGTTTACTGAACACAGCTAAAAATAATGGTAAGCGTGTATAAAATCAAATTATAAAATCAGGAACTTAATGTATATCCTATACTTTAAGATGAAATTCCATTGCCACCTGGAATGCCAGAGTATATAGCATCGGGGTCACATTATTTTGGTGATGCTCGCTACAGATTTCTTGTACTGAAACGTTTTGATCGAGACTTACATTCATTGATTAAGAACAGACGTGTGACTCAGAAGTCAGTACTGACATTGGCGCTTCAGATTATTGATGTTCTTCAGCATTTGCATGACAAGGGATATTGTCATAATGACATCAAAGCACAAAACCTCATGATCTCTAAGTGCAAGCTACGGAAGAGTCAGCTACAACGAGATGAAATGAACCTTAGCAGAAATGAAGATCGCGGTGATAAACATGAGTACGACAACCAAAGTAGCGATAGTGGAAGCGAACATATTGATTCCGATAGTGGTAATAGCTCCAATGAAGAAGAAGAAGAAGAAGAAGATAATGATGATGACGAGGAAGAAGAAGAAGAAGAAGAGGAGGGTGAACAGGACATCTATCAGACGCCAATTAACAAAAGGCCGCGCGCCAAAACCATTGTCCAATATAGTGGATCTAATCCGGTAGGTGTTTTTTATAATTGTACTCTATTCAATCTAACGCTTTTTTTGTTTTATAGGTACGTTCATGTAGACGGGATAAGAGAAACTCAATATATGACGAAATGGTAAAATCACACTACTTAAGACCGGCAAAGCGAGTCAGTTACACTGAGTTCTTTAACGAGGATAATTCCAAAGACGCTGAGGACACAAGTTCAAATTATCGCAATTTACAGTATTCGGGCCGCGGATGTAAGACTAGCGCTCGTCACGCTACATCCACGACAAAGCAAAAAGTCAAGAAACAAATGTCTGCATCCACTGAATCGGATGAAGTGTCTGAAAGCGAAGATGAAACAATTACAGAGGAACGCGTGTTTTTAATAGATTTTGGACTAGCTTCGAAGTTCATGGATAAAGGAGTTCATCGACCATTTGTAATGGATCAACGTCGAGCACACGACGGAACATTAGAGTTTACATCTCGAGATGCACATATGGGGGCGCATTCGCGTCGCAGTGATCTCGAGTGTTTGGGATACAATTTACTTTATTGGTCACAAGGCCATCTGCCATGGAAAGATGCAGCTGCTCAACATCAAAATGAAAAGGTACATTGGGTGAAGGAGTACCTTATGAAAGATGTTAAGGAAATGCTGAAACATATATATGGCAAACAAGTTCCTAAATATTTGGGGGAGTACTTGCAATATGTAGGGCAATTAGCGTACCACGAAAGACCGGATTATGAAAAATGCCGACGTATTTTTGAGCGTGAATATGTTGCCTTAGGCTACGACCTCAAAATAATGCAATTGAGCACCGAGGAACTAATCAAAACATCGGTAAAAGTCAAAGAAGAAATTGAAAACAACAATATTCTCGAAATGAAAAATATTAAGAGTATTATGAAAAATTTGAGCGTTATAATGCCATTCCACGAGAGTACACTATCTAATCGAGTTTCGCCGAAGAACTTACGTTCGAAGTCTTCCAAAAAGAAATCTTTGAGAAAGAAGTTTTCATGGACAGAAATTCTATCCCAGGATCCCGATCAAATAGCGAGAGAGCGCGCCGAAAAAGAGTTTGATCGGGAGCCAACTACTGAAACCCCTCTAATACGCTATAAGGGTAAACCAACATATGCAATCCTAGAGATACAAAATCGACTGAAACTCAAAGACCGTATTGATACATACGATACAGATGAAGATAGTACTGATGATGAAACCACGGTTCCGAATGCTAAAACTTGCTCTATGAAAAAGCGTCACATATTGCCAGCGATTAACGAAGCGGCAACGCAAATTAATATAAATTCTAATTATAGTAATAATAAGGCTGGTGCAGGAGCGCCGTCCAGGTCTACTCGAACAAAAGCTGGCCTAAAAACTTTCATCACAACCCCAACTATAGCGAATCCTAGTACAAATACAAAACGGGGATTGGACCAAACACCACATCTGACAACAACCACAACCATTACAGAGAAGCAGCAGCGTCGTACTAGGCGTTGTCTCATTAAGACTGGCAGCACTGGCGACTTTACGACCTCGGACGAGTCTTCATGTAGTAGCATTAATTCAAACAGCATAACCATTAGTAATCATCAATCTGCAATCAACATAAAGAAAGGAAAGACGTCAGTCAATGCAGGCGCTGTAGGCGGGAGAAGAAAGGTAAACCGTAGTGATCGCAGCTCAAGTACCGACCGTAGTTCGAACATAACCAGCGAAGAAGATGAAACCAGTAATTGCAGTGACAATGCACTGATGTTTAGTCCAAAGCGGACGCGAAATGCAACGGAAAAGCTTAAAATGAAAATTTTGAACACTAAAACCGCTTCTCCGAGTATTTTAGTTAGCAGTGAGGACGTCGTAGGCGCAAAAAGGCGAAAGCGTAGCATACCGAAAAAACGGAAAAGTTCTACTAAGGGTGAGTTGATCATTGTTAGGTAAAGTTAAGATTCGCCTGTACTGTTGTAAAAATTAACAAAAAAAAAATAACTTTTACAATTCGATCTCCTTTGGTCAAGCGGTCGTTGAATGGTCCCGCAGTCACTAATGCTCTCCGGCTGCTGTATAAACATAATTTTTCTCGTGCTTGCAGACGACTGCTTCGATGGCGGGATGATAGACGAAAGAGATTTGCGAACATTCAAAAAACGGGCTTGCCGGGGATGATTTGAATTCAGATAGCCACACCCCTATAAGTATATCTTGCTAAACTTCTGTTTCTACGTATTAGCGATAGTTAAAATTATATATTAGTCGGATACATTTACACGCCTATGTGTATGTATATGCACATCATTGGTAATTACTTTATTTCATGCTATGTTAGGTATCTAAATTGTAAAATGTACACTTTCAATCGGTTTATCCATAAAAGCTACCGATCATAAGCCTATTAAAATATTATAGTGTTTAGATATAATACACCAATACACATAAATGAATAAAAAAATATATATAAAGAACAAAATAGCAAAGTCTTTGATTGCTTTATATTTCAGAGCGTACACTACCTAAGTAGGTAAAGTATTAAATTAATACTAATAAACTTACTAAACTAAACTAAACTTCCTCCATGCACGTAAGCTCTTCTTCAGAACCCACAAGTCAAAACAAATAGTCTAGCTCTTCCGCGTAGAGGCGGAGACTTTAGTGGATGAGGGTGTACTTGCATTTTTCGAGGTGAGTAGAGAATTTTGAATTTCAATATCCTTTCAACGACATCAACCTAGTATGGAGAGATTTCGAATTCATCTTCGGTAACGCGCACAAGTGAAAAGGGATCTCAACCAAGTCCTTGAAATGTACTTGTAGCGCCATCTATACGGAATATAAGCTGTCGACCCCCACCTCTTTAGGATAAAGCTATCAGCAACACTATAACACGGCGGTAAGTACTATCGAGTACGAGTAGATTTCACGAGTGGAAGTTGAAATCCGGGAAAGCACTTAACAAAACTGCTGTGATTAAAGTTCATAAGACAAATGTGTTGCGAGGACACCAAATTCCTTCGAAAGAAATCTACTTCGTCCAGAGGAACTAGTAGCAATGTAGACGGGATTGTAAGAGAATTGAAAGTATATTATACCAACAAAAAGTGTATGAACACTTGCTTTTCCCTTATTTTTGCCACTCCTTGTGTGCTTAGTGCTTTAAAATCTTGTATTTTTCACGAAAAATTCAACGGTATATTGTTGCCAGTCATAAAATGATCCACTTCCACATGTTCCTCTTCTCATATAAAGTATGTATAATACATTTTAGAAATCAGTTGCCCGACTATTACTGTCAAAAGATAAAAGCAAATCATATAAAAATGATTGACCCAGCCACCACTTAAACTGCCTACTGCCAACAAGAATAATAGACACGGTTTAGAAAAACCTCTTTGTAAGCACGAAACTAAAGAGATTTATACTGTTAAATTGAATAGCCATGGTGCATGAAACGCGCTAATTCTACATTTTCGTACACTGTGCTCTTCCACTCGCTTTTCTTCATGTGAAAAGAACATGAATAGAGAATTGGAAAAGATATGTATAGTTTTCTCTCTCACTCACCGGCTAATTTGAAAGTATTAGAAAATGCAATGACAATAAAAGAGCCATCAATAGTTGTCTCCTTTTCCTTGCCAAACTTTAAATGCAGCTAGTGATGGTAATGCTCTCTTTGCACAGCTGACTGGCTGCAAAATTTGACTTTGTTGTGTTTTTCTTGTCTCGTAATTTTTTTTAATTAATATTTTTATATATTTTATTATATTTTCACAATGGCAAATTAGTTGTGCGCTTGTACGAAATAAGTCATATAAAGTATGTGGGGTAATATCTGTCGCCTATGTTCAAGTAGGGGTGATTATGATATTTTCTCGATTATTCCATCATATTTGCATGCGAGTCCAAATGAGTTCCTTCTTTGGCAAAAGCCCATCAACAAGCTGCTGGAGGAGACAACCGGTCTATCGGTAAAACTCACTCGATATTAAGTTAACAATTTTTACACATATGGACAAGTTCTGTTTCAGATTGACGTGAATGATGGCTTGCCTGAAAAAATGTGTGCTTTGTGCATATCTTATCTCAAGCATGCAGCAACGTTCCGACAGCAGGCAATTAGTAACGCCGTAAGCCTTAAAGCAGTTTCCACTATAAGCGGCAGGAGCAAGAATTCGACTAATAACCAAGCTGCAAATGTGGGGGATTCACATGTTGAAAAAGAAAGTGTCCTAATCACAGCCAATGATCTCATCTTTAGTGACGAAAGAAAGACTGATACGAACCGACTGGTGAACATTTTAAACAATCAAAGCTCCAAAATCACTAAAAGCGATGAGAGCATGAAAAAGTTTTTACTGATAAACGATAACAAAGGAAATAACAGCAGTATTAATGAAAATAAGTGCTCGAGTCGGGCAGATGGAATAGCTCCTGTAGATGAAAATGAAGATGTTTTGGCTATGACCTATTTGAATCTATTATTTGACAAAGATACTAACTCATCAGCACGAAAAGTTAAACGATCTAGCCATCAGCCACCGCTGCATCGACGACCACCAGGTGACAACAATTTAGCAGCGATTTTCGATGAAATAAACAATACTACAAGTGATCCTCTTGGTGAAGAATTTCAGACAGCTTCAAGTGACGAAAATGAAGCATTTGAACAAAAAAAAAATTTCTTCTCATATAAGGAAAAGAATTTTGAGGAAGATGATGTGATGGACCTTGATGAGCTTAAGGAAGCGAATATTACCATAAATATTCCGGAGACTTGTAAAGAAAGAAAATGCCGAGCATGCTTTAGGCGTTTTATGTTTGAAGAATCATATAAGGAACACATGGACATGTGCATCGAATACAAGTTTTTACTTTTCATTGAGGAGATAAATCGCTTGCTGGACATACGTCGCAGTAAAGCTGTTTCGCCGCACGAGTTTATCCGGCGAATGATTTTTTGTCTCCGTAAGACTTGCCAGTGGCTGAAGTCCTCATGTGGGGAAATCCTCCTTCCCGATCTATTAGTAAATGGTGAAGCGAAGAAGCGTCTAGAAAGCGATGGAAAAAACTCAACAGCAGAAATATCATCTGGGGGGAATTCGGACGAAACAACAGAAAAGTTTGCACAAGAAGGTAACAAAACGGTTGTTGAAAGGAAAAAATCGCTTTTAGATATTCTTAAACCCTATACTGAAACCTTACTTGTACCGGATAGCACACTAGAAGACCCCTATCTGCATCTGTTCCAAACGAACAGCAATTTTAATAAGAGTACTCCAGAGCGAAGTACTCATCTACTTTATAAATCGACCGATGAGAACGAAAGTCTGACGAAAACCGCAAAATTTGAGAATATTCTCACCTTGATTGACGGTCGCGATAACAGTGAGAAGCATTCTATTTCGAATATTCTTCTCTTGGAAGACTTGGAAAGAGACACAATCAGCAGCGAAGGTGCCTTAAAAAACGATGACAAAGTTAATGATGAACGATCAAATTTTTTTGAAAAGTTGAAAAACGCATCAATGTCCCAACTTGATGCAATTCCAAGGAAGAATTCCTCTTTGCTTGCCAAAAACATTTCGTTTCCTGCAATATACAATGATATGAAATTTAGTGCACGATGCAATAATTGTAACACTGTATTCGACTCAGTGGCTTCGCTGGAAGATCACAATGCTACCTTCCATAACAATCATGCAGCTAAAATCTATGACGAGCACAAGAAGATTATTTCACTATTCGAAGACGACAATGCGAATGATGCGAACGCCACGAAGAAAAATTAAACGCAGTTCATATTATATGTTTTTTTTTTTACACAAAATAATCATGTTTATCGACAAGTGTTTAATAATAGATAAATTGATGTCTGTAGGTGTCGACATTAGATAACCTTGTATATGTATGTTTAAAATCGGTTAAATAAAGCAAGTGTATGTACAAGTATTATGTCTTTTTTAAATGTAAATCTTAATAGAGGCGATTGACTAGTTGGCATCAGGGTAAATATATGTATTAAGCCCTTTGAAACTTTTATGTCAAATAGGTGAGTTTAACGATGATACAAACGCCTTGAAAAATCGCTTCTTTTATTTCTAAGCATTTTGTCAAAGCTAGAAATACAACTACTGAAAAACAATCTATGTGACAAGAGTCACTATATACAGTTTAAAAGTTGTGTAGGTAAGAAGTACACTTGATAAGTTAAGTACAATCAATTCCCCTACTGATCTGATTTCATCGCCCTTTATAGCGGCCAGCACATTCAGCGATATGTTGTCAAGTATACATATGTAGTGCATTATAAGATGATTGAGTTGAAAGAGCTCTTGAAGATGACCCGAAGGAGCATGATGTCCGTAATACAAATATACTTTTATAATAACGTTCAACTTAAAAGGTATGTTTCTTTACCCCATGTAGGATCCCTCCGAAGTGGCTTTTTTAAAGCTCAAAATCTGTAACATTTTATAGATTCACAACACCAAGTTTAAGTTCTAGTACTTTCACGAGATTTCTTCCCATCATCATACGAATAAGTTTTCGCCTGAACTCTTTCAAACCGGAAAGTAAAGAAACAGACCTAATGTTTACCCCACATTAGCTCTAAATTTGCAGTTAGCAATACAGTACACTGAACATTGAAGATATTGAACCCAAAATGTTGACGGACGAATCGATCCAACGTCAGATAGCCTAATGCCCCTATTACGAGTACGTGTACATCACCCAATTCAAGTTGTGTTGTCTTCAAGACAATTCAACTTATCGAAACAACCGAATCAATTTAAGCTTAAAAAAGATTTCTATAAATTCTAATTCCATCTTAACCTTCGTCGTATAAAATTTTTATGTGAAATGCAACAAAGTAAGCCTTTATAGGATTAGAAGACCTGTCCACGCTTATCCATAATAAAATAAACCGTGATAAAAGCTGAACCGAACAAGATATTCGAAATATTATCGAAAATGTCAAAAATTAAAAAAAATTACTTATAAAACAAAACGAAAGAAATAAAGAAATGTTAAAGAAAAGGAGGAGAAGATCCATAAATTAAAGTGAAAATAAAATAAAATGTGATGTTTTAATAATTGCGAATTTTTTTTAAACATTAAACGGAAGACATGCTACCTTGTACATTGTTGATGAAGACGAATTCGTTCTCAGCCGTTCACAATACATACACTTTTTATTGTATTTTAACGTACCTGTGTTCCCTTTGGGTTTCCCATTTTTCAAAATTACATATCTTATATCCTTTTATAATTAACAATCCTTCTTTTGGCTCAATATCAGGTTAGGGTAACTGATCTCTGATTTTTTGACACACACAAACAAAAATTACACCTGAAGTTTCATGTATGTCATAATACACAGCATTGCCAGATTACTATAATCTTAATACGAAAAAAAAAAAATGTTTAATTTTTCCTTTCAAATCTTAACACCACACGATGTCTTCTGTTTGAAAACAGCAATAAAGCTTTATTTATTTACTTACAATTAATATAATGTAACAAAAATTTATCAAATTATACATATGTGTATCAATGTAATATCTCCGAAAATGTATATGTACATGTGTATGTACACACAAACGTTATATGAAAGAAATTGTTCGTTTAGTTTTGTATAAATTAAATCTTAATTTTAATAACATGTAACTTAACTAGATATATGTTTGTTTTCTATATAAATTTTCTAAATGTGTATAATTTAATTTAATTTACGATGTTACAAAAAAAAAAACAAGAAACAATTTTAACTAAATTCAATAACAATATTTTTTTTATCTAACGAAAAGTATACATTTCTCTACAATAACAAAATTCGTCCTTCGGAAAATAAATTCGAAGATTAAAACGAATAACAGATTTGAAGCAACTTAACTTTTTCTTCTTTCTTTTTTATTGACTAGGGTTCATTTAGAAGCAATTATAAAATTTAGTATACAATTCTTGTTTTTTTATATATACAAATTTGAAAATGACTTGAATTGCTTACTTTATTGCACACGATTTTTATAACAAAGCTATTTTAAGGCTAGGGACAACTGTTTTGGTTTTTATTGTCTAGCACTTCACAATTCGAGATTCTCTATATTCTAATGAAATTAAATTTTGTTACATTTAAGTACCTAATAGTTTATTTTTAATAGCTTTGTGACAAAAAAAAGGATGTTTAATATCATTTGGAAACGTTGGTGAAAATCGTATTTCAGAAGTTGCGTAGGGGGGCAAGAGTTCAGGTTTGTTCATAAGAAAAGACTCTAATTAAACATTAAATTTGATATGCTACTTATAAATGTATTATTGGCCAGCAATAAATATATTTAAAAAAACAAAATTTCTTCGAGGAAGTTGTACTTGTCTTTTAAGTACAAAACGAGTAACTAACTTATCAAGAAAAACTTTTTTTAAAATGTTTTTTCTATCTATTTGGCTTAAGAAATATAAAGTTCGACGTATTGGTTAGCCACTGGTGGAGGGCCATTAGAAGACCCTGTAGCGTTGGCCTGGATTATTGGAGATGAAATCGGAGTAAGAGCGTAAGCAGGTGGTGGTGGGGGTGCGGTAACGATTGTAGCGTTTTTCATAACTCTTGTAGGTGCGAGGGTTCTGTCATTTAACTGAGATGTATCAATGGTAAGCAGTTGTCCAGATCCAGACTGATTCTGGGGTTGTACACCTTTAGAATGATATTGTGATTTTACACAGTTAGTTGCTTTCACGTTTTGTGGCGGAGAGTTCGCTATAGGTGCTAAAGTTGCTGGCCCTGGAACCGGTGATTGCGGCACATGATTCTGAGTATGAGAATGAAAAGTTGGAGCGGCTGGTAGACTTTGAGCTGCTACATAGTCCACAGGAAACTTTCCATTTAAACGAAAGCAATTAGCTTTGTTTTGAATATTTATTTTTTTATTAAATATATTTACCAAATGTTGATGTTGAGGAGAGAGAGGAGTGGTAGCCATGTGAGGTGGTGGATGTGCCGGACCAAAGTATGTTGTCGGTGAGACCGGTGGAGATGGATACGGCCATATTACTAATGGACTATAAAATGCCGGATGCCCACGATGTGGTGGTGGCGGTATAATAGCCGTTGGTCCTGGTCCAAAATGTGGAAATGGTCCAAATGGGGGAGAAGCTATTAATGTCCCACCTAAGTCAATAAAACAAAACAAAAAGCAACATTATTAAACAGATGTAACTCCCATTAACACGCGCACTCTAATTCGAAAAAAAAAATTCTTTTGGCTTGTATTCGATATTTCACTGAATTGACATGCGAAGTTTTTAAAATTTTATATAGAAAGTCTATAAGCTTAATAATTTTTAAGGGTTTTACAATTACGTTTCCACCAAACAGCACATTTAGTTAAAAGTGTAAAATAGACACCGTCATCTGAATTTTGATCATATTTGTTAGAAATGTAAAAATAATAATAAAAACACTCACCGTTTAGCCATTTAAATATTTTAAGTACAAAAATATTTACCATTGCCCAACCATACAAGAGTATAAAAAAAGTACACACAACCACCATGGAAATGTAGCTTTTTTTGTCTATTATTTCCTTATTCTGATTCCGTGGATGAAGGACAACAAAAACAAAATTTTAAGTCCAGAAAAGTACCACATTATATAGAAGGAGTTTATGCGTTTATAGGACAAAATATGAATGCAACGTCAGGTGTGTTGTTATTTTTTGCGTTGATTGCTTGTACGTTACACGTGTATAAATAGTAGGGAAAGATTCGAAAATAACATTCACAATGTTGAAATTAGTTGCGATGGCACACCATATTTGTATATCTCGTTCGCTTTACTATGTTATAACAACTGCAGGGAGTCCAAGGAAACATACAAAACCCGCCAACCACAGTTTATATATAGAAGAAAGAAAAAAATGTATATATCTAAACAAATTCAAATGCTTTTTTTTATGCAGAAGTGGCTTCCAGCTGTAGACGACACATAACTATGAATTAAATAAAAAAAACCATTGTTAAATTAAAATTTAATTCTTTAAACAACATACACAAAATAGGAAATAGAAGACTTAAAAAAAAAAAAAAAAAAGGAAAAGAAGTAAAGCTTGCATAATTCGCCGTCGAATCGCCTTCTATTTAAAAACAAAATTAAATATTATGTAGTATGAAATTAAATAAACCCATAATGCGATTAATATATATTCGCATGTCCCTTTATGAATTTTAAGAACACCTCAATACACCTTGTACAGTGTGCCACTAAAAGCTTTATGTATATCAATTTAGAGAAACCATATTAAAACTTTATTAGCAAACAATTTTATTGTAAAATATAAGAGAAAAGAATAAAAAAAAAATACGTTATCAAAAATAATATCATTTGATTTTTTGTCAGCGTATTTATCATAACAGTAGGTCTTTTGTAAATAGTGATATCTTTCAGATGCTATTTCCTTTGACTACTTCATTGAATTTATTTTCTTTTCTTCTGCGTTTTTTTTTTTTTTTTTTTTTTATTAAACTCAATGTAGTAATCAAATTATTATGTGCGTTCAGTTTATCCCCAGAGTACCACAGATGTAAATGAGAATAAAATTAATGAAATAGCCAGCCAAGTAACATTTCGTCATTTCTATACTAAGTGTTAATTTACATTGGAATGTAACTAAAATTATTATTTAATTTTTGTTTTTTTTTTATATTGTTGTTGTTTCGTTTTCTCTTTTGATCTAACATATAATTTAAATGATAACCAAACACCTTTTTAGGATACACTTAGACACGTACAATGTAAATATATTATGTATAAAATATAACTATATTAATGCTAACTAAGAGTACAAACTATGATTTGTATTTGCTTTTTCTTTTAATTTTTAATGCCGAAATTATTATTTTCTTAAGAATTGTAATTTATTTTTGATTTTCTTGTTTTTTTTTTTTTTTTTTATTAAAGGCTAGTTATACTAGCAATAAACTCAATGAATGTTATGATGCTGTAAGTCACAGAGCTCATGTATGTGCTTGCTGCGCTTTGCTTTTCTGTGTAGCAATGGTTCGAGAAAAGTCATCATGGATAAATACTTAGCGAATGTTACCATTCAATTCCAAAAGAAAAATTAAAAATAGTCAACAATTTCCAAAATTGGTGAATAGGATTATTTAAAAATGAATCCTCATCTCTTTTGTCTAGATAACATAATCCTTCAAAATGAATAATTATACAAGTTCCTATCTAAATATTATAAGAGGAAGAAATATGGTCCTATTAACCCTTTTGTATTGTCAGGGATGGATCAGTGATATATGTACTTCACTTATTTCCGCCAAGTGCGAGTGGTTCTCTAAAATGGCAAAGACTTTATATTTACGAAGTAAGGCCATGCAATGGAACCCACAAACGCAAGATGGAAGCGGAGTGGGTCGTTCAAAAAAAAAAAAAAAAAACTTGGAAAAGAATCGCGCCAGTTTTAGAGGAGTATATGCTCAGTAAGCGTGGTAGAAGTTCTAAGACCCATAAGAAAACTTAAAAAAAAAAGTCTTGCACGTGTCAAAAAGACACTTTAAACGCAAAGAACAAGTTTAAAAAAGCACATGCATTCCAGAAGGGCACTGGAAATATAAGCTCGCTTAGCGATGCAACAGCGTAGATGGACGATGCGGTGCAAAATGTAACAAGTGGTCAGTCTACTTTGCGAAAACTAAGTCGGACAAAGACGACAGTACTCCTAACGTGCATTTGTTAAATTCTCACTATAACAATGCTGACATTAGCTTTAATATTAAGAAGTTTTGTTGACCATAAAAAATATTAGTCCGCTGCAGGGTTCAAGGGTTCTTGATGTTTAAAGTGATGCAACATTTCTTTAGGTGCTGAATATTAAGATACGTTTTGCATTAGGGTGAGGCCCGAAGTTCAATCAGTTACGTTGCCGTTTTCGGTTGCTTACAATATGGGGTAACATCAATAATAACTGCGAAGAGGCATTAAATATGTATTTGAGTATGTAGTAGTGACACACATTATTTTTTTTTATAAAATCTATCACTGAAAAAAAAATTTCGCACATTAGTTGGTCTGTCTTCTAGAAACAAATATGTAAAAATAAACTATCCCATTCCATAATTCATAAAAGATTTGACATCAACAAATATGTTTGAATTAAAAATAAATTGTCTAAAACGTTCAACGAAACGTGCCACTTTTCGAATTTTATGGATGAACAAAACTGCGATAAAAAATCAATACCTACATGGAAGATTGTAGAAATTAATATATATAAAAAAAATTCAACTTAAAGAAAAGAAAAAAAAAAACCATAATACCTTCAAACAAATACTAACAAGAAAAAATGTGTAACTAGTTCTGAAAATGTAATCAAATAAAATAAGTTAAAACAAAAATGTCAACTGTAACAATTTTGAACTAAAAATATTTTATCCTAGGGCTACATCTATTGTAATAAGCTCTTATAAATGGAAGACGTTTTTCAATCTGATTCAGGTCGAACCATTGCCATCACAAAAAGTTAACCACTCACCCACTTTTTTGTGTTTGTTTTATCTTTAATACAATTACATTTCACACAGTAAGTAAAAAAAAAAATTATAATTTGCTTACCACGAAAAATGCGGCTACGCCAAAGCATTGAAGCGTTGCTCACTTTTAAAAGTACAAGTACAAAAGCAAATAGGTGCATTACAGAACAGAAAGGACAACAGTTTAAGACTTCGCGACTTACACCACCAATTACAAATAGTTATATAAAAAAAATTGTATATGTATTTATATATGTAAGTATTAATATATATTTATGAAAGTTAAAAAAATACACGATGATTGATATTTAATATTCATGATTGCAAAAGTATTCGTTATCAAAATTAATTTTAATTTTTTCAATTTTTTTATTCGTTTTTATTTTTTGCAAACTTCCAGAAGATACCCAAGATCGAATAGATATTCAACCAATTAGCCCAACACCTGACAAAATTAATTTCAAAAATGTATTCAAATTTAAAAGGTTTTTCTTTTTAAGAAATTATAAATATTACGACTGTTTTGCTGTGTTGTTGATTTGGATACAATTTTGAAATTAATTTTGTTAGCCTCATTCAATTTAGCTAAGGAATACTTCCATAAATTGGTATCGGAAGTATTCCTTGTCGTACTTCCCAAATCTACAAATCTTTCCTTTTGATTTCTCTTCCTGGACTAATTATTTCAATGGAGCAGAAATCATAAGGTTTTGCCATCTAAAAAAAAAAACTTCTGATGATAACCAAATAATAACTAATGCTTTCGTTCTCTTTAAGGAATAACATTAAGTAGACCATAAATGTAAGATTATACTAAGGCCCGCTTAAAGCTAGTGTATGCATGATATTGGGGAAATCATAGTTTTAAGTAAAACAGTTAAAATAAAATAATTTCTAAAATTAATATTGCCATAGAATTGTCGATTTGCAATAGGGTGTGGGAGAAGGTATACAAATGTTGGAGACCTTAGACCCCAGGATTGTAGAAAGTGTACATGCTACCGGCTGGGGGACGGGTAAGAGTGCGCTTGGCAGCATTATTCACTTGGTTTGGATCATGCTGGAATGCATTATCGTAAGATCGTTTCATGGATTGTGCAATTGCGGTGGTGGTCACTCCAGGTCCTGCTGAAGTGGCATGACCAGTAAATTGGAAAGCGGACGGATCATAACTCAGCTGAAAAGGCTGAAAAAGTTGGTGCCTTTGTGGCATCAGTACATATTGAGGTTGCCCTGAAGATGGGCCAGCAGAAACACCCGCGGAAGGGGATGGAAGAAAATATGGATTGATTAAGTTAGAATATAATGGAGCTGCCTGCTCTGCGGCTATTGCGGCAGCTTGACGAGCAAGTAGATTTTGATGTGCAATAAAATGAGCTTGCTGTTGGGCAATAAGAGCTGAATTACTTGTTAGTGGAGGAGGTATTGATAAATTGAACGGCATCGAGGTGGTGCCAGAAAGATTGGAATGATGCTGATTATGAATAGCAGCTGCTGTTAGGTTTGTTGTAGATGCGCCTGGATGCCCATTATGCATGGGTAAGGTAGCTGTCATAGGTGCCGAAGTATGGTGAGATAGGGAATGATGTCGAGCTATGAAAGGATTTAGGCTAGCAGCACTGGCAGCAGCAGCGACAGCAACAGCCTGTGAGTTGGCTGCCGACAAATGTTGATGATTGTGTTGTTGGGCCATGGCTGCTGCTGCCACTGCTGCGGCGACAGGTGCATTGGATTGAATTGCAGGATGGGCACTATTTGATTGTGCTGATGTCTGCTGTGGTTGTGATAACATACCCGGTGATAATAAAGACGGTTTCGTGGGATGATGATGATTTACTGGCGATTGCAAGCCTCCATTTAATACCGTATTCATGTCGTCGCCGGAACATTGGAAAACTTCAATATATCGGTATTTTTTACCAAATACCATAAACTGATTGTGTTTACGCTGTGCACACTGCCGGGCTGCTTCTTCTGAGTCCATTTGAATAAAAGCCTCTCCACTGGGTTGACCCTAGAATTTAAAATAGAAGTAGAAGTTACATTTTTCTGGCGTTTTATATTGGTATTAACCTGTGCATTGATGACCATATGTACACCTTGAAACACTATATTTTTCGCAAAATCATCCAGAAAATGCAGAATATGCTCAACCATGGCTTCGTAGGGTAACCCCCGAAGGCGAATACAACTCTTGGTTGTTCCCGAAGTTATCATATGCTACAAGAATGGTAAGTTTTAATCAAAATATGTTATTTGTACTAATACTACTCATATATTTACTTGAGGTAAGAGAGACAATTGCATTGGCGGTAATTGTGCAATAAGTGGCGGCTGCGGAGGTTCATATGTTTTTGGATCCATTGACCTGTTCAACACTTGTTGTACCTCAGCGGTCGTTGATCTAAACAATTCTATATAACGCTGTCCAATAGACTCTCTATGCCGCGACAATGCTTTCGGCGAATCGGCCTCGGAGGCAAACAATACAAATGCATCTCCAGTAGCCCTCCCATCTGGCTTTTTTACAAACAAAACACCTTCGGGTCCATCTAAAACGTGGCAAGGATCAGCGCCCGTTGTAAAAAAATCCAGCTAGAAAAAACCAATCATTTATAAAGAAGCAATCTACAAGTATGTACAGTAGTAAGAAACAGTACTTACCACTTGTTTTGCAGTACAGTCATAGGGTAGTCCCCGCATTCGGATAATAACTTGAGCGCCTTTCGACAGAAAGACTTGAGCTTCATTAGAAGCACCACCTGCAATCGAGAGGAAGTCCTCACCGGTTGCACGATACACCTCAATGTATCGATTACCAATATGGTGCTTGTGTCTTTTGAGCGCCATATCTCGGTGCTCTTGTGAAACGAAACGCACTAAAGCTTCACCGTTTCGACGACCTAGCGGTGACAAACAGAGAGCAACACCACCTCTGAAAAACGAATATAAAATTAATCATTTATACCAAACAAACTCAGATTTTTTCTATTAATTACCACAGACCAAGAGATTGCAGCTTGAAAATACAAAAAGCTATTTTATTCTATAATTTTTTTTTGCAACAAATTGGTATTGAATATGTACATTCAATTATTTTGCAATGGAATAATTAGAACAGACTTTATAATGATATAGCAGAAAATAGTACTAGTCTATCTAAAAAAAAAAGAAAGCTCTATGCCTTTGCTTTCGCATCCATTAAGTCAAAGACTCTCAGTAATATATAATCTAGAGACCTTTGGCCTGTTATCAGAGGAGGGAAGAAATAAAACTAATCGAACTCGAACGTGATTATGAAAATGAGAAACAAACCGATAGAAATATCTTATTTGAATCAACATTTACACACATACAAAAACATGTATGTACTTACTTTGCAACGTTAAGTCCTCTGAAAAATTTAGCTATGTCCTGGTCGCTACTCTGCCACGGTAATCCTCTAGCTCGTACTATGCAGGCACCATCAATTTCGTCGTCAATTGAACTGGGAAACAAGGGTTTTAATATATAAAACAATTTAATAATTAAATAAATGAGAACACAAAAAATATTAATGAACTGTGCAGTTTTTTGTGCATTTGCGCTTATCTCGACTTGCATACTTTTTAAGGAATTATTAAGGGATTGCAGTTGGATGTACTTCTCATTTCATTTCTTTCGAATAAATGCGAACACATTTATTTATTTTTTTGTCAAGTTTGAACTTAGCTTATTGTAAAATGATTAACAACTCAACACTTTTTGTGTGAAATGCAAGATAAGCACAATTTTAACAGCCGAGCCGAAGCGCAAACACAGTGTTACCTCGTTTTATCGATTTTAATCTGTATAAGATCAAATAATTCAAAATAAATGAAGTGCGCCGATAAAGCAACAAGTCCAATAATAATAAAATACCATTAAGCGATCTACTTGCAGGTAAAAATAAAGGTTCCGGGACTAATCAGTGAATGTGTTAGAATTGGAGTTTAACATTTGCAAATATTATTTATGTATTTCAAGATAGCGCCAAAGATTTCAATCGGCTCAAAGCCATTCTTACAAAACACTGATCTCAATCTTGACAAAATGTTTGTATTTTTCCGATTCTTACACAAAGAGCTGATTATAAATCGATGATCTACACTTACAAAATGAAGATAACACGATCGCTTATGGATAACGTTCGGATTGAAACTGTTTTGAGTTATATTTTTAGGGATATATCACTGAGTTCGAATATTGCGATCGGAAAGTTTTCACTCAAATTATACAAATATGTATATGTACGTGTAAAAATAGACATTTGTTTTCCTTCGATCGAAAAACGTTGATAAGATCCGTAGAGTAACTCAAAAGAAAAGAAAAATGACTGTATACCTTTTTTTCTCATACATATGCATGTACACTTGTCAATCTTTCTTTGCAATTTTTTGTGACATAAACTATGTAAATTTAGTAAATAAACTCACCAGATACCTGGTTCCAGCGTCAAGTTTACAATATCGTTGCCCTCAAACTTGTGTCCTAAAAAAAAAGTTTAGAAATTTGTTAAATTTTTGATAAATCCACGTGGGAAACAAAATTACCTTCTGCTAGTAGCGCTTGAATCACTGACACCATATCTCGAGATTCCTTAACGTAAAATTCATTATCATCACAAATAGCTATGTTGAGTTCTGCAATGTGAATAATTTTGTTTATTAAGTACACTAAAAATATTTACCGAGATTTTACAAATCTAGCCATTCAAAATTGTTATTATAAATCGAGATTAATTGCATCACAATTTGGAAAAATAATTTTCTGTTTGTTAAAAATTTGCCGACGAATGCCACAAACAAAACCCTATGTTTTAGAGTTAAAGAGAACACTTTGTGACGATCTTATTTTGTACGATTCAAAGGCACTTTGTCTTAGTTATTAAAATGTTTCACAATAGTTGTCAGATTCATTCGAAATATTAAAATGCAAAAATGATCAAATAAACAATGCAAACAGGTGAAGTAAACCGAGTTCCATTCGACTCATTCATTCTTCATGGAATTCGTGGACAGTAATACAAAACATTGGCTGAATTTCTTATACCTATGTATATAAAATCTTATGACAGAGAACCTTTTCAGTGCAAATCTTTCTCTTCATTCAGCAAGCTGTTGTTTGTTTATGTCAGTATTTTAATCCGAACATGCATTGGGAGTTGAAACCATTATCGGAACTTGGAAATCAAACTGTAGCAGGACTAAACTAGTAAATGGTATTAGTCGTTCTTGAACCACAAATTGTGTATTAACAAGTTTCAAGAAGCTCAAATAATGCACATATATGTATGTTTATACACTGTCACCCTAAAGTTTTCGCACAACATATTGTTTCTTCATTATCTTGAGTTAATCTTGGATGAGGCTCAGATCGACTCTGCACTTTAGCGCCAGTAATCTTGTATAAATCTGCCTTCGAGAGTTTTAAGTGAACATAACTCTTTAAAATCACATTAAAAACAATCTAACAAGACTAGACGTTATTAATAGTTTTGAAGAAAACATGGACTTCAAAGGTGAGTAAGGTCGTACTCAACGCGGATATGTATTAATGAGAAAGACAAACTGGTGTTTATCTGCATCACATTACAAGGTAAGATTAGAGTCGGATGGAAAGCTTCAGAATCTGGAGAATAAACATTTGGTCGAAAGTATGGACAGACGAACCTAAATTTGAACAAGAAGGTGGATTTATGTTCGTTGGTTGGCTCCCTGTGAAGTTCCCTCAATCAAGCATAATACGTAGTTGAATGGTCCGAAATAATTTTCTAAAATGGTCTAAGAAATTTAGTCACTGAACCACAATAAAAGGCGTTTCATTCGCATGTATCCAAGATATGATTAAAAAAAAAAAAATTAAGTCCTGTAACAAACTAAATACAATAAAGTTGTATGTGAAAAATAAAATTAGGAAACATTGCCCAACTTATAACGTACTCAATAAAAATTTTTGGCAATACAATGTTTTTATGAAAAATGCAAAGTAGGTACATAAAGAGACGTTACTTTTATAATTTTCATTATTTTAATTTGATTTCTTTCAAACAATAGACAACAGATAATTTCTTCAAATCATAAATAAAAAAAAGAAGAGTTTAGTGACAATAATTATTACGGCACTCATTTACGCTTACATAATTATAGCGACATAAGGTAATTTAGTTAAAGCTTCTGAAACTTGGGAAAAAATTAAGTTTTTATGTTAATTTAAACATAATTGAAATAATGAAATATTATTTAATAGGTTTTATTTCCTCCTCTCATTATAATGACCTCTTCGAGGCTCTTAGGTACTAAGTTAATCATTTTTGACCTGTCTATTAAAAATTCGATGGGACAGTTAACTCTGTAAGCATCAATTATAATTTCCGCCAAAATATATTTATTTCAAAGAAAATTCTTCGACCAGGAACAGCTTTCACTTTAAAGACTAAGCTCTTGTGGATGGCATCATTTTCGAACTGACGAACTGAGGCAACGTGCCCTCGATCGAAGAAGATGAACCCAAGAAGAGTAAGAGAAAACACATGTAAGTGATTTTTGTTTTTAATTTTCACAATAAATTAGGATGGTTTCCTTAAGCTTATGAACGATAGTGTGACTCCAAATTTTGTATCCATCTCTGATTTTCTCTTTGAGTGCTGGTCTCAAAAACTGAAAGATGAAAGAGTAGCAAAGACACTTCTTACGTATCAAATATTGTTGAAATATGCATAGCTCGTCTAAGTCGTATTACTACAAATTTGCTATCAGTAGAACAACTCGCTTTATATCTTAAATGTACTGAACTTTTTTTTTCTTTCTGACATACATACATACATATTTTACGAGTCGTGTTTTCTTTTAAACGTATATTAAACCAACAAAAAGAGAAAAAGGTTATAAACCTTTTTTTTTGCGGCTTTCAAGATAGCAATGGAAACAATTATACAAATTATAACAGGTGTTTATAAAATAAAATTATAGTCACGTCATGACTTATATATTTAACTTTAAGATTGCCGAAATCTACACTGAATACAAAAACTCTGTCTCAAAATTGAGCCCCTAGCTCCAGAAGCTAAGTGCATTCGATTAAACACTAAAATAAAATTTGTTTGCATTGCGATGCTATTGACTTACCTTTGACCATATCAGCAATGCACTGAGGTGTAGCGGCGGCTGGTATTTGCAAGATCTTTTTAATATCTTTCACTGGGACAAGTGCTTTCGATAAATCCCCAGACTTATATTTAACATATTCTTTACGTAAATCACTAAATCTACAATAGTATGAGGGTAGGTCTAAGTCTTTGGCACAAGCTTCTGGATGCAAACATTGCCGGATTGGAAATTGTCCGTCTGTGATCAGTTTAAAGTTCGTCACTGATTCAGGATCAATAGAGAGAGAGCGTAAATATTCGTCGAACTGTAAGAATAAGGTTAAGTATGACAATATTATTGTTTAATAATGGGGAAAAATAAAAATAGCAAAATTGAACTCTTTGAACCGAATTAAGCACTCATTTCCGTTGACGATAGTAAATTAACTTGTTAACATAGTTACTACTAATTAATATCCTGTTTAAAGAGATCTCTGATGTCGCAATTAAAATTATATAAAATTGATCGAGTTTTTGTCCGTCATCATTGCATATGAACAAAGTGGTGTAAGAAAAAAAAAAAAATAGATAATAACTTCGTGTATACAAGTACAAGTAAGTACACATATGAGTATTTAAATTCATGAGTTTTTGTTTTAAAGTTGATTTTTTTTCTAATAGCAATTTCAATTGTAATAGACAACGACTGTCTTAGATACTCAATGTGTTAATAAATTTTCCAAGTTTTCTATGGAAAATAAATGCGAAGGCTAAAGTTTTTACCTACGTGTAATGTCTACAATGGATCTCTAGCTTTATTGACACTCTGAAACTTCAAATCTTTAGATGACAGCATTTTCAGCAAATATTTACAATACAATTTCTGAGCTAAAATTTTTAGGGGATTTTTTCATACGTAGTGTTATACACATGATGCATTCGTTGGGAAATATATTTTAACATCCACATCAGAGTGTAGCTTTCTAATTAAATTATTTACATACGAGTATTTGCACGTCCATTGAGGTAAAGTTTTAAATAAAACTTAAAAGCACAAAACTTATCTAGCACCATAATAAATATCTTATCACTGTGTCGCTCATATTCTACAGCGATTTTGCAGCCCAATAAACGTCAACCAATTTAATCCTATAATTCCAATAAACTTTTAATTTGGCAGTTTATAACGTATACTTTGCACTATTTAAGATTATGTTATTTGAAGTAAATTTCCAAGGGGGTCGGTCGACAATCTTTAGTTTTGTTGGTCTGCCGGTTGATGATGAAGAAACAAGAGATTTGTCTTCAGTACCGAACGACTTGACCCAATCAAACTTTATGTTACTGCTTTAGTTTTTAGTTTTCAAATTTTCGGGTTTTCAACTTATCAACTTTGATACTGTGGTTTTAAGGATAAGCGGGATTTGTACCTTCGAAGCATATCGTACATACCTATAATGAATTATTCTCTCTTTCAATGTTCGTATAAATCGGACTGAGACTCAGGGATGCAAACTGTTTATCACAAATACTCGTAACGCACGTACTATGTATTTTACCTGTTGTATCCTCTTGAAACTTCGAATAACTTGAAAGTGTTGATCGTACTAATGACATCGGGATGTTCGAAAGAAATACTGCGAATTATAAGCAATGGCAACAGTAACACAAATTCTCCCCAGTTATTCTGGACACCACCCTCGGAGCAAAAAAATGAAACCTAATACCACCTGAGTTTCAAAACTCACTACACCAACACTAGCGCTGTGCGAATAGCATCATAAGGGTATTCATAACCCCTTTAGCGCTAGTGAATTATAAAAAATAAAAAATAAAAATAAACGGCGGCGACAAAAATCAGTAAAGTATTCAGTCAAATCACTACTTTGGTTCAGAGATCCTGGTTTCTCCCGGCAGATTCTTAGATATCTAAGACATGTTAAGTAAAGAGTGCAGAGATACATTGTAAATTTCGCAAACTCTCAGCATTCCGAGAAGTAAAGTTAAACCTTGTACTAAGTGCGAGACTAGAGTTTTTTACAATTCATTAGCTTAAGCCACGTAAGTACTGAACACATATTGACATTCAAATTAATATCCGTATTCAAAACTAATGGTTTGCACAATGCAAATACACAAATACATTCATAACAGCAAAAGCATGTCTTTAACAAATATGCATCGTGCTTCTATTAAAGCATTTCAACTGATTCTACAAGTTATGACAGGTACTCGTACAATCATTAATATGACACGACAATTTTGACTACAAAATTGTATGTCATATCGTTTCTTTTAATCTGAACAGAGGGCAGAACAAAGTACAAACCAAGTAATCTTTCTTGTTTTTCTTCAAGTAGGGTTAAATCTTTATTTAAAATACGATAAGATTAAGTAAAGCATTTATAATGGATACAGAACCTATCATATCTTATCGACATTGGCCACACTGCTGGTTGCTATTTTTATTTCTTCGTATGATGGGGTGCCAGTTCTCTTAAATCCCCGCTTCACGTTGCTTTTTTGTATGACATTATAAAAATTTAAGACTAGTAAACACATGCGACTTGGAGGGTTCTGATCTGATATACTATTCTACAGAGGATGAGTACTAATGCCGCTGGAATGTACATACATACTCATGTGCACATGAATGGCTTTACGTAAGTACATTCAGCATTGCTGTCAAACTTTGCATGTTTCTAAATTTTTTAAAGAGAAGCTTACAGTACAACTACTTAAGAAAACACATATGTATACAACAAATGAGATTGTTCTCTTAACGTTTATGAGAAGGAAGAAACTGACTCAACCAATTCTGAAATGTATCACAATCCAACTGTTCAGAAGATCATGATGAATCCACATTAACATGGAGTCAGCCAGTGAGTTGGCAGTTTCCTGGTAATGCAATAGTACTTTCTTGAAGATATGGACTTATTATCGAAAAGCGTTATGTACAAGGTTTTAAATGACAATGGTTGCTTGGTGGAATGTATGCATATTACAGATCCCTGCATATCAACGAATCTCTGTTTTGACTGTTATGAGACTTTTTCTCGGCCGTACTTCTCTAGATGCATTGTTAAACCAACTTAACCTTAATTTTTATATAATGAGAAAGAAGCACCATCAAAACCCAAGTAGAACCCACACTGGTACCGCTTATTCTTTGATATATGGATGCACTGTCTGACGCATTAACATCAAAACCTCGACCGCTGCTCAAATTGTGTTTTAAACAAACCAATATGCATCGGTATCTTTTACGTGTCTCCCCTAATTTTTCTACCACCCTTGCTCTAGTTTAGAGTAGTCGTATTCCCTTCAGAGCACAATAATCATAAAAGAAAATAATTAAAAAGAAATGCCTGACGGATTACCTTTAGAATTCCTGACTATCCCGGATCTTAAATATTTAGCTGGAAATCGTTTTTCAAATTCGTAGGTATACATGGAGACGAAATGAGTGCATTTTGTTTACCCTTTCCTTCAGCCTATTCTAGCATTACCTTAGTTGCCGTGGCTCATTGGTTGGAACGTTGGACTGTTAAACAAGCGGCATCGCCGCGGTCTCTGCAGACAGCGACAAACCTTCAAAAGTATGACATGTCACCAAAATCTCCTCAGTCGACAATAAACCATTCTCTTTGTGTAAACATTTTAACAAGCGCAACGTGAATTATTGCGAGCGAGAGACTAAACCATAGCCCTCTATAAGCTGCTACGCCAAATTATTTATTTATTTTATCTGGCATCAGTAGTCTGGCTTTTTGAAAAAGGAGAACAGATTTCTTTTAATTCTCTATTCGTACAGAACCTAAAGAGATATTATGCTGGACTCCTTTCTCTTATCTTAAAACAACTCTCTTTATGAAATGTAAAGCAAACACCGCGAATAGTAACTGAAATGAATGCTAAAAATTCGTTCTATAAATCCAAAACAATGTTTAATATCATATTGAGTCTTCAAGGTTTAAAAAAAACTACATTTGTATAACTTACCTCTTTGATCGCTTCGCTAAGAGGTTTCCCAGCAGCTTGTGCAATAGCTATCGGAAGATCGACGCTTGTCGGGGGTCCATTTATAATTTGTGGCCCATCCCCCAATAAGGGCGATGACGGAACTTGTGTTATTGAATTCGTTGTTGTGGGAGTAGTTGCAGTCCCTGTAGCCGTATTAGAATTTTCAGAGCTTGTCGACACTGATCTATCTTTACCAAATTGTCCAATCGGTCGCACAAGAATTTGTTTAACACCAATGATCTGAAATTGAAAAAAGCGGAAATAAAATAAAAAATATATCTATATACAATTCCTTCTTTTATTTCATTGCGGTACCTATACTATTTTTTATGTAAAATTCATCAACCCGAATTAAAAATACGAAGACAATATGTAAATGATGTTCAAAAAAGAAAAAAAAAACCAAAGAAATATGTAGGCATGTGTACGGAGTATCAGTTTAAATATATTGCTACGCTAAATGCATGCACTTTGAAGGAGCGCGTTTGTTTTTATACATCACTAAACAAAATGTAATATTTATTAGTTCATGGTTAATTCAATACTGTGCGACAACGGTTACTGTAATAAAGGGTCAGAATTTGGGGTTATAACCTGCACCACATACTCATTATTCATAGTGGCTTTGGGTTTTAATAAAATCTGAATAGCAAATTAGGAGTCAATACGTCGGAAATTTTGTTATGTGGCGTCGTCGTCGGTCGCCAGAAGGAAGCCATCTATTCGCATAGTTTACTTTTAATCTACATATTAAGTAATTCTACTTAACTTTGACAAATATAATAAGTAAGTTCATAAATACCACTACACCAGAAAACATTAACTATTCCTGGTCGTGTAAGAAAAAATGACTAAATATAGGGCCTTGTTAGACTGTGATGGGCTTCTAATTCAGGAAACGTAGTAAGCAATCAAAAAACCTGACTAGGGATATGAAATAAAACCACATGAGAGTGAGGAAAAAACCATCCTCAAAGAATCTTTCGGGAGTTGAATCTACTACCAAAAAGTTTCCTTTAGAGTAGGGACATTCCATCCATATTTGTGTTGTTTGTCGTTTCTAGGGGGTGAGATAAATCTCCTGCCTAAGTATCTAACAAAACTACGAAATCAATTTAATCTAGTTTATTTTTGTATACTCATGAAATTCTGTGTACGTATATTTACTCTATAATTCAGAGACACACTACGGCTCTAAGCAGGTTCCAATGTATGTTGCTTTTGAATCATAATGAGGGAGTAGATCATGAGTGAGGTCGAGAGATGCTCCTCAGTAATCCCATTCACTTCGATCTCAAATTTAATTTTTAAAGCTAAAATAATACAATTTGACTAGATTTTGCATATCGAATAAAAGTTCATCAGAGATCGGAATGTTCCCAAGTGTTAGTTTTTTCAATAGTTAAGTCCTTAAATTGTATAAGTAAATTAAGTTAGGTTACGTCGAAATACATAGAATAAGAATTAAGTTTAGCTTAGAGTGCCCGTGTAGGGCCAGTAAATTAGAGTAACATAGTTAAGTTAATTAAGCTAGTTTTAAGCGTTTTTTGTCTAGCATGTAAGAGTTAATGAATTAATAATAATAAAAATGCATTTAAAACGAAAAAAATGTTCTTAAGTGTTTAACAGCACATGGCGAGAGTAAACAGACCTCCCTACACATTCTTATTGAAAGTCCAGCTTCTAGATTCTTTAGTGGCGAAGTTATCCCAAAGAAAGAGCTTACTTCCATCCTTGACTTTCTGACATCTTCTTAAGTGAAAAAAATATCTTCCAGAACTGATGTGGAAAGGCACAATAGGATTCTAAAGAAAAACCGCAGTGCCAAGGACTGTAAAAAGTCCTCCTGAATATATAACCATAAACATGATACCATAGCTTCATCGCATTTTGTGAATCCCAACTTTTTTCAGTTGTAGATGTAGAAAGCCAGCAAAGGCTTTAAAGACTGCTTAGCTGCATCGCATTCGAAAATAGGATTTCTTATTGATTGATATCCAATCAAACCAGACAAACAACTTTTAAAGTTAAATTGTGAAAAACACTTCAATAAAACCAATATCCTATTTTTATTCATGATTTTTCTGACTTCTGACTTCAATTAAAGATAAAAAATTTATTAAAATATGATAATTTGAAAAGGCCTCGGACTATTCAAATGATAACTTTAAAACTTGAAATAAAATTCAATTATTATTATTTGTTGGTCGCACAACGACACAGGGACCTTTGACCATTTTAATCACATCATGTATTTGCACTAATCTTACATGACAGGTTTAGTTTTTGTTTTTTTTATGCACATATTGTCACTTTGATGCAAATTAAGACTTCATAGTACAAGTATTGAAGAACAAGAGAATCACTTTCAAATTACAAATGGCTTGTACAATTAACATCGGTAATTGCCCCTAGGCAGGTCATAATGGACGTAATTAAGTACCAATTACCATAAAGCTAATTATGCATCGCTATTACTGATATAGGACTCTTGGAGATAAACCGACGCGAAATGATAATCCACGAGGACGCCATAACCACTTATGTACATATCTACATTACATGTGTACATAATGTACAATTCGAATACTTTAGTTTACGACGTCGGTTCCACTGACGGCAACATAGGTTTTAAAATATATTTTCAAAATTGTTTTCTAGTAGGCATTACATTTCAACTCCATTTAAATTAACTCGGATTTGTATTTGGTTGGGTTTTCATTTTTTAGTCAAGAGACGATTCTTCACCTTCTCTGTACTTGGCTAGCTCTTTCGGCCTACTTAGGAGCCAGATTCTTCTATAGTCTCAAAGATCTACCTGACACAAACATAGACAGCCTTCAGCGCTTTAAAGTAAGCTTCAGCTGGTTCTGAGGGAAGTTTTCTGGAAGAAACTATAGATCCATGTGTTTCCATTAATGCAGTCAGCAACTCTTACCTAACCTTACCTACTTAGTTGCATTGCTTCAATTTAAATTGTTTTCAATTAACACCGATTTCGTGGAACCCATTCGTGATGCAAATACTGTAATATAAAATGAGAAGTAGGATTTGACCAACTACGAAACGATTTACATTATACATTAGAAACCCTCTAGAATTAAATTTATTTGAAGCGGAAAATTATCATTGAATACGAATATTATACTTTCATGTATGCAGAAGGCACGTATACATATCATTGTTATCGACTTTTCGATTTTAAATTACAATGGGCTTATGATAGGCATTTAGTGTCTGAATAAAACTAGATGATTTCTATTGAATGTCACAGATTGTTAAGGCTCATTAAATACAGGTCGAACCTTGAGGGGCCGAAACACTTATCCACTTCTTTCTTACCGAGCTATACTTGTACGTTCTAATAGAGTGGCCAATTAAACTTTACTTTTGACATGTGCAATTTCATATCTGAATGCCTCTAAAACATCTAATCACACCGCACGTATTGTATATTAGTTACAACCAGAGATATCACTTAGTCAGCATTTCTAATATTTTCCTCTATTTATTTGCATGCAAGGCAGGCTAACAACTTTGACTGGGATTCATTGGACTCCATATAATACTACTACTTCTTCAAAAAGCAATATACAATATGGTTTAAGATAATGTACATTTAATAGCCCCAGTAGCACATGTTACGGGTACCAGTGTCATAGGAAAATTACACTTTTGGTTAGGACAGGTATCTGAAGTACTGATGTATTCGTTTGTTGGCAATTTAGTCAATTGAAATTTGTGTTAGTTAGATGGGTTTGATTGCATGACGATGATTACTAGTAATTAAGAAGTACTTTTTCTCAAGTGAATCACTTGTTTATGTTTCTGTGCGTTTCTATCACATGGAAAAGTATACTTTTGCTTTTCTTCAAACTGTACATAGATGCATGCCAAACACTAGTTGTAGAAAATCAGTACTAAATTGCTTAATCATTGTGGTAATCAATTAGCAGTACAGGTGAAGTTCATATCAATATTCTCACATAGTCTTTATCTCTGGATTGTGCCTCTGGTTGCCTTGTGCGAAAAGGAACGACCAAGCGAGAGAATAAACAACTTAAACGTACATGCTTTCACGTGCTTCCGTTTTTCAAAATAACATTTTCAAACATGACGAACTGAAAGATTTAACGAAAGTAAAACCATGAGCCTCGAAAGTGAGCATATAGTACAAATGTTGATACTTGTACATTAAACGAGTTCTCAGTAAGTGTTACAAGATATAAAATAGGTTATCTTTATCGTGTTATTGCCGGTTATAACTACAAAAAAAGAAAAATATGTTAAGGAAACCACAGCAAACACTTTTTTCATGCATAAATTTTATTTTTTATTTTTAGTTCAATTTAGTAAGTGGCGCAAGGGCTCGCTTCGTGTCAGGGCAAAATTCAAATCAGTTTTTCACAATTTGAAATTGCAAATAAGATCACCTTTTTTATCGTTGGACTTAGATCAACCAAGACGTCAAAAAACTTCTATCAATTAAAAGCAAGCTATAATTATAGCTGTTCGACAAGAATATTACGATCACTAGTTTTTTTTTTTTAAGTGTTCTGTAATCAACATAGCACAGACGGACGACGGCTACTTGTAAGCTACATGAGACTATGATAGCCTTCTATACATGCTTTTGGTACAAAACTATTAAGACCATTACAAATACATATAAAATCGGAGGCTAATATAATATGTACAAAAAGTATAACAATGAGAGCCACGCCGACGGCTTAAGGCCATCTTCGACCTGCTGCCTACCTCTAGTATACATGCGACTTAGCTAAATGGATGGCAAGAGGCGCTTCTGCGCACGCTCAGATCCTACAATAAATAGTAGTAGGTAAACACAGACAACACTATGCCGTAAATAGAGCTCCCAATGCCATTTTTCCAAGCAATGAGAAATGAAAAACTGGTACTTAATACCTTGTACCTAGACCCAGGAGTGATGGAAATGAAATGGTAGCCACTTCTTTGCATGAAAGCTTGTGGAAATGAAACTTATTTCGACAAGGTACTGTAAGTTCACGTGTTAAATATTAGGAGCGCACAAAAGACACTTATCAAAAACAATAGGAAGAGCTGGCAGCAGGTAGAACGCTATGACATTAAGGAAAACTGAAACACAACAAATTTGTCGCGACAGCCGTTTGAGGGGAAAGGCCTAGCTTTTCGTAACTATTAAGGGTGCGCGTATTAGAAGTACATTTTCAAAAGCTGAGAAAAATAATGTTACAGAAGTTGTTAATATTTGAAGTGTTGGTAGGGCTAGAGAGCTCAAGAGTAGAAAGCAAAAGCGAGTGTTTTTTTTTTTTAAGTAACAGGGACGTGGAACTTAAGGACGCTTCGAGTTTTTCAAGTTGTTTCAACACACAATCAGTGACCCACGCTGACTGTAAAATATAAGATGTTATAAAACAATGATATCATTAAGGGTTTCCTCTTCTATAAAATTGAAAGTTTTTATGCGGTTATCTTTTAGTTTTATTATATGTGTTATAATATTTTAATTATATACATATACTATCTAAAACCGCAGGCAAAAATTACCATGCTACCCCGTTCCCATTGCACTATTGAACGTGTAGAGCGCACATTAACAATTCCCATATCAAAAGAAGCAAGCTGTTTTCATCTACTAATTTATGATGAAACTGTTTTATTGAAGATGTCAGATTGTGGTTATTTTCGAGGGTATTCCCCGGAATCATTAACTATACATATAAGAAAGTTTTCACATTTTGTTTGATTTTTTATTCTTTGATTATCATAGTGATTTACATAATTTATATTGAGTTTTGCCTGGAGCTGGATGTTATATGCTATTGGCTTCCAATCAAATAGTGTCTACAACTCGGCAATGCATCTTTTTCAAAGTATTTCTAAAGAAAATATATGTATACATACTTGATTTAAGTAAATATGCACATGTCATGCAATTTATCCAATTCTTAATTTCCATGGTATTGGATTATGCATATGTTTCTTTGAAAAATAAAAAAATGACATTATGCAGAAATACAGAATCTACCAATGGCATGGAGCCATTTTGCAAATTAACGATGCAAACTTATTGACGAAAAAAATGGCGTTAGGGGCGTTGCGAATCGAAAACGAGCGAAAGATGGGGCAGTGTAATTTGTGGTCAATAGAAACTTGCGTGATACGTGTTATGGCATTTTAAGTATGTATTATGTTTGTTCATTTAAAAGACGGGTTGAAAAAGTAGAACAGAATACTGTAAAATGCTCTTAATTGGGAGACAGATGGAACCAGTCATTTACTGCTCCAAGTTTTGTACAAAAGTTTGAAAAAAAAAAGAAAAAATGTCATAATGGATCCGGAGAAATCAAAAGACCAAAAACGTTCCAATGGACTGATATGCTTTAACGATCGCAAATCAACTGCCCTATAGGTTTACATGCTAAAAGGCTAGGCCTCTATTTTAATTATTCTATTTCTATACGAGCTGCAGATACGAAGAGGAGGAAGAAACAATTATCCGTGGAAACTCATTTCTTCGACGATCTCAGTGATCTGGTGGACCTTGACACCACCAGCATTCTTATCAGAAGCTCCGACTGGTTGAATTGGCACGCAAGTAGATAGGACACTGATAGACCCAGTGATGTCTTAGTTATACCCTTACTTCATCTAAGCTATAAGTACGATTATGTTTACATACTTTTATGGATAGAAATAAAAATCTTTTTAATTCAGTAATGTCTACAAAATGTTCCTATTTTTTCCACGCTTTTAAGTACATCGTTTTACGGAAGTAGTTGGATATTCGCTTGAACCCACCTCTGCAAGGACGACATTTACACAAAAGACCATAGACTTAACAAGGTTTATTAGATAGTTCTTAATAAATGATTATCAAATTAAAACTGACATATCTATGTATGTAACTTAAAACGAAAAATAGTCGGAAAAATAAAATAGTAAAGTTTCTTTTATGGCACATTGTAGGTAGTTGTAGAATTTTATAATAGTATCACCTCTTAACATGATCGCGTTTATAATATTTATTAGTACAATTACATAGCAACTATAACCTAACGTAATTGATTTCCATGACTAGTATATAATTGTTGTCGTAAAGGCTGATACATTTAAGTTAAATATAAGCATCGTTCGGTAGAGGCCAAAGAGCACATTTACAATTTGATGAATTTTACTAAACCCACATAGCTATAGCATTTACCTGATTTGAAGCCGCATCTATGATCACATAGACAAGAAGAATAATCTCCTTCTCATCGGAACCAAGCCCTTGACCATTTTGGCCACATGTGGCTACATACATTGACACTACATATTCAGTTCCTTGCATTTTTCTTTTAAATTTAAATATATAAAAAATCAAAGTAAACAAACGTTTAGTTTTCGTGCGCGTTAATTTAAAATGAAACTTTCAAGTTTGAATATCAACATGATATGTAATGTAAATTCGTTATGGGCACACGGATTGGTTTTGAAGATGAGCTGAAAAGAAAATAGAAAACAAAGAATAATTTAATTAATTAATTAGAAGCTTCAAAGCGATATAAATATTTTTCGTAAACAGAATAGAAGCTTATTCATTTCTAAAGACTTATTTATGTACATGCATGGGTATATTGGACCGACATTTTGGTGAATGGAAAGAGACCTCAGCTTTAGATACGTCACGAAATATCTACCCGAAAAGTCAGACAGTCAAACCGTAGTTTCTTCAACACTTTCTTGTAACCATTTCTTAGTTTGTTTTGTAATATGTACCAAATAAATGCTGAATAACTTGTCCCCTACATCACTTGTACTGTGCCATAAACTGAATTATTAACACCAGTAACCTCTTTCTTTATGAGATCACAGCAATGCATTCATTGCTAAATTTTTGTTAAAAATAGTGGTTAACATTCTTGTGAAATCATGGATAGCGATTTGATGAGTTCACGTGCGCTTGACATCATCATTTTAATGCATTGCGTACAACAAATATAATTAATGTTTCGAGTAATTGTGTTTTAAGTTCAAAGAGTAACATTAACTAAGCTCTGTTGGGGCATCTATTAAAAAAGGTCTCCGACTGATGAATGTGACGTCTTTTTTTTTTGTTTTTTCATTTATACGTTACAAATAAAATTGTAAGACTTCAGTTGGTGCTTTCAAGGTTTTTGTTTTAGGAAACTGTCTAAGGTAAAGATTTACGTGTTAAAAATAATTTTATTTGTATACATAGTAAATGGAAATTGATGGTTTCAAAAAAGGTCAGTGTTGTAATAGACTTGAACGAGACCAAAATTGGCAAGGGCAAATGTAAGAATAGAACTTTTTAAAAGTTGAGTCCGCACAGATCATCGCTGCAATTCATTGGGTGACATCCAGACTGGCAAATATCACTCTTGAAACTAGCTCAGGTCAAATTCCAGCCAAAAGCAACACGTTGTTTACGTTCTACAGATATTTGTAGACAAACAGTAAACGGTGCGACGATGAACGTCGCCGTGAATGTAGTAAGTTCTGCAGTTCAATATCGACAACGCTGAGTTTTTAAATCTGAAAGGCCCTTCATTCCCTTGATTTACCTTACTTAAAATAATATCGTAATTTAAGCTAAACTTTCAAGAAATTTAACAGACAATCTTGGAAATGTGTTCAAATTATAATGGAATGTGTTCTTGCATTAACTTTGCATAGCTTCCAATAGGAAGAACTACTCTTATGTTACTCAGAAACCGTAAATTTAAGGTTACATGTGCCGTTGTGGCAACAATTGACCACACAGTAAATCGGCCAGTTGATTGATTTGTTTATCACAAGACAAAAAAGAATAGGGATATCGATGTCCTTAATCAAGTTAAGTTTTGGATGTTAACCCTGTTCAAGAAGTGGTCAAAGTTACATTTTTCCTCAGTGGATTCCTTGTATAAATTGGTGAGATATATAATGGGATGCTTGACTGAAATCTGTCTACCTCCGTTCCAAGGCATATAATGTATTGGAAACCAATTCAGAAAGGTTACCTAGTAGAAATTGCTTAGTGAAGTCGAACCAGAAGAAGATTTTTGATATATTTGGGAGCTTAATGGTTTAAGATGATATTAAAGAGAATTTTTATAAATTGATAGTAAGTGGCTGAGCCAATTTACAAATGCATTTTTTCAACAGTATATCTATCAGACTAAAAGAGTAGTCATCTTTAGGATTATTGATCTTTTCGACTACTTGCCTCTTAAACTAAGCAACAACAAACGTTTTTTTAGGAATTCAGGTACTGATTCAAAAAGACAGTCGCAGACAGTGGAGTCCAGCTTATGTTGAAATGTTAAAAGAAGTAAACATATCTAATCCTTAAATATTTTTCTCTACTTTATTATGACCAGGAGAAGAATGAACTCACGAGCTATACAATGACATCGACATTTGTTAAAAAGACACACATCCACAGCTTAAATTAACCAAACTAAACAGAGTAAATAACTACTAATGTTTCGGCCAAAACAATCTCCAATTTTTGTGTAGCTATTCTAAAGAGAAAAACCTTAAACATATTCGATAATATGGGTTCTAAGTTCAATACCCTGTTGGGAATAGCAAATTTTTTGTCTCTTTCGAGAAAAAAAAAACCTATTGGCTTTGACCAGGCTGCCATCCGTGGGGCATTCATAAAAAATAGTATCCACGAACTAGGTGTCTTAAGCGTTAATCAAACATATGCTCCGAATAAATTAGTGAAAATCAATTTTTGAAGAAAATATGTATTTTTTCACATTTAAGAAAGTATAGGTAGAAGTGTATCCAAACTTGCTTATTAGAGAGATACAATTGCACCATTCCGTAATAATATTCAAACACATGAAATTTTCTTTCAATTTGAAGCTGGTTTTTCGGCTCGATTTCTGTTAAGGGGAAAGCAATACTCGAAGAAACCGAATATTTTATGTTTTGTTTTATGAATATCAAACCAAACCAGATTGAATTGTATACAATTCTTTGTACAAGTAAACCGACGGCTTTAAACTGCATAATTGGTTTTCCCCAACTACATACCTACTTTGTTCGATCCGGGTACCATCCTTCCGATAACACAGTCAACATCTACAATTTTGAAACAAGACTTGGTACCTATGCATAACGTTTTTAATTTGAAATAATTTTCACTGGTCCCTATCCCTTAGATTGTTTATAAGAATAAACAAAGAACCAATAAAACGCTTACTTGTAATGAAGAAACCACATTTAATCACATTGAATCAAGGTAAGTCTCAACCTGTTCCCATTCTCAGTTATGGAATTTCCACCCCAGAAATTCCTGTGCAACAGCATTGGGAATACAAGTATTATCTCTCTTTCCATATTGTTTCGATCGTAACGTACGTAACCATTGAAATAAAACCTCTCCGATTGCTGACCACTGAAGGAAAATATAACACTCCCAGGCCAGACAAGGACGCCTGTAGGATTAAGACACCTATTTAATCGTGACCACTAACACGTGTCACACTTAACAGGAATAAATTGCAACAGGTTGCAGTCTCTCTTAACTAAAATGCGTTACCTTCAACCTGACGAGGATATTTGGTGTTTTCTAGAGCAAATCTTCTGCGGCGGGGCCACAACTGAATACAATTTTCTTTTAACAACAAATACACACAATACTAGTTAAACTCATTGTACAATAATAAAAACAGCGTTGTTTCTCTTTCTAGCCTGAAGAGAGAAAACACCTCTCAGGTGTTCAACAGCTTTTTTTATGATGATCTATGTCGGTTGGATTGTTTTTGGAAACAAAAATTTACGTTTTTTGCTCATTATCCCAAGCACACACTTTTATTATTTATTTTTTTTTTTTCTTCTTTTTGAACAAAATTAATTACGGTTTTCTACAGTTTTCTACATAAAACTGCCGAGGAAAAACACAAGAAAGTTGCGTAGGCAAACCCAACGATGAAAAAAAGGTTATTACTAAACAGGTACAAATCGCGGAGAGAATAAAAAATAAAAAAATACTCACCGTTGTCGTTGTGGAGAAAAATGAAGAAAAAAAAATTTCTATTTTCTGTAGATTCCACATAGAGACTAACAAGCCATATTTTGTTCGTTGATCGGAGCTTAAATTAGGCACTTGTAACTAGCTTAGAACTTGGAATTTTTGAATTCACACGATATTGCACTATGGTTAGGGAAATAAACTTTTTCGGAATCTCGACGACTTTTTTTTTATGACCCACCACCGATGACCTTTGTTTTGTAGGTAATTTTTGTACAATTAGTCGATTGGAGAAGGCATTGAGTACATTTTTTAGCTTATAATTGTGTGCTACCGACAGAGATACCAACGGAGGACTGTGAAAGTAAATACAATGTAATAACACGAACGTAACCAAACGATGGTAAAACGTCGACTGATGTTCGGCTCAAGTAAATAACTTTTCTTCTCGTAATTCCATAAATCGAGTTCATTGCTTATAACCTACGAATACATCGGCACACCTGGGTTTAGTATTGTTGTTTTTGCTGTACCTGTACGAGGGAGAGAGAGTATTTTCTTTGATGGCGATATCAGTTTTACCTGTAATTACACAAATGGGTTTGTTTGTATGTTGGTGGAAGGCCAGGTGTAATAACTTTTTTGTTGCGAGGATGAATAGGTTTATCTCTTTCGCTCATATGACTTGTGAATAGCGATTGTTGAGGATGACTGGCCACGGACACGGTACGAACGATACGACTATGATGTGTATTGTGTATACAGTTAGCAAACGATGGTGCAACAGTTGTTTCGCTTCTGATTGTAAAGAAACAGACTACTCTCCTCTTGCTTTAGAGAGCCCATAAAGCTAACCGTTTTTATCTTTTCACTTTACTTCTCACGAATTTATTCGAAGATGGCAACGATGTCCATGATCATGAGCCAGAATTAACGATACGCTTAAAGACGGCTTAAATCGCTCACAATCATTCAGAGATAGACTGATCCATATTTGTAGAGTATGGGTGCTGTGTTTTCTCAAAGCCGGGTTGGGCTCTCGGTTACCAAACATCTAGTTTGGGAAGGAAGGTATTAAATTATTTCTTATCCTCAGTGCACCTTTTATTCCTGCAGATAACTGATTTTGTCCATTGCAATTCACCATACAAATGATCCTTATATAAATGTTTAGCGAACGCCGTGTACTTGGATTCACCTTCCGCACCGTTTCTTAGAAGTTTCGTTCAAAAGAACTTTGAAGTGCCTTGGAGTTTCAGAGATGTCCCATCATCAGGAGTTTGAATTTCTTAATTTTCCTTCGCATGATGAGAAGGTTTAGTTCGGTCTTCTCCATATGCAAACCTTCATAAGTTATAAAGTGGAAAGGAATTCTACTTCATCAAACTAATGAGAATACTTCTCAATAAAACTAAAATGTACAATGTAGGTAATTAAAAGCAAATATTTATGTTGTCAATAATGTTTAAGAAATATAATACATCAAAATAAAGTTTTGAAAAACAAACAAAATTCACCGTTTTACTTATAAAATTATTTCATTTTTAAAATTTCTGCTTAATTCCTTGTGCGGTAAGACTATACAGTTAAGAAGAATCTTTTCAGATGGCACATGTACGAAACAACCTGTTGAAGATAAGTGTTAAAATGTTTGCATAAACAGATTCACATTCAGATTTTACCCAATATCGTGATTGATGGATTTAATTTGCCTTCTTTATTGAACAAGGAAGGATTTTCCATTTTTGCAAAGGGTTTATTTGGATCCGGGTCGCTGGGAGTGCCTTCTACTCGAGCCCAATTTCCAATTGTTGAACCGCGACCCACTACAAAGTGTATTCTAATTGCTGTTCAAATTAAACCAATTGAATGGAATGCTTACCAATGCTGTATAAAACCAGAGTGTGATCCTTTATAATAGCATTGTCCAGAATTATTGATTCACGGATGCGAACGCCCGGCCCAATTGTTACTCCTGGGCCGATAGAAACATTTGGTCCAAGCTAAGAATTTTATGACTTACGATCGACGTAATTTCTTAAAAAACAAAAGAAATAAAAACATACTGTGGCTGTGGAATGAACAGTTGCCGTTGGGTGTATATAAACATCGGGTTGAATGTTACATATTAAACTGCCGTCTGCTTCATCGGTCTTAAATCCTGCATTGACCAGCCGTTCCGGATGCGTCTTTTTGTACAGCTCTTTAAAGATTAAAAAATATTATTAGTTATCATTCCTAATTTAAAGGCAAAACTATGTATAAACCTAAATAATGCCTGTTGGCATAGATTGCTGATCCAGCAGTCTTAACTTGCGACCACCAGTTCGGAACTGGCATAGCAAAGAGCTTATTTGTGCCTGCTAGCGGTGTAAGAAGCTCCTGTTCCCACTTAATGTGTCCCTGATCTTTGCCATTTCCATTGGAACCATTCGCGAAACTATCATAGCCTTGCTCTTTTGAATAAAAAATGTCTGCCAACTTGGCAAATACTTCGGTGGAACAGACATACACGCCACAATTAATGAAGGTGGAAACATACGAACTTGGTTTTTCCACATAATGAGAGACTGAACCTGTATCACGGTCTATAACCAAGCACCCATAGTGTAATGACTGCTGTCTCGTCGCCTCGGTGCTCATTATTGTAATCAGAGCTTCAGTTGGACGACTCGTATGGAATTCGTAAAGATCTTGTAAAGGAAAATCTGCACAAACATCACCGTTTAATATGAAAAATGCCTTTGGATTGCCTGCGCGGATTTGATCCCTAAAATGGTACATGCCTCCAGCTGTTCCAAGTGCTGTGAACTCTTGCAAATACCTATAGCAGAACAACATAAATTGTTGCAAACTTATGAAACTTGATCAAGTTACCTGATATTAATACTGTATAAGTTTTGCATATCGCCAACAAACTGCTCCATTTGAGCATAAGGATAGTAACCGATAATTAGAATCTCTTTGAGATCATTTAACTGCAAACATGCTTCAATATGGTGTTGGATTATAGGCCGACCGGCAACAGGAAAAAGAGGCTTTGGAGTGTCGAGCGATAATGGTCGAAAGCGAGTTCCTTTAGTAAGAACAAATATTAGATTTTAAGCTAATATAATTATGTCTAAATTATAAACCTTTCTGTGGTCCGCCAATAAGAATAATTGCCTTCAACATATTAATCAGGTGATTTTAATGCCACTGGTTATGGTCTAAAGAAATATTCTTGTTTTATTATCAGACTTTGACGAATCCCTTATTAAATGACGTTTTTCGGCTGACAACGACACATTACAATAATCGGTATGTTTGTTTTTTGTTATATCAAGTACAGTAGAGCTCTTAAAAGTTGATATATCTACTATCCGAAATTAAAAATATTGATTTGTTTAAGTTGACAGGATTTTAAGCTTTTTTGATTGGCTTCAGTATATTAACCTGTCTTTGTAATGACTTTGCACCCGACTTTCCATTTCCCTTGAGGTGTTTACCTGGGCCGCCTCTATGACCATAAAGTCCGTTGATAAGTCTCCAACAACCACGTCGTCCTTCTATTTCTTATTTGTATCCTACTGAATTTCATAATATTTCTTTTAATCATTTCTTCTTATTAAAAGGCATAGGTACGGTAAAAGTACTTCATTTTGATATAAAAAATATATCAAAGATTAATTGTGAACGATTGGTGCATCCCAATTAGAGTCAGCTGATTACATTCACAATAGCGTACCCAAATATGTTTGAAGTCTAGAGAATCACCACCTAACCTAAAAAAATCTGACAGCAAATTCGCAATCGGTTTCCTTGTCGATTTTCTTCTCTCTACCAAATGGTGTTTTTTTCCTCAATATAAAAATCATCCTGCAAGTTTTCATTCGGATTGTGCAACACACAGTGTTATATATCGAATTTATATATTTAATTTCCATTAAACTGGGGTTTTTGGTATTGCAATTTTCGCAGCAATTACACTTCGGACCAATGTTCTATAGGTTTGTTGTATCGTTGTGTGTCTTTGCAAAAATTATATCGTATATATTTTTCGCGTAGATTTTTCCACTGAATCGAATGGAGACGTCACCAGAAATAATGGTTTTACAAGCCCTTAAAGCGGCCACTGATCAAAGTGTTGAGGTAGTTAAAAAGGCCGAGCAAAAACTTGTCGAGTGGGAACAGCAACCTGGTTTTTTTCCAACCCTGTTGAGAATTTTCCAGAATCAGCAGTTCGACGTTAACGTCCGGTGGATGGCTGCGGTTTACCTAAAGAATGGCGTAAATAGATACTGGAGGAAAGGTATTAAAAATGAACTACCTGCTGATGATAAAACAGAAATTCGTCGTGGTTTATTGGAAAACTTCTCAGAGCCCATTCCACAAGTCGCATCTCAAGTTGCTGTTTTGGTAGGTAAAATCGCTAGGCATGATTACCCAAAGGAATGGCCGGACCTTGTACCAGTTCTCCTGAAAAATGTCCAAACCTCTGATCATTTACAACAGCAGAGAGTGTTGTTAATATTGCATCATGTTATCAAGGCCCTGTTGTCAAGACGAATGCTGTCGGAAAGAAAAATGTTCGAAGAACTGACTGCAAACATTTTCGAGTATATTTACGATTTGTGGGATGGGTTCACAAATTTATTCTTTCATAGTCTTGAGAGCTCAAACCTTGAAATGGCGATTTTGCATATGGAAAAAGCGTTGCTTACTTTGCGCACGTTACGAAAGCTGACTATATCAGGCTATTCCAAACCTCAGCTGTCCCCAAGATGCATGCAATTCCTGCAGCTGGTGTTTGGCAGGCTTAAACAATGTCTCGAATGGCGATACCAGCTTCAACGTATAAATGCAGGAGAAAAACTCATTGAACTACTTGAAAAGTTTATTCTAAAGCAGATGAAAACCCTTAACGAATTCTTAGAACATCATCCAGCGGCTTTTGTCAGATTCATCTCGACTGCACTGGAGTTTTCATTCAACTATGTGTTTCACGAAGGAACTGTGCTGATATTTGACGATGGAAATGTTATAAACTTTCCGCATTTCACCATACATTGCATAAATCTTATGAAAGGGATCTTATTGTGCAGCCTGTATGGCGAAACCCAGTTAAAAGATGCGTTGTTTTCAGGAGAAAAGCCAGTGCCTTTAACAGAGTTCTTCACTTCGGAGCGCATTTGTTACATTTGCGAAAAAATAGTGACTCATTACTTTTTGCTTACCCAGGCCGAGTTGGAATTATGGGTAAAAGATGCGGAAAGTTTCTCGCAGGATGATGCTGGAGGCGATAGTTGGAAATACTCACTGCGACCTTCTGTTGAACGACTGTTTCTTACAGTAATGAATAAATTTCGCGCAGATATGACCACGGAAACCTTAAAATATATAACAAAGGCACAGCAGATCAATCTAACAGCAAACTCAGAGTTAGAGGACATTCTACTCAAAGATGCAATATACAACGCAGCAGGACTAGCTTCATTTAACCTATTCGATGAAATAGATTTCGACATGTGGTTCACAAACCAATTGCTGAATGAAATAAAAATTGACTCGGATAACTTCCGAATTCTTCGACGACGTGCTATTTGGTTGACAGCGCAATGGGCTGCGGTAAGATTCTCTCGAGATCTTCGACCTCTCGCATATGAGGCCTGTTTGCACCTTCTACGCCCCACGGAGGACATGTCTATCCGTTTGGAGTCATCTAAAGCGCTAGCAGCTCTAATTAATAGCTTTGAATTTGAACCAGATCCTTTTCATCCATACCTGGAGCAAACCTTCTCCGGCCTCTTTGTGCTGCTTACTGAATCCAAGGAATGTGATACGAAAATGAATGTACTGTCTATTATAACCGGCATTGTGGAGAAGATGAGCGACCATATTCAATCGCAGGCAGACAATCTAATAGCATACCTTCCAGTATTGTGGAAAGACAGTGAGGATTACAGTTTATTACGGTGTTCAATAATATGCACCTTGCAACAGATTATCAAAGCTTTACACGAAACCCCAGAACCAATGAAACCTTTCCTATATGTTGTGATTGGACTTAGCACCGATATTCAAGACCCGTCGCACATCTACCTAATGGAAGAGGGGTTATCTCTGTGGCTTTCTGTTATTGAAAACAGCACGGCAATTACTCCGCAACTTCTCGATACATGCAAAAACCTGCCTCCCATTATTGAGAGATCTTCAGAGAACTTCCGTACTATACTATTTATTATACAAGCTTATGTATTATTGTGTCCACGTGCATTCCTTGAGCGCTACGGTAAACAGTTTGTTGAACTGTGCTCACGTATGCTAGATGATATTCGACCCGAGGGTACTGTAGTCATTATGAAGGTATTTGAAGTAATTTTGAAAGCTGATCCTGCATATGGCTTAGAAATAGTTGAACCAGTGCTTCCGCATATTTTTCGACAAATCTACGACAATAAGGAATACCCCATGGTAATGAGCACTTACTTGTCAATAGTTGCAAGAGTTCTGATCATTAACAATAGTGTGTTCTTTGAAGTCTTGCACAAATTAAATCTTCCTAACGCACTAGAGATCATTCTGGATGTGTGGAATACAAAAATGCCGCTTGTCTCCGAGCTGGAGAAGAGGAAACTTCTTAGTCTTGCACTTGCATCTCTATTTACCGTAAATAATGTAGCCATTCAAGAACGCTTTTCAGCCACAATGCAAAATATTTCAGAAGTACTCACAGAAGTCATGAAAGAAGAGGAAACAAAGGGGGAAGATCGCAAATACTATGATTCTCTTGTATTCCAAGATGAAGCTGATTTAGATGTCGCCGGCGCTGATGGCAGCAGTTACTGCACATGGATAGATGATTGCGAGTATCAGGCGCATCACTATGATCGCTGTCGCCAGCTTTCGCTCAAAGATCCCGTGCATACAATTGTCCTTAAGGACTACGTGGCGTGGCAGTTAAATACCATGCGCTCTCAACTAGGCGATATAGGGTACCAATATCTGATGAACACAGTTTATTCGGGCGTGCTGTCCAATATGAGTGACTTTATGGACCTGGCGGTTATACCTAAGGCTGTAACTAATTAACTAAACTAATGTGCATATACACAACTTTGTTTTTACGTTATTTATACTTATATATAAAATATACTGATACATGTACGGAGCAGAAAGGAATTTCTTAATAAATGACTCGTTGAACACCAAGTTGATTATTGTGTTTTTTTATCTGCACTTGCAATTCGTTGGAATTTTCTGCGTAAACAACCCCCATTTATTAGGTCATGTTCTGAAAAAACGATTTTGTATAAGTAACTAAGGCAACGCTTTTCGTTAAAACTTTGTTTACAAATGGCGACCTACGAGAAAAACTTGCTGTTCTCTGTTTCTGTATTTGTACTACGAAGGTTGTCAACAGAATAATTCATTTTAACTTGCGATGACTGCTTTGAAAAAAGGCAGACTTATTACAGACCTTGATCAATCAGACACACAAATACAAATTTCCGAAGAAGAGCGTCATTCTAGTAGAGTACACCACGGAAAAAAACATTTGAGTAAGTTCTCTGGAAATTTTCCTTCGCGAAGTCGCAGTACTGAATGGAATCCTAAGAAAATGCAAGCTCCCGCCGATTATCAGGCCATTGTAAGTCGTATATCAAGTGTTGAAATGTTCGAATTAATAAATATATTTTATTTAGCTGCAGGCCAAGGACAAACAAATGGAGAGCTTGGTCCAAAGGGTGGTAATGCTCTACAAGTACAACAATCAATTTGCCAAAGAGAATAAAAAACTACAGTTAATGCTTGAACAAGCTAGCAATCGCAAAGCATGTGAGACATGCCAGCAACTAACTTCTGAGAAAGAAACAATTCTTGAAATTAACAATAACCTCCAGAACGATGTCGCAATGATGAAAATATTAGTGTACAGGTTGAATGTTCAAATTGAAAGCCATCAAGAGAAAATGAGACATTCGAATATGAGTCACGATGAAGGAACACCTCGCAGTGAGTTCCACGAACGCAAGACAGTCGAACGTTGGGGTCCTGTCAGCAGTGAAACTCTGGGACCTCTGTTAAACTCTTACGAGGAAATGATTAAAGACAAGGACGATCTTATTCAGCAGCATGAAAAAGAACTAAAGCACTTCACTAGCGAACTCAAAAAAGTCATTGATGAGAATTTACACTTACAAGAGGAATTTGACCTCGTAAAGAAGTCTTCCAGTGGATGGTTAGAAACCAAAACGCGTCTTAAGTCGCAGGCAGATTTGCTGAAGTCAAAATTAGATGTGCAAACGAGAAGAGCAGACTTAGCTAAAGAAAAACTACTGGAAATAATTCAATGTTATGAACAAAAGACACAAACACTTTCTCTAGACTTGGAGCACCTGCAAAATGCCTATTCTCGCTGTAAAAATGAGCTGATATCCATTAAGAGTTCCAGTACCAATCAACCCGATGCATTAGTGGAATCTCTCAAAGAGTGTAAGCAACTTTTTGAAGAGCTAAAATCGCAACATTCTCACGAAAAGATAAATCTACTCTCAAAATCTGAAGAACTGCAAAAACAGAATGCCGAATTGCAAGCCAGTAATGAGAAACTAAAAACCTACCAGGAGAAATTGAAAAAAGAATTTAATGCAGAGCGTGGTATTTTTGAAGAACTCAAACGCAGAACAATATCACTTCAAAGAATTTCAGAAAAACTAAAAAAATCTCGAGATAGGTTGAAAGCACGCTTAAAAATAGCCCTACAATGGGCACAGAAGTTAGAACAAGAGCATGCAAATTTTGAAAGTACATGGGATGCTGTAAAACGACTTGAAACTGTTGTCAAACATAAGGAGGCTCAGTTAAAAGGACTTCATGCGCGTCATTTGGAAGAGATGGAAAAGATGAAAATAAGGCTCGAGCAAAAAGAAGACACTATAAAAAGTATCCTCAAGTCGAAGATAATTACATCGTAGATGCAGTATTTTGCAATAAAAAAAATTCTATGAAACGCAATCTTAATACATGTTATAAAATATGTTCTTATTTTCCCTTGTTAGAAACAAGAAATAAAATATTTTTTTTTTTATTATTATTATTTGTGGTGAACCTATGTATGTACAACCAGCTGAACCATCCAGTGTTCCTTTTTCCCTATTTCTTAGGTTTAGTTTTATTAGTTTACCCCTGAAGGGTTAAGATGTTTTGGACGAGGATGAGAACAATCGATGAAACATGTTTCTGAAACCGCATAAGCAATTTATAAGCCCTCACGAAAAACAAAGCGGAATGGGTTGAAGGCTTGCCAAGCATGGTGTAGCCTTCCTTGGGTTAAAAAGCCAGGAGAAGGTCGTTGAGCAGTTGGTCGATTACTATGAACCATAGGAGAAGGGAGAGAACTTCTCCTTGGGGACTGACTGTGATAGATGCAGATGGTTATTCTACTTACTTACTTGAGACGACGCTACAATCCGCGGTAGACGTTGCCCTCAATCAACAAGTATCAGAGATGGCTGTTCTAGCTTGTCAGAAATGACCTTGCTGCTAAGTGGAAAATGTAATACATGACGTAGAAAAGTGAAGGGAGGCAGGAAATCACGCCAACTGGGATAGAGTTGAGATGGGCTAATTAAAGACTTTGTAGAGACTCTAACACTAACAAGGAAATCAGGACAAATGGAGAGGACTTTTTTGCACATTAAAATAAATAACAAACACATTACCAACATCAACCATACAATTTATTCATTTTGAAATGTTTCCACAAGCATGTGAATACGTACTACGTATAGGAAAACAAACACAAAATGAGATGTTTGCCTTATTATTTTCTACTTTAATTGATTGTCAGCTTTTAAAGATAACTTTTTTAAGGAAAAGAACACAAAATAAGATTCAACAACAAATAGTACCTATTATGATGGCTAGGACATACAAATAACACGTTTATAAATTTAGTTTCTTTTTTTTTATGCAAAGGCTTCGTAAGTGACCGGAAATGATTTCAAACTACACCAATAATAACAGTCATTCCGTTCAATTTCTACAATGGAAGAGTTGTCTATAGTCATGGTAGACATACGAGTATATATATATATACGATAACATTAACATGTTCTTTTTTTTAAATACATATATTTTATATATAAAATAGCAATAGAAAATTGACAGTTTTTTTTTCTCGTTTTGTTTCTGATTTAAAAAGTCTAACAACAATTAACATACAATAAATATTATAACAGAGTGAAAGTTATAAAGGCAAACTCCGACCAAAACCTGGGAAAGTTTACCTAGTATTTCAGTTCACGAGTATAGTTAGTTTTGGTTAAAACCCAACAACAACTTTTTTTTTGTGTAAATATATATTGAATAACAGAGTTTTAATACTTTAGAAGATATTTCTATTTATTATTTTTTTCAGTTACTTAAAGTTACATTAGTCTACAGCACGTGCAGATTTTCACAGCTCTTAGATTTAGTTATGTCGCTAAGGCAAATTTTTTGCAAAATTTCTTTAGCCAAGTGTAAAGATATGTGAGTTCGAGAAGTCTTCATCTTTGATGAGGTAGCTTTCTTTTCGCGATTCTCTTTAAGACGGATCTGCAAACAAAAGTACTAGTAATTGTTTGTCATTACAAGTCGATGACGTTGCCTTACCTGTTTTAATGTTCCAACAAGAAGCTCATCGACATTGTGTTGTATTCCACTGGATGTTTCAATAAATTTCGCATCTCGAGAAGCAGCTAAAGATTTACCTTCTACGACAAGAGGAAAAGATAGTAACGTGAAAAACTAACTTCTTTTCTAGGTCATTCCAAAAGATGTTTCGAATTTTAGATACATATGTGCTCAAGTTCAAACTGAGTAATAAATACGATGAAGATAGTCAAAGATCGTCGACAAGCTTGTACAGAGAAAATCTTCTGCGTCCCCGAATCTATGGTTTTCTCACATGTGTGGTTAGGGCACCGATTGTTCCAGCAAACACAACTGTAATTGGTATAACTCTCCAAACTAACATTTGTATAGAAAATTCGAAACAACCTCAGGCACGACCCAACCAAAAAATCCAACCTTGAGTTGATATGACCCTGGCACGAGCTAAATCGGCCTTATTTCCAACAAGTATCACTGCCTTATCCTTAGTTATATTCTCCTTCCATAAATAGTTTATTATTTCCTCTGCAATACGAAAAGAAGTCTTATCCACCACTGAGAAAACAACCACACATCCATGAGGCTCATATGTAGTTAAAGAGTTTTCCACCTAAAAGTATCTCTATTAAGTTACCAACTTTCATAAAAATATACAACTTCAATACTTACACTCATTTCGACACTTGGATGATCTATAAAAACCAATTCAGATTCCTCATCATCCAACAAAACACTGACGGTTTTTTCACCAAATTCGTCATCTAAAACTCAAATTGAAATTATTAAGTAAAACCCTATAACCTAGTCTTTGTTTTGCCTTTTACGAGAATGTTATAAATATTCGCTTTCAATGAATGGTCTGAATGCATATCAAAAAACTTACCTAAGCTCGCATCATAGGTGTGCATATATTCCGACGTCATAAACTGAGATACGAGTGCAGTTTTTCCTACTCCTGCATCTCCTAACATTACAATCCTGTACCTATATGTAATCACCAAAGATCATTTAAAGTTACACACAAGTTATATATACCCAAAGAAAGACTTACCTTGGCGGGGGTGGTGGTTCACTGTCATCAGTGTCGGGAGATGGTGGAATAGAGTCCACATTGGCATAACCACCCCCGCAACAGGATCCATCAAATGGCGATCTCTCACTGGCCCTAAAAGAAACATTTACACAATCATATATAGACACTTAGTGCTTTTAAAAAGGTAAGTGACCCTTGACTTCCTTTTGAAGGCTTCAAACTTAAATTTAGTATCCTCACCTACTATTTGTGGAATTAACACTCGTGTTACTCCTTGATCTTCTTGATATTATAGAATCTCCACAGTTGACCACATTACCTTTACTAATGGAAAAATGACGTAAACGGTACAAGTCATCACTTAAACGAGGATTGTAAGCTCGGTCAGGCAGGGAACATACCCTTGGCCTGACATGATCTGGAACTATAAAAATGTTTGTTACCTAAGGATGAAAAAAGCTTTACAAATTTATAAACAAGTACCAGGTAACTCTAAGAAATTCGAAGTCCTCCTTTGTCGGCCACGTGAAGAAGCCTGAAAAGCCAATGGTCCGATATCGTCATTTGAAAAAATTGAAGTATTAGAACAAGCACTCTTCATAGATTCTCTGGAATTTCGACGAGATGCCAAATAGGCTAGACCACCTTTAGAACTACCGCGTCTTCTGGGTTTTGGATTCGCTTGCGTAACGCCGTTGCTATTTCCATGATTATTTGTGTTTCCAGCAGTTTTGGTATTTGAACTAGCCATGTCATCCATGTCGTAGGTTAAATCACTTGTAGATTTACGGCAACGCAAAGAGACTACACTATCCGAACATGTTCGATCCAATGTTGAATGGGAACTGTGCAGTACCTAAAGCAAAGATTATTTGTTAAGAAAACTTCTAAGAGCTCTACCTGTCGCCGTAAGTTTTTACCTGATATCCAGGATTTGAAGTGATATTTATGGCATGGCGACGTCCCACACGCTTGTGTTGCTTTTCAATATGTTCAAGTTCATTAAATTTACTATCTCCTCCGATATTACCACTGTACGCAGCATTTCGCCTCACTTCAGTGCTAATGTTACCCGAGTTCTCAGAGCTAAGTGTAGTAGCTGTTGTCAACGATGTGTTGTTAGTATCTGAAGAATCCATAGATATTTGCGTTGATTCGGTTACACAGGAATCTCGTTTCAAAAATATATTATTGCCTGGTCGGTGAGGATCATCTATAAGCAGATGATCCTTTTGATATGTAAACATTTCTTTTCCATTATCAATTTCTTTCATAACCTGTATGGGGTCCTTCTGACGAGATTGACAAAAACCCTTTAAAGAATTATGCCTCCTATGATTGTACGGCGACGATGACAGGGACATTGGCAACGAATGTGGAAATTGACCATGACCGAATGCGGCTTCTTCCATGCCAGCTACGTCATCAGCGTTATCATGTTCATCGTCTGGAGTTTGTGGCTCGTAATATTCAAATTTCTTCGCTGTAAAACAAATACTGCAGATGTATCTGTATGTACACAACAATTGTCGAAGACAAACCTACCTGTTTGTTCTGATGACGATGGAGGTGTATCAAAAACAAATTTACGCGGTAAATTGGGACTCCTGTGAGGTGATTGAGATATTTGGCCACTTAAGTAGTAATTGGGTTCTGGAGAATCAGTTGGCAGAGCTGGGAGTGCTTTTGGACTTCGCGAGGGCGAGGGTGTTTGGTAATAGCTTAAACTGGATTCAGATTCATCATTGGCATATGTGGTTGTGATTTTTGGACTACGTGGAGGATTTTCATATTTCCGACTGACGGTAGATTCATAGCTGTAGCTGCTGTATGTACTTATGGATGGACTTCTCGGTTGTTCATAACAGTTTAAAGAAGATTGATTTTTAAAATGTCTATAAAAGAATGAAGGTTTGCATTTAGGTGAATCAGCTAAGATATTTATTGTCCAATATGTTGTTGTTGGTACCTTGGTGATTTTGGACTTTTGAATGGTTGCGGTGGCAACGTTGGAATGCTTCTGTGAGGACTTTTTGGAAGTGCAGAACATCCTGGTGTTTCCCAAGACTGTTGCTGTACTTTTGGAGATCTGGGACTGGCCGGAGAACTTCGTGTGCTTGACATTTTGTTATTTGCATTCTATTTGTAGGATGAAGAAGTAAAGGTTGTTTTATTAGCTTAACAAAACTGTTCTGGTATCGTAGATGAAAACCTTTTATCTAAATGGGTCGAAAAATATATATATGTACATATATTTTTGTTTTTAACCAGATTAACCAGCTCCTAACAATTTTATAAATGACTACCGATCGCAGATTGAGAAGCTTCTCATTAATCATAACAAATCATACTGTCGGAACTTCGTCATTGGGAGCCGAGATGTGGTGGCGCGAAAATATTTCAGTGATCAACTTGTTTAGTAGTCCAACGCCCTGACTACTGGACTCAAATAAACATATAATGTTTACAATGATAATATTAAATAATAATGGTAGACGACCTTAGGTCAAACCGAAATAAATATATTTAATTAAAAGCCACTAAAACTAAAGTATACATAAAAGTAAAAGAATATTTCATCCTCCATTCGGGTAATAAATACGCCGCATCCATAAAAGCAAAAAAAAAAAAAAACGAATGCGATATTTGAAGAGGACTCCGAAAATGAAAAAGCTATCATCAACGAGAATTTGACTCTTATGATTTTCCCAAGGGATGAAATATCCTTAAGTGAGTGTGCTTAAATAGGTTTCAATTATTATTATGTCTCATGACATTAATTTAATTTAATACTACTTTGCTTTAAAATGATTACATATATAAGTGCTCATATCTATAACTAACTAGATTAAACCAATTAAATAACTTGATTGAGTATCCGTAAGACAGAAAAAAAAATCTCTAAGGATAAAAGAAAAGAATCTGGCCAATATAAACTTAATTTAATAATCATTTTAATGTAAAGTTGGCGATATCTATATTCTGTTGGCATGGGTTGTTTCTGAATCGGGTATCCTTGATTAGATGTCAATCAAAACATTCAGTAATAGCATGAAATCTAAGTGATTGAGGTTCAAAAGGGAATAGGCAAAAATGAAGGTAAATCCGCTTAGAATATCATTATGAATTATATATTCTGGGAAATTGAAAGAAAAAAGGCCATGTATTTAATCTTACTAAATGTGCGGTTACAGTAGGTACCTACTAGTAAAAGCAAAGTCGCAGTTGTATGTCGAATGCAAATATATTTTAGGTAAGTCGATATCTTATTGAAATCTAATTAATCTTTGAAAATGAGCAACAGACATTCGAAGAGGGGATGTAATGGTCTAAATAGTGTACACCTTTCTCCCACACTCTAATAAGTTGTCTGTGTTTGCACTCAACTAGAATCATCTCGAAATGGATGCGAAAGTTCACAATTCACCCTTAACAGATCTTCTTAGGGGCAATTGAAATCCGAAATTATCATGATTAAGTACTATTTCATCTTCAACAATTGCAGACTGAAGACTTGTATTTATCATTTGAATGTCTATTTACACCGTGTATAATTAGGAAAACTAATAATAATGATTTTACGGGACACCACTAAATACATCTTAATTTGAAGTAATCATCTTAAAGTGTTTGCCTTAAAGCCTTGAAAATTGCCATAAAAATAAAAGAAACCTCACGTAGATATCTACCTACATACATACATACCTACACACAGGTACAGACAGCCATAATAGTGGATACAGGTATGTACACACAAAAAAGCACTTCAACCACCCACAAAACCATAATTAGCGAAGTAAAGCGGTTCAGTGTTCACAAAATGTTAACAAGGAAATCACACAATCTCCCACAATGCTATTATCCTGTTCCAACTGTTGAATTGAGATACCCCAGCAGGCCATCATTTTCTATGTGTACACTTGTGTATTGCTCATAATTGCTTTTATTTTTTCCACCTGGCTTACATAAACTTCCACAATGCAGAAGGCACCCCAAATGATATCAAAATGTGCCCATCGTCTGCCACAAAGGACTCACCGGAACACTTTAGATCGTATACAAGCATGAGAGGATTGCAAATATGAAAACACACCGAGTGTGTATGCAATAGTTAGAACAAAAACAGTTTTATTAAATTACTATGCGGTATTGATTTTACCCAATTTGTAAAGTGGTTTTCCTTCTTTTCCTTTGAACCCTTCATAAGGACCAACGTTTTCAACATTCAACAAGTGAAAAGATACATATACTATATACTTATGTACATACCATTGCCCTTGGATGGCCGATACAAAAGGTTTGCTGACAAATAAGAAAGAATACTGATGGCAAATTCTCAAACGATTGCACATAGTTTTGCACTTAACTTAAATTCTTTTTCTTTTTATTGAATTTTTATGAAAACTTGTATTAAAAGAGAAAAAATTAAACTCTTCTTCAACTTGATGTGTATGTGCAACATTACCGTGGTTGCTGGCGCTAATACTGGTGAAAAGTCCTCCAGCTCTGCTAGGAAAGAACTCTACTCTGCGCCGTATAACGCAGAATGAGAGAATAAGGGAAAAAAAACTTTTCTACCAACGTCGCACGAGCTCCGAATCTGCAACACAATTGCAAAATATATGTACATACCAAAGTCAGTCAGCTGTTGCTTCGGGACTTTCCTGCAAGCACAGCTCCTCTACATGGCGCAGGGGGTGGTCAGATACATTGATGTACCTACAATTTTTAACATGGTATTCGCGTTTATTACGAAAGTTTTATGCGATACGACTTTCTTATAATATCCATGCGCTTTCGCAGCAACTTTTGTTCTTTGGACTTACGAAATCAAAAAGGCAATGTGCGCCAAGAAAAGGCGGTTGGCAGAGCATGAGCACCAGACATGCGAACTTCTTCTCACGAGAGATAACATGAGAGGTGATTAGATACGAACTATGGAGTAATAGGATACAACCTCTGCCCCAGCATTGAAGGCGACCAGTTGTCTGCATTCACACTCGAGTAGAATCATTACGAAATGGGTCCGAAAGTGCCTTATTGCTCATCATTTTGTCGTAAAGCATGTGCTGGTTTTGGTGGAGCAATCAATTTTGAATTCGGCGTTGCCGTTGAACCATTTGATATTTTCTTTGCCTGCCTAACCACTACTTACCTTCAATTTGCATAATTTGAACTCTTTTCATTAAAGTAGGCCACTTTGGGAGTTTACATGATTATGAATGTGCATAGCTTTCACAAGACTCTTCTTACCAAAAGGAGCATTCGTCTGGTGGCAATCTGAGGAAACTTGCCTGCCTTGGCGCGACAAGCTTTTTTTCTTTCTCTACTTTCTGTCTCTAACCTGTTTATAAGAATCCCATGCATAAACTCAATATTTTGATGCAACTGTAAGCAACTAGGCCTTTCAGCCTCTATAATGACTTTATTTCGGCCTAAAAAAAGACGAGCTCCAAAAGATGTCTGCATAAAAAGTCAAACAGAATTCAAAGTTCCAGTCCTAAATCGAAACCAACAGAAATCCATTAATCTCTGCTGGGTTCTTCGATACTGTAGAGTCGAAGAAAACGAATAAGCCGATGAACTAGCAATGCCAGGAGAGATCAGAGTTACAGCTGGTTTTACTCGGTTCGTTTCATGGCTCGAATTAAGAGGCATCAGAATGGACCATTGAAGCTTGGTGCTCAATCAAGCCTGTCTTAATTTGTTGAACTGTTTTTCTTTTCCATCAAGTCACAAAGAAAAAGATGATGCCATTTGTGAGCCGATGGCCACTTTTTTAATTTTTTTCAGTGGCAACACTGATAGTATAGCATATAAGTATATATATGGGTGGAATGTATATATTCTTATGGAATCTATTCAATGGCACTTAGTCGCAAGTAGAAGTAGTCCAAGCTATGGTGATGGAGGCCGACTAATTATGTTTATGCCAACAAAAATCAATTCACCCTAAACGCGATTATTGCTGTTTGTTCATGAAATATGTAGGTATCTACTTACGTCCGTGCATATACATTATGTAAGTATACGTATCCATGAGACATGCATATTTATTCTCTGAAAATTTTAAAATTAACGCTACTGTGGTGTGGCTTTCAATTTTATGAGTAAGAATCACTGTTTTGTTATATAATACATTTATTTACAATCTATTGCAATCTATTTCTGTTGTGCAATTTTGGAAGAATATACAAATGACAAGCACCTTAGAAGCTACATATAAATTCAGTAGTAATACTAATATAATATAATGGTATGTCTTGTTTACATAGCTGCTACACGCTGCTTTAATTTGTTAAGCTCCGCAATTACTTCTGGTGGGACATCGGCTCCTACTTGCGTCTCAAAGTAATTACTTATCGCTTTGACTTCTTCGGTCCAGAAGTCCTTTTGCAGTGAGAAAAGTTGATCGACATCTATTGGCGGTGACATGTCAGAGAGATTCAGGCCATCTTTAGAGGGAATACGACCGATTGGGGAATCAACGTAGCAATTTTCACCATTTACTCGTTTGAGGACCCACTCTAAAACTCTTGAGTTCTCTCCATATCCGGGCCATAGGAATTTTCCTTCGGTGCTCTTGCGGAACCAGTTAACATGGAAAATCTTTGGAAGAGTACGTTGATTTTTGTCCATACTCAGCCAGTGTTTGAGGTAATGACCAAAGTTGTAGCCGAAGAATGGACGCATAGCGAACGGGTCATGCATAATCACCTTTCCCCGAAATTCAGCTGCTGCGGTAGCCTCACTTCGCATGGCGGAGCCAATGAATACACCATGTGCCCATGAATTTGACTCGTAGATTAGAGGGACACCTTCAGGACGGCGGCCACCGAATAGAATAGCACTGATGGGCACACCTTCAGGATGCTCCCAGTCTGGATCAATGATTGGACATTGGGATGCTGGTGTACAGAAGCGAGAGTTGGGATGTGCAGCTGGCTTTCCAGAATTTTTATCCCATGGATTACCTAGCCAATCGGTGATTTGAACTCCTGGCGCAAGACTGCTTTCCATTCCTTCCCAGTAAACGCCGCCATCAGATGTTGAGGCTACATTCGTGAACAAAGTATTTTTGAACACAGTGGCCATTGCAATCGGATTTGTTTCGACTGATGTTCCCGGTGCCACGCCAAAGAATCCATTCTCCGGATTGATTGCACGCAGTACTCCCTTATCGTCAAATTTCATCCAAGCGATATCGTCACCCACGCACTCTACTTTATAGTTGGAAAGAGAAGGGTTCAACATGGCTAGATTGGTCTTACCACAAGCCGATGGGAAAGCTGCAGTAATGTACGTCTTCTGACCCTGTGGATTTGTTATGCCAAGGATCAGCATATGCTCGGCGAGCCATCCCTCCCGCTTGGCGATGGTACTTCCAATTCTAAGTGCGAAACACTTCTTGCCTAAGAGAGAATTTCCACCATATCCTGAGCCATAGGACACAATCAGATTATCCGCTGGCTTGTGCAAGATAATTGTTCTTTCAGGATCGCACGGCCAAGAGGACTTTTCAACAACTCCACTGACTGGAGTTCCGACTGAGTGAAGACACTTAACAAACTCCTCATTCTTCTTAAGCTGTTCTAAGACGGCTGTACCCATACGAGCCATAATCCTCATCGAAGCAACCACATACGCGGAATCAGTGACCTCAATGCCTATTTTCGACAGAGGCGAACCAACTGGTCCCATTGAAAACGGCACAACATACATTGTTCTGCCTTTCATTGATCCTGGGAAGCGCTCCTGCACGGCTTTGTCCATATCATCTGGAGAAATCCAGTTTCCCAAGGTACCCTTGATACCCTCCTTCGGAGTGGTAATGGTGTCCTCCCGCCGATCAGTACAGATAAAAGTTTTCGACTCAACGCGTGCCACATCACCGGGATTTGTTCTTGCCAACCAGCAGTTTTCATACTTTGGCAAAGGCACAATCGTTTTACTCTCGACGAGCTGCTTCAACAGCATCTTATTCTCCATCTCGGAGCCATCACAGATGTGCACCTGATCGGGTTGGCACAGTGCCACCGACTCTTCCACAAACGCCTTCACATTCGTAGTCAAATTAGACAAATCACCATTCGAGATATTCACTCCCCGGATATGGTTGTACAGACCGAAATTCGTCTGAGCTTTGTTCTCCTTTGCCAAACACGAAGGCAACCTGCAAATGCAACAAAACCAAACAATTACATCATTGAAACAGGCCCACAGCACACAATGCTTCACTTACACATTAGACTTTTCAATAAACTCAGGCATGTTGAGATACTTTTTGTTTTATTCTATTTTTTACACGGATCAATTCACAATTACAACAGAAATGCACTTAATATAGGCAAACGATCGCGTTCAAATAACTTCTAAGAATTCTATGTTTCTCCAGAGTTTTTTATCAAAACTTAGTTTTACTTTAAGATCACTGTTTCTATCACTTGATCTTTCCATTTACTCTAGCTGCGAGTAACTGGCGGGCCAAACACTCTGCCAACGTTTTTATATGCGAATTCCTTCACAACAGTGATGGTAATAAAAAAAAAAAAGATAGCGCTGTGTACTATAGATTATTTCTGTCCCGTCCCGTCTGGGACGCACACCACCTAACCCATGGCTGCTCCGGATTGGCCAACATATGGGGGCCCGACCGATTCGCAATAAACTACTACATTGTGGTGGTATTAAGTTATATTCGAACATGTGTTGCCCCTTAATTGCCTTTGCCTATATTGTTTGTTGTTTTATTAGCCTATGATGTCGATGCTTCTATGTAGAAAAAAGAAAACCCGAGTGGCGGGTGACAACGAAAAACTTGTTATTGCCATGTCAAAAAATAAAACTTTGTGTTTTGTATTTCCCTTCATGATAAAAATATCGCGTCGAATCCATTACGTCTCAACAGCAATGCCTGTGTGGAGTGATTAGGTGAATTCAAAGTCAACACTAAATGGGACTTTATCCAAAAATGCGTGCAATCGATCGTGGGAATAAAGACCGTCGTGGATCATTTGGTTGGAGGTGTTATTTACCTCCATTAGCGGCTCTTTAAGCGAAACGTCAAGCCAAACATGCTTTGCATACATATTCCAGTTCAGAAACTGGCTTGAGCTGCCCTTAAGAGGCTGACAGTTGCAGATACAAAACATTGCTGGGTGTTGTCATTTGTATGACTGGAAATTCCGGTGTCGCTCTGACACTGGCTCTGTTTCTCTGTGTAGTATATCTTTAACAAAATATGTACCTACATATATCTACAAGTTGCACATTCATTTAGTCGAAATTTTCCTTAACAGAGTAATATGAGATGTAAATATTTTTGGCGAACGACGCAAAAAAAGAAAAGAAAAAGTAGTCAATGTTTTGCAATCAGTTTTTGTTGTTTTATAAAAGGAGCTTCAATTAAAATTTTATTAAACGTACTATCAGAGGGCAGGAAAACAAAAACATTATTGATAAGAGTATTTGCTGAAAATTCAATTGATCGATGTGTTAGTGAAGGTGGTGGTGTCACACCCTGTTTACTCCAGTCTGGGCCCCCTAAAATTTTTGTAAATCCCACTACAAAAACAATTTCAAAGTACAATAAACAATTTCTTACGTATGTAGATTTTTATTGCTATATTTTGTTTTTTTTTTTTTTTTTTAATAATTGATTCTGCTCTTATCGCCGAGACTTTGTGATTGCTATGAATGGTTTCAAAGTTTACATTGCTTATATATTTTTCGATGAGCTTCGAACCCTAAGTGGCTGACAGAGTAATTAATATTTTTATTTCATTTTTTCTACGACTCAATGATTGCCAAGGAATCTTTAAAGCGTCCTTATAAAGACTGAGATAACAAAATCATTATTTGCTGTAGACAATATATGCGGAACAATATAAATTGAAGAAATCCCATATGTTTCTGAAAAAATAAATCAAAGAACAAAACAAAAGCTCTGTTACACCATTAGATTAAATGGCATTGAAAATTAATAAATTTGTAAAAAACATAAAAACGAAAAACGTATTGTTGATTTTAAATAAATTCGGTTCCGGGAACAAATGTCAGAAGTGATAACAACTATTAGGTATTAGGTGGATTGAAAAATAATACCTGTCTACATTTATTTCAAAAACGTAAATTCGTTGTAAAAAGTATGAGTAGGAAGCTACATTTTTTGAAAGTCATTGTGGAAGAATCTAGCATGAAATAATACCACTAAATAATAAAAACCTGACTCCAGGTCCAAGACGACAGGAAACAGCGAACCTTTGATTTTTTTTTTTAAATCCACGTCCCATGCAGCACTTAGATAATCAGTATCTTATAAAGGGTAACCTAAGTTAAGGCGAATGACTTTGCTACTTTCACTGCTAGTGATATTATTAGATGTGGTAGTGCCTATTATATTGTATTTTGCTTTTTGTCCAACAATTTCAGCTGTCTTCTCCGAATGTTTTTCAACATTGAAGTTCTCTGCAAGTCATTGGTGGACTAGGTGCATATACCATTTTCATCATGCACCGGCTGGCGAATTTTAAAGCAATGCTAAAACCAGACTTAACTCAGTATCATCTATATCTTTTGTGATGTGAATTTTTGGTCAATATCGTCCTTTCTTGGCCTAAATCTACAATAATATAGTTGCAATCAAATAGGTTTAGGCAGATCAAATAAGGTCTCAGGGAGCTGTATTCCATATTTCAATTCATGTATAAAACAAATAAGTTTATATTTTTTTCGCTTTATTTATCATTCCTTACAAAGTTTTTTTCTTAGTTACAATTTTAATATTTGGTCTTTCAAAAATGATAATTCATTGTCTACAGGCTTTGGCAAATGTTCACCTATTTCAGTCTTAAAATATTTCTCTATTTCATTTACTTCCTGCTGCCAGAAATCTTTTGGTAGTGCAAACAAGTTTTCAAGACTCGCAGACAAATCCAGACCATCAGTACGAAGTGCACCCTCAGCAGGTAGTAATCCAATAGCAGACTCCTTAGCACAGTCTTCTCCTTTGACACGTCTAAATACCCAGTCTAAAACTCGAGAGTTTTCACCATATCCAGGCCATATAAATTTACCATCTTGACCTTTGAGGAACCAATTCACGTGGAAGATCTTGGGAACTGTTCCTCTTTTTTCCATGCTTAGCCAGTGTTCCAGATAATTACCGAAATTATATCCAAAGAATGGTCGCATAGCAAACGGATCGTGCATTATTACTTTTTTGGTATGTTCCGCAGCTGCAGTAGATTCACTGCGCATAGAGGCACCGAGAAAGACGCCATGAGTCCATGAGCGAGCCTCGTAAACAAGTGGTATACCGACTGGTCGTCGGCCGCCAAACAAGATGGCGCTAATCGGAACTCCACGGGGATCCTCCCAGGCTGGGTCAATGATGGGACATTGAGAAGCTGGACTACAGAATCGAGAGTTTGCATGAGCAGCTGGCGTTTTGCTAGTATTTTTATCCCACGGTTTGCCCAACCAGTCTGTAATTTTTACATTCTCAGGCACGACTTTCTCCAAGCCCTCCCAATAAACACCACCATCAGAAGTAGAGGCAACATTTGTGAATACAGTATTTTTGAAAATGGTTTGCATAGCAATGGGGTTTGTGTCTGTCGAAGTTCCTGGTGCTACGCCGAAAAATCCATTTTCAGGATTAATCGCTCGGAGCTGTCCATTCTCATCGAATCTCATCCATGCAATGTCATCACCTACGCACTCGATTTTGTATCCAGGCAGAGTCGGTGTCATCATAGCTAAATTCGTTTTTCCACACGCAGATGGAAAAGCTGCCGCAATGTAAATTTTCTCATTCTTAGGATTGGTTATACCCAAAATCAACATGTGCTCCGCCAGCCAGCCCTCGCGTTTAGCAATCGTGCTTCCAATTCTCAGTGCAAAACATTTCTTTCCCAACAAAGAGTTACCTCCGTATCCAGAACCGTATGAGGCAATGAAATTCTCGTCTGGTTTATGTAAAATAATAGTTCGGGCCGGATCACAAGGCCACGATGGAAATTCTACAACACCGCTTTCAGGACGGCCGACTGAATGGAGACATTTTACGAACTCGTCGTTCTTCTGCAATTGTTGAACGACATCTCTGCCGATTCGCGTCATGATTCGCATTGATTCCACTACATACGGTGAATCGGTGATTTCAATGCCAACTTTCGATAAAGGTGATCCAACTGGACCCATGGAGAAAGGAATCACGTACATGGTGCGCCCCTTCATACTAGATGGAAAGCGTTCATTTATTGCTGTTTGCATGTTTTCCGGAGAAATCCAATTACCCAGAGATCCAGTCACTGCTTCGTTTTTGTTCGTTGTGCATATAAACGTTTTTGACTCAACACGCGCCACGTCGCCTGGATTTGTTCTGGCCAGCCAGCAGTTCTCATACTTTTTCAAGGGGCTTAAGGTTCCTTGTCCTACTAGTTTTTCCACCAGCAACTGTCTTTCTGCATCGCTTCCATCACAGATATGAACTTTATCTGGCAAGCACAGTGCTGCAGATTCTTTGATAAAAGCAGCAGCATTTTGAGGTAGTTCAGTCAGGCTGGTCCCAGTGTACGCAGTAAGTCTTCTCACTCTATGTATCTGCCAAACTCGCAGAATTTTAGCAGCTCTATAAAAAGAAAAACAAAAAATAAACTTTAGTTAGAAGAACAGAGAACAAAACAGTTTTTCACGCTCCCTAAATCTATTTTCAACTCGATAATTGTTTCCAAAAAAAGAAAAATAAAGTTCAACAATTTAGTTGAGGAAATGTATCTAAACCTAAAATGTAAAACAATGGCTAAGTCAGTACAATTCTTTAAAGTGTTAAACAAATAATTTCTCAGCGAAAGTGCATACGAAAATAACCAAACATCCTTGACCTACATCCAATTATGTATTTAAATTTAAAATTTTACAATTCATCCATTCACCTTTGGTAAATACATATGCCTTATTCGTTGTTGTCATTTCAAAAGGAAGTCAGAAGAAAAAGAAAAGAATTTCAAAAAAACCATGACCATGGACTAAGCGGTCGAATATTATACACGCGTCTATCTATAGCCGGTTCTATTCATGCTAACATTCAAAATCAAACGTATATTGGCGTCCATTGAGGCGCAAAATTATCAAAATTCACACGCAAAATCACATTAGTGACACCCATTGACTACAATTCTTTGTAGGTGTAATTATTTTTAGAAAACTCACGAGAAAGATCAGCTGGTTAATAAAGTCATCGGAGGCAGTATTTATTTTATATATTTAGAATGAGTTTGTTATGGTCATAGCTCTACATACGTATGTGTATGCATGGACAAAGCGCGTGCTTTAAAACGGGAAAGTTCGGAACATGATGCAATGTTTCATCATCTTTTCTTTAAACAAAAAAAGTATTATATAGATTGATTTTTTTTTTTGAAACATTTGTATACTAAATGTTAGATGTCAGTTCATATATGTACATATATATGTTTGAAGGAGATCAAGGAGCAGTTTAAAGCGGAATGTAAGGCTAGAAAATCATATAATCGTATATAATAAAAGCAAACTCAAACTGGTTTCTTACTCTAAAAAAAAAAAAAAAAACTTGTTTAGTTAGGTTTGCCGTTCATGAAAACCTGGCTGTAATTAAGACTTAAATCTATCTAGTTACTGGAGTTATAAATTCTTCACACCAAAAATTGTATTCAAATCCTTTATTCCTTGTATAACCAGTGATTGATTTATAGTTGATAAAACACATATGTAAATGATAAAATGAGATAAACTCCTACTCCAGGCAAATTCCTATTAGTAACCAACTAATTCCAGTGTAGGCACACCCTTGAGATTGGTATTTGTATTTATTTGTTGTTCGTCTATTTATTTGATAGATGGGTACAAAATGCACACAAAGCTCTTATCGCAATTACTTATACAATAGGCGAGTTCACACCTTATCTTTAATTTTAGAACAAAAAACAAAAACAACGCTTTTGGTCAAAATTGTTCACCAGACACGACAATATTTTCCTGAGAATTTTTTGATCTCGGGCTGTAACCCGGTTCTTTCATAATTTCATGGAAAATTCTGGGAAGATGAAAGGTCTATAAATTTGCTTCTTCGGATTTATTAATTTCCTTTTTTTTTTTGTTGAGTTTTTCTGTTGAGAAACGAATGAGTCAGATAATTTTCTTATTTTAATTTGGTGCTTTAAAAATGTCGTGAGTTTAGTCACAAGATGAACGAATTAAGTGGATTTTTTTTTTGTTTTTATTAGTTGCAATAAAATGTCACGCTTATTATTTGCCATTGATACCTTTATTCAGTATTATTGTTCCTATAAACTTGAAAGACGTAAATACTTGTCGATAAATGGCAAGAAGTAACACAAATCAACCCAGCAAAAATTTATTGCATTTATGACCGGGAATTTGATTAAGTCAACAATCAATTCATAAACATTTGTAGGTACATACCTTAAAGTATATTTAATAATAAATCGATTGAGTTTTAGGATTAAACAGCTATCAACCGGCAGAAAAAGTATTTAGCATTTTCTTGCATAAGCCCATAGTTGCGCAATCAGGCTCTGTGAGCAGCACTCCAAAATATGGATTTGAATTTTTTCAAATTTTTACGAGCAGTTTGACAAGTTGAAATATTATCAGCTCTTTTTGACAAAAGTAGCCACTAATGACTACAGACTCAAATTATGACATATTGCAAATAATAGATCAACCATGCTTCAGAGTAAGAACGATCCTTTTAGATTTAAATTCTCGTTCTAATATTCTATGTATGATAAGATTTAAATTTGTTTTGATATCTTACTTTACCACATACTATTTTCCCAGACCACTCCAGTGTTTTTGTATCTGTTTTTGTTTTCTAACTATCAACTCTTTTAGTGGAAATTATGTCCCTTCTTAGTGAAGCAACAAACTTCAAAGTCTTTCCTGGCAGTGTTACTGACTATTGACTCTGTGTAAAGCACTATTAATTATTTTATTTCAAAATGGTGAGATAGAAACTTCGTTACTTAATACAAAGCGTTAAGAAAGGTTTGTCCCACAATGGTATTTTCAGCATGTTAACTTGCAGGGTAAACCCTATCGTAATCCCCCTCAAAATCCTAAAATTCCCCATACATTTCAAGTATCCACTAACGATTGCCAGTATACAAAATCGAATGTAATTAGTTTTCCACAAAATCATTGTGAATCATGAACCAGAGAACGAACTTTTAAATTGGCGATTTATGATGCTTTGATTACTGGCTTTTCGTCAGACTTAAATTCAAAAAGTTTACCTCTTTGCATACAAATGTATGTAGTTTTTAAACTATATTTAAAACAAACAAAAAAAAATTGTTTCTGAGAAGGTTTTGCATTTCAACTCAATTTAAAGAGAATTTAAAAATGTTACTCGTGTTTTGATTTATTAGTTTTTTGCATTACTTTGCGGAAATGGAAAATTGTTTTAGAGTTTCTAAGTTTTTTTTTTTTTACTACTTAGTTTAATTGCTTCGATTTGAGTCATTTTCAATTTATGTCGAGTTCAATGGAAACAATTACTGATGTAAATCGTGGTATTACTGTGCATGTCAATCTCTGCAAAAGTATGAAACATGAATCAAACGTCCTAACTGAAGTCAATCGCTTGAAATCCTATGATAAACCAAACTTGATCACTTTAAGGATACAAGAGTCACGAAATTACTGATTGTACTGAAGGTATGTAAACATACGTACATGTTTGAAAATATTCTATTTTAGAAAGTTTTTTTGTCACAATCAATTCGAAATTCGACACTTCGCACTACATATTATGTATGTCTCAAGTTTCCAGAAAAATAAACGATGCTATACGTATGTAGGTACATTCATGCATACATGCATATATATGTATATCAGCAAAATTAAATTATTATTTTTTTGATAATACTATATACGCAGGCAACATGCCATAGCACAAAGTTCAAACTCTTGTCGCTCCTATAAAGTCAATTTAAACAAATAAATATTTGATAGCACTTTTCGTTTTTCAACGGTCGTAAGCGTGTATAGGTTCAGTTGAGTTTCTACGCCGGCTAAGACATAACTTGTTTGATACGAAATTTTAACCTGCTGCCCCCACCGATCGTTTCGGTCAACGCTATCATTTGGCATTATCAATAAGTTTTTGGAATTTTTTCAAGCAATAAAGCTTAATATAGAGAAATACTCGTATGTTCTCTTGACGCAGAGAAGTCAACTCAAACTGGCCTTTTGAACATTCAAAGGCCACATACTATATATGGGGGCTCGCCTCTGATCAGGGTTATCTGGTCTCTCTCTGACATCACAAGTATCTGAAGCATCGCAAAGCAGACTCGTTCTTTTGCAATGAAGATCCGATAATCGACAGCAAAAAAAAAAAAAAACCGAAACAGATCACAAAGAGCAGTATACAAAAACAAAAAATAAATTAAATGAATAAAAACAAAAAAAAATGTTCTATCGTATGGTGTAGGTACATAGTTGCTTTCGTTGCTAACCGCACTAGATTATTGTTCGATTTCATAAAGAAGTCCATCCGGTTATTGGCTGCAAAAGTTGTTCTACTATGGCAGATAGTGCGCGTGATAGATAGCTCCCGCGTAAGGCACCATCAAAGTACAGTGGAGCCTTCACCCAATGATAAGAATAAATAAAAAATAAATAAAAACGCAATTCTAATCAAATTCGAAACTGATCAAAATCCAATTGAAATTCTTTCTAATGCGTTTTATAAATTATGTATTTTTGCACAAGCATTGTATGGTATTTTAAGCTTGTAACACACCGTATTTCAAATGGCGGGAAAGTGAGAAGTGATACATACCCTGTAACAGACTGCTGAAGTTTCCCAAAGATCATAACGCTGAATAGGATATTGACGTTCCTTTAAAGTTTTATTTTTAGAATAGATTGAAACCAATAACAGATACTTTGCTATTTGTTAAATTGGAAATTAATGCACAATAACAGTACTTCGTAGATGCAAGCGACAATTGGTACTAAACCGCTTTCACTCTTCCTAACTTCCTCTTTATTAAAGTAATTGTGCTTGTTATTTCCCTAGTGTTCTTCTTTAATTGAGTTTAAGAAGAAACAACTTGACGTTCAGTTTCGGTTGTTTATCTGTACCGTAGGGGCTTAATCGCATTCGTTCGATGATAAGGAAACATTCTAATTTGGTTGTCGCTTAAGAACTGACGCTATGAAGAATATTGTCGTGGTATTTATTAACGCAAAAGACAATTAATAAGAGAGTAGGAACGTAGGTTCCCACTTACCTAACTTTGCTAATCACTAATGCGGATTTAATACAAATAAAATTGGTGCGTGACATGCTGACTTTTAAATTTGTATGCACATTAGTTAATCTACAAAAGAATGGTTTTGTTAAGGTTAGGTTACAATTACTTCTACATGCATATCCACTGAAATAGATGTTTTAATTAAACCATTCTTAGGCACAAACCGCTCTTGTCTTTAACTTAATAACTACAAATAACTATGAAGTATTGAGAGTGTACATTCCATGTAATTTTGCACTCGTATTCATCGGAACAATTGCACAAAGGGTGACCGTGGCGTTGGCTTGTAACGCCACGCCTGTAGGTTGAATACTTACTGGGGACGGCAATTTGTATTTTTTAAACAAAAATCTGGTTACGACCAGACTCACTGGTAGTCGCGGGTCATTTAAAACTAAGAGAAACGACTAAAATTGCAGTTTCTCTTACCACCAAACAGTGTTGCCAGAGGATTGTCGAGTACATGAATAATTTTGTATGTTTTGGATCTTTTAAATGGTTTGTCCAATCCATCTTCCAACGTTCATTACTCATATTCAGGAGGATTCAGCACCATTAATAGCATAAAGCAGCTGAACTGTAAAGTACTGGATTCGCATCTTTTTGAGCTGTTCGAAGTAACTGTATAGCCCGATCTCGATAAGTGCTTTAAAGACCTGCTAAGGCGGCATCTAGAATGCATGACTTTGTAAAGCTTCTCTCTTTTTTTCCTCTCCTCCTTCTTATAAAGCACATATCTTTTCGTTTTGAACAGATTCGCCTTCTATGCTTTTTTCTTGGCTGCATGTGCTTGTTGGCACACGTCGACAGTGATATTTCTGGTGATTTTTTTTATTGGCAATGTTACAAAGATTCTGGTAGTCTCGTGCGATTGCAGCCGTTCACAATTTACTGATCTCATAAAACTGTGCTGATATGCTGAATAATCGCATCTCCTACAAGCAAGTATTGGTCTAAGTTGATTTATCATTAATCCTATTCTTTAACTCGCATCGTGTTATCGCAAAGAAATACTTAAATTACAATAATGACCTTGTGTCCTAGGCGTGATTCAAACAAAATATTTAAACTAAATATTCAGTTGCACACTGCAAGTTATTAGCAATAAAAATTAATGAGCATTGCTAATTCATAACCCTATATAGGGTCCAATTTCAAAACACAGTTTCATTCATAATTGATTTTGTTTAAAGCCAGCATGGTTGAATTCAAACACATGCCTTACTCCCATATCTTAAAAGTAATTATCTAAAGGCATGTACCGATGTTAGTGCTTATTTCAAGCCTCATAGTGAGGCTTATATTCATATGTACATCTTTAAATTTACATTCACATAAACTGTTAATTAACTTGGTAATTATAATGTTTATTATTTAAACATACACATATTTCGTGTGTTAATTGCAAGACAAATGCTGAACACTCATTTGATCGGTGCTCGTCAACCTGATTTTTATTTTTTTTTGCAAATCATTAAATCAATTCAAAGAGAACTGAGATTCGTGGAATCTGCTGATTTTTAGCAATTATTATGGTATTCATAAAAAAAAATTGTTAAATACAGGAGGAGGACAGAAGAATAAGAATTGATCGACTGTCAACTGGACTAAAGTACTGTATTCTGTACAGAGTCAAGGTAAAGTGCATTATGATGGATACTTATTGTAGCCTGCAGGGTAACAAATTTTTAAAAAAAATTAACTATTTTGCAAGGCAACTATTTCAATGCTTACTCCGAACAGCGGATTGAAAAGCCTTTTCATAACAAATTATACTCCCGGAGGTCTTTGTGCAAAATTCCGTGATCGATAAGTCGTCTCACAAAGACTACCGTGTTGGAAACTACTAGTTTGGATCCAGTAAAAACTGCATTTGTGATATCTGAAGAGTAAATGCATTAATTTTTCTATTTACAGCGAAAATGTTCGGTCCGAAAACTTTTAAACCATAGTGTACATGTATCTGATCTAATTATCTAACAACGGCAAGTATCCATGAAATAAGGTAATCATAAATGAAATGAATGAAAATGGAACATGACTCCCGGTTCTCGATACAACTGTTTTGATTTTAATGATTAGATAAGTCTTGAATTCAGTTGAGGGGTTATTTTTGTTTTTATTAACTAATTTAGCCGCAACTACAAGGTTATAATTTCAAAACAGAACAAACCTGCAATTCTCATGTATAGTACACAGATAAATTCAAAACAGATGTTGGAGTTTGGGTTGAAGGATGCAATTTAACTACGAAAACTTCCGAAAATAAAATTGCATCGTATTCTAATATGGAATAGCATATCGACAATTTTATCTCCAACAGTTCGTCTACGTCGTCAAAAAAACGCTGCCTACTTGAAGGCATACGCACAAAAATATACTGAACTATTATTAAATGAAGACGAATTCTTTGTTGACAAACATATATTTATTCATACATGAATACACATAAATTTTTTATTTAGATTAATTAAATGCGATAATTATATTATATTTTACTTTACAATACAACATAAAGGTTTTGTGGCATACTCTACCAACGAAACAAGCAACATATCTTTCAAAACTTTGCAGTTCTTTTTTAGCTTCTTCTTCATTAATTTACCGCTTAAACTTAAAAACTATCAAAATAAACACACTGTGGAAATTCGATTACAAGTCTAAGAAACGTTTATAAATGCCTTACTACTCTTAAAATAGTACTAAAAAACGGAAATATACTTGTGTTAATAACTAATAAAATAAATACGATGTTGATATGTTAAACCTTTTGTTGGCAGAGGTCATTACTCTTTATAAGCCTTTGACGAAAATAAAAAACTAGAAAAGAAAGTTGAAAACATGCGTGGTTACATATGGGTGGGTGATTAAATATGTTATTTATTTAGTTTACTCTTTAGGATAATTATTACTGGCTTTCATTCATACAAGTTTGTATGCATCTCTTTGGATAGTTAAATAGAATACAGATAGACATTAAAAAGTTTTGTATTGGTTTTTAAGGAGTTATGCTGAGCTATTTATTATTGTGTAGCATATCCCTTTGGATTTTTGCTTTGCCAACGCCATGTGTCTTCGCACATTTCATTTATTCCACGCTTTGCTTTCCATCCGAGTGCTTTTGTAGCGAGCGTTGCATCAGCAAAACTTGTTGCTACATCGCCTGGCCTTCGTGCGACTAGTTCATGATTGATTGGTCGCCCAGAGGCGATTTCAAAAGCCTTTACCAACTCTAGTACCGAACAACCGACTCCTGTTCCCAAATTATAGGCAAAAAAGCCCGTCTCATTGTCATCTTTAAGCTTGTCCAATGCTTTAACATGTCCTTCAGCAAGATCGACAATATGTATGTAATCACGAACACCTGTACCGTCCTTTGTTGGGAAATCAGTTCCATAAACTTTAAGCATTGGGCGGCGACCGACTGCTACCTGAGCAATGTAAGGCATGAGATTATTTGGTTCTCCATTAGGATCTTCTCCGATATTGCCACTGGGATGTGCACCAACTGGATTGAAGTAACGAAGAGAAACAACTGCCCATCGCTTAAAGAAGTAATAAAAAATGTTAATAAAAGTAACATATATTGAATACGGGTATGCTATGCATATAAAATTTACAAAGCCTTTCTCTTATAAAACTGGAAGGACTTGTAGATTAATACTCATCGTTTATGTTTTTCGTATTTACCGTTTGTCATTGCCACTGAAATGTAAGTGTAGCGAGATTAAATAGCTTGTTTAGAAAAGAGAAAGCACACAGATGAAGTCCACATTTATGGATTTTGGTTAGTATAGGACTATAGGTCAAACAATTCCAATCACATTCTTAGTTAATTGCAAAATAAATATCAGAAGTGGCTATCTAAGAACCTCTTCACATTACAAAACCGATACTCGAGGCGATACAGAAATACAAATATTTAACGCTACAGTTCGTAGAGAGACAGGGCCTAGCTTCTCGCTACCATTCATGTTGTGTGTTATATTTATTATATGAATGGGGCGGCCCCACCTCTTCACATGCGTGAGTATAATCTGTCGTAAAAAACTAACCAACTAAATTTTCCTGCACACAGTTATCAAAAAATGTGGAATAACAAATCAATGGACAAAAGATGGTTTATCTTGTACATAAAAATCTTGACCTGACTATTTAGTAAACCTTGCTGGTATGTCTTTAAAATTTACGTCAAGCTTGGTGCGTGTACAGAGAATATTTTTTTTTATGGTCATTTCACATTCAAGAAAAATTCAAATAAAAGCATTCCTAATTAAGATATTATTTTTATACTTACATTATCCGATGTGCAAAGATCTTTAAGAATCTCCTCAGTAAAATATTTGGTTTTTCCATATGGACTAGTGCAATAGCCCGTTGGGTGCTGCTCAGTTATTGGTAAGAACTGTGGTTCTCCATAGACGGTGGCACTAGAGCTATAAACAAATTTGAATACTTGATTCTCTGCCATGGCCTCCAACAGCATATTGGTACCAGTCATGTTGTTTTGGTAATACTGCAGAGGGTAGCGACATGACTCGCCTACGGCCTTTAACGCTGCAAAATGTGCGACCATATCGATTTTATGCTGAAATCGTGAAAAGAGGCACGTTCATTAAGATGACGACTTCAAAATTGAGATACATATTGAAGAAGCAACAACAAACTCATTTGACCTCAAGCACTAGTACTTTAACTTACGATGAGATTAACTGCCACTCATCTGCGATCAATTTGTTTAAGACAAGTGTTTTGCAAAATATGTCAAGTGTGTTTGCTTTCAGTCATATTTTAAGTATCTGTATTCATGTCTTTTATCAGTTTATCACATGTGCCTTTTCCGTTTGACGAGATAAGCAGTGTCACCACTGCATACGCAATCAAAGATAACACTTTCGTAATTGAGGGTATCTACGAACAAAATTCCATTAAAAGTACCTTTTTAAAAACTGCTTTTAGACTATCGCGATCTGTAATGTCGACTCGGTGGAATGTTAACTTCTTTTCAGTTATTTCCTGGACCCTGTTGAGCGCTTCAGGAATGGCATCTTCACTTGCGCTATAGGCGTTACACAAATTATCTATGCATATTACATTGTAATCGGCATTGAGCATCTCCAATGCTGTATGGGATCCAATGTATCCCGCCCCTCCCGTAACTAAAACCGTTGGTGCCATACTTAAGCTAAAAATAACAAATAATATTCTGTTACTATACAGAGTATCTAAATCTGGATATATTACTCACTCGCTAGTTTTATGGAATTTTTACAAAAATGAATTCCTATGCAATGGAGTACGTGAAACCTTGTGTCAATGAGATCTCTCCTCTAACTGACCTGTTATCATACACGTCGTCGTCAGCGCCCTGTAGTAGTCACAGCACAGCACAATTTTCAATGTTCGTATAAGCTTGCCTAACAATTGGATGAGAATGATTTTGATGTCGCCCGCACTGGAGTGTATGAGTTCGTGTTGTTCTTATCGCTGGCCGACGTGAAGCGCATTTTACTGGAGCAGTAACCTTATATATATCGCTTAATTATCGTCTTCGTTCTTTTTCATAATTTATCAGCATATTCTTTTTAATCAGCTTTTGCAACGTACTCGGCTTTTTTTTCCAACATAAACTATATGTACATGTACTAGTATGGGATGTAAAATGTAAACAATCAGCCGTCATGGTTGACTTTTTGATGACGTTAAACAAAATTGTCAGCCAAGAGGGAAGCGACATCTATTGGGCTTTATGTATAAATTATTTCCAAAGTGTTGCTGTGGTGATAAATATATTTTTTGGAAATCATTATCATTTATTTTTATAAGAGCATAATTAAATGATTTGCCATTCTCTCAATCACAGAGAAGAAAATGTGAAAATGGTAAAATAAATTCTACAGTCTAGGAAAGAATAACAATGTAGCATCCTGCAATGAGTACCTAGTTACGTTGACTTCATCCTCAACGGACACTGTGAACTCTATCAACTTTTAAGGTAACTGCTACTGAAAAGTGAAAGAATTTACAGATTCAAAGTACCAATTGCAGGAAGGCACCATAAACAAAACTTATCACTCGTTCAATATATAAATACTTTTTTTATTTAAACCGCTCACATTTTTAACTAACACCAACTTCACTTTGAACCGATTCGAAAAGTCATCAAGTTTACAGTTCAGTGGGTCGTTGTCTTTGGTTTTTTCTTTTTCTTTAAATAGCTGGCTATGGTATGTCCCATTTTTTTTCTTCTGCCAATTTTTTTTCAAATTCTCATATTTATTAATATAAATCTTCAAAAATAAACTGTGAAATGAAAAGTTTGTGTATTGAACTTCTTATTCAAGTGAACATTTTCAAGTGATGTGTTCAATTTACAACAGATTACATTGGATTTAATATCACCATACGATTTTGACGATAGTGCCAATTATTTACACTTCAATGTTCTACAAGAGAGTTTCTTTTAATTTCAGATGATTGGAAACAAGATTATCAAGCCTGGTGGCGCCGAACCTGATGACTTCGAGAAGTCAATTGCCCAAGCTCTTTTAGAGCTGGAAATGAACTCCGAGCTAAAGCCGCAACTTAGGGATCTTCACATTACCCGTGCTAGGGAGATTGAGTTCAACAACAAGAAAGTAAATGCAGCGAATAGTTATCATTTTAATGAAAATACAAATTTTCTATTGTTTACTTTAGGCAGTCATCATCTATGTCCCTATTCCAAAGCAGAAAGCTTTCCAAAAAATCCAAATCCGTTTAGTTCGTGAGATGGAAAAGAAATTCTCCGGCAAACATGTAGTTTTTATTGGAGAACGGAAGATTTTACCGAAGCCAACCAGGAAATCAAGGAATCCTCTGAAGCAAAAGAGACCACGTTCCCGCACTCTTACATCAGTGTACGATGCCATTCTAGAAGATTTGGTATTCCCTGCTGAAATTGTGGGTAAACGCATTCGCGTTAAGCTTGATGGCACACAGCTGATCAAGGTGCATTTGGACAAGAACCAACAGACCACCATTGAACACAAAGTAAGTGATTCATATTTTTCTCATGATTATGTTGACCAATGTCCTTGTGTTATTTGCCAGTGGAATGTATTAAACTGGTGATTGTCAAAAAGGACAGAAATTAAACTCTTGTGGCAACTCGTTATTGCTTTTCACGAAATTTTTGTTAAGAAAAGCATATTCCATGTGTCACAAACATGAAATTAATATAGGATGCGACCCAGGTCCACTAATCACACATTTGTTTTATAAAACAGACCTTGAATTCATTGGTGATTAGGGGAGTTGATGCACCTTTTGTGTTGGTAAAATGCAAGCGAAAAGAATTCGAGAAACTGCAGATGTTGAATGTCCTTGTGTTATTTGCCGGTGGAATATCGTAAGTCGGTGATTGTCAAAAAGGACAGACATTAAACTTGAACGTTTCCCACTTAAGTTTCCTTGAAATATTCGAGGAAATTTGCTGGAAATTTAAACATACAATTCTTACTGGAAACAGTACGCTTTTTTGCCACCATCTGATGGAATTAGCTCAGTTAGAAGGTCTTCCATATTAAGCGGAAACAAAAATCTCGCCGGCAAACTGTTTTTGTATATAAGAAGCAAGTATTTCTGTCATGGAGTGAGGGACAGGAGAAATGTTACAATTGCAAATTAAGGTATAAACTTTTTAATGTCCTTGTGTTATTTGCCAGTGGATTAGTTATATTAAGCTGGTGATTGTCAAAAAGGACAGACATTAAACCTCTAAAGTTATAAACTTTTCTTGAATTGTAAAGAAAAGTTTGTTCTAAACATTAGAAACAAATTCTTCAACATTTGCCGAAGGTTTTCTCATTTTCCAATACTTTTGCTGCTATTTATCAACACAATTTAGCGCTTTTTTGCCCCCCTTTTATAAACATGCCACAATAAAAGGGGCTTCCATATTAAGCGAAAAGAAAAAATCTCACTAGGTACCCTTCTGTCTTCTCTATGTCGAAGCAGTAAGTTACCATATACAGTGAGGGACAGTAAAACATCGTTTGACCTTGGTTTTGTCTTCAAAGGCGCAACAATCGTCTGATTGCTTTACGGTTGTTTAGTGAAAGTACATTATTTGACTGATATTCCAGACGAAGATAAACTGTTCAGTTTTCTCAATCAATTACATGCATTGTTCTTGAAGAACGAAACACTGAATGTACAAGTCATAAACTATCAAAAATATGCGGTCAAACTTGTTTTATTCTGTTCCGCAAACGTTTTAAGAATTTATTTGATTGTTTAACTAATGTTTGTTTGTAAATATTCTCATTGCAGGTCGACACCTTTACATCAGTGTACAAGAAATTGACTGGACGAGATGTTACTTTCGAGTTCCCAGACAACTACTTGTAAATTTTTCTAAAGCATGATGCTTTCTAAGATCTAATTCGAAAGAGGAATAAAAAAATACGTTTTTACATTTGCAGTGTTTTTTTTTCTTTTTTTCTTGTCTACAGGTTCATTCTTGTGTGTTAGTTTTCAGGTTTAATTTATATATATTCGTCCATTTTTTTGCACACTTCTATGCCGTATCAACCAAGGCAAAGAAGTGCTAACTGGACGTAGATTATTTTTCATAAGTTCATTGAAATAAGAATTAGTTCTTATTTTCAGTGAAAATGATGGTACACAGAGTAAACTTGACTTCGTCCATTAAAATGCATACTTGTATGTCGAATAATCCAAGACATAGAAGTGCTAATTGGACGTACATTAAAGAAGTAATTCTGCATTGGATTTGGATCACATGATCCACTGTTCAACGATAAGGATGGCACATCTATCTTAAACTTTTTGTGAATTAGATCTTGTCCATTTATAATGCACACTTTTGTGTTTATCTATCAGAACACAGAAGTGCTAAATTGGACGAAGAGGAAAAGCAGTATTTTAATAGCAAATATTTGATTTACACAAAATGTTTTGCTTTGAGGTTCTGCGACATAAGCACACACGTGGCCTTATAGTACTTGGTTTAAACTGTAAGGATTAAAGGATTTTCAACGTCACGAAATGATTATTAATAAAATATGATACAAGAAACGTTTCATTCTTTTTTAATTGTGTGAATGAGAAATAGAATGAAAGCGGGATGTCTAAATTTGTCATTTGAATTATGCATACTTTGTACCCAGGAGCGACTTCCGCTTCTACTTTCACATCTACATAATTGAAGGTTAGATTGAATATTCTCAGCGTGTATGTAAAGGACTATGATGGAAACCATTGGCTATGTTAAAAGTCAAGTTAATCTTACTTCTAAATATGTACTCGTTCCCTATTAAATGATTTATGTACCGCCTTAAACATGCATATGGTTGACGAGAGTAGGGACCTCTTTATTTAAAATACTATGTGGATGAGTTAACGTAACGTAATGTATCTACATTAGTTCACCCATGGACTAGCCGCTGCAAAACATGGCAGCTGTCAAAAAAAAATGGCAGTCCCATGTTGAACTGAAAACAAAACAGCTGGTTTTGACAATTTGGTTTTATTGAAATTGTGTCCCAATTTATAAATGATAATCGAAAATTATTGAAAACAATTAATTAATATGCCGAATCCATCTAAACAACAAATACTACGTCTTTATAAACATTTACTTCGATACGGAAACCAACTTTACCTTACTGACAAATCATACTTTCTAAGCAGAGTCCGAAAAGAATTCCGGTCAAATAAAGAACTCACGACTCAGGAAGATATTTTATTTGGTTTTAAGGTAAAAACGAAAGCTGAAACTAAAAGCAAACTGTACTGAATGTTTTCTTCCCTTTTTTAAGCGTGGTGAAACTTTATTAAAGAATGGCCGCATTGTATAAAACCACCCTCGTTCAAACTTTGCTACGAAATATCTTGGGTCCTAACAATAAATGCCTTACTAATCACTTTCAACATCGCTATAAAATGACTTTTGACTACTCACGCTACCCTAAGCTAGATGAATCCGAGCTGGAAGAAACGTTTGTTCGAGGAAGTGGACCAGGCGGTCAAGCCGTAAACAAGACTTCAAATTGTGTTATGCTTAGGCATATACCAACAAACATTGTAGTCAAATGTCACATCCACAGAAGCGCATACCGCAATAGGGAGGAGGCAAGGAAAATCTTATTAAACAAATTAGATCTTCTATACAATGGTGAGCAATCAATTGAGTCGCAACAAAAAGCAATCGATGGCAAAAAATCTGCCGAGAAGACCCGAAGGCAGAAAAAACTCGCTGAACTCAAGGAAAAATGGAAGGAACGTGAAAACCCAGGCGATGAATAAAAAAAAATTACAATACTTTTTTCAACTATTTTTTATTGGTTACCTGTTACCATGAACGAAAATCCGCAAACTGAGTGCGAGTTTCTTTTCGTTTCTTTGGCGGCCCACCTAATGAAGTCGAAGCCACACTTGAGCCTTTTGTCATTTCGTCTTTTATGCTATTCATGTCTAAATATTTGCCCACACCGTCTCTGAATACTTTTAATTTCTGATTCAAGCGTTTCTTCTTAGCAATCTCGGCGACTGATTGCACTTGTTTAGCTGCCTCCTCGGCTCGTTCACGAGCTAATTCATCCTCTGCTTCTTGAAAGGGATCAACAAATACTTGTGCCTTTTGAATTATTATATCGTCTATAGGGCGATCTTTGTTGTCCACCTCGATTTTTTCCATCTCATTTAGTGTGTCCATTCCTCCAACTAATTTGCCGAATATAGTGTGCTTGCCGTCTAAATGACGACAGGAACGGTATGTGATGAAGCTAAAAAATATTCAATTGAAGATTAGTGATAAGGTGGGGCCAGCAAGCTCTTACAATTGGGAGGAGTTTGTGTTGGGCCCAGAATTAGCCATGGATAAGATCCCCCTTCCCGTGTGGGAAAGATTCGGTCGGAATTCATCGTCAAACTTTTTGTCCCAAATAGAACTGCCACCTGTGCCGGTACTGGTTGGATCTCCACCTTGAATCTAAAACATAGACTCCTATCAACAAATAACAAAAACTTAAGTTAGAAAACAATTACCATGAAGTTGCGAATTGACCGGTGGAACTTGGTGTTATCATAGTATCCGTCCGAACAGTGCTTAATAAAGTTTTCACTTGCCTTAGGCACAGCATCACAGTATATTTCGAAATTGAGTGGACCGAAATTAGTCGTTATGCGCACGTAACCCTTCTTTTTAACCCGCTCATACTTCACAGTGTCATCGTCAATGATTGCTGCTTCGTGATTAGAAACTGGAACCATAGCAGTTGATGTAAAGCTAGCAGCCACAGCACCAGTTGAGTAATGAGCAGCGTTGAATCTGTCTACAAGTTTTTTTTCAGCTACTGCAGCTTCTTCCGCTGGCTGGTAGTCTTTTTCCAATTGCGCCAAGGTCTCTTTAGTTTCTAGGTTCATTGACTTGATTCTACCTTTGGATCCCATAACCTTTTCCGCGATTTCATCCTCAGACAAGACGCGTAAATTCTTCTTAATATGATGGAATTTAGAAATATCGAACTTCTCCAAGTGCTGGGGATCTTGAATCGTTATTAAATCCTTTCTTTGGAATGGCGTGTCGTCTACCAAGTCTTTCCAGTTTTTCGTTTTAATATTTAACTGTTCAACGGCTTCCCAGGAAAAGACATTTCCTGTGATAGACACCGCTACAATGTGAGAATTTTTGGTAAAGGGTTTAAAAAGTGCCGGACAGTGGAATTCACCGTCGGCATTTTTATGAAATTTCAGCGGGACCAAGGATTTTGCATCCTGCTGCTTTCCCGTGATGGGATTCACTTTGAACAACTTAAGAAAATCAACAATTGCTTGAAGCTCGAAAATATTTCCGTCTTTATCGCTGTAGGGAATTTCAAAGGGTATCATCGTAATGCAGCAGTGGTCATAGGGTAGTCTCTTAAATTTTATGTGTTCGTTTTCAGCGGATTCGTACTTTTTTCCTCCATACAACTCGGACCATTCGGTGTAGGTCAGGTACCTGTAAAATTAAGCATTTTAAATTACTTATTAAGATCTTGGTATTTATTTTTTACATTTTATCCTTTTGGTGCTGTCGTTTCCCCATGATGACGGTTAGTTAATTAGCAAAAGCAGACACAAAGTAATAATTTTTAACAATTGTAATTATATTATTTTAACGTTTTACGATATGATGTAGTACAAAAACAAAGGAAAATTTGTTTTCAATTTTATGACAACTTTGTTTTTATTGAATTTCAAATGGTTGCATTCAGTGATTAATTCTGGTTGTGAGCACGCCTTGCAGTTGACGTCGATTCGAGGACGGATCAGAATTTTCATCACACAACTAAGTAAATCATTTTAATAAGGAAAAAGTCCTGCAGAAATGACAAAATGTACCACTATTCGAAATCAGCTATAATTACCATTTTTTAAATTACATACATATATGTATTGCAATTGATATTGCCAGTTAAGCTGGAAATACACGATAGAACCGTTGTACCGATAGACCTACCTTGTGCCGACGTCGGCCCAACCCAAGGTACATATAATAAGGTAATATACTTGGCGCAATTATTTTGGTCTCGTTCTGCGCATCTGTCAAATTCTGGCAATATGGCCGACTTCTGTGATGACAAAGGCGGAAATATTTTGATTGCGATAGATTTTTGATTTGAAAAGTGATTGAACAAAGTTCAAAAGTGTTAAAATGCGTTGTGCTGTGTACGGGTGTTGTGTTAACAACGATAAAAGCAAAAATAAAATTGGAAATGAGGATATATCGTATCACTCGTTTCCAAAACAAAGTAAAATGTGCAAGCAGTGGGTTTTTTTGTGCCGCCGAAAAGACAAGTTTAATACAAAAACGGCGCGAATTTGTGGCAAACATTTTAAAAAAAGTGATTTTGTCATTAATCCATTGTACGAGCAATACGGAATAGTTCTGAAAACAACTAAAATTAAAGAAAATGCTGTTCCTTCACTTTTGCTACCATTGCAAAAGGATGAAGAAGTTACGAGCCCACGGGATTTACGGATTCAAAATAGACTTTTGATCCCAAGGTATGTGAAGAATAATTATTATAATCGTCATTTAGACTAATAAATCTAACTCGTTGTTTTTTATTTTAGTGTTGCACTAATTGTGCAAGACAAGGAGAACATAGAACTAGAAGTCCCCGCGGAGAATTTATTCCTACCAAAGCAATGTGATTGCTCCACACAAACTGATGCTTCCAAGGTAGACTGCGGTACACAAGTTAAACCATTAATGGTGGACTGTAGTACACAAACAGCTGAAATCATTCCTACATATTCTCAGTAAGTAGATGACTTATTAAATTAGTGTAATGAGAATTTCAACCGTTGTTTGTATTTTGCAGATTATTGGAGCAAATAGCAAAATTGAAAGCAGAAAACTGGAAGCAGCAACAAACTATTGACTCCGTTGGTCATATTTTTGCCAAGGGCCAATTAAGAAAATTGGAATGTCCTCAAAAACGTGCAAAATGGTCATCAGACGATATTGCTAACGCGATCGCAATACATGCAGCTGGGCCCCGAGCCTACCGATTGCTGTTGCGAAAACAATACCCTCTTCCAGCTGTGATAACACTTAAAAAGTGGTGCTCAAAATTAGAGGTATATCCGGGAATAGTCCAATCCGTTTTGAATATTATGAAGAACATCGATATGGAAGAAATCGACAGAATTTGTGTACTTTCATTTGACGAAATGAAAGTTAAAGAGAAAATTGTCTACGACAAACGGAAGGATGAAACTCTCAAAGCTGCAAAATACGTCCAAGTGGCAATGATAAGGGGCTTGTTTGGTAATTGGAAACAACCAATTTTCTACGATTTTGACCAACGGATGACCAAACAAATACTGTTTAGTATTATTCATCAATTGAGTGTGTGCGGTTTCAAAGTGTGTGCAATCGTCTGTGATCTCGGGGGAACGAATCAAGGTTTGCTGCGTGAACTTGAAATCACGGTTACAAAATCGTTTTTTCAAAACCCAACTGATGAGTCAAGGAAAGTGTATGTGTTCGCTGATGTGCCTCATCTCATGAAACTCATCCGGAACAACTTCATTGACAATGGTGGTTTCATTTTGGACGGGCAACTCATTTCCAAAGGAATCATTGAAGAGCTTATTTCGAAAACGAATGATAAGTCTGATTTAAGTATTGCTTATAAAATTTCACTAACCAATTTATATGTTAAAGGTGCAGAACGTCAGAAAGTGAAGCTTGCAACAAAACTTTTCTCGCACACGGTCTCTCAAGCTATTATGCGGGCTGGTAGTTTAGGGGAACTTAGTTCCGAAGGTTGGCTTAAGTGTTCCGTGTTTTTCAAACAGGTAATAATTCTTATTTCCTTAAAAATCAAGTGTTACATATGTACATCTTTACAATTTCAGGTGAATGATTGGTTCGACTGTCTCAACGTAAGAGTTCCTTACCAGGATAGTCGCGAACGAGTTCAAGGCGTTGGACTTTCAGAATCGCTCCAATTTGGAATTGTCGATGAGATGACTTCCGTTATGCTCAATATGAGAGTTAAAGGAAAACGAACCATGATGCCCTTCCAGAAAGGTAATGTTGAATTAACCAAGTTTTTCTTTGTTTTTACAATCTTACAATACTTATAGGCATTATCATGACGAATAATTCTCTAAAACTTCTGTACAACGACTTGAAGACTGAATACAATATTTCGTATTTACTGACATACAGACTCAACCAAGATGTTTTAGAGAATTTTTTCGGAACGATTCGATCCAAAGGTGGCCTGTATGATCATCCAAACCGTTTGGAATTTATGTATCGACTTCGGTCATACATACTTGGACGAAATGAAGGAAGTTTATCTATGAATGGTATGTTTTATTCTGTATATAACCATATATTCTTTAAATACAACACGTTCGAATTTACATCTTCCACAGGCAATTCTTTAGTAGATAATACACCCGATTTAGAAGGCATGGGCTATTTAAGTAGCACTCTACTGAAGGCACTTAATCCCGACTTCATAGCAACTGAAGAGCCGGCAGATGAGCTGGAATCCCTACAGTACGATGGACTGGAGCATTTAGCAGGATACATTTGCCACAGGATCAATAATCCAGATTTAGCTGTACAAAATACGCAGCAAGAGACATCGTTCACGTGGACAAATCAGCTGACGGAGGGATTTCTTCAAAAACCTAGAGATGAAATGATGGTGAATATGGAAAAGATGGAAGCAATTTTTAAAATTTTTAATAAAGATGATTTAATTTACTGTCGTAACTATTTAAAACAATTACTAAATTTGTCGAAAGACATACCGTCCGAAAGAAAAGTAAAAGAAATTTTCTTCCGGTCACGTATGTACTTTAGAATTAAGCATCTCAATAATAAAATAGAAGACAATTTGACAACAAGAAAAAGAAAAATGATAAAAACAATATTGTAAAATAGTAGAGTTAAGATAGTCTGTTTTGAATTTGTGATATTTTTTTGTAAACATAGAATCATTTTTATATTAACTTTTGTAATAAATAAAATATGTACTTATGTGTTCAAGAAATGGAATTCGTCTTTTTATGTTTTATTTTCTCATACACACACATATTATATTTGTGTCCAGATACCCCGACACCAAGTCGCAGACGATTGTTGTTTAAGAATCGCTATTAATCAATATTTATCATTATAAATGGATAAAAGTCTCCGCAAAGAATTCGAACTCAAGCAATTATATTAGCGTACAACATATGTAAACAAAAATTCATCACTCTCGGCAGCCATCTTGGATTTTTTCGGTGTTTATTTTTTTTGACACATGCGCAATATATTACCTTATTATCTGTACCGTGGGCCCAACCGTTCTATGCAGCACACACATTATACAATCTGCGTGCGCTTTATGTACAACCAGTCATTTTATTCAGTAATTTCCCAGAAATTCATGTGAAAATACTTTTTATGGTTGATTTAAGTGTGCGGAAGAAATTTGTTGTGATGTGTATGTTACTATATTCCTTTGAATGCACATCCCACAAACAGGGGAATAACCGATATAGGCACATAAAATCTGTTCAAAAATTATTTTCTTTAATTGAAAACATAATAACCCGCCACCAAAACACAACTGAAATCGGTACAAGAATTGTATGTGCGAATACACACCATACAACGTGCTTACAATCTGTCGCATGCGATATACATATACCGTACAATATCGGTACAACGGTCGGTTGTGTGAAAATACACGATACAATCGTCGCATACAACCGGTGTACGATGGTTGTATCGTGTATTTCCAGCTTAATAAGGAAAAAGTCCTGTAGAAATGACAAAATGTACCACTATCCGAAATCAGCTAAAATTCCCACTTTTTAAATTACATACGTATACATATTGCAATTGTTATTGCCTGTTTTATTGAATAATTATGTAGACACAGTGTTAAGTCTGATGTAAACAAGCATTATTCTAAGCTGTTTATATGTTGTCTTTACATAAGGTTTACATGTTCCACATGATGTGATTTGTAGTACAATTCTTATTAAGAGATTAAGTTGACAAAATAATATTATTCTAACTGAAAATCTTTACATTGGAATATTTTGAGGACCAGGTACATGAAAAATAATTAAAATATATAAATACGTTATACCAACTGATGTAAAAATTTGTTATTCGTAATTTCCGAATGAACAGATGTTACTGTCATTACTGTACCATTTCTGTCATTACTGTGACATGTTTTGTACTGCTAAACATGGTAAAAAAAAATTGTTGAAGGTGGTTCACTTAAGGCAAGGGGTCACATCTCTAGAAGTGACTTTTTTGTGCTCATCTATAGTGCTTAGTGCTCAGGTTTAATGCCTGAAATCGTATTTATATTCTATTGATTATAGTTTTTAATGAGGAGAATGATAAAGTAAATGTAAATGTGGTCTTAATGTGAAGGGCCCATGTAATCATTTGCAGTTTAGCCAACATTGAAATTATGGGTTTTCGCTATCAACAACCCCTATAAACGAGGCAAGATGAGCCGCAGTGCAGCCGCAGCCGGTTCGGTATTTGTGGGCATTAGAGTTTTCTCACTAGTCGGAGGCATTATTTGGACGGCAGCCATTTCGATTTGCATTTAGTGTGCCGTGGTGGTGAAGGAAGTTTTTGGAGTTTTTTTTTCTGTTAATTGAATTAGTTGCAGTAAAGGAGGTGAACGCAGTTCGTTGAAAAGTTTTCCCAAGAAGTTAAGAGTTCATATTCAACAATGTCATCATCATCAGCTTGCTACAAATGCAATCGCCCGGGTCATTACGCCCGCGACTGTAACTCCGGTTTGCGAGATGGACGCGACATGCGTCGTGGTGGAGTCGGTAATCGTGAAAAATGCTATAAATGCAACCAGACCGGACATTATGCCCGTGTTTGCCCCGAGGAGTCGGAGCGTTGCTACCGCTGCAACGGAATTGGTCACATTTCCAAAGACTGCACCCAAATGGATAATCCAACATGCTATAAATGCAACAAACTTGGCCACTGGGCCCGCAACTGCCCAGAACAGATGAACGACAATCGCTCTTCCAACTCGAGTTTATCGTGTTACAAGTGCAACAGAGCCGGCCACATTTCGAAGTATTGTCCGGATGCAACAAAAACTTGCTACAGCTGCGGTAAGAGTGGGCATCTGAGGCGCGAATGTGACGAGAAGGGTGGAAGGAACTAAATCGTTGGTCTTTTTGGTGGCAAGAGTGTTTTACCCGAAGTAGAACTTCGCCTTCTTTATATTATTGTACCCATTTCAAACAAATAACAAAAAAAATAAGAAAACCTAACTAAAAATATCACTGTGATTGTTTTTTAATTGCAAATTAAAAATACTGGAGCTGCTGATAGAAAAAAAAAAAAAAAGTACGTGTAGTTTCATTTCTGGTTATTTCTTCCGCTTTATTTTAGTATAACCAAGCCGGTTGTCTTCCGGATGCCCGACGCGTTGCGTGATTTTGCTCCCAGCGATTTTCTATTGTAGCGCAATTTCCCTAAATTTGATACAAATACAAAAAAGTAATGGCCATTCTTACTACTCCATCCTTCACAAGTACAGTCATCGCATCGCTGTACCACACTATTGTCCCCAATAGTTTTGTTGTTGGCCAAGAGGTGACAAGATATTTTTAATGTCAACGTATGGTGGAATTTCAACAAAGAAATTAAAATTTTTACATATTTCTACTTTCTACTAGGAAAATTTCAAAGACTGATGAAACTAAAATACAAAGACCACGCGGGAGCGGGATTTTGCCATTGCCGTTGCCGTCACGTTTACCAATTCTACATGTGTACACATGTTGTGAGGTCTGTGAAAACGTTTTAGTTCCGCTCCAATCGAATAAATTAAATAGTTTCGAGTAGTTCATATGGAAGATTTCATTTGCAGGTGAACTTGTAAGCCATGTTGTCTATTGTTTGGGCTATTATTGGACTACAGATGACGCTTGCATCAAATTTTAATTGTCACCGTAGTTTCCGTCAATTGAGGACGGTTTTTTTTTTTTTTTTTTCTTGAACATTTTATTTGCACTTTTGGTATGCTCCAAAAACATGTAGAAGCAATACTATAGGTAAATATAAATATTTTTATTGCAATACATTACAAAAATGAGGGGTTTAATCGTTATGGAAGCTATTGCGACTGTGCTAATATCATGTGTGTATGTACCTCCAAAAGCCGTTAGTTTTATATGCAAAGTCAGTGTTTTATTACGGCCACATAAAAATTAAATTTTGTGACCGCTTTACTTTTGATGTTGCTACCGTCCCATCCGGGGGGGGGCTTGTGCCTCAGCCCTCTCGAGTCAGATCGATCTTCAGGGAGCTGCCATCAGTGTCTCTCGTTGTGAAGTTTCATGACTTAACGTTCTCTAGAATCAAACAGATGCTCCAAATAGATTGCACAATTAGTTTCTTCAGGAAATTGCAGTGCCTGCTCTGATCAGATGCTCTCAAAATTATTTTTGTAATATTACAAACTGATTGCTTTGGTTGAGCAATAAATGAATGCAAAAATTTGAGTTTAGACCAAGCAAACAAGAATACTACAGCGTTGTGATTATACTTCCAAGTTGTTCAATCTTCAACACTAGCCTTCAGTATAAAGAACAACAGATTTCTTTCCCTATCAGCATGATTTACTTATTATGGGTTGTTATAGCCTTTTATTAGTTAAAGTACAGCGTTGTATCAAAGATAAAAATATCAAATTACTGCTCAACTTGAAATCGATCGCAACCGTTCTATTTCAATGGGGCGATGCTGTATATTGAAAAAGCATGTCAATACAAAAAATAAAAACATTGCATCGTGGGGCTTCCAATTTTTGGTGATATACGGGTTCGATGTCCAACTGATTGGAAATTAAACCCAATTGTAGGCTTACCCAATATTCCACAGCACGGTTTTTCTTTCCATTGTAATTACAGAAAATAAATGAAATGCAATAGTAATGATAATCCAATTAACGTAGTCTAATGTCTTATTTCTTTGGTACCTATTGTGTTGAGAGTTCCTAAGTTTAAAAACTGCACCAGCAGTTTTATAGCAATCAGCCCTTTGAGATTGCTTTATCTTTTCGTCGGGTTATTCCGAGGCATAGTCAAGTGTGTAGTTTTTTTTTATGGAAAAAGATTGCTTTGGCCTACCATGCGGATACTTACAGTTTGTCCTTAAACAAACAAAAAAAAGTAGATACAATCAAACTAAACCAGCAAAAGAACCAGCTGCCAACGATTATTAATAAAAATAAAACAAAATACATAACTTATTATGTAATTACATTATTATAAAACTTTATTTGAGTACATTTCTCTCTTGGACATGATATGGCATGCAGAATTTATTTTAAATTAAAAAAAGGTACCTAGTGCTGATTTGTGTGTGTGATAAAATCAAATTTTAAATAAAATAAATTAAGGTTGTCCTACTTAAGCACGTACGTAGAGTATAATCCATCATAATCTTTTCCCATTCTTACATTTCGCTATATACTTAGCCATACAAACAAATAAAAATACCTAAAACGAACTATGAACATAATAACAAAAAGTAAATATAAAATAAAAAACAAGAGAAAAGTTTTCTCTACACATTATCTAGTTAACAGGAGTTGGTTCTGAGTCAGAAATAAGGGATACGGTGAGTCCCTTCGGCACTAAGCTGTAAACATGCTGAAGATTGATTTCACAATTCATCTGTTTATCCATTTTTGCATCATCGTCATCATCATTGTCTTCCTCATCATCGCTGCTATTGACATCAATAGTATCCAACGCCGTGTCTGATACATGATATGCCAACTTTCTTCGGATGTGCTTGATCGGAAGGACTTCCGTTATTGCGGTGTTGAAATTGATGAGAATCTCGTCATCGGCAATATCACGTCTCCATCTTTGGGATTTTTTTTTCGTGGGACTCATGATTGGTGGTTTATAAGCGTCTGACATGGATGTGATATCCCTGGACAGCGTAGTTCCCAACCGACGTAGCATAGAAACAACTTTGCCATCTATTAGCGGTCTTTGGTATCGTCTGGGTTGGTATGGCAAATGTGACGAATCAGTTGATGTGTCATTGACTAGATGGTTAACATGGTTTCGCCTCATTGACTTCATTTTTGAAACATGCTTCTCTTTTTGCAGCAAAAGAGTTTTCAGGTACATATTGCGCCATTGCAAAATCTCACGACACCTTTTGCATTTGACGGTAATGAGCTTGGAATTCGAGCGACTGGCTACAACTTTCCGTAGAATAGTGCGTCCACATACACAACAAACGTGGAATGACTTTCGGCGATTTTTCTTTATCCGATGCCAGCTCAAGAAAGTGCGCTTAGAAAAATAATATCCGTTACGTTTTGTATTTGTCGAGAAGTGGCAAGCTCTCTTTGGCAATTGAAGGATATTCAAGTCTGGTTTATCCTGCATCTGGGGTCGAACTTGTGCGACTGGTTTTGTGCTATTTGTCATGTGTTTTGCTTCGGAAGGGGAAGATTTTTCCGACACCATGTTATTCATGTGGGATGAGCGAAATGTACCCGAAGGATTGTCGGCGTCGTTACTGTTTAGTGCCTGTAGAGAGTGCCAGTTAATGAGCCAATTGTTGCAGCTATAGCATAGATATTTGTCCTCATTCAAGGGCTGTAAGTGAAGTAAAATTATGATAAGTATTGGTGACAAAGGAGAATTCAAATAAAACAAATGTATTAATAGGAGGAATAAAGAATCGGTAAGACAGTCCATGGAAGAAGAAATAATGAGTAGGTAGTCCTAGTTCAGCAGCCACCCCTATAACCTAAGCTTACCTAGTCCCGGTTCTCATTTTATGTCTTTAGTTATGGATCATTTAAGACAATTGAACTAGATTTGAGAAATGGCAAATGCTGCCAACTTCATTTATAGAAATAATAACAGCAATTTACTGTTCAACTTCAAACAGCTGGCAGACAAGTGAGTTGTCTTCTAAAGTACAAAAGTTAAAATAAAATCGGAGCTTTACAGATATGTAATTAATATCTTGCAGTCTTGCACTTAATTTGCTCTTCGTTGCCGCAGAATTAAGATCGATAGTACCTACGACAACTTGAGTTGTGTCCAATAATAGGCGCATTTATGGATGCAAAAAATTCTTGATTCGTAAGCTTTCGTACCATTTGCCACCGCATGTGTTTGAAGCCTCTTTATTGCAAAATCTTAATACATAATCCATAAGATAACGACACACAAACGGAGGGTCCGGCATTTCCATTCCATTTCAATACTTTCACAGCCGATCGATTCATTCTAATTTCAGTTCCGCCAAAAAAAAGGGAGAAAACGATGAGAAAAACCAAACACACCTCATGCTACACGTACATACATACACCATCGGCAGCCGTTGATGTACACATGCAGTTATTATCATGAAACTGGGAAAAAAAGGAACGGATAATAAACCACCTGCCCGCTTGGCACTTCATCAGCTGGCGCTTATTAACACGGTGGTGCTTTAAAGGATATAGGCACAGTTACAGGCTGGCATAATGAACACCCTCCACAACAAGGTATGTATTTACATTAATTAATTCAAAATACATATCACCCGTGGTCTCTATGAGTGCGCGCGGAGAGTTAACCAAGAACCCATTGCCACTCAGAGCAGATGTAAAAACTAAGCACCATGTATGTAGATACTCTTTATCCTCTAATCATCGACGAGTGCCACTGTTTTAAGGCGCAATAATTCCCGATCTTTTTTTTTGTTGATACAATGAAGAAAACGTTTAGTTGTACCTCGATGAAGATCACAGATTCCTCATCTTCTTTTTGAATGGAACCAGGTGCAACAACCAGGTTATGCGACGTGAAAGAAATAAAAAAAAAAATAACGTAAGGAAAACATCTGCCGTCTGCTATTTTGTTTTGGTGAAGTTTTACAACTGCTGAGGACGACCAGACACTCAAAAAATCGCTTCTAGACAGCTGCGGGAAATTTACTTCACTCTCTTGCCCTGCCTTCATAAGTACAGCAACGAGGATTGAGGATATGTGAAAGTTTAAAGGTTATTGACCATCAGTTCAAATTTCTATTGACACATTTACATGCCGTACCCCTAAACCAATAACGCATTTCCTGCTTTTCGATTGGTGTCAAATTACTTGCCTTCAAGTGCAGGTTCCCACAGCGATTAACAAGGATCTGGGTTAACCGTAAAACGATAGGTCTACCTTATAGAGTTCTGTAGTTTCCGGTGGAATTTTTCCGAACGTGTAGTTCTTCGCGACTTGACCCAAAAAGAATGCATTTTGAATTGGTATCGAGATTCTCTTTAAGTGGGGGTGTTGGTGAGTTCAAGAATCCTGCAAAGAAACGAATCCTTTTTGCGACAGTATGGTGGTAGTACGTTTGGGGGTGGATGAGTCATTTTTGTGTGTGGTATACATATTTATAATCAACCTTATGTATTGATTTTTCCTAGAACTAAATATTTCTTGCTTAATCGCATGCATACCCTTACTCGTCTGATAAAGGACTTTATTAGGACCTGAGACTTACCTGAAACTTAAATCTCGCTTGAATTAACCGGACTATGTTCGGTCCACTGCGTGGTTCGTAGATGTTTATAGTTTGATTTGTGTGGCATCCACATATGATACAAGTCTTTTTATGGTACTCCGATGACTTTTCAGACATTATTATCCTCGACACAATTAAATAGAATAAGTTTAGGTTCTCCTCTTCTTGATAACACTTTGCACTTTATTTCAACAAAATTCAGAGTCTACACATTCCACTGAGTGAACAATCACAACACATAAGTCGCACACACAGTGTATCCTAAAACACAACGCAAAAATAGTTAAATCGGGCAGACGACGACGGTGTCGATTTAGCACAACACGTCCTATCTACAAAAATGTTAAACTTCGAATGATTGTGGTGCGGCCGGCTACGGCTCTCTCCTTTCGATTCGATTTCGTCCTGTGCAATGTTTACGTGTGTGTGTATGAATAATGGTGTACGCGGTGAGCACCGACCTTCTCTTTGCGTTTCGTTTTGAAACCGCACATGTGCACAGTTTCACATGGACATTGGTTTGCACACGGACCTAGGTGTGTATCCTTTAAATGCGAGCACATTTTTGATTGTGGTGAATATCTGAAGAGTCATGTGAATGGTGGTATAAAATTGAAAATGATTTAATACGAATTTTAGTAAAGCAAATGAAGATTGAAAGGGAAATAAGAAACCGCAAAATCGACAACCCGGATATAACGTCAGGATAGACAGTACAACTTCATGGTTATTAGAGATTTCGGCTACCTAAGCTTCTCTATAAACCCTGATAGGGACACCGGTGGAGAAATTAGGGAAGAAATTCTCCAAATGTTTTATTTTTTTGTTTGACCCTCAAAAATAGGTAGATACCTACCTGGCCCTGCTGTTGTGTTAGTGCGCAAACAAACGAAGCAATTTTTCTTTGCCTTTCGCGATTTTTCCATTAAAATCGATTTGCATCAGATTCAAATGTGCGTTGGATCGTACCATACATCTTAAAACTATACAATTTGAAATATTTCACTAAAGTTCCCCTAAATCTGTAGCTATCAATTCTTGGAGTAACTTTTGTTAGGGTCTCAATTCGATTCAACAAAACAAAATTAAAAACACACAAGAAAAAAAAAAATCGACAGATGGTCTCGTGTTTTAAATGGCACCAAGCAACAAAGGTGTGCGCAGACGTGCTGATACCGAAGGGTTTTGGGGTGTTTTTCATATTTTTTGTTTCCATTACTGGTTTTTGACTCCAGCAGTGTGTGGTGTAGACCAACTGCTCAATTTCAGGACAATCATACACAAAGGTATTTCCTCGTTGAACTTGTTCGCATGCCTTTTCGGATTGATGAGGCTAATTCGGAAGTAGGAACCACACATATTGCGTTATTAATTCGTTTACACGCGCATGTCGTTAGGCACCATGAAGCAGCATAACGAGCATACGTTTTGGGTTAAACCACAAGATGGAGACAGTTCTTTGGTTTATTTTTCCTTAAGAAAAATCGGTAACGTGTATAAGTACCTAGTAGGTACCTAAGTGTTAATGATTTTGTACCTGATACAGGTTAGCTGTATCTAGGTACTTAGCAATTAGGTCAACAAGAAGATACATAGATATTTTATGAGAGTTGTATGTAAGTAACGTTCTAAAAATGAACTTATCTGTGATGCGATCGATTGCTGTCCAGTATTTTTGGTTTTACCTAGCATTTTGTGATGCAAACTACCTCAAGTGCAAAGAGCTACTTCTTCGATTACTGATCACCAGGGTCGAATATGCTAGGAACCTTGCTAGATCACTGCCAGTTGCCATGCGATGATAAAGATTGAATCAGATTCTGTCGCATACATCGCTTGTCCAAACGGGTTGTTGACGAATAGGGCGCGAAATGTATCGTCAGTATGTTTGCATTAAGTCTCGTACTCAAAATCGGCATCTACTGTCTCGTGTTGCCTCGAACTATGAAGCGGAGATATTTAGTCGCTCGCTCCTGCACATATTTTATACGTCAATAAGCACCACAAGGTCGGGTGCCCGAGAAGTAGATGATTGTAGCTCTGAGCCCTCACGTAAAGTGGCGCTATAGTCTGGGGTGGACTTGGGCCTCAACCAACAAGCATCTCCAGCCAGTCCAATCTTAAGCTAAATTGGTTGGGGTCCCCTTCCACTTCAACTTGCATGCGCCACCTGTACTACGCCGTTCCTTGGGGGTAGATTCGAAGATTTAACGGGCCGGCGCATTGGTGTCCAGTCGCTGTACAACCCATAGAATTCATCGTTGTAAACGATCAGCTGAAAAGATGTTCTACGACTACCTCGTCCACCTGCATATTCAATTTTTGCTTTTTGCAGCAACAACACCTGAAATTATGCAATATTTTATGGGTATTTTTGTTGAATAATTTAATTTCTTACTGTACTACAATATTCCTTATCACTAGATGTCAATTTCAAAGGTACTTATTGAACAGAATTAAAGATCTAATTTATTCAAACTACCTTTTAATATGATATGCACACATTTTCCTTCATAAAGTCGGAAATTAAATTTGATTTGAAATGAATTTGACAGTCTATGATGCGAAGATTTTTCTCTTTCTTATCCAATTCATTCATCATTTGCAATAATATTTTTAAACCTATTCTATACAACAACCTAGTGTGTATTTATTCAACAGTTTGAGAGTCAGTGATTTAAGGGAAATTTGAGAGCAAAAATGACATTTGTGAGTAATTTTTTTTATTTTTTTTTTTTGAAAAAGCGTTTTAATTTTTTTTTTAATTTGTTGCAGCATATTATATTTTTGCTCATTTTTACATTCATTAACCCTTTTTAAACTATTTACTGCATCACTAATCCAATGCAATTTCTTTGTCTTACTTCATTCCGGTTTCCTTTATTCGTTTAAGTGGAACTTCCGCATTGGAGTACCTACCCTCTTACTGAAACAATCCTCCTTTCCTTTTGTTTTTGTTTAACAAGTTAATCATGACTTTGTATTCGCCATGAGTAGTTGTTTTGATTTTTAAATCATGATAATCGTTTAGTGCTTTTTAGCTATGGAGGAAAAGACCCATGTTAATACTAAGGGTGTAGGTAGGTACACAAGACCGGAACTGACGTTGACTGAGATATTCGTAAGATAGGGACTCGATTGTATCGCTATCAATCGTAGGTCAATAGAAGTTCTTTAGTAAGCTTGTTGAATGGAGTAGGTATTCGTTTTGAGTTAGAACGCGAGTAGCATGCATTCGTGGAACTGAAAACTATGTCTTATGCAAGCATAGTTGAGTGAACTTCAGCACGTGTCTTACAGATCGGACGCATCACCTTGTTTCAGAAGTAAAAACAAGATATATTTGGAGCTCAGATCTAAATGGCAATATTGGAGCAACATCAATGTTTCGGAAGAAAACATGATGACGAAAGAACCCTTAAAGAGCCCTCTGTCATACTCCGTGTACCCTAGGGACATGATCATGATCTTGAAGAGACTTTGGAATCGTTTTTCCAAATGTCTGGCCCTCCAACCGAGGTTTAAGTAAAGAGTTATCTCACTCGCCAGAGGGATATGATCATGATCACGCAGAAGCTTTAGGATCGAACAAGATATGTATGTATGTATACAAATTTGCAAAAGGTTTGTAAACTTTTTCGAAAAAGCCCTAGGTGGGCCTCACCAAAAGCGTTCACATTGATAAAAATGCATGGACTTCAACGGAGCGAACTAACCGCTTCAACATGCGGCCTTTCGATCGAGTCGATCTTGAGTATTCTGGTGCCACTTCTTCAGACCAAGTCTTTTCTGCTCTGGTATGTGCAAATGAATGAATGATTACTCTAGCCATCAAGCATGTTTCGTTGGAAATCAGAGCTGGTGGATTTGTTGTTTTTCTATTGCCGTATTGCTGTGTCAAACCTCTTCTTAATAACTGCTTCTTCCTTGACAGAATTTGAGTTCTGTTCTTGTCTACATTTATACGACTTCCTGGGTCTGGGTGACACGGTTTTCTTTGCCGTTTCGAAGAACCTTCGCTCCGGGGTTTGATACTGATACTGTTACACAATATCCTGTCTTAACTTATATCCTTACCCTATAATTTGCATACTTTCTCTAAAACTTCCCGAACATCACATTCACAACGAACTTCACTTTCTTCAATTCGACCCAAATTTAACAGCATCGCAGGTGGTACATGACTTCTACTCCACTTTCCAATTGATTGAATCCCATTTCAACTTTCCGAAGGGGTTGTTTTTCCTTCTTATCTGCGAATCCATCAAGATGCTTCAGAATTCAAGTCATATTGACGCAACAAATGTTTTCTCACGTTTATTCCATCGGTTAACCACCCCCCACGGATGAGAATCATTTGCTAAAATTGACGACAGAACTTCACCCTAATTCTGATTACATCAAACACCGGCTGACTTTATAATTACTTTACCTTCCCGGGCGCATCCCCACTGAGATTAAAACAGCATGCCCATACAGAACCCCTACGACTGAGAACCAGATTATTGCGAACGTTGAAGCTTTCCTTCCCATACGCGGGACGTCCATTTCGTTCGGTCGTCACCCTATTGGGAATTGGTGACAAGCACACCCCTGGTATATACCTATATCTACCTATGTCAGGCGCTATTATGAAATTTTCATGTCATGTACTTCGCCAAGGTGCACACACAAAAGATCCAGCCCCTTGGGAGTTCTAAAACCGAGTAGCATATAGTATGATTCTTTGAGGGTTGTTTTAATTCGGCATCGGCACCCTATTCTCTTCGACAAGGTCCTTTGATTTCCATACCAGCAAACAATGTTGGATGAAATTTGTGTGGTCCTGGTGAAAAACCAATTGAAGTGGTACTCTTTACGGTACTCTTTGGTAGCTTTTCAAAGTTAAGAGAGAACGCCCCAAGGAAACAAGAGCGCTTATGAGATGTTTGGCTGTGTTTCAAAATAGAAAAACATTCGGCTTAAGGTGGTGAAAGGATAAGCACGTTGCCGGAAACGTTTTTTAATGTTTTTAAAATCGCTTCGTTATAGTGCAATTGAAAGTTTTAAAATCGGTTAACAATTCATACGAGTTATTTTGAAAAAGCGGCGCTAACAGTGAAGTGATTTAAAATAGTTTTTGTGTGTGACAATCAAGTGTTTTCGATCAAAATATAATGTCCCGGAGAAAGCAGGCCAAGCCACGAGCCTTCCTAAAAGGTAAATTTGTCACTGATGAATGGCAAAATTACGGCGGTGGTGCTAACCATACATATTTAATCCAATTTCGAATTGCACCACATCCCCTTTGGAGCGTCTCTTTCAGAGCGCCCACCCACCCTAGTGGCTCTAACTTTGTACCTACTACATATACATTTACTCAGCTATCAGCAGAACTGTGTGCTCTGGTAACTATTACATTCAAACCGTTTTTCCCTGAAACATAGAAAACCCATCGTTGGTATTTCTCGTGGGAATTGACAATCCCGTGGGAGTTCCCTCTGAGGATTACTTCGTTTGGTTGCTTGGCTGCCCCAACAACACATTGCTCCAATGTTGTGCTGTTGTTAGCTTTCTATACCCAGTTGCCGTATGTACACAACACAACGTCAATAACGACGTCCCCGGTGCTAAGAGGGGACAGAACCTACCACCTACACAGCAACGCACGTAGTATCTGTCTATCCTGTTGACTGTGTACGTATATGCAAATACTAACGGCACTTGGAGTTTGCTTCGACGATGACAATTCGTTTGGGAAATCCTTTCTAATTTTTTTCTTTTTTATTATATATTTTAATCTTTTTTTATTTTTTTGTGCAAAAACTTAGACTAAGGTGCAAAAGATGTCCATGTTGATGTGTCCATGTGCATCCTCGTGGCTATATTTAATCATCAGATAATCCTTCAATTTTGGATTAATGTCCAGTTGTATGAAAGTAAAAAAAAAAAAAGGACTCTTGTGAACCATGGTAAAGTGAGATACACTTAGCCGCTTGTATGTTGGCTCGTAGGGAGCCATATCGTTGTAGAAGACCACCATCTATCGGATATTTATGGTTTTGTTACTAACTATACCGTTGAGGTCGTTTTCATTATTTTCGTGCGGCCAGGGAACATTTCTTTGCCACCACAATGCCGTGTGATGTATAAGCAGTCAGAGTTTCGAAAAATAATATATCGCTCATGGAACCCTGTATTATCATCTTCTTCAGTAGAGAAGGATGGCGCCACCTTCAAACATCCTGAAGAGCTGACTGAGTGCGAAATGCACCCGGGGGGGCTTTAAACAAAAATGAAAATCGCTTGCATACATATGGGCGCTTATAAACTGACTGTTACCCTCCTCTCGCACGATTCACACGTACAGAACAGGACACCGAGTTCCAACTAAATTTATTTTTGTTTCAGCTCTCCTGTATAGTAGAAGTGAGTGGGGCGAAGGTGGGGGGGGCATATGGGGAAGTGGTTGTCCTTTTTATGGCATTTGTGTTCACCCTTCCTTAGTGAGAGTGTGTTCCCGTAAACCATTTTTATGCGATTTGTATAGCCCCTTCCATGGACAAGTCTTCATATCATTGCGGTCGGTCTTGCCTTCAAATGTGGCATTGGGGGCAGCCGGTCAGTCAGTTTAGTTGTTGTTTTTGTTGGGTTTTGGCGGCGGTCGAGCGGGTGTTACCAAAAGGATAACGATTTTAAATCCTCCAGGTGTGATTTTAATGTGTCCTTACGTTTTGTATGTATGAGTTGCTGCTTGCTATTGTTTTTTTTTTTTTTTTTTAGTTAGATGGATATGCGGTTTTGTTATTAACGCAAGAGGTACACATATACTTACCTTCTATTCCATTATGACGTTCGCGCTTTGATGATAACTGCACATGAAATATTCAATTTAATTGGAATTTCTTGGCCTAATGTGGACGTGTGTCGACCGTTATTATGGTACACTAGTGAATAAAAAAAAAAAAAAAGGATTTCATTTGTGGTTGCAAAATATTTTAGCACGAGTGTATCGGGATCCTTTCGGTTAACTGTTACTTGCATAAGAAATTCCAATGACAAAATATTTAAAGTGAACTTCTTACGATAAAAGTATGAATTTGTATGTACATGCATGCTTGGGTCATTGATTTTATTTGCGCCTTGGGTCTATTTAGATGTTTCCATTGTAATTCTAGATAATAAGTGGATGTGGTATAGGAAACAACTGGTGGGGATGTACAGAAATCTATAGTTTTTCAAGGATTAACCACAATCGAGTGGTGCTCTATAAAATTAAAGGATTACCCACCCTCATTCAATAACGAAGTGAATGTGAACTGAATCGATTGTGTGGTAAAATTAGCTGAGATCCCATGTTCAATTGCGCAAGCGTCTTAACGTGAGCTTCCTTCACAGAGTTCTTCGTCCAAAAGGTGGTATAGTCCTCCAGTGTTTTATGTTTTGGACTCTGAAATTTTCTTGACATAACGTGCGTGTGAGGTAACTTAAGGCGACAGGTTCTGATACAGATTGGTTTTGAATGCTTGGGGCTTATAAAGAGAACGACTGTTTTAATAAATTCCACGGCTAAAGATAGACTTACCAAGTCTTGATATTTATAATCAGCATTCTGTCGTCAAAGACACTTAACGTTCAAGTGACCATGGGTCTAGAGATTCCAAGATTCGCTTGAAATGAGTTATTTTCTGTTTCCTTGTGAGAACACTCGCAGAGATGGTATATGACAGGGTCGGCACCTTCATTGACGAATTTGCCAGAGAAAACATCACCTTCAGAATTCTGTCGGAAAGTCAAAAATGCTAGATGAAATCAGCAAAGCCAATCGCAGATGCGAGACTCACGGTGTGTCAAGTCTCTACGCTGATCTGGCCTAAGCTAGATCGAAAACACCTTAATAGATTGGTTTTACTTAAACCAAAAAATCAAAGATCAGTATTGTCATCCTTACCTCATACTTTTCTGTAGATCTACATGCTACAAGGCTAAGCCTCTTTTCAAATGATTTTCGCAAAAGCTCCAGCGACGAGGAGGAAGAAGAATCAATACCTGGCCTGCCCAGTCCAAAAGAAATTTTCTTCAACTGGGAGCTCATTTCTTTGACGATCTCAGCGATCTTGACTTGCAGCTTCCAGTCGGAGCTCCCAAGTGGGTAGAGTAAAATAGGTCCTGTGGACTTTCCTTTGGTCTAAGTGCGTCTGCGCTCTAGTACCATACCTTATCTAACTCCCAAGACACAATAGAAGTGATTTGTGTTCTCGCTTAGTTGACAAAATAAATGGTGTCCGGTCCTAAAAACTCGGCTTCTGAAGCAGTTCTAATAAGGCCCTCACAATATTATTTCCTTACATGTCCCAACGACCAAGAAAATCACTGAATCTTGACCGAGTTGTGCCTAATTGTAGACTTTAAGTCATGAAGCAACGCAGAGTTATGGAACTTTAGTCAATCTGGTCAGATCTTAAGTCGATTTAGTTAGTCTAAGTTAAGCTTACAAAGTTAACACTGTACCAACACTCACATCACTTTCATCTTTTATTAAACTACAGCTGGTGATGACAATCTTATTGAGGAAGAACGCGGTCTACTCGCAATTGATCCAAAAGAGGAAATCATCTCTGACATTGATAGTGACATCGATGGAGAAGACAATTGTGGTAAGTTCATTAGATATTAGCATTTATTGCATAGACAATGTACGAGTATATGTGTGACCAAGGGCTCCTTGAAAGTTCTTAAACGGCATCATCAAATCCCAATAGATCGACGGTACGATAATAATTTTGGGGCTCATATTTTTGCATTGATAGAGTGAGATAAAACGACCAAGGAAGACCGACAGCATATTATGGAAATCCGAGAGGGAGCTCTAGATACATGCGTGTGCTTCAACACGTAATACTGTGAATGTCTCCATAGTGTGTGGGGGGAGACGAGGTGGTATCCTTTTGAAAGGAGGCAGCAGGAACAGAACAGAACAGACACAAACACTCAGGGCAGCCAATAAGTTGTACATAGATACATACGTACGTAATGGCATTTACTATGGGGCGCCGTATGCCCCAAATAAAGTTTGATGTGTCCATGTAGTCCCATACTCATACATTACACGAAATATTCCAGTGTGCGATGATTATGGCACATGGGTGTACAGTTCTCGGTGCCGTTTTCATGTACAGAGGTCCCAAGGGAAATCCACGATCCGAACATCATCATCAACAACAGTAGCAACAGCAACAGCAACAGCAGCAGTAGCATCAGCAGCAGTGGCAGTAGCAGTAGCTGAAGCTGCTTCTGAAGCCATACTATGTGGGATAATATACCTTTAGCGTCACCATGGTGTTCGAGTGGCAGCGGCTGCGACGGCGACGGCGGCGGCAGATGCTCCCTTTGAGTCGTGTAGGAGTTTGGGTGTCTATAGGAGATTCATACAACATAAAGCAACTTCGAAGGAAGGGTGTGCGGCAAGCATGGGTACGGTGTACACTTGTTCTCCCATAATATATGGGTCTCTCTAGCGTACTGTATAATGTTCTGATGGGAAATGAGGCCGTGATAACTTTGGGGATCCCGAAATTGTCTTTTCCCTTTGCTCGTATAGCTGTAGCATGGTATATAAATATACGTTTTTGCTTGTCGTCCTGGGAGCATCAATGGAAAGGAGAGAAAAAAAGAAAGAAAAAAAAATAGCGTATGGTACTTTCCTTATCCCAATACTTGAGCGCTCTTTGTGCTTTAAATCTCTAAACTCTCTTTCGTGTGTGTGTCAAGTTCACATCACAGCACAGTTTTTTGTTAAACGTGTTCTTCATAAAGTTTTACTCCTTTTCGCAGAGGATAAGGTGGGTGGGTGGGTGGACGATTCGTAAAAAGATGGTCGTGACCACAATAATTTGAAAGATTTGTCTATTAATGTTGGAGTGCGTAGGTTAAGGTATACGTAGGTGTAACTTAAGGAGTCAGGAGTAGAAAGGCACGGTATTAATATTTTTGAAGTGAGTGTCCAAGTGACATTTGTAATGTCCACTTTGTGATGTAAACAAAAAAAAAAGTTTCTTTAACTTCTCACAACGATTTTTAAAGCCGGATTTGATTCAGCCCTTAATCTCGTTTTAGACAGCAAGTAGGTACCCATCCTTGAAAGATTTATCTTATGAGATCTTTTCAGATGATCAAAACTACTGAACTTTAGAGCCAAGCTGGTAGATGTCCTCAGACCCATAGAAGCTCGAATTTAAGAGAGAGTTTTAAGAGGTCCTATGCCTGTCTACCGCATGATCTGTTTTGTATCCCATTGCGTCTTGTATTCTTTGGCTGTCTTGACCTTTAGTTCTGCATATGTTTGAGCCTTCAGATGAAAACTTTACTCGGAATCTTGACTCATTTTAGGCTTTCATTTGACTCAATAAGTCCGAAATAAATAAAAACAACCACTGACTCAACTGAATGTCTCAAAATCCTGCACCCCTCTTGAAAGTGAATAATAGCACATACACAAACATACACACACATTTTGTCCTTTGTGCTCGATGGCTTCGTCCTGTATGCGACACGATGACGACGTTCAGGGAATTTCTCAGAATCCGCCGGAGAGTAAAAATTTCGGTTTCTTTTATAGACAGTTTTCCATGTGCATGTTGGCCGGGTTGCTGCCTTTTGTGAAAGGTCGGACGGGAAAATAACAAGGGATGGTGGAGTGAAGAGCTCTGGAAGAATATGCTCCCAAATGCCTGTGTATCTCTGCCCTGTGTTCCTCTTTTTGCCAAAAAAAAAACAAAAAACCAAAAAATATAAGGAAGGATGCGAATCATTCACTCATTCGCTCGTGTATTGAGAGTGAGAGATTGGGGAGCAACCTTGGAGTTCGGAATATGGTGGCATAAAATCTATACGGGAGAATATCTATAAAGAAATGAGACTGTGATTCTCTGGGGACGCGGTAACCAAGGAGACGAATCGAATTAAGAGCACAGCAGCGAATTCCCCTGGGATCACAACCCGAGAATAACGAGTTTTTCCATTTCCATGGCCCCACTCGAGGACTTTTGGGATAAACCGATGCAGAGGATGGCTGAGCAGAGGGTTGCTGCGTTGTGAACGGCGACGACGTCGGTGATGGTTTTTGTTTTGGATTTCAAATGATAACAGAACCGGTTTTTGGCACTCGTGGTTATTTTTTTTTATTATTATTTTATTTTTTGGTGTGTTCCTTTGACGAGAGAGAGAGGATTTTTATTTTCATAACTGTGGGTGGGGGGCTGGCGGTTGCAGTGAAAGATATTGCACCGAATTTTATGCGAAACGAAATGAATACTTCGGGAATATTGGTGGCGGTAAATACCTTTCTGGAGTGACTATTTGTTTTGTGTTTTCTGCTGTGCGTCGCATAAAATCTCTTGAGAATTTCGTCAGTCTGAATTACCAGGCGGACAGGTGCGGCGAATAAGGATATTCACCTTGAACGAGTTCAAGTTTCTGTCTTAGAGGAATGAGTGGAAGAGAGAAGTTTATTATGAATGCTTAGAAAATTGAGGTGGTTAAGAAATCAGGAACCTCTGTGGGTGTAGTTCTAACCTAGACTAACAGTGGCCCACAGCTGGAACTGGATGATGAAGAGTTTTTACTTTGCATTCGATTTTGTGACTAACTTTCAGTTTGATGAACTTCTTTCATTGAATCAACCTTGACATGACTGACCAAATTTCCATTAGTCACTGAACTCGTTATGCATTTTCTAGATACGCCATTGGAAGATGTGTTAAAATTAACCTCGACAGGGACAATCAAATGCCAGTGGTGGGAGAATGGCTAGACAAAATCAAGAACCTAAACAGAATCAATAATGTCACCCTGGAGTGGGTGCAACGGCATCAGGAAGTGGCAGATAACAAGAAGTCCAATTCCTTGGACTAGAACCCTTTTGTGGGTGGGCATGCACATCATTCGAGAAAAATTGTGGAACGAAGAGATCTCAATGCTAAAGAGAGCTTCTACAATAAAATTAAGACAATACCCGCACTTGCCCTCGCGTAAGATGGCACACACAAGTAGAAGGGGATCTCAATCAATTTGAAATGCGTAATTGAAGCTAAGAATCGGGCTTACTGCAGAGCCTAGTTGATTGAGGCCTGGATTCAACCCGAACTGGAGGTTTAAAGCCTACCTTTACTAAAGTAAAAAAAAGTATACATATGCTAACAAGCTTCGGGAGGCCTATCAAATCTCTGACAAACCCTAAACTGAGTAACTTTAAGGCACATATCCTCTCTGTAACCGCTTTAGGTTTTAAGTTGCCTAAAGAAAAGTCAGCTTAACAAGGGGATACAAGTTTTTATCCCAGTCATCTCAGTCGTTGCATCTGGACTCTTCTGACTAGGTCAATGTCGCTGAACAGACCATACAGTCCGACGTTGTGTATCCTCCTGTACTCTCCATCTATGCAGACGGGACCGTAGATCATTCGACGAATTTTTCTCTAGTAACAACCATATCCATTCTTTTCAAAGTTCTTAAATCCATTTTCATTCATCTGTTCAGCTTTAACCAAACTGATTGAGGTGAATACACAAGCCCTTCTGACGATTTCTGAACAACTCTCCAAAGGAACTGAAATAACCAAACATATTTTGTGATCTTTCGTCAGGTTTAACCCTAACTATATGAAAAATTCCATCAATCATAAGCACAACTACTCCTCCACTAGCCGTAAATTTATGAATTACCCTTCCAAAGGTGAAAACTCCTTCTCGTACTCCCCAAATAAACGAATTAAAATGGCTTGTGGTTTCGCAGCTATGTGAAAGTCCCAGTTCAGCGACTATAACCAAAAAGGTAACGGCTATTGCAGCTAATACAGGATGCAAACCAAAATAATGCGCACAGCATTCACTTGATGACGAACCAGCCAAATAAGACATCACACAAAAGCGAACATCCATTGTGTCCCGCAAGGACGTGTTGAATAATCATCGCGCGCTATCCCCTTTCTAAACATTTTTTTTCATTCCGTAACCAGCACCACAAAGCACCACACTATACCCGATCAATCGACTGAAGCTCTATCTCGTTCTCTCTGTGCGAACACGTGAACCCACAAATATTCAAATTTCGATGAGGAATTCCCTAGCCGGAGGACAAGGATTATAGTCGCGCAGAGATGATGTTGATGAGTTGGAAGTCTACATCCACAATATACGACACTACGTCAAATGGCAACCAACCTTTTTCCGTTGCATGATGTGGTATCCTTTGCATCAAATGCTGAGCGCCTGGTAGATTGTGAATCGGACGGAGGATTCACCTCTAGAAATAAGAGTCCTCCCAACAGCAAGGTACCTCTGGTGGTGGTCGCATACATACATAAGCTTTTAGAATTGATAGGAAATCATCCCGAAAGATTTCCGCAAGCTGAAAGTGGGAGAAAGTGGGAGGATGTGGATGTGTTTTCTGTGTTCGGTGTTCCAAAGAAGAAAGGGAGTCAACGAGCACATGGTGGTCCCACGGGTAACATATTGTACGAAAAGTACTCGTTTGTTTTTGTAGGTTGTATTCTTCGAGAGAAGCTGTCTCTTAAGCACGGACAGTACGTCGTGTATTGAAAAGTCGTTGAAATCACGTGGTTCCTATGTCTCTTCGTGGTTCAGTTTCATGCGCAGTAACAAGAAGAGTACCTGTTTCATTGAAATTCTCTTTTATTTTCGGTTTTTATTTTTTTATATTTATTCCTTCTAAGGGATAACACTGAAACATTTGGAGTATTAGAGGAACTTATACATGTACACATACACCTTCGATGGTAGTCGCACCAGGACCAGCATAAGGCAGTGCATAGAAATATCTTTCATTTGGGGAAATATGGGACTCATGGGAATCAACTAATCAAAATTCGTTTCACCTGGGACCACTGCTGCTGCTACTGGAGTCTTTGTGTGAACGTATTGATTTTCTTCTTCTTCGCTGTGTCGTCGACATGTAGAGGCAATCTTTTCGAACAGTATTTGGGCATGTAGGAACCTTGGCTATTTAGAAGGGTTTTTGTGCACATCGAACGAGGACTGTTGGTGGCAATAAAGTGATCTTTTAAGAATGCTATGAAGTATTCTTTCTTTTAAGGACTTTCTAAAGAGTTTTTTTTACGGCTTAAAGTTGTGTAAGTTTTGTAGGTACAATGACGACCAGTTAATATCCTTATTTCAAATCGCCTTTTGAGACTAGGACACATTTAGCTTGTGTTTTTCTATTAATTCTCTTAAATTAAATCTTCATACGACCTAACTGACTTACTAAGATGGCCCTACAGTCCAAGATAGGTATATCTTAGCCTTTTTTAGTTATCAAGATCTTTAACTTAATACCTTAGCCCTTGTGTGCGAGGTCTTTCTTTTATGAGTCTTCGATTCGAAGCCGGAACGCTATTGTCTATTCGGTCTCAGCCGATTAATTCACACATTTTTGACAATTCATCCCCTCTTCGGCGTCGTATAGTAAGACAGAGATTATCAGGGTTTTTGCTTAGTGAAAGCTTTTGGGAGTTTAAATCGCAACAATCATGAGGCCACCAGCGACAGTCCAAGCTGTCAGGATCGTCCTCATATATTATTTCTTTTTCTGTCTGGATGTTGGAACACCACGCTGAAGCACACAGACACAAAAACAGGTCCATTGTACTACCAGTAGGTGCAACCCTTTTACTGTGTTTTCATCGTCTTTCTAAGAAAGTCGAGTAAGAGCTTCAGTGATAAGGAGCTAAGGTTACCAGCACTCATCACATGAGCTCCGATAATCTGCCACCTAATACGAGCGAAGGCAGGACAATCACATAGAAAGTGTTCCGCAAAATCGTCGCCCTCTCCACAAGTGTCACCGATAGTGGTGTCAGTTAAGCCTAACACGTTGAGATGTTTGACAAAGACGTATAGGTGCTGAGAGACAACAAGAATGCCGTATCCTGTAATAAGTTGGAAGTAGAGATTTTCAACAGATGATACCTCTGGCGTTAGGTTGAGAGTTTCACACGAACCTCTCAAGAGTAGTTTTAGAAATAGTCACATAACAGCTCATTGCCTTTTCTAAAACTTTTAGACAAATGTTGGTGATTTGAGGCCCAGGACAGCTCCATCAGCCTAGTTATTTCAGTCTAGATTTAGAGATGTTAATCCAAGTTAGGGCAACGTCCTTAACACAAAGTTTGCAGATCAATTGTGGATCAGTCTTCTTGAAGTGAAATTCACTTGCCCTAAAGCTGTCTAATTATTGGACGATAAGACCTTCAGAACAGATGTCCGGAGTTTCTTTGAGTCCTCCACCAGAGGAACGATGCAGTAGGGTATGATTGCGACTCAAGTGGCACGTGCATCAACCAACTTGACAAATGAAACCGAAGACAGCTGGCTGAAGACGCTGAGGCCCAGGTCTACATCGGGTTGTAGTGCGATAAGTAAGTTAAGCTTCAGAACTGATAGTGAGCTTGTCGCCCCTTCACTGGGCTCGTTGTGCAGCTAAGAGGATCAGAATTAGAACTATGGGCAAGAAATCTCATTGTTTTCCTACTAAAGTCTTAAATGTGTATCACCGATTCCTATTTGTTGAAGGCGTCTTGGGTCTGATATCAGTGCTTAACGCAGTAATTTTTGTCGCAACTTTTTGCACAGTAACATGGAAAGCCTCGTCCTCCCCCTCCTTCTTATGAAAATCACTGAGTCCACTTTGCAAAGTTTAACAATATGCCTATTCAGATCACCCTTATGTATCCCGTAGTCAGTCCAACCATGAAGTAGTTTTGACTTCTCTATTATAGATCTGGGAAGTCAACATGCTGCTTGATTCGTATCTGCTTGCTTATAAGACTCTTTTTCGCATTTGTGAGGGGACACCTATCGTTTCAAATTTCCATTATCGTCATCATCAACCCTTTCGACATACCTGGACTTGCGTGTCCTGCAGTGAGACATAATTTGTTGCAATTTTCAAGATGACGGATGACGCTTATGGTAGCTTTGGTGCTCAAGCAGATGCCGATTTGCTGAGTTTCAATTGTACTCTGCTGAGTAATACTTCTGATTGGAACTTTGAGACTGTTCTCCTGCTAGGTAGTCTTACTTTCATTTGTCCAAGGTTCACAAACCACATCTCCTGAAAATGGTTTCAAAATTGTTGGAACAAGTTGGAGTTCACAAGTGATCTGTCGATATTCTGCTGTTAAGATAACCCTTGTTTCTGTCTAACTTTCCTTTCCTTCTAAACCTTACCATTGGGTGCACAGCGGTATTCAACGTTTCAAAAAACCCCACAACCTTCTGTAAAGATTACAAATTAATGTACACCATCATCTCAATCTTTATCAATCTTTAAATCTCTCCTACATCATTCCTTTTCCTCCTTATTTTTCGTGGAGGGGGGGGCGACATTTTACCAATTTTTACCAAAATGATTGTCATTTGGAAATTGAAAAACCAAAAGGAAATTCAAATCAACTCAATTGCGCTTCTTGACTAATAAATGAACTTTCTAATTACCTCGCTGATTATTTTTGTACCACTCTTTCAGATGACTTTCATGGCAATGGGGGGCTCGAAGACGACACCAATGATATCCAGCACATGACACTGATTGACAAACCGCAACCCAAAGAAGACGACAACAAAAAGGCAGAACTATACCCCATCGAGGACGAAGAACACAGCTCTGACAGCTTTTATTCGGGTAAGTTCTCAAAACAAATACATACATATATACCCTTTACGTGTATAATTAGAAAAATTGATTTTGGTGGTTATTTTATTCGAAACGGTTGATGGGTCAATGAAATTCAGATGCTAGTCGAATTCAATTGCTCCATAAAACACCACCCTCGTCAATTCGAACTGCAAAAGCGAATACCACGATGAATAGCAATAAGCACAAACGTAGAATCGCACAATTGGCGTTCAGGGTGTTATATTCAACTGGCCACGACACTCCTGGGTGCCCTACACCTGAGTCGAGGGAGCCATTGCCACACTGCCTAACTGGCCTTTAAAAACCCAGCACAGCAATCAACACCAGCACACATTTCTTTGATATGAACCATACACAACACAGAACAGACAACAAAAAACAGAAAAAAAAAAAAAATCAAACTAAGGGAGGTTTCTTCTCTTGTACACGATTCGTGTTTTGAAGTTTTTTTTTTGTTGTTGTTTCGTCCTTCCTGGGTTTCCAACTGAGAAACAAAACAAACACCATCAGCGGCGTGTAGAGTCTGGAGTGTGATTTTTATTGTGGTTGGAGTACGGATTCAAGTCGACAGAAAGCGGACATGCAGAATAGTTAGACAGACCCTTGAACTCACTTTTTGCTCATGTACATATAACAGGAAGGGGACTCTATCGTGTATTTAAAAAGGAATCCTTAATCACATTCAAATGACATCAAAACAAATGAATTTAAGATTTGTTCTTCTTCTTAGTTGAAATGATGCTTTGGAGGAAGGCGGCATCGTGTATCTATGCATATGTGACCAAGTATTTAGTAGTTAACCTACAATTAATTATTTGTCTTGAAAGGTTGTCGGATGGAGTTTAGCCATAAATTATGCACCTTCTAAGCAAAGGACACTTTAAAAGGATTTCGTTAGAGTTTTCAAGTCAAGTTTGGTGTAGTACTTGTACATGTCCATATGAATGTATATCCTTGATGGCATCTTTCTGCTCTTTTCCTGCCATAGCCATCTACTTAAATGAGTTAAGCGGTGAATTTAAAGAGTTTTTATTCCCATTATTTGAATTACAGGCTCTACTAATCTTTGCCCCTGTTAGTACGATACGGCTCTCGATCCATGGAGGGTCTCTGCCTGAGAAATTGCAAGCATCTTTCCTCTTCTAGTCTGGGCACCCCTGTATCCAGTTCTAGCATCCGCGATAGCTTGGTCCTTAAAACGGAGGTTCGGTCTTTCTTGGCGTCTCGAAGCTCGGGAAGGAACGAATGTTCGATGTCGCCGGATACACTGGCTCGACGTGTTTTGGTTTTTTGGATTACACACCTTGATCATCCAGCCCTTGGCACCATATAGCCAAACCGAAGTAGAAGTGATTCCTTAGGGAAAGTCTTCGTTGATGATCTCCACCAGGAGGTCATATATGGGGTTGACTTTCACTTCGCATTCTCATGATTTCTCCTTACTGGAATCTGGTACAAGTTTCTGAATTGTACATTGTACCACGTGTTTTCCAGCATCACGCGGCACAGCTGTATCCTAAATTCAGCCATCGAGGAAGAAAGAGCAGGAATCAGACTAGTGTCAACAATCATACTATATCTGAAGGCTATTGAGAGCTTAAGCTGGGTAGTCGCAGGAAAAACGCTCAACAGTGTCATCGTCAGGTAATGGTGTCACTTGTGCTAAGCATCTGAAGATATCTAGCTAAAACGTAGCTCCTAAGTAGTCTGTAGCAGTTTTTTTTACTGAGAGATGGCAAGAACTCTTCTGATTTCTCAATGACACTGGGAAGCCTTAGAAGCATTCGGGATGCGACCCTCATGATGAACAAGCGGGTCATTTAAATTGGACAGCGTTAATGCCAGATTTACGTATGATCTTGTCTACAATGTGAATGCCTACGTCAATGTCGTTTGTCACTGTAGAGAGTCCTTTGTTAAAACTTGAAGCCTAAGACAGTAGCTTGTAGGCCTACCTGCCAAACCATTGTTTTCTCCAAAATCTTTGTTCATTTTGAGTTAAAATTTCCAACGTAAGTCATAAACTTTTATTTGATTATTATTACCCACTTAAGATGGAGAGAGCATAACTCACAAGCACACTGGTAACACTGGTAGTCTCGTTCATTATGCCTCTAGAAATGTTCACCGATATTTATCTTTATGGTCTCAAATTGTCCACATCTTGCCTCACATTTTCGTCAATTTCCATGTCATCTGAATATGAAATGCTCGCGCTTTAGCAATTACTGCTTCTGGTTGCCCTCATTTATCTGGTGTGGTTAATCACCATTGAGAGATGATTCTTTCTCAAGCCTGCGGTTCGTAACTGGTTTCGTTTCGAATATGTGGTCCAAGAAACACGCATTTTGGCAAAAACTACAGAGATTTTCATGTGACGAGTATGACCCCTTTTTTTTTGGTAGCAACACAGTACGGAAGAATCAGATTAAAGATTCTGACTTGGGAAACCGAAACACAAGTCTTGGTTCAGGACGATGTGAATCGGTATGATAATGACGACATTGTGTTACAAGTGACCTTTGGTCTGCAATAGCTGCTGCCGCTGAGAGAATATTTTAAGGTTTCTTTCGTGGATAGGGATTGGGAATGAAACTCCAAACTTCAAACTCCAAACAAGTGGAAAAGTCCCTCCCCTCCACTAGTCATTAAAATGTTCACTGCTGGCAGTGTAGTGGACATTTAAGGTGGCGCGGTAAGTCATGACAACTTTGCATCCCCCAGACAGAACGATGCAAAACCTCATAAATAATATTTTCTTTCCAAAGTGGAATGCAAAACCTTACTCAGGTGTAATGCACAATGCCTCCATCTTGCCAGTGAAGGAACAATGCCGCTGACCTATTCCTTTGGCTGAGTCTGTGGTGATAAACTTCTCCATATCCTGAGGTCTTTTCTTTTTTTTTTTTGTATTCAAAAGTTTGAATTCTAGTGTGGAAAACGATGCTGACACAAGGAAAACTATAGTACTTCTGTCAACGAAAGTGAGAATAACTTTAAAAACACTGAAGCTGGGGTAGGGCTGAGCACAACGAAAATCCAGCTCTTTGTGCCCTTTGGGGGTTGATGCTGCTGCTAATCCCAGTGGAGGCAAAGTCTAAGGTAAGTTAAGTGCACTGGGGTGAGAGTCATTTATTCATGCGGTCCTTTGGTTGCGCTGTTTTGAGGAACGAAGGAGTGCGAAAGGATTTTAGAAGTTTCCGTTTTGTTTTTTATTCTGTTTATGAAAGTTCTGACACCTTTCTTTTGTCAAATGATTTATCACAACTGTTTGTGTGGCCCTCTTGAAGAATTGGTTCCTTGATGTGCGTGTTGGGTCACATTCTATTTTAGTTACTGTTTTGTCCATCCGGCAGAAGGCAGAAGAATTTCCGATCAGGGCTTGAGAGGAAGTCATCTAATGCACGGTGAAACCATCACGCACACTAATCCCACACATAAATCGTTTCTGCGAACGCCTGGACGGAGATGCCACTGCCACTGCCATTCGGGATTTCTAATTAGTCGAACCCTAAATTTTGATGGAATTCCATTTAAAAGCAGCACAACTGCAAGGGAGGATGATGCCACATGGGGTGGGTGAGCGAAACCCATACCTCACGTGTAGGTTCAAACTCAGTTAATCCTTTCGAGAAAAGGGGTGGCTGGTGTGCAGGATACAACAGCACACAGGCCATGAATCGAAGAAAGTCACTTTGGTCGTCACAAGGATATGAAATTCCTCAGTGGGTACTGGGACTTCAGCTTCTGTAGCGAGCACACATTCGCACACATAGAAGAGCAGCAGACATAAGAAGAGGGAACATTATCAGTTGTAAGTAGTATAGGTACATTGTCGGGATTCCTTAGTGCTTCGGATCAACGACGACGTCGGTGGGTTATTCTCCTTAGTGCCATTTCACACATATTAAAAGTGAAAAGCACACATATTTGTGTGTTTGTTTGCTGGCTTGTGATGGGATTCGGTGTGTGCCACTATGAAATATATAAATGGGGAAAAGTGTGTACAACAAATTCCAATTGGATGTATCCTTTTGGGGCACTTTGAAGCATTATGGTACTCGAAGGAACAATTCCGTTCGGTCCCTCGGGACTGTGTGACTACAACTGTGTGTGCAAAAGAGTATTTCGAGTTTTCGCACACCGAAAATATGCGCACAGCAGTGTACCTACTCTTCTATACACACATACGAACAAATATACTTATTTGAGTGAATAATTTATAAAAATGATTGTAGTTACGTTCCATTCTGGTGCGCGCTGTTTTAAAATAGGTCATTTGGTTGTAAAAATGTAAACCCCTTCCGACTTCTATTGGTTGTTGTCACCTAGGACGACTCTTAATACCGAGTGCAAGTTAACATTGTTTTTGGGAATTTTTTTTCTAGATTTGTGCTTCACATTCTGTTAGTTAGGACCTCGACTGTACTTGCATTAAGATTTAGCCGGTAAGAGAGCATCTCAGAATGTCTATTGCATAAACCATTAGTCAAGCTGAAAGCAATAAGGGGGGGCATACTGGAAGTGGGCAAATGCCACTAAGTGTCATGTCACTGGGGACGAACAGCAGGAGGACATAATCCTTCTCTTTTGTACTAGTCAGAACTTCCCTTTAGAAAAGAGTAGATTTTAAGGACTTGGACTTTGGAAGTACATGCTGGTGGTCTGTAGGGTAAGACTGGGGAAACCTACATATATGGGAGAAGAATGTTCTTTAGCAAGAAAAGTGAATAAGTATCAGTTTGAGACGTTAAACAGGTTCAGCTTCAATGGTCCAATTAAACATGCGAAAGTTTGTTAACTCACTCAGACTAGAAAAAGAATCTGGGTTTTGATAAACTCCAAGCTTCTGGCATGTGAAGAGGAATTACTTACTACTTGATACGAGCAAAGGCAGAACAATCACATAGGAAGTGTTCGGTAGATTCGTCACCCTCCTTCTCCCTCTCCTTTGATGAGTTTAATGAGTTCTTGGATAAAAGTATTGTAGATATTGATGTCAGTTGTCGTGGCGAAAAGAGTGAAGTGAACCTGAGAAGGCCTCAAGGATCCACATTACTTTTGCCAGCATGTGCCAGTTTGTGACGATTTCAGCAAATGGTTTACGTTTATAGCGCTGATGCAACATACCGTCTGAGACAGGCACAGGATCTGTCCCGGCCTGTTGTTCTCTGAAAAATAAGCCTTGACCGATTACCGCCAGGGGCGGGCTACGGGAGAACGGAGGCATGCTCCCACTTGTACGGCTTTACCTGGCAGACGGAGGCAATGAAGGCTCCGTAACCTGTCCGTGACCGTGAATTATAACAATGGCCTCTAATGTGGGATCGCACTATGAACCTGAGATTAAAAATTCATTACACAGAGTTTCTCTCTATCGAAACAGACATTTTCTTCTCTTTTTCAAGAGTCGGATTTCTCCGCAGTTTTTCCATCATCGTCATTCCTCGTATCACGCTAGCATTTGTTTGTAAGATATTTGGCTAATCTTTTGGGTTTGAATCTTTTGGAAGCCCAAAATATCATTTCTCCTGCTAGCCAGCGACGGACACAACTGTCTTGTCTTTTTCTAGAGAAAACCAATCTTCTTGAAATGGTACCTGAGAGTTCAGCGCGTCATGCTTAGAACTTGTCTTTTGCTGAACCCGGCAGACATTTTAATCGTCATTTTGCCACTTCTTCTCAGATATTCGATCGGAGTCCACTTCCACTCATCGAATATGTCTTTCTCAATTCCTCTACCTCTAGGGCAGCAAAAGGTTCAGGAGCCAGAAACTCGGCATGTTTCGTTTCCTTCGATGCCTGCGTGTCCTTTGACACAAGCCAGTGTAAAGCCATTTTAAAGGACACAGTCATTAAGTTTTTGAACACATTCAATTGCCAGTGGTATGTTGCCTACGGCCTGCTCCGAGCGTCTGATCACTGCTCCAATTCCATTATGAGATTAAGAGTCTCATGCTCTAGCAACTGAGTTAGCCGGGTGTTGGTCGCCGTTGTTACATGACGTGCAACTGCGACAATGGCTTCGTCCTCCTCACCAAAGATAAGACTGACTCTAGCTTTGACGACAGGACAGAAGACATGTTTTTAACTTTTGAATATCATGGAATGGGAACTATTTCCATCGTAGTTCTGTTCATTTTCGGCACCAATGTTATGGACACTGACACTGTTCTAGTCAGAATTCTGCGTTTCCATGGAACTCAGTCTCCACTGAGGGTGACATTTATCCAGCTGCTCCTGTTGGCATTATTAGGCCACTATTACTTTTTTGTAGGTCAAGATAACATTTCGTCAACACACATGAAAAAGTAAAAAAAACCATAAAACAATCATAACACACACGTCCACGTACACTCCCCGAAGAACCAGTCCGACTAACCGCGTGTCTTGTCTTGTATCATTCGGGGAAGTCTTTATGGCAAATCTGATTTGACCGAAAGAAAAAAAAAAAAAAAAAAACTCAAATGGAACGTGCTACAGCGGCATGATTCTTTTCTTCTTAAAGCTACCGCACCACAAGACTTTTTTCCCGCTTTCGCAAATGTGAAATTACTTGGGCATCACAACCGAGGAGGCTACGCTCTAATAGTCGAGTTTCAGTTTTATAGCATTTTGATGAGATTATTTGCTTGCGGTAACGCAATAAGGGTTGACACACATCAACATCCGAATGTTCTCAATTAGACAAATGGAAGGCTTATGTGTTTTTTTTTTTTTTTTATTGTGCGGTAGAGAAATTCCCTGAACGTGTTTAAAGAGATGCATCGATGGATTGGACAGACAAGCTGAAGATTGACAGTGTCTGCTAAAGGTTTTTTTTTTTGTTAAGTGGCTGTCTTTATCTAAGGGCGGAATCATATACTCACAAGATACGGTTCCGTCAGACAATTCACCCTAAGTATGCGCTGAGAGGCATCTAGGGGTCATTAGTTATGTCAGAATCTTGACCACAGCGGTTTCCTCCTTCTCAGTTTGATTATATCAGTGTTGATGATTCGAAATCAAGAAAATTGAAAGGATGGCTCACCGGATTGTGTGTGGCTTATTAGAGCAGTTGCATTCGTGGCAGGTGCTGTTCCACCAAGTGATTTTGAAAAGCACGAAATAAAGTGTAAGCACGAGCAGTTTATCTACTTTAATCGTTGAGTGAGTATGACCACAACCACCTGCCATCATATTTAAATAGATTTTCAGCTTATTGATGTTGAATTGGGAAAGAGAAGAAGTCAAAGAAAAGAATTGGTGAAGCAGAGAGGTCTTACATAGGTGCCATGGTGTCGTAATTGCTTCTCAGTAAACTGATGAAGATTAATTGGATGGATTTGCTAGACACTTGTCAACCAAAAATTCGAGTACCTTGGGATCCTAATACAATTAAGGTGGACATAATTAATTGTAGTCTGAGAGGATGAATAAGCCGTGGATTCAGGATAGGATGTCTCCTTTTTTTTTTGATTTAAAATTCTCTCCTTTATCATTCGCCCATTCTCAGTTGGTGGCGCTTGACATGGCGGTATAAAATGTTGACGTTGACAAGGATATGCGAGGACAGTAGCCACTCATGACGCAGTCGAGTCGGGAGTTGACACATGTGTAGGTAGGTAGGTATATCTCTTGTCTTTTCGTTTAACTAAAGGAGAGAAGTCTGTATAAGCTCCAAAGGTAAAAGCTTGTTAATCCGTGGTCGACATGTGGGTTGCAGGAGGCCTACAATGTGAAGGACATGTCAGTGATGGTTTTTGATAAATATTGCACTCACCCTGAGTTTATACTTTACTTTTACTGTGCGCATTAATAATTCATCAGCTCTTACCCAAACCCTTTCTTGTAAAACTTGGTTGGTGTTGGTCGTACGAGTATAGCTACTGTCAGTAGAAAAAGCACTTGAAAAGGGTGTTGTTGGTTCTTTTTTTTTTGTTTTTCATTTGATTGTCAATCTCCGTCTATCAGTCAAATGTAATTAATCTGTTAATCACATATAACAAGAGCGTGTGGATTTTTTTCCCCAAATCTTTGTCAACGTTTTGTGATGATAATATACTCGAGAGAATTCAAGATTTTAAAGTCATGTTTGAATTTTTGCTTTTCCTCTAAAATCAGACGCGTTGACAGTCATTAAAAAAAAAAGAAGAAGAAAACCCACCCCTGAAGTGACTTATTTGATAATGGTTTCACTCCCACCTAACCTTTGTTTTGACAGGGCTAGGAAAAAGGTCAGAGGGAAATCTGAATGAGTGACACGGGAGCACCTCAATCAGTGTGATGGAAAAACGAAACAAATTAACAAATTATAATCGTTTGCTTTTTGATTCATGGCATTGAGTTTGGATGAGATGTTAGATAAGTTTATAAAAAATACATCGAGACTAATTATGGGGAAAGGACAGAAAGTTGTTCCATGCCAGTCTATTTAGATTGTTTTCCTTTCGCAATAGGGTGGGTTTTGTTTGGAAGCTGAGTTGCGGAGGAGTAGCGAAAATAGATATGAATTGGACAGGTAAGCACGCGCCAGCGTTAGATTGAGGGGCCAGCTTTACCAGCTAGTATGAACCAGTGCCTCAACCAAATATTCACTCCTGTTTACCAGGTCCGAAACAGGAACTGTCACTGGTCGATCACTCAATACTGCCCCCTCTAGCACTCATCAAATCTAGCACAGCACTTGACGTTCAAAGACAAGCTGACAACAAGAGGTGGAGCCCACTCTCATCATGCCTCATCTCCAGAAAACTCTAGACACAAATTAACAAAACAAAAACAGGACACATTCTTGCGCTAAAAGGAACTTAACGCCTTTCCTAGGGATTATCACAGACCACAACTTACTGGCGGCCCACCTTAGAAAAATGCGTTTAAGCACAGATGACTTATACAGAGATAACCTATATAGAACAAGTATTAGTGAATACTTTAATATTTTAACAACCTGGGCGACCTGTCCAAGAAATCGCAAAAAACCATTATAATATTTGGGATGGTTCAGGAAGGCCGAACGATCACCAAAAAACTAACACATCTTTCTTTTTTGTCTTGTCTTCCAGACTGTACATTCCACGTTAAAGGAACACAATGGATCCGAAGAGTTACGAGTGAACCTATTATCTACTTACCTACTCCACCCGGTCCTTAGCTAACTGTCTTGTGTTGAGGTCTCCTTCTACCTGTGCTTGCCACCTAATGCGAGGTCTTCATTTATTGCGTTGCGTCTCCTGGTTCGAAGCCTTGCCGATTGGAGTGTTGGCGTCGAGGAGCTTTACATATCCATAGTCATCTGTATAGTCTACTGTTCATTTATGTATGTAGTTCGCCGTTGAATCGTTTCCTTCAATGCAAACGAGAACAATCAAGTACCTATATCTTTATCCGACTTCCATAGAGTCCATACTTCTGCGCCATAAAGTAGAACTGAGATGATTAGGATATTCTACAGAGCTTCCTTAGTTGTTCGGGATAGCACCTTGCTACTCAATAGATCCTCTCAGCCCAAAAAGCAGCGACTGGCAAGAGTTATTCTTCGTTTGATTTCTGATGAGATGTTGTTGTTAAAAGTATCTAATAGCAGAGCCAAGGTAGACAACATTTTTTACTTCTTTGACGTTCTGTTCAATTCGTGTTGACAGCAAATACTTGGTTTTGCCGTCGTTCACCGCTAATCGTATTTTGACCATTTCTGGTTTAATACTCGTGAACCTGCCGGAGACAACTCACGGAATTCTGCCAATGATGTCAATATCATCGACGTACGCAAGCTATTGTACAGACTTTTGAAAGATTGTGCCTCTTGTGTTGGCGTCTGAGTAGTAGCTGTAGACTGTAGCTCTACAAATCCTGACGGAATGATAAGGTCTTTTACAACGAAGTTGTCCCAATCGAAGAGCTTGCTGTCACCCACCCAGAGAAGTTGCTTAACTTCCTGACTTCTTCTGGAGTGGAACAACTCATCCAGAAAAAATATCTAATAGGATTCTGAAGAGAAACCGCAGTGCCAACGAATGTAAACAATCCTCTTGAACACACATAATATACCAACAACATCGTACCACTCCTCATTACCCAACTCAACATGCTTTCAAAATCTTTTCCAGACTTTAACAACTCAAATTCAGCTTCTAGTTCTCTAAAAATTAGTTTCATAAACTTCTTGTACTTTATAACACTGATAAATAAAAATACAAACACATTGAAAGTAACGGTCTTATTATTTTTTCCATAAACTTGCCCCCCCGCCCTCTCATTTGATGTTTATTTCAGGTCCATACATGCTCTAGAGGCCAAGATATAAAGAAATTCATCCAACCACCCATGACGTAGTTCGGTGGCAAATTTTCGAATTTTAAATTTTCGTCTAAATTTTTTTCTGAAGTACTAGGCGCCCAGAAATTTTAGTAGGTATACCCTTCAGTTTTTTGCTGTTAATTTTTTTTTTGTTTTCTTTGAAAGGGCAGTAAGGGATAACGGGAGAGAAAATATATGTATGCAGTCTTGTGCTCCCAAGGTTGTTCTACAAAATGGCGTTCTCAAAAATTCGGTAACATGTATTGTTATGAGCTGACATGTTAAAACATGAAAAAATTCGTGACTATGCCTTTGCATCCTCTCTAAAGGGGATTAGGAGTGGAGGGAAAGAAAATATTTAAATGTAGTCTTATGCTCCCAAGGTTGCTCTACAAGATGCCGACTTCCAAATTTCCATAATATGTACTGTTATGAGCTGACATGTCAAAACATGAAAAAAAAAACATGAACAATTTTCAGAAATGAAAAGACAGTGGTTTCCAGTTTTTGACAATAATTTATTTCTCATCGTTCTGGGCACAATTTTTTTTGGTTTTCCCTAAAATCTAGTGGTCCAGGAGCAAAGAGGGATCAGGAATGTGTTGAGAGCACAAATGGGTGATTCAGTTGAGTTTCTTCTTGAGCTGGAAGCGTTTTTCTGATGAGCGCAGCTTGGTGTTTCTGATGGATGATTTCTGCAGTTGAATCGAAGTCATTGTCTTATTTAAGTGGAGTGGGAGTAATTGATGGCATCTGTCTGGTGGGACTTCCTCACTCCATGCAGGTCGGTAAACAAATCTTTGATAACCCGTCTGTCACATGGTCGGTAAGCCACCTAGCTAAGGTTCGAATTCCAGTGAAAACCAAACAATTCTTTTTCATCATCGCTGTGGAAGAGATGTGAAAAGAGATCTTGAAGCAGTTTTGCTTGAGGCACAGCTTTGATTTGCCTACCCAAAGTTGTTGCTATTAATGAGGCTCTGGGTGTAACCCAGTTGAGTGTTGTCTCTTTTCTCTGGCAACAGATATATTCAATGTGACAATATGAAGACTCAAGGCTTATACATCCTCGCTTCATCACATATCTGAGCTGGTCTTTGTGCAACTGTAGCTCTGCCGGTGTACCTGAAGCTATATGGCGATTCGACAGATTAAGACTGTTAATCAGTTGAAAGAGGCTCATCGATTTCGTTCAAATTGAGTAGGTGATCTTCAGCTGGAAAATTTTCGGAAGCTTTTCTGTTAACTTATATTTCCTTCTTATAATATCAGCTCTACTTATTTGCTCATTGCTTCACTTATTCAGAAGGTATTTCAAAGCCCAAATCGAGGATTTACGTCTGCAGAAACACTTCATTGGACAGAACTATCTAAACAAGAAATTGAACAGTACAAATTTAAGAATCAGGATTAGTCAATGCCTCTTCACAGCCTCATTCGAGAGTCTTTTTATAGTCTATCTTAGTCCATGGTCTTTCAGAACGCTGTCGGGCCATAAAGTAGGCGTTAGCTAGAAAATTAGCCACGTAGAATGTTGTCCGAAAAGATTATTGTAAGTAAAATCGTCCAGAAATGGTTTTATAGGTATCTAAAATAGTTTTCGATAGGTAACTCCAGCAGTTCTCCAACTTTGGTGATCAGTTGTCAGTTGAAGTTAAATCACTTTTGTATTGAGTTTTAAATCCATTCCTTAACATGAAGGACTTCTTTCAGTACAAACTTGATATGTTACGCAAGCAGAACACTATTGTGGTCGATTCGACCTTGAGAATACCCTGAAAGATCCACTTATTCTTCCAAGTAAATGCGTGTTAATGACAAAGATTTGACATCAAATGAGTTCTTCGTTCCACATCAACTAATAGAGTCTTTAAGCCCCTGCAAGCCCATAGTTATCACCCATCCAAACATTCTTTCGTCATCAATCATGATCTCACTGACGTCCTGCACTACCTTTCCTCCGCACAAAATCAAAAGACTTCTTCCATAGAGCGAGCCAAGAGCGAACTGAAAATCTACACCATCATTTACTTTCCTCTCAACACGCACACATTTGTACGAAGATCGAATCCCATTCGTTGGTTTACCACCAATTCGAAATCCTCACACTACTCTTGTTCGTGTAGATAAAGCACCCTAGTTCTCTTCTCTTATATACTTAACAGCACGCATGACTAAACCAGACTCCACCTTCTGCTGGCATTGTGTGTGTACGGGGCGTGTTCAACGTTCATGGGTCTTCCACTTGCCACTTTTTAACATTCGTTGACAGCCGGAACATTGTTTGCAACTTAACTCGTTTTCTGTTTTTTTTTTGTCCAAAAATAGCCGCAGGTTTTTAACAGCCATAGCAGATAGTAGGTAGCCCTAGCCCCCTTTCCCTTGCAACACGATGTGAAAGTTTGAATTTTCTCTTGGATGTAGATTTTTTAAGTGGACACTCGTAGCTCGTTCCGGTATTTCTCACAAAACTTCCATAAAGCTTTTCATTGTCACTTCCTAACCTACCCATCCACCCGGTTTGCTGTTGCTGACTAGCTGTCGACATGGTGCATGCATAAATAGTGAACGAGTCCGGAGTTTTTGCAGTCCTGACCGGTGGTGTTCTTTCGATTTAATTTCCGATCCATTAGCATCGATGCATGTTGCCGGGGCCGAGGGGTGAAAAATACATAGATAAACCTTTAGCTCGTAGGTATCCTTGGACCGGAAAAATGAACACTCTCCTGTCAGTTGGTGGATGGTTGGAGGCAGTTCCGTAATGGACTGTTGCGGGTGGACAATTAAAAGTTAATGCTTTTTACCTGTCATGTGTCCTCAACGATTTTTGAAAAACATTTCCAACCCATCTGCTGTGATACAGTAAATGTGTACCTATGCAAGGAAGGGAATACAATTTTTGAATATTTAGTGTGTATAATGAAATATCCATCCACTGGCTCATCAAACATTAAAATCATTAAATTTGGGTTAGATTTTTTGATTTCTAATAGTCTTGCACATTTAGCCCACTGCATTGACAGTCAGTGATAAAAGTCATATTGACAGTTGTCAATTTAATTGGTAAAACAAATACACAAACCGCAAAGTGTCAACAACGGTCTAATTAAAATTGACAAGAGACACTTTTTTCGTCTTATGTGTCAGTGAGTCCATTTGAAAAATCTAAAATGCCTACGCTGCGAGGGTGGGGAACAACAACTCCCAAACGTTGACGTCGCACTGTACATAAGCGCCTCATTCACACTCGCTTATGCTCCGCCCAAATTCACACCGAGGTCCCAGTCAGCTCACACCTACACTTCGAGCTCAGCCCTCGGTCGCATAAATTACGATACCACTGGCCAACGATATAAAGGCGCTGAATCTGGTACCCAGACAAGTCTATATATCACGCTTGGCTGTGTTGTATATATTTAACCATTCCCACAGCACGACTTAAAGTGCCTTGGGATGAAGTGGATATTGGCTGCCTCGGTAGTAGGTATATAGGTTTCTGTTTCAACCGCCCAGCTCATGCTCCATTGCGGACCCAGTTCCGCATGGTTGAATCCCAATCCATCAGTTGTGTTTTACACACAGAAAACTGGTTTAGGCGCCTCGCTCTCTGAATGCTCCGCTGCTTGTACACAAGAAGGCGGCGGCTCAGGCTTTACCGAGACTCTTTATTCGAATCTACACAGTAGGTACACTCGAATACATTTACGTTTAATTTTGATCGCATTCGGTGCCAGCAGTTATTCTTTGGTGCTCGACAAATTTGGACGTGTTTCCTGTTGGGGGACATTCGTACGCGCTCCTTGGGGTCCTTTCGGATGAATTAATTTATCTTTAAGGCGACAATAAGACAATAGGGATTTTTTTTCTGTGTTGTTGTGTTGTGGAAAAAAAAAGAAAGAAAGAAAAGGATCAAGTGTGTGTTATAAATAAAATTTGAAATAGATACATTCTAAAGTGAGAATGGAGGTCCTTAAAGATTGTTTTCTATTTAAATTTAAACTGTTTTAAATTGTATTGTGTTAATTACTTGACTGTGTTGTATAATTGTTGCATTACAAGGCAAAGGTTTTGTGATGATGGCTTTAAAAATGCTGTATCGCGGCCCAAGTTCTAGGCTGGAAAATTTAATTGAAAAGATACAAGCTACTAAAGAAGTGAACTCAGGTATGATTTGTTTCGTGAATAATTGAGAATAATTTCATACAAGAATTGTAAGTTTATACCTAGGCTGATTGCGTTAGGCGAAGACGTGTCCGTTTTATTTTATAAACTGAAATTTCGGTCCAAAAATTGACATTAAACATTTTTCATTCGAAATTTATATGCAATTGCTAGCAAAATTGGTTTGCAGTTGGCAGGTTATTAAAGCGAACATACTTTTTGACGAGTTCAGGGTGTCATTTTGCTACAAAAAATGGGTGTATCCAAGGCTTAACAAACCAACAAACACTTTAGTACCTACCTAAAATTTTTGGAATTTTTTTCCATACGTAACAACCACTTATAGGTAAGCCTGCGGCTGCGAAGCCAGGCTCTTCTAATTTTTTGACACGAAATAAATACTGTGTAGGTTTGACATTTCTAAACTTAAATATGATACAATGCATACGTACATATGTACATCCATGTTTGGATGCCACATTAACCCGAGTAGTGCTGGAATTAACTCGTAGGGATTTTAGATTGGACTTATAACACACATGACATTATTCTATAATTGTACTGACCGTACGGTCACGTTGGCACATTCCGGGTTAAGTCGGCACTTAGCTGCAAATTAAGGTGACAAGGCACATAAGAATTCTGAAGAGAAACCGGAGTGGCAAGGGCTGTGAACAACCCTAGCGAACAAATATAACATAATTGCTTCATTTTCCGATGCTTTTAGTTGCTTTGACTTGCAAATATTTGGCAAGACAGCCCGTAGATGGCCAAGGCCTGGCTTTTCGCAGTCATTTTTCGCACGAATTGAACGAACCTACAGTTTTTATTGCCGACTTCGAGCGGATTGAGAAGCTTTTTCATGTAAAAATCATGATCTGTCGAGAGATGGTTAGTTGTGTTGACTCGCATCTGTATCGGTTCGATCGGTTCGCTTAGCAATCCAACGCACTTTCGACTGAATCACAGTTGTCTTGACTTAATGATTAAAACAAAGTGACTGTGTTGCACTTTTTCATTCTAGAAGAATAGGTAGGTATAAAAATCACAATAAATGTGGCCCATTAAATTCATGTTGTTTTGGATCGTTTCAAGTCCGCAATTTTCCATATAAATGCTCGTGTTCCCCAAGGCTCTGTTTTGTACATGACGCTATTCCTCATTTTTATGATCTCTTGTCTGTTACTTCTTATCCGATCCATTCCTTCGTTGATAACAGTACCCCCAGTTTCTCATATTCGTTCCCTAACTCACGTCTCTGCTCTTCGGATGTAGAAAAGACCTTCTGTCACTAAAGCGAAATATCTAACAATTTAACAATTTAACCAAGAGAGACGTAAAAAATCCAACAACTGTGGTCTGTTTCCCCATATTTCTTGAAGTTAGGTGCTAAGGATGGTACTACAGTTCGGGGTGAACTGGGGCCTCAACTACCAAGCAGAGTTAGTTGAGGTCATCATTCACTTGTTTACGCCATTAGAGATGATGTCGTTCTCTTTTGCGTAGTCCCTCGGTGGTAGAATCAAAGATTCTTCGGTCTAAACCATTCATCCGTTTTACATGACCTAGCCATTTAAATCATTTTACACTTATATTTTTGATAAGGTGTCGCTGTATGGCTCGTAGCAGAAGCTGGGCATTCACAGATTAAGTGTAAAGCAGTATCGTTCGCCCCAAGACAGCACTCACCTAGGCTCGAGCTTCTTATACCCACGGTTTTAAGACGGACGTTTAAGGGGTCAAAGCCAGCGATGACGACAATTCAAGTCTGTTTAGCCCGTGCAAATACTTAGACCTGCCCTGCATGAATTCGATATCTCGCAGTGTTAAAGACGTAGCAACTGAGTCATTCCACAAATGTGAGCAGCAGCGTATAGAAGGTTGAGAGTCTGTAGAGACGGCTGCTGAGCCTTTCCTTGCAAGAGCATCAATGTCACCTTTTCCTGGATTCCTGGATGCTCACGAACTGAGTTGCATCACTGCCTCTGTTTTGGAGTTAATCATTACAGCAGAACAGGCCTCGATAGTTGGCTCTCTGGGCTGATGTATTAGGTTTCACCCATAACTCTTTTTCCTTAAAAAGATATTCGCTGTCACTCATTAAATATGGATAATTAATGTCGCCGCTCACAAATTAGTGAATTTCGCGTTAAAATACACGATTTCGGCGTCAGTTGGTGGGTTTCACCATTTTAAAACCTTGAAATCGCGTGCAGTTTGTGGCAAGTACTACCGATTTCTTGAAACTGCTCTCCTGTTTCCTTCGCTCCCTACATGAAAAAAAGGGAATTCATCACTGTCTGACACCTCTGGTAGGTCCTTCCTACGCTATGCATTGTGAATGTTGTTAAACTTGTTGTAGCTGGCTTACAATTGAATTGGATGGAGAGGCTTGTTGGTCATCAAAATCTGACTGCAAAACCTTTTTAAAGGTTTCTGCAGTCAGTTATCGTTTATTGATAGTCGTTCTTAAACTGGAGCTCAAAATGGGTTAAAGGAAACGTAGGCATCACAGGAAATCACTTAAAAATGAAAGCTTTAATCATTTTTGGAACTGAACAAGATAACTTCACCCACTACCAAAGAAAAATAGTTTTTGTGGACGATGTTGTAGAGATAGCTTGACTATATCAGATGTCCTTTGGTATGCGCCTACGTTCACACGGATGCTCTGTCAAAAGCTTATCGCAGATGGAGACATCTTGACTATTGAAACATTGCCTAGCTTATTTGGCCTATCCTCGATGTTAAGACATTGCAAGTGGCAAGACTTCTCTAGACCCATCACGATTCTAAGGTAGTTACCGAGCTTTCTTGGAGCAGATTGCATTGACTTAAAAGTATGTTTGTCGTGGCTCCAATGGTTAGTGCGATGGACTGCTGAGCGTGCTGATTTAGGTTCGATTCCCAGTAAAGCAACCAACAGCTGTTTGTGTTATGTGATTCTTATCTGTCAGGCATTAAGACAACAATCAACAATCCTCATTAAGTCTAGTTTCCAGTAAAAATTCGGAGGTCTGGAGTTGGTCTAGAGAGAAAGACATCGTTCGAACTGCAGTTTCCTAGAATTTGGTCCGAACTCTTCTTTGTTTCATTATACAGTAGAATCCGGATACAGCGACGATCAAGGGACCGACATTAAGTCGTTTTAACCGGACGGCGTACAAAACGAACTGAAAATGTTAACTTTTTTATTGTATGCAAACCTAACATGTTGTATCTACGTCGCTAAAAACGGTTCGGCGTTATAAGTGAAGTCGAAGTAAACGGATTCCACGGTATGTTTTATCTTTAAGTTTGCTCACTCTCCAAACATATCACCCTTATGTGGCTTTTAAGTTTACAGTCTTCATAAGAAAGTTTGTGACCCTCCACAAGGCTATTTTCTCTTAGGTTGATACAAGTATTTTTTGCTTAAAATTCCCGAGAAGTACCTATCTTAGTCTGTTTCAACTTTTAGAACCTATCTTGCTGCTGATGCTAAGTTCCAAATCACTTTGAGTTTTAGGCCCAAATATTCCTGTCTCAGACCCCGGCGGTTGTCTCTATCCATCCTTGTACGAAATTCTATATTTTTGTGTGCCTCCCACTCTTCAGTTCTTCTTATTCGTTTCCCACTATCTATACAGTGAACCACATGTTCTAAATGTAAAGCCTAGAGCTTTGAGTAAAAAATTTGATTAAAAAATAATGGAACATCCCTTGTGACACAACAACGTCTCAGAATCCACAAGCTCATTGAAAAACAAATGTGAGTAGGTAGTGTTCCCAAACAAACAATATCTGTCGGCCTTTCTATACACAATCATTCCGTGATTCATGCCATGCCCATGCCAACCGGCTATGTGTGAAAAGCGTATATAATCTCAAATTGATGATCTAAGCACGGAAATGGGAGGCTCTTTTGAATCTACCGGAAAGACGATTTTGTCTACTAAGCCGCAATGTGGTGTTGCTTTTGTTTTAATAACACCGCCCGCGCTAAATTTGCTACAGTCAACAGCGGCCGGGTATGCCACTCAACACTAGCATGCAGTCTCTTCACAAAGCTTAATTGAAGTTTCCCTTCCGTCTAATTGTCATGTAACGCCACTGTTGATCGGGGAGAGAATGCTTGTAGTTTTTATGTCGCCAGATAATTACACCACCCCCTTCCAATTAATACACATCCCTATGGCAGGGTATAGTCGGCCCCTTCTTGACATGTTTTGTTAGTCCGCCACGCGCGTTAATTCAATTATCGCACAACTCAAACCAAAGATTTGTCTTTATTGTTTGGAACCACTTCCTCTTTAGTCACCAGATTATGCCACTTAATTAATTAGGGGTTTGCTTAACTATATGCAGACTGACATGACACCTACGACAGAGGGTGTTTTAATTAACGGTCTCGGTCTCTGGCTCTGGCTCTGGCTCTGTCTCTGTTTGCTTGTTGATGTCACTTGAAATTAAGTTAAATTAATCGAACGTCTTAATTTTCCAGATCTGTATTCGACGCACACCTCGTCCAGCTACTCACCCTCGATGTCGGACGGGACAATTACTCCGAATTCGTTGCACAACCATCACCAGCACCACCATCATCATCAGCACCAGAGGTTGCACCATTTGCAGTACCAGTGTGAACAACAGAACAGCGGTGGTCTCAATCGCGACAGGCATCAGAATCGACGTGTTTCAGCCATAAATGGAGCAACTGCCACCGGTGTTGGTGTTGCCGGCGAGGACGATGAGAATGACGACGACGACGGGGATGGGGACGAGGATGACGACGCCGCAAATTCTAGCGAGGAAAGGGTTTTCCTCTCATCGAATGGTGGTGCCAACGATGCCGCCACCACCACCACCAACACAACAACATCCACCACCGCGAGTAGCATCAGTGGCGCAACCGGCGAACATTCCGTCAAAATTCCAACGAAATTGCGGAAAATCGATAGGGATTCGGCAAAGTTGTTGGATAAGTTGACAAGTGATGGCATTAAGAGCGCGACCGACCGCGACGGATCCTATCAGTGTCAGTTCTGTGATAAATCATTTCCGCGCCTTGGGTATCTGAAGAAGCATGAACAGGTGAGTGTGTGTTGTTGGGTTCCCTGTTTTCCTTTTAAGGATATTCCTTACGAACCGGGGGGTAATTAACAGTGTTTGCGCTTATTAGAGGCGAATTGCGCGAATATTTCGCACTGAGGCGGCGGCGGGCAGATCAATAATACATATTTCCGATGGGGATGCGAACAGTGTTGACCCTGCACGTGCACTGAGTACAATTTCAGTAATTCCCTCCAACATTGGCCGGGTTCTAAGAAATGCCATACACACCAACCACACCGGTCTCTAATAAAGTTCATATCTCTCTTGATCTCAGGGAATTTGTCTTCGGTGCGATTCAGGAGTGAAAAACGAATTCAAGGAGCTCCTCAAGAGAGCGCAGCGCATCATAGGGTGAAGTATTGCATTTTTGGTGGCAATAAATATAAATCTTTCGGTAGTTTCCCTGACACAACTGGGAGTTGGACACATGATAAATTTTTTGGGCATCTTGTGTGCGCCTCGCTAAAGTAGAATTGTTTTTTTTAAAAGAATTTGTCGTCGTGGTCGGGGCCAAAAACTTGCCCGCTGAACTGAAGGATGAAGATCGTATCTTTTCCTTGTTCGTCTCTGCCGTTGTCGTTGTCGTTTTAAAGTGTCTTTCTACCTTTCGTTGTGTGTGGAGATGATGATTTGCAATGGCAGTTAAAAAACGATAACCAGCACAATCAGTTGTTCATATTGTGCAATAAACACTGGCGACGCTCTGAATACAAATTGACTTATTTTGGCCTGATTCGAAGTGGTGAACTGGTGGCAGAGATATGGAATCTGTTCTGGCCGCTTCTTTCGAAACTTCAAAAGCGAAACGCCGCCGCCAGTAAAGAGAAGAGTGACAAAATAAAATTCGAAGTTTTGTATCTGCCACCTATGTACAAGTACTTATAGAAAATATCTCAATTTTGTGGACAGCTAAGGCACACAATAGAGAGCAGCATACGCTACGCACAAGAAGAGGAAGTCTGATTGAGCCACTTGGTGGTTTGGCTGCAGTCGTAAAAGTCAACGACGACACATTCCGGACTGGTAAATGTGTTTTCCCGGAACGCCAGAGGCGAAGGGCACACGATTTGACGACACAGTAGCTGTTTTGGGCAAGTTTCGAGCTCCAATTAAATAGTGTCTTGCAAATGCGCGCAACCACTGTCGAGGATAACATCTCTGAACTGTGAGTGAGTTTGAGCTGGAGTTACATCTCTTATGCATATCGCGACGACTTTACGACTTGCTATGTGACCACAGAACCCCACAGAACCTCTCCAAATAAACTGGAATAATAATTTTCTGCTGACATTTTGGACCCAAAGAGCGGTGGTGGCGGGATGGCAGCCGCAACACCGGTCGCGCACATGTAGGAACAGAACTTTTTGTGTTTCTGCTGTTTTATCTTGTCCATTTGGGATATGTGCGGCGGCAATTAACATGCGTGGCGATCATCCACACTTTCGCACACACATGGACATATTTTGACTCTAGCTAGACCCTTCTCCAGGGTCTACTCGGTGTATCAACAACATCACTGTCATTGGCATGCTTGAGGCGTACGGTCGGCTTGGCGATCTCAAATAGAGTGTATGCATATTTTATCATAAAAAAACCGTGTAATTGGGGAGATGAGGGGTGAAAGAGCACCTCAGCCGTCACAGATGTTTTTAACGTTCGGTTTTTGCATTGCAAAGTTTGAGAGATACATTTGTAATGGAATCATGTACTGCATCTCAAAATATTTGAATATCCGCATAGTTCTTGAGATTGGACTGAACGTTGGAAATTTTTCTTGTTTCAGAGTCATGCGGAGCACCTTCCATTCAAGTGCGACTATTGCGCTAGGCTGTTCAAGCACAAGAGGTCACGTGACAGGCACACCAAACTGCATACTGGAGATAGACGATACAGGTGTCCACACTGCGAGGCTGCTTTTTCTCGAAGGTAAGTGTCATAGGTTTAAGACACAGGCTTAGTAAGAATCTAGCATTAAGTAAGTATTTCCCTTTTGCACTCGTTTCAGTGACCACCTCAAGATTCACATGAAAACTCACGATAACCAGAAACCATTTCAATGCACCATCTGCAATCGTGGCTACAATACAGCGGCTGCTCTGACGTCTCACATGCAAAATCACAAGAAACAGGCTGCTCTGCTGGCTGCTGGAGGCAACCCTGCTGCGCTCAATTACAGCCCAAGGTCAACTGGATCGGGTTCGAGTAATGGCAGCCTGCAGAAGCGAAGGTACGCATCGGTGGTAAACACAAAGAGTCCCAGTCCAAGTACACTGGACTATGCAAAGCGATTGCGAAGCTCCTACATCTCGTGCATGTATTGTACGAAATCGGATTTTGCATCCATGGAACAGCTAAGCAGTCACATTCAGGCTATGCATGAGAAGGAAGCGTTGGCTAATCAGCCTGCCACCAGCGGTTTCCAGATGTCATGTGAATACTGCACTATGAAGTTTCCCAACATTCCAGCAATGTTTCAGCACATGAGAACCACTCACATCGACCGTTTGTCCAGTCCGAGTTCATACTTCGAGCACTTTAACCGCCTGGCGGCGGCGGGGACATTTAGCCCACGCTTGGCAACTCCGAAGTCTCATGAAATGAAGGTTAAGGTCGAGGAGCCGAGTCCTAAGGAGATCGAAAAACCCGATGACGAACCGACAGATTTGAGTCAAAACAAACGCACCGCTCAGACTCCTTCGCAAGAATCAGCCGAAGCCGCGGAAAAACCGGGGGTGTTCTTTTGCAACCAATGCAGCGATGGCTTTCCGGATTTTGAGAGTTTCCGCAACCACCTCAAGTCGCACATAGTTCATGGGCTGAATTTGGTGTGTCATCACTGCGGCCAGACTTTGCGCGATCAGTCCGAGTACGAGAGACACGTGGTCTCCCACTTTCTAATCACTAGTTCGGAATACAGTTGCACCGAGAAGAACTGTAACAAGACATTCTCCAAGCCAGAGGAGCTGCAGAAACATCTTTTCGACAGTCACATACAAACGATGTACAAGTGTCTTCTGTGCGCGGATCTCTTTGAGACAAAGGTTGCGATTCAAGTTCACTTTGCTTGCATACATTCGCCGGAGAATAAGATCTTCCGGTGTTCAGCCTGCATGGACACCTTCCATGGCGAACAGGAGTTCCATATTCATGTGAAGACTCGACATCAAACCACAGCCGGTTCACCCATCCAGTGCATGTTCTGCAGAGCAGTATGTTCCACAGAGTTGGAGATGCATTTCCATCTGGCCGCTCATGCTCGACAATTCCGGTGTCCATCGTGTCCGGAGACATTTCACGTCGAATTTCTGCTCGATCGTCACATGCAGACACACCATGGACAAAAGGATGTCGAAACACCATCGGCGGTCAATCCTCCGCCAGTTAACGCGATTAATCCGCTTTACATGAGCGCGCTGTTCAGTAAGCCACCACCCTCGACTCAGAACAACAATAACAGCATCCTGGACTACAACGCCTTTGCAATGGGAAAGAACCTCTTCGCCGGTGCTTCAGGCAATAAGTTCTACAATCCTCTGCAAGTGGACACCAGTTCTTCAATAAAGCACCCTTCTCTGGTGTACGCCAGCCTAAATCAGCGGTACTTTGACACCAATCGAACAATTCTAGAAATGTACAACCAGCATCAGCAGGAGAAACTTGGTAGCGCCGCAGTGGCAAGCTACTTCAACAGCCCAAACAACAACAACCGAAGTGCACCTAAGCCTCTGCAAGAGCCCAACAAACCCTCGGACCGCTCCATAGGCAGCGGCGGCTTCAGCTGTGGTATGTGCGAACGCAATGATTTCCGAACCGAGGCCGAAATCCATTCGCACCGCAAGATCGTGCACAATCTCAAGACGGGAGTAAGTCTCCGTTGTGCCTACTGCAGCGGCAACTTCAAGTCACGCAGCGAGCTGGAACACCACATGAAAACTTGTCACAACTCAACTGGGAAGCACAAATGTCTGATTTGCGATGAGATTTTCCCGTCGCCTGCTATCCTCGCCGAGCATAAGCTGCAGCACTCAAAAGTGGGTCAATCCGGGAAGTGTTCACACTGCTCCAAGGCACTGGCCGACGTGACCGCCTTCAAGGGTCATCTCTTGGAACACAACACAGAGGGACAGATGCCAGTACAATGTATTTGCTGCCGTCAAACGCTCCATTCGGACTTTGAAATAGGTCTACATGCCAAGTAAGTACGACCTCTTTATGCGCTTGTATGATTATGACTAACCCCCCGCTTCTGTAGATTCCACACAAAATCGTCGTCTGTCTCGGAGAGCGTGTGCGCCCTCTGCCTAGAGACAATACCCAACACTATCGACGCCAAGGTCTGCGAGAAATGCTGCCGAAAGCACAATTTAAACACGAAGTTCAACAGCCAGCGCAACTTCGAAAGCGGTTCCGGTGCGTCGAACTACGTCGAGAACCGATGCAACTTGTGCAAGGTTATCATGCCACACTCGCAAAAGCTGCAGGAACACCTGGTTGAGCACACTTTCGCCGGCTGCGAGGACCGAGGCTTCACATGCTACATCTGCTCCGCAGTTTTCACCGCACCCGCTGGTCTCCTCAGCCACATGACAGACCATGGGGCCAACTCTCGCCCATACGACTGCAACCTTTGCACCGAGAAATTCTACTTCCGCGCCGAGCTGGATCATCACCTAGTGGATCACGAAATCAGGGATCGTCTTAAGAACACCCTCAGCGGAGATCCCAATCCAGTTGCAGACGCAAAGAAACCTTTCGACGAATCTCCGCCAGAAGAAGCAACTTCCAAACTGGAACCGAAAATCGAAGTGGCCGACGAAAAGACCGCCGACGAAGAAGACGACGAGTACATCGAGGTCGAGAAAGTACCAGAAGTTCCACGCACCGTCGAAAAGGACGACTAGACCATAGGCTAAGACTAGGATGAAATAAGCACCAGTATTCTTGTGATAGCTCAAGAGACCCCTTCATTTGTTTCCAGAATGTATTATTAATTTATTTCACATGTTATCCGACTAGTTATGTAGTGATTAAGCTTGCACCAATTGTAATGAATTTTAGCAAATAAAATACCAATTACCAAACACAAAAGACAAAAGAAAACGCTTTGTCCTTGACAACATGAAAGTCTGCGCCCATGCTCTCTAGCCACCGAGATCATCAATATTGATGCCGAGCTGGTGGCTCGCCGTTTGCATACCAAATGGTGGTCGCTGCTGAGCGTGCTGTTCACTATCACGAATGTTAATTTTCTGGGCTCATAAAACTGCAAGTTGGGTCGATCTTCTAGGGGATAGAGTTCATCCACACGATGATGCACAGAGATCTGGCGCAATTACTAGCATTTTGCCTGTGAATTGATGTATAAACCAGCGGCTATGGCTATCTCGTTTCGGGGATCTCTTTCTGTCTGTCTGTTCCAAAGCTCGGCTTACAAAGGTGAGTCCAGTGCCGACGGCGGCGGCGGGTGTAGGCCGTACATCTTGTCACAGGTTGTCGCCGAGCGGGTGGACTAAATGCAATTGAGTAGCTCTTTGGTGCGACGACAGCGACGGGGGAAACTTGCACGGAATGCGACAACTTTTCCTTTTGTGAGCGCGCAATATTTTTGTTGTTAAGCTCGCCGAAGTCACGTACCGGCAATAAAAGGTGCACAAAATCTTTTGATATATGGTTGGCAAATGTTAACATCGTACGAGCGTTACTTTAGTACGAGTATGTTGTGGATGATGATCTTGAAGCATTTTAAACACATTTCTGCGGTCCTTCCCGGCTACTGGGCTCTGGAGAGGGGAAAACAAGGCGTAGAATGATGTGTGAATAATGTTGGTGTTCTTATTTGATGTAGGTACGAGTGGATTGAGGTTTCTATTTGTAGATGCACAGCAGAATTCCTCAGCTGTTTGAGATGTTGAGCAAGTTATAGAACTTGAGTGAGTGCCATTTGGGCTTTGAAAATCAGAAGGGTATAGGTTGACCCACATTTGTCTCGAGTGCCATGGAAAAATTCAAAGATTTGCGGTAGATGATGTTCTTTCAAGCGACTGTGCTGCTACTGTAGCGCAAGGCATTTAACATCCCGTCGGCGTTTGAGTTTAGCCGCGAATGAGTGAATAAAATGTGTTGGGGTTAGGTGTAGTGCGACCTTCTGGTGCGACTCGAGGTTGTTCCTGTGCTAGGGTACCTCTTGCAACTTGGTTTCCACCGGAAACTCAAAAACCTGTATTGGGTTTAGGGAAGGTACCTCTATCTGGTAGATTCTCAGACAATTTACTTCGTCTCAGTGGCCCACAGTTTCTACAGGCATGTGATTTGGTGTTTCCTCTGTTTCTTCGCAGAATCTGCATGTCCTGTTGCTTTCTAGACTTAACTTCCTGAGGTTTTCACGGAGTTTAAAGTGTTCGTAGGTTTTCTAGGGATACAATTGCTTGCCTTAGTTTAGGGAGTTCGCTATAGAGATTAGCTTGCTTCGCGAGTGTTCGCCTATCCGGCAGAAGGGTTGTGATCGTACGAATGGACTTACTTCACCCTAATTCGCTATCCTAGCGGCTTCCTCGTTACCCAGTTTAGCCTTAAATGTCGTTGAGTTTGTCCAGGTATTCTCATACCATCGAAAAGATGATTTTGTATGTACTAAGCGCTTTGCTGGCAGCTTGGCTACATGGTTTCAATGTCTTCCTTCGAGGTTAACTTGGACATAGCTTCCTGTCGATTGGATTTCCGCCTGGAGGATGCTGCTAATTAACCGCACGGATATAAAATTGTTTAACTTAGTTTGTCATGTCTCCATACTCATTGTCACAGAAACTTATTGTTGAATAACAAACTATACCTGTTGCCCTGTCCCAAGTATACATTCTTCCACACTGCTCCAGTTTCTCACTTCGCTCCCATAATTTTAACAAGGTACACCTCCAAAAAGCTGAACAAAAAAACAAAAACCTCAACTTAACGTTGAAACTTTATCACCATCATCACACCAAAACGAAGGAATAACTCATCAATGTTCGTTTTGGACCATTTCGCATCCGATGCGACAACACTCCGGTACCCAAGGTTCACCAAAACAGCATTTGGTTTTATCTTTCAAGACCGGTAGTCGTTAATTTCACTGAATTTTGTGATTATTATATATTTCGCCACATTTCGTCGGCCCGGTTTTGGAGACCCCACCACCAAGGTGATTTATTTTTATTTTATTTTCCTCACGTAAATGAGCATGCTTGTTCCTGGAAATGGAAGCAGCACCTCTGAACATCACCGGCACAGAAATTATGAGGAGTGATGTGATTTGTCGCCCAGATAAAAAAAAGTTGTTTTGGTCACTATAAGTTGCCAATTTCACCAATTTGATGATTGTGACAGAAGTCTGCACCTGCACCTGCACCAGCGTGCCATTTAGACCGGTAGTGGCCAATTAGCACAATTCCAGCAGTACCCATTCCAAATAAATAAACTTAATGAATCCTACGCCATAGAATATTTCTTGGAACTTTTTATACATTCCTCAACTAGGCAATCAACAAATCGAACCGTCTCACCGTGGTAGCTATGCCGTCGGAGTGGCTGGAACTGTTTGCACCAAATCATGGAATACCGCCTATTGAGTTCCCCACCGCCATCATCATCGGCCTCTGGGGTCTGTACATTGTCCACAATTGTTGTGTAAATATATAATCGAAAGTATTTTAGAAATTTATTAAATCTGGCAGCGCACAGATATCGACTGAGTTTATGTCCAGTCTCCAGTTATGGTTTTTGTTACTCTTATTCCTCATTGGATCGCAGGCCGCTATGGGAGGATATAGTGCGAATTACCTTGTAGCTATCGGCACAGGTTGATCTGTCGTCATTACAAATCTCCCGATAACTTGATGGTGTTCGATGTTCGATTGCAACAGGGCGAGTGTACTTCTCGATGGTGTTCAGAGCAGTTATACTTGTTGGTTCAGCTTTACTCTGAAAATGTATTTTCGCAATGGATAATGGTGACGAGGGTCTAAATGCCCAATTTCCAAAGAACTTCATCACTAAGAAGAACTTCTTTCAGGTGGAAGCGTACGGTGTACCTAAGTATTTGTTAGGAAGATGCTCTACAAAGATTCTCGTATTTACATTCCTTGAGATAGTCTTACTTTTAAACCTTATGTTGTAGGGTCAAAGCTGGATTGGAACTTTTTCATTTTCCTCGAAAACCTAGCTAAGGGAACAATGGAAACTAAAATGATTCCAGTCGACTATGTCACGACGCGGAGGAAACAACGAAGCACTAAAAAAAAAAACGAGAAAACCCAGTTCCTAATCAACGACCATACTTGAACTCGGAGGAAATACGGAACGTGAAGCTTAGGCTCATCAAGGGATTCAACGTAATAATAGAGAGTACACTGGTCGCAGAGCGTAAAAGAGCCTAAACATCATTGATGGCCTACACACACCAACTCATTGAACTAGGACTCATTTTCTTTCAGAAAAATCTATAGTACGGACCTCTACTACTGTCCAGCAACAGCGTTGCTGCTACAGAAAGTGCTGGGATCACCAGTGATACCTGGCCTAGCTCAACTCAGCAAAATAGAAATCGGTGACATGGTGGAATTCGTCAGACAAACGAAAAGCTTTTCCAACCCTTCAAAAGTACTTCTCTCACCATGATCTCACTACACCTTCCTAAGTAAAGGATTCCAAACTGTTTACAACAACCAAACAAGCAGTCAATTTCACACTTTCATCAGCGTAAAGTTGACAACTGAATTCCATTTGCTTGCAAACCAATGGTCAATTACTGACTATAGACTTGCTTATGGATATAGTACGCTTGCCGATGGTTAATTGAAGCCGATCGATTGAAATGCGACCAATTCAACCAAAGATACCGATGTATCTTCTCGCCAACCGAAGTAAGGGAAACAAGGTACGAACAGATACTTAGAAGGAATGTGAAAAATTGGCGATAATAGGCGCAAATGTGGTCTTAATTACGTCGATTTTCCAGCGCGAAATTTTTCCACGACAAGGGTGATGTGGGAAAACAAGAACTGATCTGACACAGGTATCCCAGTCGATTCTTGGTAAAACCTCAATAGGTGTACTTAAGCGGAACATTGTGTTACGACTCCCAAGACTGGTGTATCTCACATTGTAACAGAAAAATGAGCTTTAAGAAAGAAATCAAAGGAATGCGTAGAATTGTTTGGAAGTCATGCAAAGGAATTGCTAAGGGAAACTCACATCAACATTAACCCCCGCCCTGATCCTTCACAAATTAATACAAATTATTCGACAAGAATATTCCGTGTGATATGTGGCAGAAAAAAAAAACACATCTTCAACTTCAACCCCCTGAAATTCACTTACGAGTTATTACCTCAATGGCATGATGTTTCACAACAAATATCGAAAGTGCTTCGTTAATGGTGATGCCTGGCTCTTGTCGTTCTGCCTTGCCACTCAAGGACAAACAAGGCAAGTCGCAGGTCCGGGGGCCTTCAACAAGACAAATGAGGGTAGGTTATCCGGTTGCCGTTGTGGTGAACCCAATAAAAAGGATTTTCCAACTCATTTTCCTGCCATTGTGTGGTCTTATTAGGGATACGATTCTGAGATTGATGATCGACGGAAATGGTGTACAAAAAAAAAAAAATAAATAAATTTTGGCACAACAACATGCAATGGTGGGATATTTTTCTGTGCCCATTTCTTGGTGAAATATTTGCGAATATGGTAATGAAAATTTATGACGAGGGTAACGCGAATAAATGACGTCCTAAAAGGATTCTTTTCGTTTTTAGTGATTACCTTTAATAGGACGGAGTATTGAAATAATGATTGATAATTATTGATTTGTCAATTATTGAATGACAGGCTATACCTCTTGTTCCTAATGCCAATTTGCATGCGAATTTTTGCTACGAATTTTTAAAATCAGAAGCTTCATGTGATTGAAAGATACGGCTCAACCCCTCACGCTAAATGGCAATGTAGATCAAGGACAGACTTGGAATCCCCAGCACTTTAGAAAAGAAGTGGGTCCTAAGACCACCTATGTTCACATATACGTAGCTAGTGTGATGGGTAAATGCTTCTGTCCAAAAACCTCTTGCATTGGCGTCAACTGAAGCTCTGGAAGTCCTTCAAGACCTTCAACTGCAAAAGAAGGATACAAATCGCTGAGAGAAATAAGATCGCCTAAGAACTGGGCATACGAAAAGCCCCATCTCCGTCTATTAAGCCTTTGATATTTTTGTGACTTTGCCGACGGATGTACAAAGCTCAAGGTATGGAAGCTTTTAGAGCAGGGGCATAAGGGAAATTAGTGGAGAGACAAAGGAGATGACGATGCACATTGATTTTAAATGATTGTGGGCTGAAGTGATGAGGAAACACAGATCTCATTTCAGATTCGTGTTGTATGGCTAACGAACTAATCCCATTCGAAGCATGGCGCATATTGTGGATGAAATGTTGAAGAGTCCGAATGTAACTGCCAATGTTTGTGGAAGAATTGATTGAACAGTGAGAAGCAGGAAATATTTGAACATGGATTTCGTTATGTCCAACCAACACGTATCGGCTTTGCCTAAAAGATCAAGAGACTTCGAAGGATATCTATCTCACAGCATCGTGTCAGAAGAAGGAAGACGAGTCAGATACTGAGTAGAAAGAAATAATTACAGAAACCTATTCACTGAAGCGCAGGAAAAAGTAGATGTTCTCAAGCTTAATTTTCAGCCGCTACTTAGTAGGCATCGGGTAAAAAGAGTGATTGGGTAAAAAAAGAAGCCACGTCCAGTAAAAGAAGAAGAGTAAGAGCATCTTCGACTTACAGCCCCCAGGTTCGAGATCCCAAGAAAGACAGAATCTCCATTTTAAGGACCAATCTCTGGCGGATGCTAGAGCGCTTTGTTTGGAGAATTGGAAACAGCGTGTTCGGGATTGAAGAGGATGGAAGGCTGCTGTGTCTCAGGCACAAATCCACCACGGGTCGGGAACTCTTTAAGTAAGTAAAGTTAGGCGGTTTAAAAAGTGGTCATGTCATCGATGACAGGGTCAACAAAGAAGACATTGTAACAACTTTGCCCTCAGAGGAGGAAATCTTTAAACCTTCCCCATATCACTTTTCAGTATTCCTTAGGTTCAGGTTCGTATTCCTTTTTCGTCTCAAGACTGAACCATTCATTAGTTCTTGCTACGTTTGTCCATTGCCATAGCTCATCCTAGTTTCTGGTAATGAGAGAATAAGACTGAACTGAGATGATGAGCCAAAACATTGTAAAAAGTTCGGTGGAAACACTCGCACAGAAAGCAAACAATTTTTTCGAAACAAATTCATCAAAGCACTCTAGCGTCAGGCATCACTTTTGCCTTCCAATTAATACCACTTAATAGAAGTATCTATGTATCTCAAAACATTTCATCCAAATTCTCTTGCCACAACTGCTCCCATCAAAAAGCACACACGGTAGGTATTATTCTTTCGAATCTTTCGGCTTATATACCAAAAGTATCTACATCACCCACACAATCTCTTTTTTGTTTCACGCCAAAGTTCCCACATTAGATTGGCTATTCCTCCATTGAAGGGTGGGGTTTCAACACGCATGTACAGTGAACAGCGAGTACCTTATGTGGTATCCGGAGAATGTGTGGGATAGGTATCCGTATCGTTCGTGGATTTGGTGTCACAATGGTAGACCAATGCACTTGTCACGGTGCGATATCACTGTCAGTTGTGTGTAAATTTGGTGACAGCTTAAAAATGAACAAATCGTGTTGGTGGACCTTTCAACATGATGAATGCACTCCTTGAAAAGTGAATGGTTCACTCTCAAGGGATTACCTTCCTCACTCACCATTAGCATCAGTCAAAGCCAATTGACTAATTATTTATTCATTTATGGACTCTGGTCAAGAGAGAGTGACAACCCTTTCCGTTTTTTGCTTTTTAGGAAAAAGGGGTTTAGTTCAGCTTCCGGTGAAGTCTTCCACCCTCGAATTTTTTTGCATTCACTATCAGATATTAGAACCCAATGCACATTCCTTTAAATTCACATCGTTCCCCACTTTTTTGTTAGCAATTATAAAAGGTTTGGTTTTTTTTTTCTTTTTTAGAGAGCGATTTAATAGATGTGTAAACTGATATGATACCGCGGTCCCGTTGCCCCTATATTCATGGGACTAAGCGTCAATTCATTAAATCGGCATGAAGACAAGGCGGTCTGTTGTTTATTCCAAACAATCAAGCAATCTTAAAAGTTCCTGATGCTGTCCTCCTCCTTCGTCATCACGTATCTAAAGAGAAACCAACAACAAAGTAAACGAACCGATGCTTGGTGGCATTATTCCCTAAACGTATCCCAAACGTACTCGTATGAAATTCCAGTGCGCTCTTGGTACACAACAATTAACATCCTCTTTTTGTTAGTGCCAGCAACAATCTTCTCCTTGTTTTTTCACAGCAATAACACTAAGAGCTTCTTCTCCTTGGGACATTACACAATGGGATCACCTTATCTGGATAAAAGATCATATTTCATATTGTGCCAGAAGAGATCTTCGTTCACAATCTCTACTGCGTTTAATTTCATCCCGAAAAAATGCTGCTGGCTGGTTCATTGAGGTGGGGGACTAGAGAACTCACCGTGCAGAAACTGGAACTGACGACGTCCATCATACTGCGTCCACCAGAGACAAGAGTGTCAATGGCCCGCAATTACATTTGTCGTAGACATTTCATGCTTTTCGTATCATACAAGACCAGCCAAAGCCAACACCATGTAATGAGATAAGCCACACGTAACGCCCGGATTACCAAAGAAAAAGTATAAAAACGTAGGAAAAATTAGAGCTCTGCGCACCGCACAGTAGCGCTGACGGAAGGTAACTTGTTTCACAAAATTTTATTACAATTCCCTGGTACTGGTGTGGTGATAGTATCATCTACGAGGCGAGCTGACCTTTTGGAGTGAACGTGCGCGGCCTCAAAGTGCGACAATCTAGGCGGAGGTCGCGTGGTGTTGTATCTTGTTTTTTTTTTTCCTTTAGTTTTATTTACGTCTATTTAGGTACTTTGCCGTGTGTTGACATGCGAAAAACATTATTTAGGCCACCATAGTATCGTACTGGAAACTTGTCCTATGATAAATTGTATCGTAATGTGCACATCAAGAGAGAAATGACAATTATGATGGAGGGTTGTCCGTGTCCGCTGTCCCTGGTCGTAAAAAGTGCGTATAAGTGTGCATAACTATTTCAGAGTAACTTGTAGCTTCACGCCTGACGCGGAGGTTCATTTATAAATATTAAGGTTGGAGACCGTGGGCGCATTTATGTGGTACGTGCCCATGGGCACAATGTGATTTCGCAGGCTCTTGCATAAGTTATGGACACTTACATCCCTTACACCTTCACAAAGTGCGAATTTTTATTGTTTTTTGATTACACTCAGGGAGGAGGGTAGTTTGCTTATTGAAACACTTGAGTTGTATGAATTTTATTCATTATTATTACTAACAATAAACTTTGCTAAGGTAAATGAAGTTTATCGTAAAAGTACTTTAAATTATTTAGTTTTACAAAAAAAGATAAAGGACACTTCCTGTGTTGTCAATTTCATTAGTCAAAGGCAGTCTAGGGATATTTATTCCCATGAGTATTATTTTATTACGAAGTTAAGCTGCTAGTCACAAGGTCTAACTTAAGATCAAAACTGAGTCAACTACAGATGCCACAACATGCAGTCTGTGATATGGACAAGGCACAAGCATGGTGAAATAAATTGCACAATTACTAAGTGGACATGGGTGTTTTTGTACGTTCCTTCATAGAGTTAAACAGACTGTCTATATTGCATTCAAGCTCAGGAAGATGTGGAACATATGTTCTTTCACTGCCCGTGGTTTGTTAAAGAATAAGGAAATACCAACCCCCGAGAACAGAGTAAAGACAGTCAGGTGGCACTCAAGCGCTTGGCTCAGCTATGGTGAAATAGAGGTTGGTTCTCGAAGCTATTCGGATCTATCTAGTAAAAATTAGGTCATTCTTTGCTCTTGATTCGTATGGAAAGTGCCAACTCCGTCACTGGTCTTGAGCTTTAGGGTGGAGTTAGTGAAAGTAATTTTATCATCACGATAAGGGGGTTGTCTCTGATGAAATCCAATGAAATTTGATCGCGACGTTAAAAGAGCATCACACAGATTTTCCCCCAAAAATCCTGCTCCTGGTTTCCAGAACGAGACTTATCCAACCCCAGCACCACGCAAGAAAAGCCCATCAGTTTATCAAACCTATCTTTGTCGTTCTGCGAAATACAGTGTTCCTTTCCTGAGCCGCATAACACTCGGTATTTTCCTCTCATTATCATCTTTAAGCATTTAAAACAAGCGTCCTTTTCAAATGTCCATACGTAGGTACTGTGGCGTAATTAGACTTCCTCTTTGATTCAACACAGTTTAAACTTAATAACGAGATCAAATTATCCTTGTCTAAAGCGTCCACCCACACAAAAAGAAAAGTCTTACATTTCTGATGACTATTCTCTTCCCGGCTTTGGTGAGTGACACTAAGGTGTTTCCCAACACACCATCTTCCATTGTGGACGGTGTAACCCACACACTTCATTATGTCACCATCCTACGGTACAAAGATAGTTTCATCAACACTTTATTGTCAATAATTTACAAGGAAAGCCCATTTCCCTTCTGTTCTGTTCTTCATAAAAAATCATTTTATTAGATTGATGCTCAAAGCGGATAAGGATTCTCCTAAAAGTGGCGGCACTGAAATTCAGGTGAAAAGTAACCATATATGCCGACACATCGGCGGAAGCTTTTATGTTTAATGTTTTTCGCTCTGAAGAACGTGGGGTTTCACTTCGGACACTTAATTTGCGCGCTACTTGGATTGAATTAAAATTGCTAGACACGTCTCGGTAGCTGCCATCCTCTACCTCCCACGTTGGACACTCATCAGTGTTTCGCCATTTGTTAAGCGTGTAATTACGATCCAGGTGCTCCCCTAACTACAACGGGAAGCTGTTGCAAAAATGTCAGTTACAAATTTCCTGTTAATTTACTTGCATAAACTGTCGAAAACCAGATTTTTAACTAGCACTCAGAAATGCAATAAAACTGCTCCAGCTTCAGGTACACGCGTTGCTTTATTGCAAATTTGTATCCGTTTTGCAAGGGTTCAACAGAGATTCGTAATGTAGAACATTAACCATTATAACTGTGAAGAGTCGTAGTCGAGTTTTGTTTGGGTTCGTTAACCTGTTGAACACACGGAGGTGAAGGAGAGATGTCACATCACATCGAGAGGTTGTTTAAGAACCTTTTGTTCTTTTTACTTTAAACGTGAATTGATGTTGGCTGCACATATGTACCTCACTCACATGTGTGTCTGCCTTTATAAATGAAAACGTGAACAAGCTTATTGTAATTGAATTCTCTTTGCAGATACATTTTTCGTTTTACTTTAATTTATTATTAATTGCGGATGAAAAATTCAACCACTTTGTGGAGCATTAGATGGTCCGATGAAAGCTTATTAAATTTTTGTTTTCTGCCGTCTACCTCCTTCCTATAGGATTCATTACTCGTTCTTTTGTAGGTATATCTGAGAAAGTGTATACCTATCGCTTGTTGTACGGCTAAATTTTTTATTCATAAAAGGAACTTTTTTGCGAGTTTAGAAAATGACCCAGAAGTCCAATTTATAGATAAAATATTTGAATTGAAAGATTTTCTTCTGCAACACAGGATATGGAGTGTGCTTGGTGCATGAAGATGTGTTAAACTTTTTTTTTCCAACAGTAAGGTGAAGAATAATAGGATTAAAAGGAACTACCTTTGTCAGATTGGAGGCAACAATGAAACTATGAAATGAAAGAATATAATTGGGAAGCTAGGAGAATACTTAATTCGTATTCTTACGAACGGGAGTAGTAGTGCTCTCGGCTATATAGATCCTCAAAGAATCACACCTCCAAATGACAAAGGCGTCATCTCTGAAGTAGAGGACAATCGTAAAGCAAGTGTTTTACAGGTGCTATTCCTCATTTCTGTACCTTTTATAGATGATGATTAGATAGTGTTGGCGCGTTTCTAAAAACTTGCAAACTTTTCGTTTTCTTTTTGGTCAAGCCATTAGCCATGGAGTTCGAGGCATAGCACAAGGTTATAGCTTAGGTTAGGTAAGTGTGACTGTGAACCTGTGTACAAACACACATAGAAAAACAAATATTCCTTGTAATACCACGGGATCTATCGCTATTATAACTACCTGAAGGGTTAATTGAACTTGCAGGTGCTTCTTATGAAGCAGAGTAAGCTTCTGACATCAGTATTCACCGCGATCTGTCTAGAGATTTTACACCTCCTATATGTCTGCCATTTTCGGTTGGCTTCTATGTAACGAGCATATACCTAAATGTTGCCCTTTTCATAGAATTCTAAAGGAAGTGAGCTCGTCAGCCCTACAGTTTCCCGGTATTTCTCTGTGGGCTCGCATCCAGCATTGGAGAATATTGAATTACATCGCCATTTCCAAGGGAAACGAGCGGCAATCTTGAGCAACCTTCGAAATAGGTAAGTAAGCATGATAATTAGGGACTTTATTGTCACGAGAGACCAAGCAAATATATCAAAATCTAACGGCTGAATCATCAATAGTTTAATGGAGTTGAGTACTGCCAGGTCTATGGACTATGGCAATGATCGCAGCTTGAAATAAGGAAGAAATATCTAGGAATCTAAATGACTTACTGATTCTCAACGTAGGATCCTCTCTTTCTCTTGCCGTCTTTGAGTAGTCTATTAAGGCCAGATCGTTGGAACTTACTGCGCTATCTGATTCCTACTTTTCTCTAGATGTTGATGCTTATCACAGTGTAATTGATCTTTTGAAGTTAAATGCCACCAAATCACAAACCAATCCCCAGCTCAAGATCGAAATCAAATGCGCGATTGGCGCCGCAAGTGTGCAAGAATCCTTGAGGACATTTGGTGCATATTTGATCTGAGAATTAATCGCAATTTATCTATGCACTTTGTAGTACAGTTTTAATAGCAGGAAAAAGTGGAAACAGAAAGAATTTGAAATATTAATTTTTTTTATACAAAACCATTGATTATTGAATAAAACAATGAAACGATCAACTAACAACGAAATCCTGTGTGATTGGTTGCATTTATGGAACAATGAAATGAAATGAAGACATATTTTCAATTTTTTAATTGAATTTCGACTCTGATATCTATTGTGAATAAATCGAAACAACGTATGACATCTATTGTGAAAAGATGGCAACGATTTGAATTTCATCGTTCTTTTTAATAAGAAGTCAAACAGATTGAGAAGCTATGAGATTCCTATGCTTCTCAATTATATTTTATTTTCTCGCCACTAGATGGCTTTTTCGGAATTTACAAAACAAATGGAACCGAGAACAAATTTTGTTTTTCATTATTTTCTTTTGTGCTTACATTTATTTGTTTTCGCTTTACTGTTGTGTTCTTTGAATGACGAAAAAAAGTGGGAAGGAATTTCGTGGTCATGCGCACTTGCTGCATTTCCCTTGACAATTATTTCTATCAGCCAGTGCCAGCACCAGAGGAAACGACAGAAGTAGAAATCAGCTGCTTGCATTGTCAAATAAAAACATCACGTAATCGGAATTGTAATTATCCAGGGCTAGAAGAATCCCAGGAAACGTTGATTGGCATTTTTAGCTCGTTAGCCAAAGTGGTTTTCGATATTAATCCTTTCCATCGAACAGAAACAGCGAATTTTCATTCAGGAGGAAGACACCTACGCATCAAGCAACACCTTGACAACACAAAAAATGGACCCCTTATGTGTATTTAATGATTTGGAACCCAGCTACGCTGACCTTCCCATGGAGGTACATAGATATTTTTTTTTATTATTTTTCGATTAAACCTTGAAGAAAAAACGCTGCAAGTCAACGATTGGTCATGTTATCTAATTGATTAGACTTAGTCATTGTAATCTACGAGACTAATTGGTTTTTTTTTTTCTTTTTTCTAGATAATTGTGAGTATATTCCGCTACTTGAACTATACTGATATACAGGCCGCCTCCCTTGCCTGCCGCCGATGGCTCGAGGCATCGAAGTACAGCGAATTCCAGTCGAATGTGGTAATACGGATTACGAAACTTTGCGTATCAGATAAACTGCCACCAGGAAAGGTTTTTCTTAGCACTGATCGACCTTTTCCTCATATCTACATGGATGAAGCAACTTTTGGTACTCTGGATCATTTCTTTTCTCACATGGGGAAGACAGCCCAGTCTGTAACTTTCGAGTCAACGGATATCACGGAGAAACAATTTTGTGCAGTTTTGGCGGATCTGCGTGGAATCAGCTCTCTATCCATAGTTAGATGCACATCACTGTTTATGACGGGTCAGTTCTTGGAATCACTGTCGGATCGGAAAACAATTGCGGATACAATGGCACGTGTGCGATTTCTTTCGCTGAAGTTTAATCAATACTTGTCGGATGCTATCCTACTAAGGATAACACAATTAATCGACAATCTGGAGTCACTGGATATGTCAGGCTGCCATATCGCTTATCATTGTGCTATACAACGTCGATTCTACCCAGAAGAACTGGCCAACCATCCAAGTGAATCTATTCTAACATTCAAATTCATACTGCATGTAATTCGAGCACACCAAAACTCACTGAAGGAGTTGAACTTTAGCAATACCCTGATTGGAGGCGGTGCCATGTCAGCTCTCTGCGATATACCATACCTAAAGCTGGAAAAACTGCAGCTTCACTCGTGCCGTCAACTCAACACAATGGGGATTCGTGGTTTCATTAGTACACAGAATAACCTTCGTTACTTAGACCTGTCTGACACCCTCTGTGTAACAGATGAATGTTTAGAAACCATTGTGGACAATTTAAGAAATATAGAAACGCTCAACATCAAGGGTTGTATAAAAGTCACAAAGGAAGGTGCACTACTACTAGCTAGATTATCCGGTAGTCTTAAATCATTGAACATCTCTCACTGTGAAGGTATATCTGGCGATGCCATTGGCGAAGGTATAGCAAGGAACCCCAATCTGAAGTTAGAAGAATTATACATGTCCCATCTAAATATCTGTGAAGATTGTGTTATAAAGTGCGGGGAGAATTTGTTTAACTTGCGCGTTCTTGACATTAGTAACTGCATTAACGGGGTAACCGATCAATCCGTCCAGGTGCTGCTGAAAAATTTGGTGTGGCTGCGCGAGTTGAATATGGAGGAATGTTTCCGGGTAAGTTTATGGCATATCTTCGCTAGATTTAGACTTGAACATAATTTTTCAGATAACAGACGCTGCCCTGACCGGCATCACTGTCGAAACTCAGCCCTCCGAACGTCCCCGATCGCTCTCCATGGAGTTCTTCCATCATCTTCCAGCTGACAATGTGTCCGAAGGTGGGTCTCTAAAGATTTCTCTCCGTAGCAAAGCCGAAGAGGAAATAGTACGAGACGCCGAGCGCAAGAAGGCACTTCTTGCAATCTACGAACTGAACCTAGATGAATCCAAGATCGATGGTGTCCCGATAAGAAACTTAAAAGGCTTACGAACGTTGAACTTAAGGGGCTGCAACAAAATTTCTGATGTTTCACTGAAGTATGGTTTCAAATTTTTAGAACTCCGTCATTTATTGCTCTCAAATTGCCAACAAATTTCGGTCGTCGGAATGGAGGCTTTAGTGAAGAACTGTCCATCCATAGAAGAGCTAGACCTATCTGATTGCTACAACATAAATGATAAAACCATTGAAGTCGTCACAAACAATCTGAAAAGGTTACGCTCATTACACATAAGCGGTTGCACTCAATTGACAGATCATAGTTTGGATTCCATCGTCGTCAATTGCAAAGTTTTACATGTAAGTTTGACATCGAATCCAATGACTTTCGATAATTTCTCTCTTTTGTAGACCCTGTCTGTGTTCAGATGCCGAAGAATGTACTCCGACATCGAGGAGAGACTCATCAACATGTCCTCCGTACGTGTGCTCAACATGGATCACTCGGGAAACATGGACAATGGCGACATATTTCGTCTGAAAAAAAGACTAGACTACTGATATTTCGCCGCCATTTTTGTTGTATTTATACTGTATTATTTTCAATTATACAACTTTCGTTAAATATTCTAAGAATCATCAGAGCTGATGCTGTTTTAACGTTGAAACATTTTTTTTCGTTTTTACATCTCCACATCCAGAAATATTTATTGTAATTGTTGTAATGTCTGTTAGTTTTAAATGTTATGTATAATAATTGTATTTTTATTTTATACACACCAGTTATTTACACACAAAACACACATAATTTTAACTGAGATTTTAACATAGCCAACGAATGTAAGAGGGGATATCCGTGTAGCCAATTGTTCTAATGTTTTAAAAGAATCATCTATCTAGCATTTAGGTGGCCCGTTGTATATATGTATACATAAGTTTGGACGATCCTAGTCGAGGTTAAGTGATAAAAGTGAAAAATTGTAGACAAATTCTAAATAAACATTTAAGTAAATTATACGAATCTGTGACAGATGATATTGGTGTATATATGTATTGCGAAATATTAGCATTTTATTATGATATATATTGAATATAAAATAAGTTATAGGTAAAACTCTATCAGTACGTTGTTAAATGTAAAATAAAAGATAAAATGCAAGCTATTCGGGTGGGGCCTTGTGTGCACCCCACCCGTGGAAACATTTTGTGAAGCGCTTCGATTCCTTGTTCTTGAGAGTAAGGAATAGTTTGCGCGGTCGCTCTGGTTGTTTGATCCTCATATGTTGAATGTATACCTGGAGTAAATGTTAATAAATATGTATAAATGGAGAGGAGGTATTTAATTTACTTGTGCGGATTTGTAAGCGAGCTTTATTTCGACTTCGCTGCACCGGGATCCGAGCCAGAGGAAAACTTGTTCTCCGTTGTCCAGAATCATGATGTCGTCGTCGGCTAGATCATCCTGGCAGAAGTCTGAGCACTTCTCGGCAACAGTGAAGTAGCCTTTTTCGTTGGAGCAGCGGAAGAGTCGTGTAAAGTTCATGTACTCGGCGTTTTTGTCGTAGGGTTTGCGACCGCCTAGGGCTACCCAGAAGAAATTCTCCGGCTCTTCACCTTCATTGAGGACCTTACCATAATTAAATCAATTAAGCGTACATATTTGTTAGATTTTTCCACTCTAGATCATACCTGCAAACTAACCCACGGATTGTTGAACATGTTCTCGGCGACGTCTTGGACAAGCTTTGCTTCCTCTGCTGCAGCATTCGATCCAATCCACACGTACACTATGCCGGACTGTGACTCGTCTTCTGTTTCGAACGGCACGTACAAAATATAGCTGTGAAATCAATATATTCAGTATTGCTTATGATTGCGTCAGTACAAGCATGCTCACCAAAAGGCTGAATTCAGATGCACAGCGTCGGGTGTGATTTGAATCAACCGCGTGCACAGTGCTCCACCGTTCGACCGGAGGTGGAAGAACTCCACAGGTGCTTTTTCGTCAGGTGCTCGTATCTTATCCTTCCGCTTACCGGTGTGTATGATAAACTTCCTCTTGAAGTGAGCCATGAATTTGAGGTTCTCTTGTTGCTGGTGAATTCGAATGACTTCCAGTTCCTCGCCAAACATCGCCTTAAACTTCTTCTGCAATGTAAAGGTGAAAGTGAGCCAGCCCATGTTGCCTGCATTCCTTCCTTGCCAAAAGTAGACAACACACTGGATTTCCTCATCAGGTGGCGGTCTTGTGTCGTCTTCAGGAGCATCGTCTCCTTCATCTTCCATGGGAATACAGTAGCGGCATAGGAACACATAACACTCACCAGTGTGGAAGTGACCTAGTTCTTCCTCTGGTAGACGAACAAACTTTTTGCCTTCCAATACGAAGGCCTCCATCGCCTCCAAATCATAGTTCCATTCTTCTTCCAGTTGCTCGGCTTCGCTGAGTGCCATTGGGTTCTGTCGCGGCATAAACAAAGCAGCCAGGTCGGCCTTAGTTTCCTGTTGCCTGGCCCATTTTGTCAGATCTGCTCCGGTTTTTGCCACAGAAGTGGCGGTACGCGTGAAGTCGACGGCCATAACCTCGTCCCAACCGATAAATTTAGACTTGAAAATCTGAATTTCAGTTCCTTCCTGGACACGTGTCACCAGCGCATAGGCCGGTCGACTGATCATGTTAAAGAGTTCCCGGGATAGTTTTACCGCTGCAGCACGTACCAGGCGAGTTGACTTTTTGCCAAACCACACAAACAGATCAGCGTAACAATCGAGAATGTAGACATTCTTACTGTTGAGCAGAGTATACACCATCTTCTGCTCGGGAATTTCAACCTGCGGTAGTTCCAAATAACCCATTCCCAATTGAACTTGGTACAAACGTGGCACAGCTGCGGCAAAGGTCTCTGTTACATGCTGAGGGATCTTTAAGGTCTTTGCAACCTCTGGGTCGGCTCCCAATTGTTTCCAGAACTCGGTGCTTTCATCGCCTGCAATTGTAATTGGTAAGAACTTATTTGCAGTGTTGAAGGAGCTTACCTTGGACTTCTACAATGATATCACACTTATTCTTGCGTTCCGTTTTGTTGATTTTCTCGGCTAATAGACGTGCCTTTGAATTGAGGGTGTTCTTTGAACAACGTCCATACCAAAGGAACATCTTCTGGCCGCAGTCCACTACAAATGCGTATCGTGGATCCAGAGAGTTAAAGTCGACAGCCACTGGTTCCAAGTGAATAGATGCACCTGCGGCGTGGACGCGGTAACACCTTATCGTGTACAACATGTCTTCAATGGTGTAGAAACCAGTTGCAGTCCGCCCTCCCTCAATGTACGTAACATCGGTGTCAAAGAGTGCCAGGAATTCCTCCGATTCGTCATCTGTAATGTGGATAATTAAACAGAGAGTCTGTATGTGGAAGTTACTTACTTTGTTCTTCACGAATTGTGCGGCATCGGGCTCCTAGAAAATTCCTCAAGTTAACAGCGTGAATCGCGGCACATGCCCGCTTGTCCAAAGTTGCGTTGTTTCCAATCCAAAAGAATATCTCCCACGTCAACTGTCCCGGATCATCGATGCTGGTCTTTAAAACGATGTAACAGTCGCCCTCATAGAACTTGCCGTGTGCAACTTCCTCGATTTTGTTTGGCAGAAAGTTTTCGATTTCCCAAATGGTAAGTCCCGGCAACTGTCCATCGTCCTTCTCGAAAAACTTTGAATAATCAAGTGCTGGTTTCTCCAGAGACTCATCCCATCGTTTGGGCTTAATATTCTCCAGTTTTTCAACCTCTCCGTCCCGAGCATTGTTTGCGTCCTTTTCCTTAGCGATGTCTTTCATGCCCTTTAGGATCTTCGCAGAGTCCTGATCGGGCCCATCAGTGCGGATACCTCTACGCAGTCGAATTTTCCGTGCGATTGGATCTTTACCAGTCCCTGCTGCCGGTACTGAGGGTGGCACACTAGCTCCAGCCAACCGCAGCTGTGTTTGCAGTGAGAAATCAATGTTGTAGAACTCAATTCCGGACCCTTTTGTTATTTCAGTCGGTTTGGGCGGCATAATAAGGTCTGGATTGTTTCGTAAATCCAATTGGTCCAAATCGGACAAGAGGTGTATGGCGTCTGGCAAAGTTATTAGACGATTTGAGCTAAGATTTAGCTTTTTAAGTGCTCCACACCGGCAGAGACCTTCGGGAACCATCTCAAGCAAGTTATTAGATGCAGAGAATACTTCCATACTGCAGAGCTTGCCGACACCCGATGGAATTCCCTCGAAGTCCAGCTTGTTGTCATTCAAATACAAACGACGCAAGTTTGTCAGCTTACAAATGGCCGATGGCAAAGCAGTCAACTGATTGCGAGATAGATTTAAGGTCTCCAATTTGTGCCAGAACTCGACGCCGGAAGAGAGCTCGCTGATGTCGTTATCGCTCAAGTTAAGACGCTTCAAGTTTGGTAAGTTATACAGACAGTCTGGAACCTTCGGCAGAGAGTTTTGAGACAGATCTAGCTCACACAAGTTAGACAGACTGTCTAGAGTTGTGGGGAAATTCAACAGTGTTCGCTGTGTATTTCGCATATTGAGAACTTCCAGATTCTGCAACGACGGAAGCTGTCTCAATTGAAACAGTTCTAATGGATTGTCCGCTAAAATGAGGGTTTGTAAATTTGCCAGGCGACGAGTTTGTGGAGGCAGTGTTTCTAGCTTGTTGTTAGATAAGTCGAGAAGCAATAAGTCTGTGAGATGGATAAACAACGCAGTAGGAATGGCCTCAATTTGATTGTGGCTTAAATTGAGAACTAATAAATTCTTTGCGCGTTCGAGGCCTTCGGGCACTTCTTTGAGCTTATTGTGCGAAAGATCAAGTGTTGTAAGTTCGTCCAACCGAAAGAGCTCCGGAGGGATACCATTACTTTTGATGTTGTTGTGGCGAAGATTTAAAGAACGTAAGCACCCCAGTTCGGTTAGTTCACCAAAGAGTTTCTCCAATTCATTATTTTTCATGGAAAGGTGTTCCAATTTGTGCAGGTTGCCCATTTCCTCAGGTACCTCTTTCAGGTGCGTTCCATCCAATTTTAGCCATTGTACGCGTGTCATGAGTCGCAAAGCGCTCGGAAATTTATCTTCCTACAAAGTAGAACAAGTAAAGAAAGAAGCGGAAATTGTTTATAAACAAAAGATAAAACAGAAACACAAAAGGGAAAGGAAAGGAAAGGAAAGGAAGGGAAGGGAAGGCCTAGTTTTTCGCTCTTCTAGGAATTCCAGATGACATTGACAGCACACAAGTTGGTGACACATCGAATACAAGGTGATTTTTAAAACTTGATTTCTAAGATATCTTGGACATTTTGGGCTCAAAGAACTATTAACACTTATTCCAAAAACATTAAATTGAACAATTTTAATGAATTTTTGATGGAAAACTACTTACACTGAAGTCATTTTTAGTAAAATCAACACCGCGGACGAACGGCAGTACTCCCGTATTCGCCATCTTACGAAATGTCAAATTTCAAATTCAGCACTGCCAGCAGTAAATAAATCAAATGAAACTATTTTCTTATTGGAATAACTAAATATTAATTGATGGACATTTTTACCATTTTATTTTTATATAGGAATTCCACCAAAAAACGATACCAAGTGGCAAAGTATCAACACAATTGTCATGATTCTGACGATAATTTCAAAAATCGGTGATGGTATAAACAAAATTGTTTATTCTTAAATCTTTTTCACCACCCTGTTCGGAAATAGTCGCATATGAAATGTCACAACTGACACATTTTAGGTAAAAGTTTTGTTTGTGATTCATCTTATCTCTCGAAATAATTGATAAAATATACGCTACTGTTGGTTCCCTAACCGAATTCCGCAAAATAAGAATTTATGTTGAATAGAACCAGTGCCGTGTCGAATAAAAGTAAATCAAAGTGGAAAATGCCTACACCGCCTAGTGACGATACTCAGGCCGAGTTGGCTATAATTAACTACGCGACAGACAAATACCCGTATTGCATAGTCTGGACTCCAATACCTGTGCTAACATGGTTTTTCCCCATCATTGGTCACATGGGCATTGCCATGTCCAACGGGGTGATTCGGGATTTTGCGGGTTCGTACTACGTCTCTGAGGACAACATGGGTTTCGGTCGACCAACGCGCTATTTAATTTTGAGTCTCGACAACGTTTCCGGTGGACAATACGAATGGGATGAGGCAGTTTCTAAAGCATCCGTTCTTTATGGCACCAGGATGCATAATCTTTTTTGTGACAATTGCCATTCACATGTGGCTACGGCTTTGAATGGAATGCGATACAAAAACCGCACCAAATGGAATATGTTAACTCTGGCCCTTTGGATGTTTTTCTGCGGACGATACGTTGGATTTATGGGCTTCCTAAAGACGTGGCTGCCGTTCGGCATAGTTTTTACATTGTGTGTTTTACTAGGAGTGTACTTTTAGTCTAGTAAAATTATTTTTCATTTGAGTTTTTTTTGTCGAAAATAAATTATAGAACTTAAGCCAAGTCCTATTCACGCAAGTGAGTAATATTTTATCTGTAACAGATAGTCACGCTGCTTAGATAACGACGGACCTCCAGTGCACACCTGCAACCGCCTTATCACACGCAATGACAAATACGCAAGTTAATCCAATTCTAGTGATATCTTTATTCGAAGTCAACAAAATCTTAACAGTAGATAAAAAATAAACAAGAGGTAATGGATTACATGTGTGATTATTGATTTTCCAGAGCGGTAGTTACTTCATCGGCAATCTCTAGAAGTTTGCGCCACTGTGTCGCTGATAGGGAAATTCCTTTTTTTCCAGGTAAAATCTCACCGTTTTTTTCATAAAATTCCCTGATGTCAACTGATTTGCGACCACGAAATTCATTGATGTTAACGAAACGCAACTTCTCCAGTGTCCAACGGCTTCCTGATTCATCGGATTTGCTTGCCTTTGGCTTGGCGGCATTGGCATTGGCAGTAGTGCCTTCTCCCTTTGACTTTTTTGCCGGCGGCGGTGGATTTTTCTGCAAAGTAGGTTACCTTTGTGAAACAGATGCTTAGGCTAAGATGAGTTTATGTGGACTTACATCTTCTGGACCGGAATCACTGTCAGATGTGTCGTTTGCTTTCTTTGACTTGGGCATTGTTATTAATTTATAAAATAAATTATTGTTTTACTTTAAATTAGGCAAAAGAATTAGCTAAGATAATAGCGTTGTGTTATCAAAGTACCACAGAAATGCGGCAAAAGAATGGGAAAGGAAGAGCAACAGCTGATTATTGGTAAGGCATGAAGGTAGTAGCGGTTGGTTTTATTTAGCATAATGACTCCTTTACATGGGCTGGGTTTGTATTCACTATGCAACTGTCGCGTTATGGTATATGCCAATGAGTCAGTTATGCCTGAAACAGATGTGCAGCAAAATTAGAGAACATGGCTTTATATGGAGGAGGACACATGTGTTTGCTGCACGGCCATGCATCAACGCAAGTTGTCTCTATTTCTAATTTTAATGCAAATCTACAGTAGTAGAACAGCAAAATAGTACAATTAAGTACAATTTCATCATGTAAGAGACATTTTTCAATTTGAATTGGACTGAGGAAGAAATACGAAACACAGTGCTCAAATTTCAATTAAAATTTGAAAACTTATAATAAAATAATTATATTTTATTTATCACGTCTTTCCATATCCATTGCAAAAAATTTGTTTTCGGAATTCAAGTGTTACATCTGATGATGACAGCAAACTATTCAAGGAAATGTCAACAATTTACTGCACGTCTGTTTCACATGCGTTGCTGCATGCATCTTTGCTGCACATCTGTTTCAGGCATTACTGTATACAATCAGTAACTTAAACTTAGGCCTTGTGGTATGCAACAGTTGCTGAGTGTGATAGGCAGCGCTTTGACATGGTCAAGATTCCTTCTGCCTTGTCCAGCTAGTCCAGTAGCAAACTTCCACCTTAGACGGGGTTGCTTCTTGTATTATCCACACTGATAACCTTGCATGACACTTATTTTATGACTCTGGTCCTGGTCTATGAATGAGAGTTTGTGAATAAAAGAACTCTTTAACTCTTGGCTGGATCCCAGGACATAGTGGGATCTGGAGAAATAAAATATGTATATGCGATTGTTAGACAAGGCCACTTCTAAGAACTTAAACTTCCTTTGGGTCTTCCTATATCCTTGCATTGACGATTGGTTCTCTTACGAAGACAATTTTGTGTGGCATGATTATCCGGATGTCTGTAAGAAATCGGTGGTGGACAAGGCTCAGACTTTTCAAAACCGGAACCTGCTATGGGTCTTCATGCATTCTTGGTTATGTCTCTCTTTTGCCAATCATCTCAGTGCATCTCACTACAGTGTGCGACGCTTGTGAAGTAGTAGAAGACACAGTTGAGTATTTCTTTTGCGAGTGTCCTGTCCTTGATAGTATCAGGGGGCGGATCTTTGGTGCCTACTAAGATTTTTAAAAAGATGGGAAAATTTCAGTAAAATGCTAGGCATTCTGACGGAGAATCTAAGGTTGCATTCTGAGTGTGTTATGATGTAGTTCGTTTAAAGTTTCGATGTATTCCATCACTGACCATAGGGATCCGTTGTCTAGAGACTGACTTCCATTGAGTCTTTGTGCAGTTTTTACTGCTGAACTTTCGCAAGACATGTATGTATGTCTAGTGGAGGAAGATCATTTCTAGAGCTGCTGAGCTCACACCTAAGGGCTCTTGTTTTTGAAGGGGTTTCTTTTGTTTTCCTTTTATTTAGTTCTGACCAGAGAGTACGGTATGTCGTGAGTGCACTCCATCTCTTATTCTCGATTTTTTGAACTTCGGCCATTATCAGATCCATCTCAGAACACAATCTAGCGAGTTCATCCACCTTCTCTTGTCCATATGGATGCCATTGTCTCGTGACCCAAGTGAGTGTAATTGTATGGTAAGCACTAAGGAACATGAGCTCATCGAGGCAGCGTTTCGTAATGTTGGATCTGATTGTTGTGGATGTGATGGATTTGTAGATGTCGATGTATATGCTGTGATAATTCTCACGAGGCCTCGGTGATTGCTAAAATTTTCACCTGGAATACGCTGCTGTGATTTGGAAGATCAAAAGAGTCTACACCCACATCCGTAAAAATGGATATGTCGTTGGAGTTTATGACCTCTGCTTCTTTTCAGCTCTCTCTAGAGGGAAATTTGAGGCTACATTAAGGGATTGGTGTTAAGTAGTCTATTTTGGCTTCAATGTTTGCCCATCTGCTGATTGCTTGGTGATGACCTTTTGTTTGGTGAGGGCGGAAACACTTCCTTTGCTTTTTCTAGGGATTGTATCAAAAAAGCTTACTTTCAAAGGTCTTCCTCGTAAATGAAACACCAAAACTTAAGCGTTTTACAGTCAGTTTCCTTTCTTTGTTTTAGTTTTTTCTTTTTTTTGTTTAAATATATGCATTTATATATTTGTTTTATTGTTACGTTATAAATTTAATTTACACTTTTTCCTTATATAAAAATGAACTTGTATGCGTACTTTTAAATGTAATTTTATGCATATAAAACACTTTTTTCATTATTAAACATTTATTTATATTTTTTTTTACTTTATATACTTTCTTTTGTTTCTTTGCTTTTGCAGATTTGAAAATTAAAATAAAAAAATAACTTAAATGCGTTTGTGATTCGAGAAAATAAAAAAAAAAAAAAAAATAATAATATTCGAAGACTAAAACGCAAAGAATAACAGGTATACGTATATAATTATAACTTTTTTTTTTTTTTTAAATACACAAAAAATAGATAAACAATACTAAATAGAATAATTTACTTTTTGTATATAATAATATATTTATGCATATCTATTTGTTAATAATTTTAAGAGTTAAACATTTTACACATAATTTTGAGTTGCATTTTTTGTTTGTAAAATTGTTTTTTTTTTCTTCTTTGTTTCCGGTTTCAATTAGGATTTACATGCGACTACCCAGCTTAGATGTTTAATGTTAAAAATTGTGTTTTTTTTTTCTTAAGGTTTTATGTTTTGTTTTTATCTGTTTAGAACACGATTTTTGTTTGTATCTTATTTAACGTTAAGGGCTCAATACAAAATTAAATAAATATTTATCTTATTTTTTCGTTTTCTGTTTTTTTTGGTCTCTAATTACAATATTATAACAAAATAAGTTACAAAACTTTGTTCAATTATTAAAAAAAAAAACAGTCATTTGTTTAATTTTCAGTGTACTTGAATGAGAGTGATTCCATGATGGTTCCGGTTCGGGCATACTTGCGGTTGGCTTAGGCTATATGCCGGAAGGAAGGAAGGACAGGCTCACAACTGGTCAACAGTTATGCCAGTGAGTTGAGTTTTATTGCACGAGCACTTTGTTTTTTTTGTTTGTTTTTCTTCTTACTAATACGTACGTTTGTTTTTGTATCGATAAAACTCGATAAGATAAATGTGTTTATTCCAATTAAGAGGACTTATTTGTGTGTTGTGTCTGTGTGTTTGTGTGTGTGAGAGGCGGAAAGAGACAGAGAGCAAGAGAAGGAGAGAGAGAGAAACAGTTAAAGTGAGACAAAGTTATTAAATTCGATTTGAAAAAGTCCAATTGAGACTCAATTAGTAGGGAGAATACGAATACGAGGATCACTTTGGAACACTGGGTAGTTCTATATTCGAAATGGGGGTATTCAATGCAGCGCCACCTACAGTTGAATACCCTTGTGATACTACCAATGCATTAGGCGGATCTGATCGAGGATTCTCTGTTTGAAGAAGGTACCTAGCATGCCGAAAACTGTGGAAATGGCGGCAATGCCCATAGTGGCCTGCATGATGCAGTGAATACTGGACAGGTCTTGTTGGTTGTGTTTGTGGCGGTGCCGCTGTCTGTGGTGGCGCCGGATTTCATGGTCACGGAAACGCTGTTGTCGCTCGAACTCCTCGTCGAAGTGGGGAATGATAGCTAAGTTGACCACTTCGGTTTTTGAGAGGACGTCTTGTGTGGCAATCGATGATGCGTCTGTGTGATCGGGCGCATTGTCACTTTGCGACTCACTGGCCGGTTGGTATTGCGCGTTGGTGTTGTGTCGCTTTCGCTCGTCCAACATTGTGGTGTCTTGGCTGAAATCAAAGTCGTGATTCCGCGTTCTCGACGGGTATTCGGCTAGGTTGACCTTCTTTGTGAGAAAGTGAAGGCCGAATGGAGGTTCTGTCGTTGTGGTTGTAGGCGAGTCTTTGATGCGAAATTGCCGGAATTGGTTTTTCTTTATGCCAAGCACTTCCGACAGCGGTCGATTTATCATCGGCAATACAGAGTTTGAACGATCCACATCTACTGCGGGGGCTGACGTGGACGATGCTTGTTCAGTGACAGAGTTCTCATCCGAACTGTCTTCCTCGTCACCATCCAAGCTGGCGTCGATGTCACCATCAGATTCTTGATTGCTTTCGTCGTCTTTATCTTCGTTATTGCTTGGAGCAGCACTTGTTTTATTGTCATAGAGGTTAAACTTATGTGTTAGGTTAAGAATAGGTTCGTACTTGGTGTTTTCAGAGTCTCCACGATAAAGCAGGGCAACCTTGCCATCGGCCGTTAGCACGGGTGTGATTTTCGGATGCAAGGACGCACGACGATGGGTATTTGGGTCCGCAGGGGACAGCGCGTCAAAGTCTGTGAATTGCGTTTTACTTGAAGCGGAAGAACCAGACGAATTCTCGTTTTTTGGCTGTTCTGGTGGTGTCTGTTGATAGACGATTCCAACCTTGCCCAACGGTGTTGAAATGATTTTAATGGCATCGTTCGTGTTCTTCCGGAAGTAGCGACTATTTGACTTTCTCTTGGACGAAAAGAAATCACTATTTGTACCACCGCCATCGTCGTCGTCATCTTCGTTATCGTCGTCGTCGTTGGCAAAATTACCGCTGCCTTCTCGTCTAGGCTCGTTATCGTCGTCATTGTCGTCATCGTTGGCGTCAGCCTCATCGGCTCTATAGGTTTTCTGGTGCTTTCTTCTGAATTTATCTAGATAATCTAATCTAAATCTACTCTGTTGCTTGTATCCACTGCCTCGACTTCGACTACCACTTCCCTCCTCGTTCATGAAATCCTGTTGGTCCTCATGACCCGACGACGGCGAACGTTTTGGTGGTTCATCGTCTTCATCGTAGCCAAGATCCACTTCTTCTTCTTCTTTATCGGTTCCTGCAGTTCTTCTTGCTGTCGTTGGTGTATCAGCGGCATCATCGACTTTAGCCTCTTCGCTATATTCTTCGTCATAGTCGCCCTCATCGTCATCATTGTCGTCATCGTAAAAGTCTGTGCTCGGATTTGATTGCATTCGTTCATCCTCATCGGCATAACTGTCGGTGGTCTGCGACCAACCTTCCTGATCCTCCTTCGTTTCCTCGTCGCTATCTATTGTTGCCCTATTATCACTGTTCTCAGTACTCTCACTGTCCTTATTGAAATAATTAATATTTATATTTATTTTTAAATTACTATCATAACTACTTAATTGGGTATCTTGCTCTAAATTTACATCTAAGCTTCTATTTAATAAATGGGTAGTCGCATCTTTCAGTCAGTAGCATTTCTTTGTACATCCGCATTTACGCACGATATCCAGATTTTTAACATACTTAACGTTGTTGCTGCATACCATTCGTACCTGTGGGTTGTTGGATGGATATACATCCGTCAATCTAATAACAGTTGGGAGGGTATTTGTGTGTACTCACCTTTCGTCGTCGCACAACCTTTGCTGCACAGCATTGGTTACCGCAACCGCCCACACACTTGGCGTATTTAAGTGGCTGCCGCGACCTACAGTCGTTCTCGGTGTAGTACTCGCGTACTTGCTCCTTCCGACAGGTAGAGGCTGCTGGGAAATATGAGTTAGATTGAGATATGTAGGTAGTTTATGATTGACTATGATCAGTTTATAGGCTACATGTGTTTCTATGAGTGGATGGCGTAGGAAAAAGTTCACGTGATGTATTTTAGAAACACCTTAAGCCCAATAAAGCGATAGTCAAAGAATGCTTATATTTTTAGTAAAAATGCAAAGAGTAAAAGATTAGTACCAGTGACTGCAGGGGGCTCTGTGATGCCCTCACCTTGATCGCAATATCTGCCCTTGGTGCCCTGTTTGCACTTGCAGATGTAACCTTCCTTCGAGCTACTGTTGGGGACACATCTACCTCCTCGCTTGCATTTATGGTTGTCGCAAGGATCCACCTTAAAGCAACGAATGATAATCAATGTGAAAGATTGTGGGATGTTTTTAAAATACCTCTTTGTACGCATGTGGTGTCTCATGCATAAAGTAGGATTCCTCGTCATCGTCTTCAGAGTTGTCACCCTCTAGCAGACCGCAACCGGGTGTGATTTTCTGTTGCCTGGCCGCATTGCCAAAGTCCACCAACTTGTGATTAATCCACACTTCCTTCATGCATCCCTTGAAGCTGGTTAAATTTCTTAGATGCCAATTCTTGTAGGCCTGCTGGCCTGGTTCGGCTGGAAGACCACCCAAAAACAATGGCGTAGATAGTTTCAAGTAGTCCTTAGAGCCTTCATTGATAATTGAACGCGCCAGGCCACGGTCCACACGCAAAGTGAAGTTTTTCTTGATGGCCAACAGCTCGACCATATGATACTTCCCATCGGCAACCATCTCGAAGCTGTACATGGTAGACACCGGATAATTACCCACATCGTAGCTAACCCGTATCCGCCCATTGAACAATTCCACCGCCAAGTGTTCACTCTCACCGTCATACATCAAAATTCCGTTTTGTTGCGTACTACTGAACACTATGGTAACATTCGCTTCGGGCTTCGTACGCAACGGCTCCATCTCAGCAAAAGAATTGTTATGTACGAAGCTTATGCTGGTCAAGTACTCGCACCACTTACCCGAGTAGCCGGGATGACATTTGCAGAGGTAATCCGAGCCTGAGGGGTTCGGTTGGAAGCATACACCATGCTTGCATTCGTGATTTTGGCATGGCGATGTCTGTGGATACATCATTGCTACCATTGGGGTGCCTTCGCAGTACTTGCCGGTGTACTCCTCCGGGCACTTGCATACATAATCATTTATGCCGTCTACACAAGTGCCACCATTCTGGCAAATGTGATTTTGGCAATCGTCGATGTTATCTGTGCAATTGACACCATGAAAGCCTGGCGTGCACTCGCACGTGTAATGGGTGAAATGGTCCACGCATTTGGCTTCGTTGGCACAAGGATTGAATTCGTCCGAACAGAAATTGATTTTTGCATCGCAATATTCACCTAGAAAGAGAATGAAGAATGGTTTATACATACAATATTGAATTAGTCACAATGAGAGGCAATCGATTTGAATTTGCCGCCATTTCTCGTAGGTAATGACGTCTGTCAAATGCTATCAGGGTGTGTAAGGTTTTCTTAAACTTTGTGTTGATTTTATATCTATTCCAGTTGACGCACAAGATTGAGAAAGCTGCCAATTTGCACTAAGGCTACGAGTCTGCAACAACTTCGATATTAGTTCTGCGACTCAGGAGGCGCACGTGAGTGGAAGGGGACCTCAATCAACTTAGCGAGTTAGACTGGAGGCAGCTAGCTGAAGCTGGCTGAAGGCGCTTGTTTGTTGAGGCCCATGTCCACACCGGACAGTAGCGCCATTTTAAGCAAGTAAGCAAGTAAAATTACTTATCTTAATCTTTTCTTTCATCTTTCAATCCATCAAATAGTTTTACCACTCAAAATCGCATTTAAATTTACTTAAAAATTCAAAAAAAAACCCTCAATAGCATCCCTGCCTTGACAATGATGTCCAAGCAAATTGTTTAACAGAAGTTCCGTTATTTGTAGGAGGGGCCAAAATTCATTGGAAAGTAAGATTTTTCTGAGGCTTGGTGACACTTGCTGGTCGCCTGGTATTTTTGCTGGAAGACGTTACAAAAATGCGATCGTGCAAAGCGAGTCTGAAAAATGTTTAGAAGACTTAGAAGGGAGGGGAGTGCTATTGGTTGTTCTAAGTTGTGAATTCCTATGTCTGCAGGGGGTGTGGGAGGACAATTGTCACATTTTCGACAAGAAACGACATCATATTCCCATAGCAAGTGACTTTCTTCCTCTACAAGGTTAGTGTTTAGTCGGAGGTGTGGCTTCTTTTTGGTGTACATTTTGACACTTTTCTGATTACAGGGTATCAATAACAAAATTTTAATTTGTTGCTAATGCTTAAAAAGTGCTTCATTTGGCGTTGCGTAATAAATATGAAAAAATCTTTTTAAGACTTCGTCTGCATCGAGTAGCACTGAAGGGTCGTATAATTCTTATTCAGAATCTATTCAAACGCCCATTATTATAAAAACCCGAAGCACAAACTTGACTTGTAGAAGAAAACTCTCGTAAATGACTTTTTAAAAACGCAAATTATTTCCTGAGAGTAATATCCTTCCAAGTTAACGAATTCCGACATCAAAAGCTGCAAATAATATCGTATGTCCTGCCCTTTACACTTAGGAACATTTCGATGCCGCATAGAGTCAATTCCAAACAAAGCTATGCCGAGGCGTTATTTTTTTTAACGCAAAACCATGCCACTGACATTGCATTAACTTTTTGTAGTTCCGCTTCCAACCCGATCAAGTTGTTCTTAACTACACACATTTTTTTTCGCATTAAGCGACTATTACAATAGTGACGCCATAAACTCCTCGGGGCTACACTACATACAGAGAGCATCAAAACGGAAAATTAAGGCAGCAGACAATTTTCCTCCGATGCTATTCGATTAATACAGCCACCACTACTTACAGCTCGTTTAGGGGTTGAATAGTTCACACTTTTACATGGCCCCTGTACCAAACTACAACTTCTGGATAATATTTCTAGCCCCCGGTGTACCTTCTGCACTTTTTCATTCCAGAAACTGATAGCAATTCAAAGGAAAAAACTTGTATGCGGCGGGTCTGCGGCAGCGAAGGCAGTGAGTGCCAGCGGTAAGAACACGGTATGAAAATTTACTCAAAATGCAACTCCCGTCCTTGTCCTTGTCGTTGTCGTTGTCCTCCATTCATTTTCGGCGAAAACCGGAGAAGAATCTTGTTAAAAGTTTTTACCCAACTTTTTCGTGAAGTGCATTCTTTTTTTCGGCGGCAAAGTGTTGTGGCAGAATGATATCAGCTATCTGTGGCCCGAGGAAGGTGTTCGCAGGATTATGGGAATTTAATTTAAAGTTTTTGCAAATAATTATTAATAGCGTACACGGAGAACCCGACCGAAAAAGAGTATAATGTACTGCTGGCAAGTAACTGCCATTTCCGGTCGCTTCCGGGGTCTCTTAAGCTTTGACAGTTTCGTTAATTGACGTAGAAGCAGCACGATACGGTACGGGTACACTTCTACTACATGCAAATTTGTTTTAATTAAAAATCAATTCAAGAGCAGGGTAAGACGCAGAAGTTTCTTCCCTTTTTTTTTTTCGTGGATCCTGTCGACACAGCAATAAGCTAATTGATGTGGGAATGTTTTTTAGCTTAATGGCATGCTTATGACAAGCGATTGGACAAGCATCAAATTTATATTTAATTAAAAAAGTTTTTCATTTTGTTTTGATCGCTCACTTCATTGAGTGCGAAGCTATACAATGTACAAGGGAAGAAGACAAAGTATTTTCTAATTTATTTAGAGGGGGGCTGTTTCGGTTGACTTAAGGAATATTCATCCCTTAAGGAGGGGAGCACTCCACCAACACTTACCAGTAAATCCAGGCTGACAGTTGCAAGTATAAGATTCCACTCCATCCACGCATGATGCATTGTTCTGGCACTTGTTGCCGATGCAGTCGTCAATGTTGGTCTCACATCTGGCACCAGTATATCCCGGCGAGCACTGGCAACTGAAGCGTCCCTCTTCGAGAACGGTGCAGGTCGCATTATTCCGGCATGGATTACCATAGCAGGCATCAATCATGAATTCACAGTGACGTCCATGGTAGCCGGGCTGGCATCGGCATTGATAATCGCGTTGCGGTAGCGGATTGCATTCGCCTTTATTCTGGCACGGCATCGTGAAACACGCATTGCATTTCGAAAGGATCTCGTTGCTGACTTTTTCTTTGCACACGAAATATTGCGACGGTGTCGATAGGATCAATTTGTCCTTCATCGATTCTGGCTCAGCACAGCGTGCAATGCCGGGCTCAACGTAATCCAACTTTATCCAATCGGAGAACCACTTCAGCGTGCAGTCACAATACAAAGGATTACTACCCAGAGCACTACACACACACACAGAGAGAGAGAGAAGGATATGAAAATTTTAATATCACAGTACAAACTACATTTTAAGTACTTACATATGCGTTATGGTTTTAAGGTCTTCGAAGGATCCTTCAGGAAGCATCGAGATTTGATTACCATGCAATGAGAGTACCCGCAGGTTGTGCAACCCGGTTAGAGCATGCCTCTGTAGACACTGCAGTTTGTTGTACGAGATAATCCTGTTCAAGGGGGATGAAAAAAAAAAAAACATGTTTTTTCTTTAACTCAAGCATTCACCTAATTGATTCTGAATTAGTTAGTGGCCCGTTCTGCTGCACTCCTTTGGCACAAAGAGAAAGGCAAAGAGGGCAGCAGAAGAAGAAATCACTTTCGAACGAGGGCAGCAGGAAACCATTCGTGCTCAAGCATTGATGGCGGAATTGTGCCACAAGATTCGTATATTTCAAATTGCGACGGATTGGCATGGCATTGCGGCCCTCTCGTGAGATCGAAGAGAGTTCAGAAATTGGAATCGTGTGCAATTTTTTTTTCTTTTTTCCAAACGTGGATGCGGAGTCTTCTTTGCAACGACCGCACATAAATGTGTGCTAAGTGGGCAAAGAAAACCTCCTCTCATCCAGCACAGTAATAATGATGACGTGGTCTTTACTTTTTTTGATACTTACAGTGTTGACAGCTTCGTAAGATTAGCAAACGTGTAGTTGGAAAGAATCGTAATTTGATTATTACTTAGATCCCTGTGCATCCGGATAGAATTGAAGAAAGAAAAGAGTTAATACATATGCAGTTGTATGGGTAAGAAAAAAAAGGAGAAACTCACAGTCTAGTCAATGACTTCAGATGAGCAATGCGGTCCATGTGAATCATTGTGATGTCGTTCGATTCCAAATACAATTCGGATGTTTCGGGTGGTATTCCTTTTGGGATCTCTTTCAATTTATTCCTTGAGCAGCGTACCACAGTGCCAGTGCACGTACACGAAGGCGGACAATAACCGTCTCCTAGACAACCTTCATTGTTGTCCGGTGTGCATTTGAATTCATTGTGGGGTAGATCCTTGATTTGGACGTCACGTACCTTCGATGCCGATGCACATCGTGCTGCACCACCAACCAGTCCTTTTTTACGCAACCAGTCAGAGAACCAAGCCAAATGACAATTGCAATTGAACGGATTCGATGCTAGGTTCCTATATTCAGCCAGAAAAAGTCACAAGAAAATAAAGAAAAGATGAAATTGAGTTTTTAGATGTTGTCGTCGCTCGTATTGTTGAATTTAATTTCCAATTCGTTTATGTGTGGGAGACTGGAGATATATCGTTTGAATAATAAAACTCGTGTGCACACACAAGCAGAATTCATGGGACTTTTCCTTCAAATCAAATTAAATCACGAACAACTTAATCAAGAGCATACGAGTGGGCTTTAATCCTTGAGATTGAAAAGATTGAATCGGTAATCTGCACACGATGCAACAGCAAATGGGGGAAAAAAAACAAGCATAGGTACAAACAACAAGATCAAAAATCAAGATACCTTCGTGGTAAATGTATTAACACGATTAGGTGAAGAGACTCTTCATGTGTGCACCATCACAGCATATATCAAACGTGGAGCTCCCCAGGTGGAGCACCCCACCTACCGGTGCGCCTTTTACCCTCTCGAGAGTCCACTTCACTCACAACTGGCGGGAGTAACCGTGCTGTGTGTTTCAAGTGCAGATGAAGTAGCAGATTTCCCGGTTTCCCATTCAAAGCGACCAAGTGGATTAAAAAATTAAAATTTAATTAAAGCACACAAACACATGTACCCGGGTATCAGACATCCTGGCATCTAGCATCTGGGACCAAGGGGAAAGAGTAAAATAAAAAATAAAAAATAAAAAAATAAGTGGGTGGCCGGGAACCAGTGGATACTGGATACTGAATACAGGTAGTCTGGTTGGATTAACGTCAATCGGAAATTAGCATCAATAGATTGTAAATCGCGTACTGTAATTGAGACTCGCTAACAGTTGCATATTTATAGTATCTTTCTCCCGTCGTGAAGTGGAATTTTGATTTGTTTTTCTTATTTTCGAGAAGAAAAGACGACGATTTACAAAGCTTATCGGAGGGTCTAACGTCTAACCGTGGGTGCAAAGTGAAAGTACAGACATCTGGGAAGAGATTTAGAGATTGGAATTGTAACTGTTTAAGGAGACGGCAGAGGCGAGTCAAAATGTTAATGCAGAGAAAATTTAAGTGGCAACATTTGAAAACACCTTACTACAGCATTCAGACGCAACTGGTCCATTTTACCATGAGGAAATTAAGCCCTATATTGTCCATTTTACATTATTGTAAAATTGTAGTATCAGCACTCACCACACCAGCGTCAAAGATCCGCTACGTAATACGAACAAAGGCAGGACATTGACAAAGAAAACGCTTCGCAGTGTCGTCATTTTTTCCACAAGCGTTTTAAAGAATCATGTCAAACACAATTGTGTTCGTAAGAGAAGTCATTCTCTGAGCTGTGCCCAGCAATCTTATCGGAGATCTTATTTCCCGGGATCTCAGTATGACCTGGGAGCCAAGAGTGAAAGCATTTAATCTTGCGACCGAATTCAGACATTTTTTGCAATCACGAATTACACTAGAAGTGGTTAAACGGGCAGAGACACACATAGATACTCAGGACCTTCTGCTTCCATCTATTCCTTACAATATAACTTATGACTATTAGGATAGTAAAAGTTTTCGATTGGAAGATAAATCTGTGTTTTCATATTCCAGAACGACACCAGAACTAGACCATTTGAGACTACACTCTATTTCCGGCTCAGATTCTGGCCTAAGCTAGTCATGAAAGCAAGGAAAATCGACTTAAGAATTGCGCCGCAGCTGCAGTTCTGGTGTCATTGCGTCAGACAGCATATCCATGGGAGTAGAGTCGTAGGAAAAGTTTCGCGTAAGAATTTACCCTGAGAGGGTAGATGGCTTTGATAGTGTACCTCATGATATAGTTATCAAGACGAGGTAAGTGTATCCGTTGGTCTTAGAACAGAGCCAGGCGTACTTGAGAAAGTTCCCCTCCCGCCGACACAGGCCCTTCTTCAAAGTTTGTAACATGAAAGTCTCTTGCACCGAAGAACTGATGGTCTTATCGTAGTTGTCTTAGCAAAGACACCCTTACACAGCCTGAAAATTGAAGGCGCCTTTGATGTCTTCGACTCGACATATTGTGACCAAATACTTGGCTCCATTGGAGATCGGGAGAGTGACGCCCTCTCTCAGTTTTGCGAGGTTTGATCGAAAGTCCATTCCGAGTGCACCATTCATCCGCTTCCGCGCGTTAGCACAGCCAACAACATCATTCACGTAGATGTTAGGGCTATTGAGAGTGTTCAGCAGAGAGTCTACCACAGCCAAACCATTCCTTAGTTACCACTTAAACTGTGTTCTTTTAATGGTAGCTTTAAGGTGAGCACCAAATTGACTCGAATCTACGAGCAGTTAACATTTGACTTTTAAATGAACTCCTGAACTCCATGAAAGTCTTCCTTGAATCCCTCGGAAATCCATTACCACAATCATGGCACACTTGTTGCGAATCAACTCATGCAGTGTGTCAGCGTGAAGTAAAACGGGTATTTTTTCAGGATTTCCTTCTTTTTTTTGCCATGTGTTACTCGTACCATTAAGTCCGCGTGGCTTCACTTACAAGAGTACCCTGTTGGATTACGTGTCCTTATGACGCGTGTAGTCACTCACTTCAAATGTACGTATATACTTGTGATAATTTCTCATGGTAATTTTTTGTTTGCCTGATGATTGCTAATGTGCATATGCATGAAATACGCGAACGCACTAAGACGCTCGGGCATTAATCACAACTGAACGATGGAACAGGCCCAGAAGGAGTAATAAATTAGCCCATACATCATCTTGCTGTGGCGCATTTTGCTTCAAGGCTTCGACGTGCTAAAATTAATCCCTGATGCAGCCAAACATCACCATCATCATCATCATCATCTTCATTTCACTTGTTTCCCCCTTCTCACTCGCCAAATGAAACTCAATTTTCCGCAATTAGAGTGCCACGAGAATGGGATGCGGAGTTGATTCGAATGCTATGGTATACCGGGCGTGAAGAAGAGGAAGTTCTGTAATCTTGTAACTTAATCCGAAATGGGGTTTCTGCATGAACAAAACCGAATGCGTGCATTGAAGATCAATTTATTTTGATTTCTCCAGCGCAAAACAGAAGTGTATGATGGAATCAATTATGTATCTGCCAGCTCCGAGATCGTAAACAGAATTGTTCTAGATATCATTATTGATCGTTTCTAATCAAGACGTCTAATGATGACCTTAATTAAATAAAAACATCAGGCTTGTTGTTTACTTACAGCGAATGCAGGGATGTCAAGAAGTCAAATGAGCCGGGCATCACACAGGAAATCATGTTGTCATAAAGTGATCTGAAAACAAGACGTGATGTCAAAAATGAATTGAGGATCAATTAGACAGTCGGTCACACTTACAGTGTCTTGAGATGATGCAATCCGAGGAACATTTTATTGTGGACTTCCTTGAGTTTGTTCTCGCCCAGCTGTAGTTCTTCGATTTTGGAAGCTCCTTCGAAGGCATTCGGTTCGACTCCGGTGATTTGATTGCGCTTAAGGTCGAGCTTGACCAGATTGGGCAAACGACCAAAGAGACCGTCCGATTTGATGCGACCCAATTCGTTGTCGTTGAGTAAACTGTTGAAATAGTGTTTAGTTTTTTTGATTTGATCGAATTAGGGTTTGCCTTACAGTTCGGTGGTGTACAGGGGTATGTCCCGGGGAATTTCCTTAAGTCCACGGGCTGAGCAATCTACTGCGGTACCATCGCAGTGGCAAGTTGACGGACATTCAGTATCCATCCTGCATTCGTTGGCCATCTTAGTTCTTAGTTCATCCATGGAACCTGCAAAACAAAAACAGAAGGAAACTCATAAAATGTTATCAAAACCCGCACCTAAATCCATTCCCTTCCCTTGCCGAGGCAGTGAGACCCTTTCAATCCAGACAATTGTGAGTAAGGCGAAAATTTAATAGGAATGCCAAATCGCTTCCATAATTGCAGACAATTCAATTCCACCCTTACCGCGCCTGATTGGCTTTTGAATGACTCTAGTGTTGAGTATAGTTTCACTGGCCGGCGAAGGGTTCATTTTCAAACTGAACGCTATCATTCCTTTAGGGGGTGTAATTATTTTATGAAACATTCCTGGTATTCCCCTACACATGGAAGTATCATGCGGCCGTAATTATGGCATGTATTGTTTACCAGAGGCTTCTGCATGATAAGATCTATTTCTCTTCCTCGTTCTCTTGTTCTCTGGGGACATCGATTGAAGTTAAAAGGGAAAATTCGTTTACATTTGTGCGTGGCTGTGTGTACTCGTAGCTTAAGGCATTGAAACTTCAAAAACTTGGTTTTCTGGTGTGTAGTAATTAAAACTACCACTTCAAATGCAAATGAAGTCTATGATGTATTTACTGTTGTTTTTTGTTTGCTTACATAGTTTGTAGGCCGGAAATACAAGTAAAGCCATGTTGATTAGTTTTTGTAAGGCCACTGGCTTCATACAGCGATCATCAGACCAATTTTTTCCTTGAGATGGTGGCAAAAAGAGAAGATTGTCTTGGAATGACATGAGCCATGCGAACCAATCCTTGCTTCATTTGCTACCGCTGGACTTAAAGCAAAAAGACTGCGCCCTAGCAATTGAAATTTACACAATTTACTTATTCTTATGATGGTGCTACAGTCAGGAGTTGGCCTGTGATTGTCCGTATACGTCCGTATAAGACTTCGCCTTGGTGTCTTTATAATTTCTTTCAAAACAACGCAAAAAATCGGGTTCAAAAACGTTTTGCAACTCAACTGACCATTTGCTTAGATACCGCTCAGCCCTTGGTCACGACAACCTTACACTACGTAGCCTATAACCAAAGTGTAAATACAAGCTCTCTATTAGTGAAAACCTTATAAAAATCCACACAGTACTTCTCAAGATTATCGCGTACAATCAGAAACACATATCCCCCCCACGTCAACATTGTTTGCATAGTAAGTCCTTAGTGCACACACTGTTAACAACTAAGAACTGTTTCGTAGAAAATGTGATAAGATCTCTTGTCTGCCCTTTGCATTGATGCTCCCTAGAAGGTTATTACATTGCAAAAGACACCCCCACCTTGTATTCAAAAAGGTATTCGCGCATTGGCACTTAACTATCTCTGATGTGCAAATGCTGAACGTATACTTACATTTGAATTTCTCATCCCGTAGTGATTCGATTCGTCTGCGTTGCATTCGCTTCGGTGCATCGCACTTGGCTCCGCTCGTCTCGATGGGATTCTTGTGCAGGTAATCGGCAAGCCATCGTAAGTTGCAATCGCATATGAATGGATTCCTCGCGAGATGACTGTTTGCAAAAAAAAAAGAAGCAAAAGATTAACAAAAGCACTGGTAATGTGAAACTGTTGATATGTGTTGCATAACAAGAGAACATGTAGTGTATCCAAAAAGGAAGTGAAATAGCTTGACTCCTTCATCCTTAAGGGGATGCAAAAACCTTCAAATGAGCAGTAAAAATCCACGCATATGTCAAGATCTTATCTTCAAATGGTAAATGCGAATGGAAGCTAACGAGACATCCTATTGAGGATGTCAAGGATTCCACGACGACAATGTGTTGTGTTGCTCTTTCAGAGGCGACAACGATGGCATTGAAGGAGCACCAGAGAGAAAAAAAAAAACAGCAACAACCATGAAGACGGCGAATAGGCAAGCATTCATTTGCCAAGTTAGCGTGGAAGTGTAGCAATTTTTGCAATTGAAACGACATGACAGGAGAGCTACAAAGAGGGGATTTTCCAGGGAAATCCTCTGTGGGATTAATCAAAAACAAAACAAAGGACAAAGGCACAAGCAAAAAGGAAACAACTTATCACACACACACATGCACCCACAGCGTAACTCACAGAGTCTTGATGTTCTTTATTGAATCGAAAGTTCCATTTGCCAGCGACTGAATATTGTTGTCGTACAGGGAGAGCAGGGTTAAACTGTGCAAATCCTTGAATGCATCCTTCCTTATACACGATATCTCGTTGGCGTTCAACAGAAGTAGCTGCAGCGATGATAGGCCTTTAAACACTCCCGAGGGCAAGTCCTTTATCTTGTTGCCGTACAGAACCCTGCGAAAAAAAAAAAAAAAAAACCAAAAATTGCAAAACATCGTGTTTAACATAAGACCGCAAAAGTGAGGTTTTGTCATAAGCATTCCGACTTGTGACTTCAGCCCGCACCAGTTGACGACAACAAAAGATGTGCGTTCATACTTACAGCGTCGTTAGAGCCTTCAGACCACTCAGGGCGTCATGTGCTATGCGGGAGATGTTATTGTTCGATAGGTCGATCCGTCTAAGTCTGCGGAAATTTGCAAATGCCTTCGGAGGAAGTTCGGTGATGTAATTCTGCTCCAATCGACTGCAAACGTAATGGAGTTTGCTTGAGCTCATTAAAAAAAAAAAATTGCATTGTTTCTCTACTTACAGTTCAGTGGTGTCATCTGGCAGAGAGTTGGGCACATTCGTGAGACTCTTCTCCCGGCAATTTACAACGCCATCAGCACACCTACATGGGTGCGGACAACTGCTTGCTGCACCACACTCCATCGGGGCGTTCTCCGTCAATCCTGCAATGAATGCAATTGAATAGAATTGCATTAGAGTTCAGATAGTTCCTCTATCGTGTAAAATGGGTGTACTGTAAGTCAGGGTCGGCGAACTGTGTCGTGGGGGAAAATAACGACTTGAAAATTGACAAGAGAAGCTGTCTTGTTTCGTGGCTTTTGGATGTAATTATCTTGTTTTCAGTAATTAAAATGCCATCATCGGCAATTTAAATTGTCGTAAAGTTGGTTTCTGTTAGTTTTTTATGTTCCCATTGTTGCTGACGAAGGCACACAGACCATAAACATGATTTAAGGACACTTGATGGCCCAAAGTGTACCCCTTACTTAATTTGCCGTCCATTTATAGTTTTCGTTATTTCTTTTCGATGTGACTTCGTTAACTTTGTGATGGATTTTCTTTTCTTTTTTGTGATCTATTGCTGCCATCTTTTTGGCTTTGACTTGGTTGCCTTACAAGTTGTTTGGGGAAAGTCAGGAGCGGAACATTGAAACAGGGTTACTTTGTTACAAATTATTTCAACCAGTTGCTCTTTGAGTTATGGTTCAACGTTCATGCACGAGTGTCTAACAAATGTATGATCGTCTGAAGCAACCCTTCTTTGGCCCTTTTTAACTTTCAATCGTGCAATGCCACATCGAGGAATGATAGTTATTGTCTCTCGACTGAGACTCATTGAAGATTAAGAATTTTAACAGATCTCACTGGAAATAATCTGTTCAGAAGATTACCCTTGATCAAGTTTACACTTGGAATCAATTGCTTGCAAGCTACAACGACTTATTGTAATTTTTGCAAACAAATTGATAAGAGTCACCAGAAGTCGGCTGGTTGTCGCATATTTAATGAAGAATGAAAGTAATTGTTGAATAGTTTGAACATAAAGGATCCCTTATGAGACCAGACAAAATTATTAGAAGGGAGAGGATGAACCTCTTATCTAATTTAAGAGCATGAGCTCTTGGATTTCTTAACATTTAAAGTCCAAAGGTCCCGACGTGAGTGGAGTTTTCAATAATCAATGCCACTCAAGGCGTTGGACTATAGTGTATATAGAAACGGTTTCAAGTTCTAGCAAAACGAACAAAAATGGCAGGTGAACTCAAGACATTTTGAGACCGAAATGGGGCCTTCAATCCAGCCCGGACGCAGGTATGCTCCCAGAGAATGAGCTGGTAAAGGAAGGTGCGCTTCACAACCTCTCTACCCCCATACAATCGATGAAGTTCCGCCTAGATACTGAAGCCAGAAGAATAGCAAACAGCACGTGGAATAGTATGAGCACTAAGTACCGGTATATCTAGCCAAATTTTGGTCCGAAGGAAACAGAAAGGCAATGGGTCCAACCGAAGCCTAGGTAGAGAGTTACATCTCACTCTCCACAACCAACCAACCAAGCTCTGTAATAGGAACTCTCACGAGACATTTGTTGACGATTTCAGTAGAAGCTGTAGAGACAAGTGAGAATAGGAAACTGTAGTCCTCCTTATGTCGAGAAGAAAAATCCACGAGGAATCCTTCTATTAAGACTTCAGCGACCTAGCTAGCTTTATCGCCGGGTATAAGTGGTTTTCAACAAAGTGTGGAGCAGAAAGAGGTTAACACCGATACGGTGCAAGGTTCCTGGTGCTAGTAATGCAGTTCTTCAGTTTGGTATCACAATGGACCTACATTTCTATTCGAAGTGACGTTTTGGACAGTGACAGCAGAAAAGATAAGAAATTGATCTACCTAGAGTGCCCTGTCAATAACTGAAATTCATATCGTCGTATCTCGTAGCCACTGATTCCATTCTGTGATGGGTTATCAGCCACAAAATCTTCTCTTTAAATCCCGAATCAACATTTTAAAAGACTTTCAACTTAAGCCTTCTTATCTCGCTTTTTGACGGGCCCAGAGACACGAATGATTGACGCTTAAGTTGACCAAAAGGAAAACTTTTAACATGATCATTGGACATGACTCCTTGCATTCTCAAAAGTAATTTAAACACAAATTATGCCGGAAAGCCTCACGTTCCAGATTGACAGAGAACCGCATTTAACATCGAATGAAGCAATTACATTTCACAAAAAGACTGCACACGAAAGTATCTATAATTGCACTTTGCATTTCCGACGGGTCTAAGTTAAAGCAGAACCACGGCACCACATCGATGTTGGTCCGCGCATCGATCGACTCCAATGATTGTTTGATTTGAGATCTGAACAGATCACCGATCACTTACCTGAGCATTTAAAGTCCTGATCGTGCAAATCTGCCACGTTTTGGCCCTTCAACTGACTGGGTGAATGGCACTTCGTGTACGGTGCCAGACGTGGAGCGCTGCGTAAGAATCTCGACAGCCAAGATAAATGGCAATCGCAGGAGAACGGATTGTCGGATAGCCGAAGGGCCCGCAATCGTCCAAGTCCGGTAAAGGCATTGTGCGGCAGCATCGTCAAATTGTTGTTATTCAAGGTTCTGCAAGGAAAAACGAGATGTTTGCGTCCATTTGAATTAATGCATTATTGATGAGACAAAAAGAAGAATCCTCCTTACAGTATCTCCAATTCGGCAAGACCCTTGAACGCCTGTTCGTCCATGCACATAATTTGATTGTTGTCCATTTGTAAGCTCCGCAGCGATTGAGCGCCTTTAAAGGCCTTCCTAGGAATCGTTGTGATACCATTGTGTGAGATGTCCCTAAAGATTGCATGTGTCAAATGAAGAGAGTTATTAGAAAGCAACAGAGGACAGTAAATACATTTTTATTTATCTAAAATACTATTTGTCAAAGTTTTGAACAAGTGAATACGGTTTTTCGTCTTCGCCGAAGGACATAATTTTGATTTGGAACATATTTCACAATTGACTGACCCGAAATTGGTTCGACCCTTTTGCTGTTGCTTCGATCGACCCCGACCTCCACCAGAAAAGGGTTCACCCAAACAAATATTTACCCAGTATTTCCATTAATCAAAATTTAGTCCTTCGGAAGGGAAGACGATTTGCAAAATTACTCTTAAAAAAAAGGACGAAGAATACAAAAAGTAAACAGTGTCTCTCTCTCTTTCTAGAATAAAGCGTAACTACTTACAATCGCAAAAGACTCGCTGAACTTGTCACAAAGTTTTCAGGAATTGCCTTAAGCCGATTGTTGTTAAGGCGTCTGAGGCGTGCATAAAATTACGAAAAAAGAAAAAAGGGAAGAAAAAAACAAAAAATATAGCAAAACAAATTAAATCAAAAAAATGTTTCAAAATCTCGCAGAAAATCATCATGCAAATTTGTACGGTAGCTTATAGAGATATTGAGGCGGATACCTACTTTGTCCTCCTCGCAATCGCAATGACATGCAATAGCTCTACTGTGCGTTTGATTGTTTTACAAATACTTACAGTCTCTCTAGTGAGATGAGATCCTGGAAGGCATCCTTCTCAATCGTGTGGATTTGATTGTCAGTCAGTTGTCTATAAGGATGAGGAAAAAAAAAAAACAGAGAGTTAGCGTTTTTTTTACGAAGAGGTTTAAGAAACCCTCCCAAACTGTATGGCATTAGCCTTGTTTTGACAGATAACACCTGGGTCTCGATTGAGCTGTAAACCTTACATCCAAGATTGGAACTAGTCGAGCTGTAAAGAAGCCATAAGAGTCCTTCTGAGGAAAACCGAATAAGGTTCAAAACAATTCAGAAATGACTGCAATTCCCACATAAGGTGTGCCAATACACTGTCCCAGGGGTCATTCGTGAAAAAATATCAAGAATCCTGCCTCGTTTTCGATGTGAACTGTTTAGACAAGCTCAATCCTCTTGCTGTGCACTTCGTAGATAGGTTTATCGTCTCCAGATGTTGTCTCTGTCACATACCCGAGGGGGTGTCGAATACTCCATGGGACAAGTCCATTTTTACACTCTTGCAGAAATGGGTAGTTAGAGGCGTCAACATTCACAAATTCGTAAGACTAGGTGGCAGTTCTGGTCAAGTGACCGGCTTGGAAAAGCCTTTACATCCCAATCACATATAAAGGGTATACAGAGAGCAGCCTACCTTCGGAGTGCGGCTCTTAGGACCCACCCTTTAGCTTCTTTTGTCATGCTATTTGATCTGATATCTATAGAAACTGGTGGCAAACAGATGTGCGGTTCAGGGGAGCGGAGAACGCTACGATCAAGATGGCATAAACCCATGGGAAGCTTAAAATCCGTAGAGCACCAACGCCAACCCTAGACCCATCACAGCGAATAATCGTATTGCCGGAGTGAAGTCTTGAATACGACTTGCCTGAAGTGGAATGTAATATCTGAAGGGGGTAGTGGCATTTCCCACCAACAATCTATGGACTTGGACCCTTTCCACTCTAAGACTTTTTTCTTGCGAGATGACTGAGCAGCACTTACTCTGACTGAACCATAGAGGCATTCAGGGGCGCTGTAATGCATGTCACCAGGTATGGCAGACATTTAAGCATTTTACCGGAGAAGAGGAATCTCGGAAGATTTGACCTGAAATGAATTAGAAATGCTCTAAGTAGCTTGTATCGTTGAAAAGATCGCCTCTCAGCATCACAGGTGGACACTGCCTCATCGGATGGCCCCTTTAAAAAGCTTAGTGTCTTTTCTAATGATTTCTATATGAGTTTTCAGTACATGTGCAGCGCTAGCCATAAGGAGCAACCTTCACCTGGAAGAGTCAGGAGTCAGGTGCCTCCAACGTGAATCTGTGGATAAATTCTGGGAATCATGTGGTATCACAATGGACCTACTTATGGTATGGTGTGTCTGTAGACATAACCTAACCATAGCAGCCTCTCACGTAAGATGAGATTCTGGAAGGGATCCTTGTGTATATTTAATTGTCAGTCAGATGTCTATAAGGATGAGAATAATAAATAGGTTCGTGTTAAAAAAAAAGTGTAGAAAGTCCCACATAATTTCCACCTGTCAACCCGTGTGAGGGGAATCCCCACCAGAGGCCACAACCATGGTGGCGCGTCGGACAGTGATGATGATGGGTCTGGGCACTTCTCCTGCATAATATTCAAATGAATTTGGATCACTCCGCAGTGCTGTGGCAGACGTGCATGCACAAAAGCCAACAGACCAGACTTGCAGGTGAAGCAAATGATAATAGACGATGGCACTGCGATGACACATGGGAGGAGCAACAGTAGCAACAGCAGTACCAATTCCTGCGCCCAGCCATTGCCGTTTACCATCGCGAAAATCAGACGTGACTGTAATTCCAATAAATTTTTCATTCTCTCCCTTAGAGTTGTGTATTTGTATCTGTAATTACATTTCTCTTACTTGTAGCGGAGATAAGTAAATCACAATGTGCTCCGGGCACCTGCTCGGCAGTGGGGTATGCGGGATGGCTAATTTCGACTTGCACCACTCAGGCCGGGCGGTACTTTTTTAGGGAGTAGCGCAGCCAATTATCTTCAATGTTAAATACATTTTATGAGCGAAGGAACCACTTAACCGCGATTATCTCGGAAACCGCCACATTAAAAGCCACGAAACAAATTCGAAAGTCGGCCCCTCTCCGTGAGTGATGACGAAGGTACTTTTTATTTTTTTGTGTGTATATCTTCGACCCAGCGAGCGAGATACAACAACTTACTCCCAAGTAGGAACTTAATTAAGATTTGAAAATTTCCAAATGTTTATGAACACGAAACTCATTTAAGCCGAAAATGTAATAAAGATAACAACCGAGAAGCATTCATCAAGATGGAGCAGCAGCAGCAGCAGCAGTAGCATTCAACATTTGGAACGATGGCTGCACATGTGTGTCCGTCATATGCAAGTGTGGCTTTTAGAGGGGGGTGGGGAGCTCCTTGTGCTGATGCATACGGCATTATGTTGTATTGCCAGTGATAAACTTATCAAGCCAAAACAGTAATGGGTGGCTTTTAGGTAGGTAGATGCGTTTGCCAGGAGCATACTTTGGCTATTAAGCGAGAGCTGGATCTGGGTGCAGGAAGCACAGATAAATTGGTGTTGTTTAACATTTGTAATTACTCACTTAGATTCTCTCACTGTGTGTGTGTGTGTGCGGCTTGTTTTAGGGAAATGTACAAATGTACTCTTTGCTCTTCGCTGCTGAGTAAGGGTCAATGGTACCAGCCGCTAGGCTTTTACATAGGTGAAAGGTGCTTTACTCAACAAAGTGATGGTTCGACTTCGGATTTTGAAATTTTGTAGTTAGTAGATGGACCTCCAAGATTAGTTTGTTTAGGTAGCGAATGCAACTGACCATTCAGTGACACATCAACCAGTTTGTACACAAAGGTTTACAAAATGGTTGGCCAGAAACAAGGAGAAAACTACTGTCAACATACAGACTCCAATGATCTCGTACCTATGTCTAGCCGAAATGGTTCCTATTAACATCCTCGTGGACGAGATGCTAAAGATCTACAACAAGACAGCCTTGAGCCAACAAGAAGCAAATGCTATGTGGCAAGACTAGTGGGACAACACTACAAAAGACAGATGAACCTACAAGTTAATCACCAGCATCGATGTGATGTGATCCATACACTAATGGAAAACTTAGTTATCGTTTCCAAATCGGTGTAGATATTTGCGATAGCCGCCTTGACTTGAAAGGAACTGCATCGTTGGCAATGAATAACTTGTAGGTTCATCTGTTTTTTGAAGTGTTGTTCCACTAGTCTTGCAGCTTTATGCAGTTCATTTCGAGTCAAGGCGGTTGTCGCAAATACCTACACCGAATTGGACACGATAGCTAACTTTTACACACTGATTATCTGGACCAGAAAAAATATCCTGAGAACGCAATATTTAATGGCAGACGCTTCACAGAATAGAGAACTAATCAGCCATGTCCACAGTTCCATTATATCAAATGGCGCGTTCAGAGGACAAACAGATGGAAATTTGAACGCTTGCTACGAGCGTGCAAAGTGAATAGAAGCACAAGATGCATATCATAGCAAAGTATAGCCTGCATGACTCCAATATTCCGATGGGACAGAACGTTGTCTTAGCTAGAAAGCGGTTCCAACATCTGAAGATTCACAAGGGGACATGGAAGTCTCTTGATCAATTAACTGTCATATTTCAATCGACACAAGGCACTCTTCTACTATAATGGAACGTTTCGGGTCCGACTTAGTTTGTTGGTGATCGTTTGGCTTCCCTGAACCATCCCGAGTTCGTATAGAATGGCTATTGGTGGCTTCTTAGACCTGTCGCCCAGTTCTTGAAATAGTATTCAGCAAAGACAGTGTTTCTTGTTCTGTATAGGCTGGGACATTCGCATAGGAAATGAGCTGTGCTCTCTTCTAGACACAAGCTTCGTTGATAGTTCTCGGGCTACCTCAGCGATGGCTAGGAACACACTACCGTGGTTCGGAAGTCTTATCTGTAAAATATGTAAATAAGTTCTAAATACAAAAATATTTACGCCCGCTTTCAGGTTAAAATGCGTAGATGACTTTCGTATTTGCTGACTCTTGCTATCAGCCACATTCTGCTGGACAGTATTATGAAACTGATCTGGTATGACCACTAAGCTTTACGAATATATTAGGCAAACCGCCGGTCAAATTGCTTGCAAACTATAAGCCATGTTACGTTATCGAATGAAATTAGTTTTCCATACAACCTCCAACAGACACTTCTTTTTATAACCTTCTCACGATATAATTTCATACATATGTACATGTACATTTATGTTCTCCTATGGTGACTCCCCAATCCACTCAAAAATACTTAAAAATCAATTAAATTTCTTGCTTGGTCGGTTTTTTTTTTTTAATTTTTTGTTTTGTTCGCCCTCAAGTCTTCAGTCAATTATTCCCAATCATCTACAAACTACACGGCGGAAAGCAATTAAATGTTTATTCCAGCCAAATGTTAAGTACTTACAATATTCTTAGCTTGGTCAAGTGCTGAAAGTCCGACTCAAATATCACCGTGATGTTATTTCCTTGGAGATCTCTGAAAAACAAGAAAAAAAAAGTAATTTTTCGTCTAATCATTAGTTTTTTGACTTTAAGTACTCGTATCTCTGTTGAGATTTATTATCAAAACAAATACAAATATTTTGTGTCGAGCATCGTAATTCATTACTTCCGGTGAAACTTAATGGCAGACGCAGTAGTCTACGTAGACATCCTGAATCGACATAAGATTTCCCACAGATTTTTTCAAATCTGTACGACATCCTTCTTTTATCCGCCTTTTATTTTCGTTTTTTTTCTTTTTTCCTTTTTTTTCTTCTTTTCTCCCAATTGAATAGAAAAGCGAGTCAGGAAGTAAGGAAGCAAAAAAAATGGAAATCTTTCGTCTGTTCTTTCTCTATTCGTCTGCAACTGTCGCAATTTATTTGCCAGCAATAAATGTTTGAAGGAACTCATCCTTGCGACAATATACTTAAAGTTTCGTCAGCAAAAAAAAAAAACACCAAAAAAATCAAAAAAAAAAGGGCTCACAGCAATCTTGAAGGTTTGAAGTTACATCCATCGATTTTCCCTTTGTATCTGGCCACATGAGTGGAAATCATTGTTTATTCGAGGCCCGCACAACAACCTCTGTGATGTACCTGCCAGCATCTCTATCTCGTTTTTTTTTTAAAGTTATTTATCTTGGTTTTTTTTTTTTCATATTTCATATCTTTCGAGAGGCATCTCGCTTATGATATATAATTACTAATGTTTGTGCGTACAATTCCAGTTCTTCAAAAAAAAAAGAACGAACGGTGAACAAAAAAAAGAAAAAAGATGATATCCCCTTATGTTCGGTTTTGTCTAAATCTTGTAAAACCATTTACCTTGGGGTGTTTAGCAGAAGAAAAAAAAAAAACAACACAACAACGTTGTATCTGGTATCTATACTGAACACAAAGAATTACCATCAGATACTACTGCCTACTACATGGGGGTCATAAGTCATATCCAGGTAGGCAAGTAAATTAGCCTGCGGGAGTACGGACAGTCGACATGAGATGCCATTCAGAATTAAACAGAAAGATCTTCTTCAAGCAAACTTAGTTTTGTAGGTATATTCCTTGAAATTTATATTGTTTTTGATATATGAGCACGACCGAGCTGAGGTTGGGTAACAACACTAACAACGCCCATCTAATACGGGGAGAAATATCACATATTTTTCCAAGAGCTCTTATCAGAAAAAGAATCGCATTATTTCTAGAGAGATACGTATACCCATTTAGGAAGACATCATTCGCAGGGAATTTTGTTATGATGCTCTACAAGGATATTAGTGTCATTTGTTTTGACTATAAGACAAATCATCATTTGCTCTAATTGCATCCATTTAAAATGAAGAAAAAACAGGTGTCGGATAGAGGGGGGACAATGTTTTTTTTTGTTTTTGTTTTTGTTTTTGTTCTCCCCTCATTGCATTCCTGTGTCATGATGTGAATTCCCAGAAGAACGGTGTCAATGCACACAAACAGGATGTGAAAACTATAAAACTCTCAACACAAAAGATCCCACACTGAGATATAGTTTTGGTTTTTTCCTTTTGGGGGTATATTTATGGAGAATTGACAGTTGGTAAATTGGAGAGAAAGGGAATAAAAGTCCCCGAGGTTTCAAATTTGACAGGACGCACATGGTTTGAAGAGGTGTCACATTCACACTATCAACAGAAATACTTTTATTACTTGTACGACTTAGTCTGCAGCATTCTGTCCAAAGACCGCCGAAGTAAGTCATGAGACGCGTCCAAACCTGGATGCAAAACCATGGACTTAGTCCAGCAACAGAAAAGACGGAGATAGTCCTGTTGACTGGCAGGCAGATGCCTAGGTAGGACAGGAGTCAGTTACCACTAAAGATGCAGTTAAGTACTTGGGATCAAGTCGAAGTTCGAAAGCTCTTCAAGTATCAATACAGCATTGAGCAGGCTAATGGAAGACTTGAGAAGATCAAAGGCAAGATCAAAGCAGTCACGCATTCTATCCTTTTATACGGATGTAAGATTTGAGCTCAACCAAGAAAAATATATAAAACAGAGCTTGAACAGAGAAACCAGGGGAAGATGGACTGTAAGGCTGATCGGAAATGTTGCGGACTGGACTCACTCAATTCCTTATCGGACACGAGTGCTTCTACGATTATCTGCAAAAGAACGAGCGACTTGATTCAAGACAACCCTATGAGCACATTCTTCAAATGCAGCAGATGGCTTGCAGAGAAACGAAGACTAGAATCAGAGGTAGGAAGAATCACACTGAATAATATCGTTACGGTAATGCGCATGAGTAAGGAAAATTGGAACTGAGTGTGCTCCTACATCGAGGAAGTGCTAAGAGATAAAGGGAAGAGAATAGGACCTAAATCCATCAAGATCATAGAAGAGTAGAGCCCATAAGGGCTAGGAAAAATGGCACCATCTTGAAGATTGTAATGCAAGAAGTTGCCATTCAACTTGATGGATTCAAAATTCGTAGTGTGCTGCTTCAATGCCTTTCAGGACCGTGTCCAATTGGATGAGACATGTAGCACAATAGATCTTTAGGTCACAGTATCCTCGTTTTTCTCAACGAAACACTGTTTGGCGCCGTATCTAGGCAGGCCCAGTAGTTGGACTGAAGCTTTTTTTATAGTTGACGATGGATACGCAATACGATAACCGAGTTCTTGTGGTCTGAGCTGATCAGTGTAGGACCTTGGATGGTTCGATTTCTAGGTGCCGTAAGACTTACTTTGATGTCTATCAGGTCGATTGGACTGATCAATTGTGTCCAAGGGAACTTGTAAAGGGACGTAGGCCACTTTAGGAATATTCCGAAATCAATATTATGATGGTCCTTCACCCCTTAGAAGAAGCTACTACCGAAACTAGTAAATCTTTTGTTGGCTAGTTCGGTATGTTCGCACAATAAGTTTCCTACGAGTTCTACAGAGTCCTCACAGCTCTACAGTTGTCGCTGTTCCAATAAGACGACATTGACTTCCCTTACTGAAAAAGAAACTATTCATTTGTTGTGTAATTATTTTAAGGCCGTGCTATCACAACATCAATTAGAGCGCACGAGCCCTAGGCCGAGATCCACCACGTGGATGATGTTATTATGCCGTATCTCTGCGGAAAAGTCGTCGGAAATCTCATCGAAAGAAAGCAGGTGTGCAACTTGAGTTGTGAAAGACGATTGGCAGACATTTTGCCTGCGTTGCAATGAAGTAACAACATCACCGGTAACTCAAGTGACGTTGTTGAACCAGTGATCCTCGATAAGTGTGCTTTCATTACTGGCTTGTTTGGACTGGGTTTCCTTAGTGGATTTATCGTTGCTAGTTCAAAATCTTAGCTCGAGGAAACATAACCACCAGTGTAGTAGCAAAGTGACATATTCTCAATGGAGAAGCTATAGAAGTCTTCGCGTGTCATTTTCCATTTGGAATCATCTACCTTAAACAGTTAAAGAGACCAAGGTACGAGTAAATCCCTTTCCATGTCTTTTCTTTTTATCGACTTTCCTTCAGAATTCCTTAAGCATTCCACAACGCACTGATTGCTTGCAGTTACGTCCATTCACTCTATACGATGAGATGTTCATTCAGAGAAGACCAAGAGAGAGAGAGATCCTCCTCCAACCCAGTAACCGTGTACGCAAAACATTAGAAGGCTGTCACTATTGATAAACTAAATAAAAAAAAAACAAAAAACCCAAGAGTTCTGTTGACAAAGGTATAGAAGAACATCGTGCAGAACATACAACACCACGAGTTCCGACGAGGAGGACGTGCCGCAGAAAATCCATTTGAGGAGAAATGAAATTAATCTTTGAACTGCAAAACCAAGGAAGAGGGAGAGCGAGGGGAAGAGCGACTAAAACTGGTCTTTTGCCATTCCTGGGAATAAGACGGGGTGAATAAGAGCCCGTCGGACTACCAAAGTATAACAACAGGAAGACGTGGGGCCTCTGTCGGGGACCTCAAGTGCAATCAGTAAAACAGCAAACACGACCGACTGTTGGAGAAAAAGTGGAAAGGAACACACACACACTTCGTTTTTTACTTTTTTGTTGTTGTTTTAGTGGCAATCCGGGATAGTTGCACATAATGGCAGGAACAACGTTCATTCATCAGTGGAATTACCTAAGCAGAAAGGTATGCACCTACATACATACTTATGTGTTTTGGTGGAGGGGACCCGAATCAATAAATGACGGTGGATAGTTGCTGGTAAAGGGGGATATGTTACTTTGAACCTCTAGGATGTTTCCTGCTGAGCATAGGCGAGAAATTAAACACAAAATTGTCTTTTTGTTTTTGTCAGACTACAGTGAGTCACAATCGACCGATTTGGATGAGGACAATGAATAAAACATTTAAGGGATACGACAAAGAGTTGTATAAATATTTATGACGATTTGGAAATGACGTGGATTACTTACAAATTGTTTGGGAGCAAACTGAATATTGATTCCAAAGGTTTGACATGTTTTGCGAAGGAACACAATGTTCCAAAGTGGAGCGCAGTTTGATGATTGACAGCCCGTATTTTATTAACATTTTGCAGAATCAGATGCGTTTCCTTAAGTCCAACTTCGGCAGTTGCATTAACATTTGTGGCAAGTTTCTCACACCTTGCTTCGGCTGCTCTTTAGAAGAGCACTATCACAACCACGAACTATAAAACCTTATGAATCCAGGGTGTTTGCTAGGTTCGAACTCCCTTTGGAAGGCAGCAAACAAGAGAGGGTTTCCACTGAAGCACTTTTCCAGACGGCAGCGGAGGAATTCTTTTGATAACATCAACGGTGGAGGCTACAATTCTAACCAAAATACTAAGTGAACCTTTAATGTGAGCTACTTTGACTTATTCCTTGCTTAAGTCTAAAGGATCTGGCCTTCCAGGTTGGGGATGTGCCGTCAAGGTAATTGACATACCACGAAAAAAAAAAAATAGTTAAGAAGTCTGGTAAGTCATACCAGAAATACAAATGGCGCTGATAAGCTTTTTTGATACCACAACTCACGTGAACTCACGTTGATGGCTGTGAATGAGAGGCGTAGTCATGTTGCTAATTATTATGTCAGAGATCTATGATAATTTCTTGAAAAGGGCTTTGCAAAGTGTGAGATTCCTGGTTCTGGCTGGTGCCGAGCAGTCCTGTGTATTGTTGTAGCTACGGCAATGAGTGTTAAAGGAAATGCGTAACTTGGCAGCGTGTTAGCCAAACGGCTACAACTCTTGTTATCTCGGTGCGATTTCTGCTGATTAGGTTGTTCGTCCTATTTTTGTTATAGGTGGGTCATCTCATATGCATATCTGTCTGGATATGACACAGTTTTCTAGGCTACTCCACCACGAGTTGGCAACTGAGAGTAAGTGCTGGAGAATTCTACGTTTGGTGAGTCCAATCGTGAAGCAGAGCAACTCCGCTAGTGGACCATTAAAGGTTTTGCCACAACTGGCTAGCGCGTCTGCTCTCTCATTTACCGGAAACCGAAGGCTTACCTGATTTAGAGGACGAAGTGTGTGTCTGGCAGTCTGGCTGTCAGTAAAGATTCATTTTTGTCCGTGGAACTGCAAGCCTCTCTATAGTAAGGTATTCGGGGCAAGTTTCTTTCGGAGTCGTCGAAGCATTTGTCTGTTTAAAACCAGAAGAACTACGTATGTAGCTCAGGGCTGAAGAAAATTTCGATATTTAGATGCGTCTTTTATTTGTTTACCAATGATTTGGGTAATTCTTTCGACATTGGCTATGTATATAAATAACTTTGCATGTGAATTTAAAATCCATTCAATGTTTAAATTTTCCATTAAATAGATTTAACCCTGATTTGATCCGACAGGCGTACCCGTACACTGCTCACCATGAAATCTCTATCACAATTATTTTGAGTAGCCTATTTAAATATGCTAATGGAACATAACCAAAACGATGATAATTTGAATTTTTTAGCAGATTACGTCTAGCATGACATTTAATTCTAGAAATTGTGTGCTATTTTTGTTTAATTTGATTGGTGATTATCGACAGACATTGTGATGGATTGTGTACACACTCGTTGGTTGACACTTATTAAATTTAGTAGATGGCGTTACAGTCAGTGAGAAAGTTGGGCGTTAACTTGCCAATTGTCAAGGGAGTTAGATTTGGTGGTCATCCTGGTATCGGGCAAACTTCTTCCAGTCCTAAGTGCTTATAGTTAGGTCAGCAGCAGAGGACTGGGAGTTAATACTGCAAACACAGTGATCGTTTTTTTCCCTAAGACGACATCAATCCCTACCTTCAAACAAGACCTCCTTCATGATTAGCACTTTGCCTGGGTGTGTAATTTAAGATTCCAAACTAAACTGGAAGGGAAATATCGATGAGTGCATTAAGAAAGCACGTGTAGCCTTCAACCGATGCAATAAGGCGGTCTGTATTACGTGGAGCTTCAAACCAACTGTTGTGTACTGGCTATACACTGCAATTGTGAGACTCATTGCGGAGCAATACCAGTTTTTAAATCTGACCAAGATCTAAGGAGCTGCCTGCCAGCAACTATAAAAGAGCACCCACGGTGGCAATGAAATCTTGCCAAGTTTCATTCTGCTTGATCTGCAGCAGGATTCTAGTGAAGATATGTTGAGGAGAATGCTTGGCGATAGTTTCTGAAGCTGAGGCGCAAGGTAGTCAATTCTCTGAAGTTGGCAACTACGGTCACATCATAACTATGTCATTTTTGGACTCAGACCCCAAGTACAGGTGCCGACTGGCCCATAAGGCTCCACGTAGTTGAACACTGAGTGACGAACTTATACGGTGACATCCACGACTGTCGTTTTTCCCTAGGGAAAACCCTAAGTTGATAAAAAAAAAGAGGTAATGGATGATCCACACACACAGACGGAACTCTTCTGTATGTTCTTTCCTCCATCTGTATAACTTCCTGGATAAACTGGAACTTCAATGATTTCCTTCGTTTCTTAAGCTGCTTTGGCCATCAATCAGAGACGTAACCCTTTTGCATAGGAGTTTGCCAATGTCGAGGGCTGTGGCAGTAGGAACAAAATTCAATTGAGTGGAAATCTCCATTCCAAACTCAGTTCCGTACCTATAACTACGCATACATATACACGAGTATAGGTACCTATCTCCAAGAGAAGTCCTCGTAACTTGGTGCTGCTACGTTGTAATCAAAAACAAGTTTCTGCTTTTGTGCAATTAACTTAATCTTGTATATCTTCGAAGTTTTGTGTGAAAGGCAACATATGTCGGTATGCAATCGTATACTACTTTCCAAGAGTTATGATTCGTCATCTTTATCCTGCATCAATGCCAACCCAGCAACAGAGAGTTGAGTATCTGAATGTGTGTATCGGGGCAGCCTATAAATTCTGTCCGACAAGTTTTGTGCGAAGTGATTTCTGAACTTTTGAATTGCCGCCGCTACTCCTCTCACGTATATGAAGGAGCGAGCAGCGTTCAGATTGGAAGCGGAAATTTATAGCCCATGCAGCCATTTATTTTGGATCTCAATCTTGTTTATTCACCATGGGGCCACAATAAAATTCTCTCTCTCTCTCTCTCTTTTTTAGATCTACACGAACAAGTCTTTGATGGAGATAGATACATATGGTGTACTCTTGTACCTGTAACTATCTGTCGTGTTGTGCTAACACCGACTGCAAACAGACCGAACGGACACAATCTGTGGCACCACTATCCCCCGAATTAGGTCCACACGTACGGCTTGATGCACGAGTATCTATGTACATACATATATGTACCATTCAATATATTTAACGAGTTGTGAAATATTATTAACAAACCATACTGCTGCAATAATAAATTCACATTCTCCATGGCTGAATGTGGACCTTAGTGGTGCTCAAGGCACTAAGTGCACACATGAATGGTGGCAAATCGTTTATCTATCGGGCTTGCTGGCTGGCTGTATCTGTGTATTTGTTGGAGGAATTCGTTGCAGGAATTCTCGGTAAAAGATGAAATCTCTTGAAGATGCTCTGCGGGCTATTTGAAATTGTTATTGAATACAGGCAGCTTCAACACCATGGCCAGACTTCTTCCGAGATACATGTGCAATTGATTTGGCTGCCAGCAGCCCGAGTAAAGCAGCTCTAATGCGCGATTATATCTGCGGCAAACACAGTTATTATGGGGAGTTAGCATTGTTTACAGCAATAGTGGATTTTTGGGAGTGGCCTTTACAGTGGCGTGTATTTTAGATCCTTGTCACATGGCCAATTCATTCCAATTCAGTGGTTTTCCAACTGGTCGAGGGTGTTTACCCACTCAGATGATGATCGACTTTGACACATCGCGGACAGGAAATTGGAAATCGACTTAAGTGGATGACGATGATGGTCCACAACGCAAGTGTGTGCAGCTCCACGAAACCGTTGTTTTTTTTTTCCTCCTGACGATGGTGTTGATTGAAATTGTTTTAGCTTTCATCCACCATGATAAATTTGAAATATGTCATCACTCCAATTTGGAAGTGGTTAATAATTCAGCAGAGAAAACCCTCCCATATCGTGTACACAAATTCGAAGGAATTAACATCTGTCAATCAAAGGCAAACACACACTCGCACACGGTACGTCATTGGAAATTTTCAGTAATCACGTCAGGAGCACACACACGCATATGCGATGGCGGAACAAAGGGTGGTGGTTGTCAAATGTCGAGAGCTAAAAGGCCATGGACGCGTCGATGAGGTGAAAGGAGGAGTGGTGGTGACCTTGCGTGATTGACAGAGTATAGTTCGGGTGAAGGGAATTTCCATCTTTTGTCGACATTAATGACATCAAAAGACGTTATGTGTATCGAGTGTTCCCATAAATTCAACGACAGATTGTTGGTGAGTCAGGAAGTCACATCAATTATATTAAATATGGTTGAGCTCTGTTTGGCAACACTTTCATTATTGCCGGACCGACGAAATGGGGCTTTTGAAGGTGCCTCTGGACAAGATAAGAGATTCGGGTGCAAATTCAACACGATTCAATATGACTGGGTTAAGGTTAAGTCTGAGCCAACTATGAATGAATATGAAGACGGTAATGTTGATTAGGTCTGCTCGGTTTTCGCCGTGTTCGAACGGGGCCTAACTGCGATCAGTTGGCAACTCGAAACTTACAAGCCAACACGAGAGGTAAAATCTTTCAAAATAACTTAACGAGCCAACACCGACGAGTTTACGAGTATAGGCGACAGGAGCTTTGCTTTGGTATCACTTTTGACATCTCATGAACCGTTGGGCTAAGCAACAGTTGAGGAGCAAAATTCTCTCGAACAACCAAAGTGGTAAAGGCCCTGATCATTCCAGTCCTGCTCTACGGTGCGGAAGCATGGACTTTGTCGAAAATGATGGTTTTTTTTTTTACAGGAAAATCCTTCGGGTGCTCTGAGGTTGCATAGATGAAGAGTGGGTGGGGATATAAAATGACGGATTTTATGGGCTGTTCAGCGATATCGACCTAGTCAGAAAAGGCTGGGACTTGTAGAGCGGATACCTTCCCACCAGCACTCTTGCTCGTAGAGTCTTCGAATCCAACGCAAAGGGACGACCTTAATTAACTTGGAGTGCGAAACAGGCGACAGATAGCTAAAGATCAAGTTGGTTGGAGACGCTTGTTGGTTGAGGCCCAGGTCCACACCGGACTGTAGCGCCATCATAAGTAAGTTAGTAAGTTAATTTTGGAGTCTTTGCTACTACTAAACACCTTTGGGGCTCCCAAAAAGCACCTTCTCGTGTCGATATTCTCTATTAAATGAAATCAGTTGACAACTCTAGAAAAAAAAGAAGCTACAGTTCAGTGTTCCCAATAAGATTGAAAATAAGTCGCAATCTAAAAACAAGCGCTGACATATTTTCAACACACACTGTATGATGGGCAAGTATCTTTTACGTGATATTCAGGTTTTGACGTTAAATTATTGTTTTTTCCCCGGGCATAGGGATTTGGTTCTTGTTTTTTGTTTTCGGCAACCATTTGTCAATCAATCGTCGTGTTACAGATTGATGGCACTTCTAGTGTGACCACAATATACAGACTGCTGCAGTCAGTGCCGCGGTTGTCTGTCTAAAAAAACAAAAAACAAAAAAAAAAACCGCCTTTTGTATTGCCTCGCATGAGGAATGTGAGAGCTATGTCATGGGTTTGGATACCATGCTAATGGAGACCAATGGCTCGAGTGAGTGCAGCAATTTCACGTGTTTTCTACGAATGGATACACTTTGAAGTGCTAATGAGCACAGATATCATGTTAATTGTTCGACTCTGTTTGATTTATTAACCGTCATTTATATAGTTTTTAATGATTTTTTAATGTATTAGCTAGGAGAGGCGCATTAGCACCACCTATATATACGTATTTAAGGCCGAGACGCGCAACGAATCGATTTAATTCCAGGAAAAGTGAATAACGATGTCGACAAATTAAAGTGAAAAAAAAAAGAAAAAGAAAAAAAGAAAAGTACTTACAGTCTCTCGACATCGGCTGAGATCTTTCGTGGGACCTGTGTCAGTCCACGATGCGAACAGTCGACGGTTAATCCATTACAGGAACAAACTCGCGGACATCTAGTCTCACTGAGGATGCCCACACCGCCGCCGGGTATATGTATCCCGACACTGGTAATGCCACCCCCATAGGGTTCAGCTGCAGCACCCGTTGAACCACAAATAAAATGTACAGCTACGCTGGACCATAGTAATAAATGAATGGTTTTGAATATCCTCGATGATGATGATGATGATGCTTTGTTGTTGTGCTCAGCCCTATTCTTCCTTAGGGTTGCTGATGGTGATGGTTGTTGCGACATTATTCCACTCTCACTCGCATAAAAAACGCAACGACGACGACAACAAAGCCAACAACAACAACGGCATTAACATTTACGAGTAATGAAAAACCAGGACACTTGGAGTGGAAACAAAAAAAAGGGTTGTTTTGTGCTACTGCTGCTGCAAAGCTCTTCAATTTGCACTGATTGTTGAATAAAAGGAAAAAAACAAAAAAATCGGAACAAAACTTTAACTAGTTGATCGACGCAACGCGGCGTACGGCACCGACGACAACGGGGTCCATTCACCTTGTGTACACTACACCCCTTCGTGGACCGTCAAACAATCACAATAGGCCCGCAACGCGATACAAAACACGAGGAGACAAGGTACACTATTGTTCCAGCTTTCCCACCGACCGATAAACCGAATTCGATATACGTTCCGGCAGCTGCACACCTCACTCTAACGCAAAACAAACACTTCACACTTTAATTTGAATTTCTCAATCCGATTAATGTATATTTTGTTGAGTAGAAATATTCACTGTAGATACAGTATTTAGATGATGTTTGGCGTGATGTGAGCTCTGTGCTCTATTTCGTCTGCTTGCCTGGCTCCAGATGATTCAATACGTCAAGAATTGCACTTGACCGACCCGAACTCCTCTTTGATGATATTGATGATGATGTACAGCCGGGTAGCATCAACTGCTGAGCATCTGCAAGAGAGAAAGAGCAAAATAAAGAAAGTGAATGGAAGCGTACTCAAGCGGAGAAGGTTGTTCTTAATGCTGATTGACTGGTTGCTAACCGATGGATAGATACGTAGATGAATGGAAATTCCATTGTCTTGCTCATAATTATATGTGGGGCGGCTGGTCTTAAGTTATTGGTCTTGATAGAGGTCCAGCAGGAGCAGCAGTGGAAAGAACAACAATTAATTGGTTTAATTGACGACTGACTGACAGGACTGTGAACGTACATTAAATTAGGAAATCAAATGAAGCAATTTACGTAGATTTTTGTCAATTGCCTTTAAACGAAACGAGTACGAGTTTCTGAGTTTCTTCTCCCTTCACAACGAGAACACAAAATGAATGCTACACGTAATCCCTGCATTTCCATCTCTCATCTCGAAAAATAATCCACAAAAAAAAAGGCACTTAAAGGGATTCTGGGGGTTTGGTGATAAAATAAAAAGGGGAACGCACCCAGCATTCGAGTGCTTGAGTGTCTGAGGGACAGTGATAGAGAACTGTCAACCGTTCTCCCTCATCCTTGGTGGTTTTCGAATTCGAACCTCTTCAGGAGATATTGACATAATAATACACCCAATTTTATTTGTTTTTTTCTCTTTAAAACGAGATTCTTTATCTATCTTGCATTTGCGTTCGAGTTAAGTCATCACATCTTGAACAAGATAATCGATCCTCAAATTGTCTACACAGTGTGCCTTATCAGAGGAATTTTGTTGTTTACTGGGCTTCCTGGAGCCATACGGGCGGAGTGCCGTATTGCAATGTGATAGAATACAGAATCGAGATAAGATGTCTGTCTCTACACAGGGGGGTTGTTTCATTGCGAACGATTTGTAGCACATTTACCTTTTATTTTTTTTTAAAGGGTGTTTATTAAAGTTACAAACATTATCTTATCCTTTATCATTCTTGTAAAGATTCAAGGGAGTATTATTCAACAAACATTACTATACAATTGTGGTTTGGGAAATGTGTCCAAAATTAAGCAGACGTTTAGAAACTTCCTAATCACCACGTTGTATTTTAAGTTGATGTCACAGTTATTCATAGTCGGTCTGAGGTCAAAAACCTTTTAACAGCCAGCACGGCTCGTCTAAACTCAACAGATGTACAGTACAAGTTCGTCCTCTGATGTGTACCAATAGGAAGGCAAGGCACCTTCATACATATGTTGTTGTTGTCGCATCAAAAGAAGGAATATACAGTTTTATTGCCGACTCCGGCTTGACTTTAAAGACGAAGCGTTTGAATATAGTCAAAAGGCTTCTTAAACAACAACGGAACAATCCACTATCCATATCTTTTAAATCGCGAAACTGTTGGATACAATTTTGGGCAGGCAACGTCATTGGATTTTGCTTGTTTCAAGTTGACCGCCAAAAGTAAGAACTGAAATACTTAGTATAGACTTATTCTTGATTTAGGTCGCTGCTACAAGAAACATACCTAAGAAAACATGGAACCTGAGGAAAAACCTTAAAGGACTTAACGTCTTTGGACTTTTTTCGTTGTCAAGTTATGCTGAGTCGCTTATCTATGCTGACAAACCAAGAAAATTGCCGACTTTAAGGAGAAAATTCCTCGTGTTATTGGTGAAGTACAGTCCTAGTCATGTGAAATTGTCGCCAAAGCTATGAATTTTTGTCATCGATTGACGCCATAGACGTACTTCAACGTACAGATGGAGTTAATTTGGTTCCTTCCTTGGTAAATAACAAATCGAATACGACAGAAATAGTAAAGACGATTGAATGATTCAAGACATTTCATAAAAAGAAAGCAGGGTATCGTCGTGTCATCAATTTCAGATGATTCTGACAGTCTGTCATAGAAAACGATGACTATCTGACTCACAGATTTGATTATAGACATCAAAGACGTCTCTAAGTGAAAAAGGATCTTCTTCAAGGTATCAAATGACACCTTCTATATACAACCCATGACTCACCTTGTACGTTGTTTCCGGGAAACAATGTGATACTCTTTATGCAGCTACGTGGCATCCATGTCCTCGTTGATGCATCAGCTTATATACACGAATCACAAGTATGTCTGTAAAGAAAAAAAAAAAAAACGAAAAATTAAATAATTTATAACCTCAACTCACGGCTACCATCTGTTTAACTTAAACAATATTATCTCCGACTTTATACATTCTGTTATCGTTGTTGCATTTCAAATTGAATCTTGTTAGCTTGGCCTGCTATCGATAATCCAAAGCAAACTTTTCCATGTCAAAAAATAAAATAAATAAATCTAAATGGAGCAGATATACCTCGTATGATTTGATATCTTCTCGAACAATGTAACCGGAAACATAAGTAATAATCGCCTTTATCCACGAAGAGGCGCAATAGCAATTTGTAACGGCCATACAGCGGCAATCACATTTGTCTAAATTATTATTATCTTGGAGTTCATCTTGAGTCCGCCTCCCTTGGTAAATGGATGTAATGGACTCTTGGGGCCGGGGAGGGGGTGATGCTGTTTTCGGTGATGGATGTCTAAGCTTAATCGCTTCAAGATGTGCTGTTCGAAGGCAGAGCACAGCAAGTGTGTGTTTAAACAATTTATCAAGTGAATGCGTGCGCGTACACTCTTGAATTAAGATTCAGTTTTGGTTCAGTTTGAGTATGTTTTCAAGTGTAATGAAGAGCCCTCCAGAAAGACTGCTCTATTTTTGGGAAAGATTGCGTAAAGGAATACTACTTGTATATGCCCTCCAATACCCGGAAATTATAATTTAGAAAACAGATTGTGCGAGAGTTGCAACCTCTGTACGAGGGGAAACCTAACATAAATCTTTCAACTAGCACTGAGAGTGCACGGTGAGATATTGTCTGGGTCTGTCTTGGAAACCCATTTTAGGTTAGAATGCACCACCATTACCACTCTTCCATTGTTTGGCAAGCAACAAAAAAAAAACACATTTTCAAGGAATTATGTCGAGCATTGTTCGATCACAAAAAGCAGGCAAATTGAAATGTGAATTTATAATGGACAAGGATTGCATCCCTCCAGGTAGAAGGGACGACACACACAATGGAAGACATTGCTCGCTTAAAGGTGGGTTTTGTACACACTCCGGAGACGATTTTGTTTGATGAGGTATCGCTCAACCACCTGAGGCTTTAGAATTCTATTGCGTTGTATACTAATCCTTGGAATTAGGTTTTTTTCTTTTTCTTATTCCTAATCCTCTGTCTCAGGATTTGGCTATTTTCGTGCCAGTGGGTGTATTTTTTTGGCTGCAAAAGGCAATATGCATTGTGTATGGAAGAAAGGTTTCAAGTTGAAAGAATGTTTGTTAATTGAGATATCGCAAGAGATCACTCAAAGGAACGTCACAAGCAATTAGTGTGTTCATAACTCGATGTCCTTTTTTTCCCGCAGGAAATAAGATACGGTAATCTGATGTGAAATGGAATTCCAAAGCCAATAAGTGCGTTTTGAGTGTTTTAGTTCGTCGAGGTTGTGATGACTCAAATGGAACTGACTGCTCAATGTTGAATCTTCGTGTCTGAAAAAATCCAAATTCCTTCAAAAATTCTTATGAAATAAGAGAAGGGATGACACAGGTTGGAATCTCAGCAAAACAATGAACAAATCATCATTCGACAGGCAATGACAAGCTTCCAAGTGTACCATTTGCTATGACAGCTTCTTGGCAGCAATTTAGAATCATCAATAGAAACTTAAGGCGAGAAACTAGATCTTGGTCATCCGTAAGCGCCGCGAGACCAAAGGAGGTTAGATTAAATTATGTTAGAGGGGATGTGCCTCTTGGTGATGCTTACACGGTGGCCCATTGGTCTTTTGCGATTCCCCTAAGAGTTGTCGTACGATTTCTAACACTGTTTCATGTTGTTACCAACTCGAGCTCTCAATGAATCGTATCAAGTCCAACCGTGGAATTTGCCCGAGTTCTTCCATTAGGAAGTTTCAGGAGTTACAAGTGGTTGATGGTCTCTGTCTCTTCAGCATTTTGATATCTCTTGCTAAATCAAATGACCATTTTCTTCCTTCTGTCAGAATACCTATTAAGGCGTGTTCTTCGGAGTTCCAAAACCAAGGAAATAGGTCAAAAAGATACTAGATTGGAGGGATCCATGTCTTAAGCGACAGCTAGGCTGCGCTTAGAGCTTAGTCTAACCATTTCCAGTTCGTGAATGCTAACGTTTTTTGATTCTAACTCTAGATCTTGGGAAATTAAATCTCCAATTAGATTGCTAGGCAAGGGTCAGAGTGAAGAATGTTCCCGGACGTCTGTAAATCAGAGGCATTTTTACTGTCACTCAGTAGAAAAGACTATAGACAACTTATTGGTGTTCTAATGGAGAGCTTTACTTGTACCATTCATATCAATGTTTAGGTATGCGACGTTTGTGCAGAAGGTGACGACACTGTGCAGTCCTTTCTTTGCTTGTACCAGGTGGCGGTTCTTCGTTGTTGATATTGCAAGCTCTTCGTCATGGAAGTACTCAGTACATAGTAGTACATAGAACAATGAACAAGTTACGTTTGAGTGCTGTAGTGAGATCTTTTCTCCCTTAGAAGCTAGGCTTTGATCATCTATGGATCGCAAGATCAAAACTCATATCAAACAGTGATTGAGTGGAAATGTAAATGACATTGTTGAATCTCTTATCGGTTGTGATTGGGACAAGTTCTATAATTTTATTTTTTTTCCGTGACACCACCACGATTAGGGCCATGAAAAATCCACAACAATTAGTTTTAATTTCGAGCCATTATCATACATTTATGGAACATTTTGTTGATTTTCTTAAGAGCCTGAAATGCCTTGTTTACTATCGTATATAATGGTAATTAAATTCATAACAGAAAACACGTTCTTATTGCCAAAAAAGGAAACGATACTCATAATGAATTAGCGCACAAGGCGCAAAAAAGAGCAGGGAAACTCCATGAAAATTGGGGAATCGCATTTCATGGACTCATGAACAATTGTTTTCCCAACACGACGTCTAATTACTTCGGAGCGGAGTTAATAGTCACCAAACACGAACAAACTATCGCGCGAATATAATTTATATCCGAGCCACACCACAGTCTCGTCCTCGCTATATTAGAAATTGCAATTCATTCTCAAATCAGGCCGAAAGGGTCCTTTTTTTGGCATAAGCGAGATGAAAATACATTTAAAACGTGTATTTTGGTGACAACCTCATTTGAGGCACCCAGCAGGATGCCACAGTTCTTTTAAAGACTCGTGAATTCTTTTTTACGATTATTAAACCCTGCGAATGACATCCTCCGAGATTTCAATTAATGTGCGTAATTTGCGGGCGGCGCATTTCACTGGCTACGGTCCTCCTCTCTCTGTGTCCCGGATATTGTAGTGTAATAAATCTGCGCTCGAGCGGATACCAGTCATTTGGCATGCGTCATTATTTTTATCTTCTCCTCCTCTGTCCCTTTGCCATGATGGCAATGCAATGGTACTGTGCCAGTCGCATTGGTCGGTCTCACTTTCAATTTCAATTTTCAAATGCGTTGCAAATGACAAACACAAAAAGAAAACACGGACTATCTATCACGGATACAAGCTGTCTCCTGTCCAATTTAAGCGCGGTGAATGTGTCATCCCTCACATTCCCTTGTGTGTCCCCTGGTTATACCACCAAGTTAAATAAATGAGGGTGGTTCAAAACGTTCCCAAAGTGCACCAGCAAAATAGACAAAAGGAAAATCGATAAATTGACTTCTAATCGGCGAGCCGGTTGGCATAAGCACACCATTGGGGGCATTCAAAACTAAGGGTGTACCAATGCGCAGGAAAAAATAAATTACTTCCCATTAAACAAATTCCGTGTGACAGTTCCAAATAAAGGACAACACAAATTAAAGTAATACATATGTATGTACGTATGAAACAACCAACCGGGTCGGGGTTTTGCACACTCTAGTGGTTGATTCCACAAAGGATATATGTATGTATGCCATCGACACAGTAGTTAACCACCAGGTGCTGACAGTAGCAGTTTATTGGACGTCGACCTTTTTTTTTTTAAAAAAAATTCAAAGTGTGGTTGGTCCCTAATAAAATTCTGGAAAAAAAACACACTCTCTCTCAACGAGATGTGTATATTAATCCCACAACCATGGTTAAATCATTTGGGCATTCACGCACGCAAAAAGAAAAAAAAAAAAAAATAAAGGAACACGAAATTATTAGAAAGATGCATGTGCACAGGGATCCATCCCAAGCACCATACAATCTGAGCAAAGTTCCTTCTTGTGCTCCTTGAAACGAGAATCATCTCATAATTTATTAACAAACATGAGCCAAACCAAGCAATCTACTACAAGGCGAAACGCCTTTCCATGTTTCTTACTTTTACGACTACAAGACACCCGAGGTTCTTGTGTTCCTGTGTACCCTGTGTGTTCGTGGAATAACCTCAATCCTTGATAAGGAAATTGATACAGTCTTTAATCAAGTGGAAAACTTTTCTTTTTTTTTTCTTTTTTCAAAGACAAAAAAAAAGAAGTATCAATTATTAATGTTAATGTCACCTGTCTGTTCGGACAGTTGTTCGGTTTAGGAGGGCGTTGTTGTGTCTCCCCTGCTCCTAGTAAGTTGTAGCCATTAAAAACAAAAAAAAAGCAAATAAAACATGAAGTGAAACTACCCTACTACTCGGCTATTATGGCCTTTCCACGTAATGATAGTCATTTAGATTTTGTAGGGAGAGAATGCAATAAAACGTTCCGGACCGGACCGGTCCCGGGGGTGCTTTTTGATTTATTTTCAACATTCCTTCGGCTGATAGGGGAACATTTTAAAATCTATTTTATTAGAGAGGTTGTTATGAGAAGGACAAAAGAATTCAACTACTTTTACCTGTGAACATTGAACATGCGCTCCTGTAGCCCACCTGAAACCGAAGTGAGTCACGTTTGGAAATGGAAATTCAATACATTCCATGTGCTTCGTTGCATTCGAGATCAATCTAGTTAATGCACGTTATCTAATCTGTCAGCAGTGTTACACTTTGCGGCGAAAAAAACTGGTCTAGCATATCAACAGCACAACGCACTTGTCGGTGAAAAGTATCTTAATTAAGAAAGGCGTGAAGCAACGAGGGAATGCATACAGAGTATGCATGTGAAATAGATATTTTTTAACACCTGAAATGTTGAATGCACACACACACACAACCGATTAATTTTTTTTAATTAAAAAACCAAGAAAAAGAATCGGAACCGAAATAAATCATCATGCAGGCATTCATCTTGAAGCGGATACTCTCGAGTGCAGGGAGATGGAGATCATTCACAGTGAACCGCGTGCAGATAAATCAAATCCATAATGCGGCTTGTCTGGTATGTGACTGTGTGCCTGTTCTTCGAAGAGCTGTCAACGTTTTGGGAGCGTCGCTCGTCTGCGGCGTCGTGTGCTGAAAATTATTGCATGCTGCCGACAGTGTTATGGCAGATGTAATTCCAGTGATCGGTCGAGGTACTGAAGATGTGGCAAAGCTATACGGAGAAGCTGCAGATAGGCTTCTTTTGAGATGAGCACTATGGTGGAAGTGTTGGTACATGATGACAACAAACTCTGCGATTAGCATGCAACCAGCGACGTTGACAGTAGCAGCTCTCTACACGATACTTTCACTCATACCACTCGACCTGAAAACTAAGGAAAGAGCAAGTGCAAGTGTTCAACTTTTGGAAGAAGGACGAAATAGGAACTGATTACATAACGCCATACCGTGACTTCGACTTAAACTTTCAAACATTCTTCCTTTCATTAAAGCCGACAATACATCATTACCACAGACCATAGACAGCTCAACAATGGATGAAGGAGTAGACTTCGACACTGCCATTCAATGAAACGTCCAAACCACGTCAGTCTGTTGGAACAGACTCGACACTCCCATAGAGCAAATGTGATGTCAAGCTTCAAAGGGACTTCCTGACTATACATTGCTCACACTTAAGTTCTTGTGTGTGGCAACTTTTTCCAGACGATCAGGACTTTTCAGGGCGATATTTATTGTTGCGCTTTTCTGGTTTTCATAAGGACATTTATAACTCACCACAGATGCTCGTTTACTCAGGATTAATGCTTCTCAGTCCTAAAAGATAGAAGTTCTCCTTTGAAATAATGGAGCACAACTCTTTGAGTTTCAAGTTGGGTACAAATTAAGGGATAGGCTTGAGTTCTTCGAGCAGAATCGACCCAGAATCTAAAAATATACTTTAACGTCATGGAGCTGATTGTTTTAATTGTCTTGGCAAAGGAGCTAATCTTCCTCAAACCTTTACTTCAATGCCAGGTTCCGAAAAAACAAATATGTGCAAATGTATGTGATTCATCCTATGTCCAAAACCGGCTCTGCAGTCCCATTCAAACTCTTCCTCAACCTATATCAAATCCTGTACCAAAAATGACTGCCCAAGTTTCTCAAAACTAAGATAAATAAATTCCCCCTGTCAAAACAGTTTGAAAGTCACCGTTCCGCAATGCCCATCATCATCAGCACTGGATTGGAAACTTACTGGAAAGCTGTCAGTCAGTGTCAAATGAATTTATATGTTCGGTTCGGGATCGTGATCGGTTCGGTAAAAAATAGTTCAAAATAAATGCAATTTTAATAATATCGGTATCAAATTGTTCATAATTTTATTGTTTAGTGTGTGCGTTTCAATTTGAAATATGTTTTGTGGTGATATCTTCAGTGGAAATGTGTTTTTTTCGCGTGTGAAATTTGCTTCAATCTCTCGTTTGTTTCGTGATGAATTCGCAAGTACCGTTCGTTTTCGTTCGATTTTGTGAAAGCCGCGAAATTCAAAAATTAAAAAAACATGCAAGTAATTCAAGAATTTCATTGTTGGGTGAGTCTTTTGTATATTTCTTAACTTTTGGGAAGTATTATGCAGTCGAATAGTCTATGGGGGACGATTGGGTGGTAGACTTAAGCCGGGTGGCTGTATTTGTGTGTCAAAAGTGTCAAGGGAATGTGGTAAAAACGAAAAGAGCACTTCTTGATGCTCAAGCGCGCTGATGTTTGGATATTTCTTGGGTAGCTGAGGTGGACAGTGTAGTCTTAAGTTGTAAACCAAAGAATATTGGCCTCAATTTTCTCCAAAGCCTTATGGTAGGGCAACATCAGTCCGATTAGGGTACCACCAGCCAAGTAGGCCACCGATTTTCATTGCTTTCGAACTGAATTCTGAAAAAAGTGAGCAGAGAGCTCTTATGACAAGACATGAGCAAGAAAAAGTCTTCAAATCCAACTAACACAGCCAAACTTAGAGTTCCCATTTCCTATCTTCCCAAAACAACTGCCATTTACCCTATCTCCCCAGTGGAATACCCAACAGACAACAAGTCCATCTATGATGGAGGTATGTGATCTACAGTTCAGACGCGCCCCCCCAACGACTGTTTACTTTTTGATTTATTCCTCAGCCAGGCTATGTATAGCCACGTCAGTCCACAAGCCTAACGATAATTGAATGAGCTCCTTCCGCGACGAGATCACCCTCGCCACATTGTCTCAAGTCGCAAAAGCACCGTGCGGTCGACGCACGATGGTGCCAATGCAGTAACGCTCCACGCATCGCGGACACGCGTTAATAAATTGCATTTAATGCAAATTGCCTAAGTGAAAGATTTGAAATAATAAGCGCTAGCGTCCGTCCGTCCCAGTGTCAGAACAGCAATGTACAATGACCGCCACTGCTGGACACAGAGCACTTAAGAGCGCCATGTAGGCACTTTAAATTCCATTTCTCTTGATGGAATTGGATTTTATGAATCTGTTTTGGTAGGTTGCGGGGATCGTAAAAAATTTTGTCCCGCATTTTTGTTTAAGTTTAATGAAATCTTAATGGCTTGCCAATGTCGCGCTAAATTTAGCGCAAACAACGGTCTGTTTCAATAAAATAATGAAGGATGCGCCACTACAGGTTGTGCGATTGAATTAACAACTTTTCTTCTACTTTTGCAAGGGAAAATAACCCTCCAAAAACCTCCCTGCTGTGCGGAGAGGTTAAAGTCAAAGCGCACACATTTACCTCTCAGGTGGTTGCGGGGACGGGGAGATGAATGTTTCCCTTTTGATTTCTGCCTCGATTTTAAAATTAACAAATCAGTGAATACACTCACTGTAGCGTAATATTTTAACAACGTACACAGTACACACACACACACAGAGGGTGTGGAGGAGGGTGGAAAGACGTCTGTGGTGGTTGTGTCAGTGAGTGTACATAGAAATTTTCCAACCCTCCTGCTCCTTGGCGAAGGGTAGTTGAACACAATGCTGCATCACTAGTAGTAGCAGCAGTAGTGGTAGTGGCAGTGGCAATGGCGGATAGCGGAACCCCGTTGGTAACGTTTATTGAAATCAGAAGTTTCATTTTTTTTTTTTTTAAGATGAGGGCGGCAAGCGGCAGGAATCAAAAAGCGTGAAAAGCTCACTGTACCTTGCCAAGTTATGACTTTGGTTCGTTTCATTGTAGCCCCCCGACGAAGAGGGAATGATTTGAACTGTTGAGCGCACACCAGCCATGCCACACTACCTTCTCCCGGTGAAAGGTTAAAGAAATTATGAAAATTTTTTACTCTGTCCTCATTTATTTGCATAAACATATACATATGCACACAGCACACGAGTGTAAGTAGGTTTACGGTGGAGGGTATGTGGAACGTAACGCTGTAAACATTATTGCGCGCAGGAAGTGTATGTCTTTTAATAAGGTACCAGAGCCCTTTGTCTTCGGTTCGTCGAAAATCCAATTTCAACAGCCGATAAGAAGGTAGGCAGGCGATATAGGACCCACCGTCTACACCAGCTTGACACTTAATTCCTGAAATATGCTGTGTAATTCATCTGGTAAATGGTAACTGCTCTATGATTGGGGTCGTGGTGGAGACGGTCGTGGTTGTGGCAGTTCCCTTTGTGATTCAATCACAATTTCAATATTTCGTGAGGCAGAAATTCAAATGTTGTTCCAGGAAGCCGGAGACAATGGCACTTTTGATGTATAGTAGCAGTAGGAGTACTCTCCTTGGGGAGTCTCTATTGTTTGTCTTTCATCATCGTCGTCGTTGCTGTAATAATTACTGTGCAACTTGGCTGGAAGATTTTTTTTTTTTTTTTTTTTCCCCGAGGGTAGGTGAAAATCTTACATAGACACTATGAGGATAGTGTCTCATAGTAGTGTCAGATTCCTACTGACTAAAAACACCTCCCTTCGATTTAAATTCGTTCGATATTGCAACTAAGTTAAAACTTATCAAGCAATTTTTTTATCACGAAATAAAACGTTTGGCAGGTTACTTTCCAATGAAAGATCCTGCATGTTCCGCAATTTAATCGCGGTTAGTCCTTATCTCGCCAAGTCGCAAGGTTTTGTTCTTTGTAGTCGGCGAAATAAATTGCTATCATCCAAAACAGCTAGGACTGTATTGTTAACATGTCCCATTATTCGGTTTCTATGTTTTCGCGCGAAGCTTCTAGTTTCCGCTTCGATTGCAGGAATTCCGAGATCTCTGTGGATATCGTCGTTTCTGGAATACCACGGTGCTTGGGCAATTTCTCTAAGCACTTTATTTTGGAATGTTTGTATGATATTCGCATTCGTTTTCTTGGTACAACCCCAAAGTTGTATACCGTAGGTCCATACCGGCTTTAGCACTTGCTTGTATAGAAGCAGTTTGTTCTCGGTACTGAGCTGGGAATGTTTTCCGAGTAACCAGTACATTTCTCTATATTTGATTTCGAGTTCTTTGCGTTTCATTTTCACGTGGGAATTCCACTTCAGTTTTGCGTCTAGTGTCATTCCCAGATATTTGGCTTCGTTAGCAAAGGGTATTTGGGCCAAGTTTAGAAAAATTGGCAAGTCATTCGTTTTTTTATATGTGAAGTTCACGTGGACAGATTTAGTTTCGTTGAGGGCAATCCGCCAGTCCCTCGTCCATTCGTTAACTTTATTCAGTGCGCTTTGCAGTTTTGCAGTCGTTTCTTCGACTGTTTTACCTACTGCAAGGATAGCGGTGTCATCGGCAAACGTAGCAAGGGTAGTGCCATCTTCTTTCGGTATATCACGAGTATATAACAGATAGAGAAGCGGCCCAAGAACGCTTCCTTGCGGTACGCCGGCCGAAATTTCTTTAAGCTCCGAGTATTCGTTTCCATGTCTAACACGGAAGAGTCTATTCCCGAGGTACGATTTTAGAATATCGTATAGGCATACAGGGAGAACTTGTCGTAGTTTGCATTTAAGGCCATCGTGCCACACCTTATCAAAGGCTTGCGAGACGTCAAGAAATACGCTTGAGCATATCTTTTTTTCTTCTAGTGCTTTCTCGATTACGTCAGTAATTCTATGCACCTGGTCAATCGTCGAATGCTTACTCCTGAACCCAAACTGGTGGTCAGGGATAAGACTGTTTCCTTCTATAACCGGTTGAAGGCGCCTTAGTAATAGCCTCTCGAAAATTTTGGATATGATTGGAAGAAGCTGGTTGGAAGATGTGGAGCACAACGCAATTAAAGTTCCTCGAGTTCACCATTTAGGAGTACACTCCGCTAAGAACTAATTGAATGGGAGAGAGGGAGGGACAGTATCCGATTCTTCTGGACACTTTTTTCCCAGAGACATGAACTTCTTTGTGGACTTGTGTCTTTCTCAATGTCTGCCCTTTAATTGGCTTGATTATGGCTTCACCCTCTCGGAATGCGGAAACCCTGAGAAGTTTCTTCCCTTCCGTCACTTGTAGTCGATTAATTTAGACTTTGAAGGCACAGGTGCACACTTGTATGTGTAGGAACACACCTGGAAACACCACCATTCACCTGTTTAAGCCTTCTGACGCGGTGCATTTACGCGCTCGTTTAACCCTCCTCTTGGGGTAATTAATGATGTCGCGCGTTCTTTCTTCCTCCTCTTGCATTCGCTTGTTGCCCGGCCCGTGTGTTGTGTTAATAAGTTTCTAGATATATAAATTATTCATGGGCCCGTGACGTACTAATAAACACCCCTTATGCCATCTAATAGCTTGTAATTAACTCCCAACGTCGAGAGGAGGATGAATAACAATAACAACTGTGTAGGTGTCCACCACTGGTCACGGACAGCAGCAGCAGCAGTCCCAGTGCGGTGGCTTACAAAGTCCATCGGAGGAGGGGGGGAAAAGAGTTCGATTAGTTTGTGGAGGGAGCGGTTGGTGTACAACTGTACACTCAACGTGAGCCGAACAACTGAGGTTTGCGTGTCGGATATTGCTGTCGTTGAAACCAACCACCCACACAGGGTCTATGGATGCAAGCCAGATACAAATGTGCATGTGCGTGTCCTGACCATTGGGTAATTACGAAATCGGCTTTTGCAATTGTGTTTATCCTGCAGAACTCTGGCTACCGAAGGACTTTTATAGAGATTCTGGACGATTTTCAAAATTAACTAAGTTCAGAGTTGAATTATTCGTTGTCGTCGTCGTCATCGTCATCGTTGGTGTGGTGTTTGCAGATGAGGCGAGACACTGGAAGGCAAGAGTTTCATTAAAAATCGCTTAGGGTGCTGTCTTTTATGGTTTAGATAGTGCGTGGCGTGCTTGGTGGACATTCTATCAGATGGACGATCTTTGTTTTATTTGTTTTCATGTTCATTATTGCGATGTAGTACTGCATTGGAAGACGGTTTTGTTTCAAGATTGGGCCAAGTAGAGTTGGTTTAAGTTTCTGTCGAGCGTAAGGACACACTCTGATTTCTGTAAACCTATTGCCAAACCCTGTAAAATGCTTATTTGTAGGTTGGGTTAGCTTAGAGTGGCTGAAAGCATCTTAAAACCTGCACACGTAGACCAATGACAGGTGTATTGTTATGATGAAGGATCTTGGGAAGGAAGAACCACTTATAGCACTGACATTCGCATGTTCCAGATCGCTATGGTTGTTGAAAGAGAAAGCTTTAGGTGAAGAATGCCAATTCTCGATTCAGCAGCTCATAGAAACGAAAGGCAAAACCTTGTCTCACTCTTGTGGTACGGTTCAAATCTAGCTTGGGCAATATCTCCCAACCATTCTGACAGCTAGAGTCACCATGCCGTCTTAAGTTTGTTGTGCGGATTGCACATAGCTTAAGTAGAAGTTTGCACGTTTGGATCGAGTCATGGCTTCTCATTGTCGAGCAGCATTTCTCGGAGTGACTCCATGCACTAGATGAATGTCGAACTGCTCTGTAGTCTTGGTAAGCATAAGAACAGAGAATAACACTTATCGTCTTCAACTTCTCACTTACTCAAATTCTAGTACCCCTCGTGTAGGCATAAGGCGTCAAGAAACCAGTCGCGTCATCGACTTGCAGTTCTGCAACATGTTTCAGGTCCTACTAGCTCATCTCCTATGAACTTGATTCATCAACTGTTCGGCGCCACGTTTGCCTTGGGTGACCCGCTCTTCTGCCTGACTGAGTGATTGGATTGTCCCTGCTTCGTAAGCTGTGACCAATCCACTGGCATTTCCTTCACAGTATCGCGGGGCCTATTGGTACCTGACCTGTTCTCTCATGTAGTTCTTCTTTCGAGAAACGATTTGGACAGAAAATCCTCAGCGTGATACGTTGACGTTGAGAAGTCCTTACTCCACGTTGAAGCTGAAAACATTAGTTTTTCAGGTTTTCGATAGCATCTCGAACGTAGCTATTGCTTTGCCGATTCTGATGCCCTCATCAACTTCGATGCTACTGTAGTCTGAGACCATATTTTCGTCGATTTTCTCGACATCCTGTCTTGCAATGTTCAGTTGGGAGTTCGAATCCAAAAGGCTTAGCAGCCTCTGTGTTGACAAAAGGCGTTCATTCAATTCTGTCAAACAGTTTTGTCTCACGGGATTTTCCCCACCGGTAGGCATATTGCATCACCTTTATAGAGGATTTTCCGTCCTTGCAAGGTTCATTAGGAAAACATTCTCAAAGCGTGATTTTCCACTTTTCCTTGCTCTTCGTTATAAGTTTTGTCTCTCCAGCAAGCTCTTCCACTTGCATACTCATGTTCAAATCAAAATGCGACTTTGAACTTTAAAACCTGCTCGAGGGTCATAAATCGTGCGTAAGCCGATTTCCAACCCGTCATCCACAATTTGATGGACTAAGCGCATGAGAAATTGCCCCAAATGAACTGCAGCCTACTGCCGCCGAACAGAGCTGCTTATTTGTAATCTTACACAAATGGATTGCCTCCGTGGTTAAGTCAGTCCCGCGCATGGTTTGACTGCAGCAATAAAACTGTAATAACGCGATTAAGTGCAATTTATTTGCGAACATATTACTTGGTTGTGCATTTGCGTGTGATCACGAGACCAGGTCTCCATGCTGCTGCACCCCACGAAGACATATCCATCCACTTAAGGAAAAGTCGTGACATGACCGTATATCCAACCAAAAATTGCTTAGCCTGGGTGGCCCACATTCGATGGGAACTTAAACGTTTATTTTGTACGTTTGACTCCCACAGGCACCTGCAATGTGTAGGGCACTTCATTAGACCACAATCGTCCCTCTCCGAGTAACACAGTTTTATTGAAGCCATAAATACCTATCTCCCCGAGAAGCTTACGAGTATGTAGCCATTATTGTGTTGTACGAGTAAATAAAGAAAAGAAAAGATTACTTTGATGACTGATGGTCATATCGACCATCCGCCCAAGTACAACACTTCTCACTTTCAACACTTCTGCGGCCGTCTGTCCTAGGATTGAGTAGGAGTACGAGGCTTTGCTACTTGGCCCCATAAAATTCTCAAATAATGCCACAAAATCCATTGATAAATCGCCCTCGTGGAATCGCGAGAGAGTCTATATGTACAAGGGACAGCCAGCCAGCCAAAAGATACAAGTCGGTTGTGTGTGTGTCTATAGTCCTTGGGTAGCTGTCTCGTAAAGTATCATGTTGCGAGATTATAACTTAAAACTATTAACGACGAGGGAGATACTACTTCTAGGCTACGAAGTAAATGTTTGTGTTTGGCTCTGGATCGGGACATATACTCGTAACTTGGTTGTGGGCTATAAAAATGCGCGTGTGTGTTTGTTTGGAATTTCGTTCTCCCCAAGGATAATAGGAAAAAATAAATCCTTGCCAACTACAGATCGCGTGGGAAGATTTAAGTGCGATTATTGTAATAAAGAAAAAAAAAACGGGACGACTGGGTGCGAATTGAAACATCATTTGAGTCTCTGTCTCCACTCCATCGGTAGTTTTGTACAAAATGGGACCGGATTTTCATGTATGGATTTGGATGTGGATCTCCACAACTGATTTGATGGCTATGAAAGCCCAAAAAAGATCTCTTATCGCGGGCGACTTAAGTGCTGTAATTACGTTGTATTCATTGATTTTGAAACAGAAAAAGACTTAAACGAGACGACGCCCACGTAAGCTCAACTTGACCAAAAAACATGACTCGGTATTTGGTATCGTCGGGAAAATAATGCTCGTCTATGAGGGTTCTCCCAAAGTGCAGTTTAGTGTCGAACAAAATAGGGTTTAATTAATTCTTCTTCTTCTGTGGAACGCCATTTAGATGCAAATCGAACATGGAGGCAAACGAGAGCCTTAATCGGTTGTCCATTGAGGTGTGTGACAATGGGTATTTGATGGGCATATCTTCCCTTCGAACTGTATCTATAATAGTGCGGAACAATAAGTTTTTTTGTGTGTTGAAATGAAATTTATTAAGTTTATGGCCCTCTACCTACCTACAAACATACTCGTACATGGTGTGGTCGGCTATTAGAAGAGAATGCTAGAGACGGAGAGTTTTCAAACAAGTTTTTGTTCAACAAAAAAAATAAAAAGAACACAATGGTTGTTAGCGTTTGCAAAGAATACAGATGAGGATAATTCATAATTAAGCCTTCACAAGTGGGTAGGCAATGAGTTGAGCTTTTACGCCAGAGATTGGAGTTGACACTTTTTGGGTTTCAAATTTATAACAGAGACTGGGCCACTTTGACGTGAAATGATGTGTTTTGACAGGCATTTTGGTGTGACATTTAAGTTAGGTTAAGTGACTGCCTGCGCGTAAGCAGGGGCACACTTGGACTAGAATGGAGGTTTTTCGTGGTACCACGTGGAACTTTAGATATTCTTGTTTTCTAAAGGAAGATATGTGGTCGCCGTGGCTTAATTTTTAGTGCGTTCGACCGCTGAGCGAGAGTACACAGATTCGAGCCTCAAAATTACCGAACGTTTTTCCGCGGCACCATCTCTTCGCAGGCATGACAAACTTGCAAGAGTATAATCCGTCATGAAAAAGCTTATCAAACCGCCGTTCGGAGTCGGCAATAAAACTGTAGGTCCGTTCCATTTGAGCGAAAAACAGAACACTCACATGATGAATGCGACAAGCTGGGGCTTAGCTCGTTATGAGCTGTATTTATGTGTATCAAGGAAGCCTTATCGGTGCTGACCCATTTCTGTAGCACACTATGTGCGGAACCATTCAGACCCGCAGACAAAGTTCTTTATTTTGTAAAAAAAATATCGAGTTTGGCTGAGTCGCTGAGGTCTTTATAGAAATACTTTCCTAGGGTTTGCCTCTTTAGCCTTGATAGGGCAGGGCTGGTGCAGAAACGGTGCAATCGTTGGAAGGGAGATTCAATCTAGTGGCGTGCATGCCTAGCAAACAGTGCCTTGTGAGGGATCCTACAAAAGTTTTTCAGTTCACTTCAGATCCAGGTTAGGAGGGCAGACCTGTCTCGACAAACCATTCTTAGTCATTCTTCTGGCTTCGATAGCAAGATGAGATTTTTTAGGCGGTTCCCCCTCTATTTTTAAAAAGGTTCTGACCTTCTTTCTCCTTTGCCTGTTTGTCCACTCTGCAGTTGCCCAGAACATCGTTGTGTTCTGGCGCAGGGAAACGTCGTATCTGTCAGCTTAGCTTGCGACATAGCTTTATCAACTAGGTGTTGTCGGTGATTTCAAGGCTTTTATCGTTGCCTGGCTATCTTGTGTAGTTCAATAAAACCGCGGTAATTGAAAGCCAAGCCGCCGCTTGTCGGACTGCGGTGACCTCGGCCTGAAATGGACTGCAATGATCAGGCAATCGTCTGGTGATCTTAACATCAGTTGCACTGTTTTCTCCTGCCCCCGAACCATACACTGTTTTAGATCGGTCTGTATACATCTCCATCGCAGATTCATTTAAGACTTTGATGGCTACCTGTGTAGATAACGATGTTTCTGCTGTGATAGTTCTCACGAGGCCTTGGTGTTTACTAAAACCTCCGCGTGGGAGGCGCTGCTGTGATTTGGAAGTCCTATCGACCGTGCGATGCTTGATCCCAGAGTCTACCCTCACATCCATTTTTGACCTATCCGTAGAGCTGGATAGAAAGAAGAGCTTTCATAAGCTAACGTAACAATATTTAGTCCATCACCGATGGACATAACCACACTTTTAACAGAAAAATCCCAATCAACATCGATTCAGTAGATCTCGAGTTATAAGCGAACATACAGACAGTTCCATACTTTTTATTTAAATTCACGTACATGTATGCAACGGGATCGGCTTAAGCACTTATGGTACATCCATCTCCAGCTTTGTATCTACTTTACATATCTACTTGTGTCGCTTATTCAAATAACCCGCACCGAGATATTAAGTAATGAACAAGTGTTTGCAGCAACTTCAGGTGCAATGCCCATCAATCTATTTGCATATTCGACCCGACTCTAGTGGATGATATTGATACCTCTTACGCAGAACATCGTTTAAGAGAAAATTTGTGGACATTAAAATGAAAATTCATTGAATGACGCCAGTAGGTACATATGTCGCACTTTATCGATCACGAATGCGTCAATGGTGGCGCAATTATTTATCAAACTTTGTTACGTTCGAATGGTGGTCTCAACGCTTGTTACAGTTTTCCTGCCAATAAAATCGACTTGTTTACGAAATTTCAAATCTCGATTGGCTGGTGGGGTATGACATCAAGAAACTGACGTCTGTCAGTGATGTTAACGTTTCTGGTTTCCGTCTTGGCGTTGTAGTGTTTAATTAAGTACCTGACATCTTTTACACTGTTTCTGCCCGATGATGGATCGTAAATGAAGAATAGACGATGGCTTATGTCCGTTTTATGCGCATGTATAATTAACAATCGAAATGACAAATAAATCATTTCAAGAGACACTAAGTGACAGGGTCCCATAGTCTTGAAGAATTTCGTATAATTACCAAGGCTTTAAAAAATTAATAGCCCCCTGGTGTCGTTGGACGGCTTTTGATATGAGAATTTGGTAGGATGCTTGACTACACTATTTCGTGTTTACCTTGGAGTAGTGGAGTTGCCAGTTTATATACTTTTTCACGACTAAAATTGTGCGGACAACGGACAAACATAGCGCTCTGATTCTAAAGAACTTTGGTTGCACACAGAATAGTTCTCACCAGTTTGGGAGCTTTCGAACACAAGAAGTGGCTCTGTAGGTCAATTAAGATGTCTACTCGTAAAAACCGACACTTTACGAGTTTCGTAGTTCTGTTTGGTTTATTAGTATTTTCCATACTTGCAGTTTCCGTGACCTAGTGGTCAAAGCGTTGGACAGCTAAGCGATATGACACAAGTTCGGCCCTCAAAACAACCAAACGTTTTTCGCGGCACCGTCTCTTCGCAGAGAGTGAGAAACTTCCAACCTTCTCAATCTGTCGTTCGGAGCCTTGTCTGGCTAGTTCGTCTGCCGCACAGTGCCATGGAATGTTGTAATCATCTGGAATCCAAGTGTGCTGATAAGCGATCTCGTTCAGAGACACGGCAGTCTACGGATAAGACACAGGTGTGGATGTAGTTCAGTGAAACTGTCAAGGATTCCACTAGACTCGGTACGATTTCAACCAAAGAATTCTTCGGCCACACCAGACATCGATAGCATGGCATGCTCACTACAAAAAAAGACGAAGTCATTGTAATTCCATAGCTAAGGGCTTCATTTCGACACAAAAATTGTTACCAATGACTCAGAAATTGACATAAAATCGGTGCGGGAATCTTCTCGAAGTCGTGTCGTATCACTGTGTCGAACCAGTGTCTCGTTCCAAACGGAATCCACGAACCAATACTCCATGCGTTTCTTCGTAGTTTTACTCTAGGTCTCGGAACTTAACGACATACATATGTAGAGGGAATCGAGCGAGCTGATGAACTAGGTAGAGAGAGATCCATTTTGTAAGTAAAAATGGGTTTTGGGAGTCTCTAACAATCAAACTCTTTGAAGTTGACTCATTTCATTTCTCTACACTTCCTGTGCATTCTACCAAAGTGACAACTCTAATCATATAACCTCTGGTGAAGTGCTACAAGGTTCCATAGAATGGAAGCCTACACAAGCTACTCCTCCATGTTCTATGATCTTGCTCCCCTTGAAGTAGATTCCACTTAAGATCTGTTTTCCAATCGGAAACAAAAGCACTATTCCCAGTACAGAAATACATGGAACCCCATGTGGAATGTTCTCGAGATGTGCTATAGATTGAGAGATGTGGGACCTCTAGAACTAAAGACACTTCTCAGCTCAAGAAGCTTTCTTGTATTGAGACATGGTTCCAAGACCCGTTTCCCAACTCGCCCAGCGACTGAAGCAAGCGATCTACTTACCTACTATACCCATTACGTATTCCGAAGACAAGTCGACTCAAAATAACCACAAATTCACGAAAGCCTTGACATTTCGCACTGTGACAGCTTTACGTCGCTGTTTCGTTGACTTTTTTCGCAACAAAAATCGCACACAATAGTGTCAAGTTGACGATGTTTCTTAGTACAAACGCATCCCAGCATGTGATGTGATGACACTTGTGACACCTTAAGCGATCGCTAATGAGGCGTCCAGTCAGAATGACAATCATCCCATAGACACTGTCTCAAGTGCAATTGCTGTAATTACCGCATGGGTATTGAATTTCGACAACGACCACTCGTAATTTGCACGACCACTGTGCCAACAACGATGATTTGGAAGCTTTCATGCTGCTGCCCTGCTGCCAGTCATACACAACAAAGGCCGAACAAAAATCCCCATTAATCCCTTAACGATACAAAAAAAAAAACACACACACACCCACGCCCACACCGTCGAATTGTGCCCGAGAGATTATTAATAAGTGACAACAATCCGTATCCGTACGAAAAGGAGATTCAAACTCCGATGAATGGCATCGAAGTGGAAAAGAAAAGAAAAAAAAAATACGCTGGCAAGTGTTAACAAGCGGGGGAAATATGATCTGGGTATACATCTGGTTGACACGCCGCACACACATCATCGTTGTCGTCGTCATCACGGTGATATCGATGGGAACACAACTGGGGTATGAAAATAATAACAATGCGCAAGAAGTTCCCAAGACAGCCGGTCCGGAATCCTCCCTGTTGTCGAACGAGTAACTCTTGTACATAGTGCGTCGCGTAAAAGCCATTTCGTATGTCAACGTCAATGTCACGTAAAACCCATAGATGGAAAGTTATGACGTGGCTGACAGTTTCAGACTTTGACAAATCCCAGCCGCAATGCCAATGCCAATGCCTCAGCCAGCAGCCACAGATTGACTCCTTCTTCAGCGATAAGCCGGTGCTTGGTGTCGCCTCGAATCCTAAGAACCGCATCAAATCTTATCCGGAGAGACACACATTTAATTGATTTTCATGTCGATCATGCAGATAACGTTTCTGAGTTTATATGTTAATTCTAGCGGGGAAAATGATTTCCGCTCGATAAAATCGGAATTATTAACCAGTTTCCCTATTGTCTTAGAGCCTAGACTGGAGGAGACTCAATCTCCGAACGGACACACGCATAGAGGGAAAAATGCAAATGCATCGCGCATCCACATTAATTAATTTCCCACCTCTAATGAGGTTGAGGGCTCCAGCTTCAGCTCCTCCAATGCTAATGGACGGTTCACCGTTAAGAAAGAAAACCATAATATACCGGACCGAGTCGAACAATTGAGAAATGAAAATATTTTGAGAAATAAATTCGTGGGTTTTATTGCAGCATCACGACATCTAGTAGCCTACCATAGGCCATCAGCCCAGCGGCGGTTCTCGATCGAGTTCCCCCTTCCTCCGGGGGACGAGAAATTTTTGAATTAAAATGAAATTTCCAATTTATGGCGCAATCAGAACGCCGCCGATGTAGCTCATCATAATAATCACCATATCCAGGCTGAAGGGTATATCCAATTCATATGTGTGTGTGTGCTGGTGGTGGGAATGCTTTTCCCCAAATTTGTTATTCTTTTGGACGAAGGCTTGGTGGGAATGTCGTTATTATTATTATTATTCTCGACTTTTGACAAAATTTCAAGAGGCATCGATGGCTTCCCATGGGAACCTCCATTAGGATAGGTAAATATTTTCATTGTACTCGTTGAAAACAGAAAACCATCGAGCAAATCGCTACCGTAAAAGAAAAACCATGACAACGCTGGATGCAGTGAATGGAAAGTTGACTGGAGACAAACTGTCGGGATAAACAAAGGCTCACGTCCACTTAGTCCCTACGTGTGGCTTGGTGAGGGGGCGACATTTATTTTTTTTAATTTAAGCACGATGCAACCACCAGCAAACCACACACGGGCGGACAGTCGGACAGTTGGAAGATTTTTATGGTTCGTCGCGCTCAATTTACAAGGTTTCTATACCCGCAGAGAAGATATCTGAACAAATGAGCCACACAGAGATACAATTTCAGTCACGGCTCATCTGTAGCTCTTTTGGCACATATTTGCACACATTTGAACCTCATCGTTTGGGAGTTTCGAGGACACAATTCAAATTGTCTGGCATCGTCATATCGATTTCAAGTTGTTGTTGGGTGTCCGTAGTCTCAGATTTCTGTGGTTGTCATTGAAGGAGGTGACAAATGTAACATACCTCGTGGAATTTGTCTTGATCGTTGGTTTTTTCTTATTTACTTCGCGAAAAGGATGCGACGATGGAAATTAGGTGGTCGAACCACTGCCCACCTCTTGAAGGTAGACGTGGTTTGTGTCCACAGCTTTTGAAAGTCTTTTCACACATTTTGTGGTTGACCAGCTGCAGGAAAAATTACAGACCATCAAAACTACCACGACAGGTCACTCAAACACAAGCAGAAGTGAACTTCCAAGTACTTGTTCCATCAAGGAAAAGCTGAGTATTCAAGCATTCCTTTTGAGCAATAAGTAGTATAGGCGGCGGAGTCTACTCGGACGCACCCATGCAGCCTTGGCTTCGTCAAGACACAATCAAAGCTTTCTCATCTACAGGGCTGAGACCGAAAATAGTAAAGAGATGATGCTTCTCGTATAGCAGGCAAGGAAAACGATGATGAACTAGAAAGAATTGAACCAAATTTTGGTCGGTCGTTAAGTGGCATCACCAGATCTGGCCTAGGCTGGGCCTCCTCTGTAATGATGTTTTTTAGATTCTATATGGACCGACCACATGCCTTTGGATAAGGACCACCTCGAGTTGTACCGCCTCCTCTTTATGGACGAAGTAGAAGTAGAAACAATTCTCAACCTTCTCTGTACGTGTCTAGTCCTCTCAGCTCAAAGAAGAGCCTACTCACACCAGCATAGGCAACCTCCAGCGCTTTAAAGCCGGTTTTGTGGGAAGTTTTTCTATAAGAAATTACAGATCCATGTGATTCCTACAAAGGATTTTCTCTGTTCCAACCTAACATTACATTGTAAACTTTTTTTTGATAGTCAAGGTGGCAAATTTGCTGCTTGCATGTAGAGAGGTCATTACTGCCAGTAGACGCGGTCTACAATGTGCTCTCGTTGGATGCAAGAGCGACTAGAAAATCCTTAGCACTGACAATGACATACCTTGATTAAGATCTTTCAGAGTAGCCTGGCTTTCTTAAATTTCCCTTATATACTGATTGATGCCTAAGACTTCTTAGGTTGTTTTAGCAACGGCAGAGTGTTCGATTTAGGCTTGTAATACCTTGCGACTGTGACTCACCCGAGAGGCACTGACTTATAAGATCTATTGTGCCGGGAGCTTGTTCAACTTGAAGATCCTTGATATTTCTAATAAAGTTGAGAATGTCTTCAGGTTTTCCTTGAGGAAAAAGTGCCTTCTGATGTAACAGAGAGCCATGCACTCACACAGTACGTGTTCGGCTGATTCGTCTTCCTCTAAACAAAGTCGACATTTAGTTTTCTAAACAATATTTAGTTTATGTAAGTGATATCTAAGGCTGCAGTATCCGAAGAGGACATTGATACAAGATCAATACAACCTCTGTTTTTATGTATGTTCGCTTATAACTCAAGATCCACTGAACCTATTTTGATCAAGTTTCCTTCTGGTACTAGCTTGGCCATCACCATCTACTATAGATTTTATCCAAGAGCCGAGCAGTAACCATAAATATAAAACAAATCAAAAAGAATGAATAAGTTGGTCTCTACCTCCTTTTCAAATTTCTGTTTAAAACAGCTCGAAACGAAAAAAAAGCCACCTTCCACCACCTAGATACACTCTTAAGTAAATAAACACCCCCTAAGCCTTGACGGTGATTAATTTTGCTGAAGAATGTGGTACGCCTTCTTGTGTAGCAGCACTTCAAAGCGAAGATGACAAGAAATCCTTCGAATTGCTACCAGTACCCGTGCATTCACAGGTGCTCTACCTCATCCCAATAAAGGACAAATAGTCTTCTCAAGAAGAATCCAATGTATAAGGGCCAAATATGATGCAAAAATATTTCAACCCCTTTCCCAAAGTAACAGCAGTAATGTCGGACCACTACCAAAAACCATCATCAGAGGCACCCATAAAGAGATAATATCCCTTTGATGAAATTATTGGAATTACGCCACAAATATTTCACTTTTGCCACAAAGGAGTTTAATTGCAGGCATTTCTGTTTCGGGGCGGACGCTCGAAGGGAACTCCAAAGGAAGCAACGACTAGGTACCTTGTACAGAGAGCCAAACTGTGGAATTTATTTTCTCAAAACAATTCGATTCGATTGGGTATAAGGATTCCATTTGAAAAAATTGTTTGTGTTTTTTTCTCATGCTTTTCTGTTCGTTATTCAATAAATATCTTGTTTCAATAAATATCTTGTGAATGACAATGAAAAACGTTTTTTTGTTTTTGTTTTTAGTTGTCTCAGCAGGTAGAACCAGTGATGTGTCCCACGTTTCGTTGGTTTATTTTTTCCAAAGACGCCATGCTGATTCCATGATTTATTTGATTTGAGAGATTATCGTGTTTAAACAACAAAGCGGTGTCTGAGATCGAGAATACTCCAGTGAAGAGTTTATCTAAATACTCGCAAGTAATTTCAGTAAAAGCGGGTCACAGAGCGGGAACTCTATAAAATTTAATACTCCTAACAGGATGGTTTGTTTTTATTACTTAATTACTCCAACATATGCTGCCCAAGTACATAACTCCAATACAGAGGAGGATCATACTTCCAGTTCCAGTGAACGAAGGCATGCACTCTATTCGTTTATGAGTTGAGGATTTAATTATAGATTGGGACCACTGACGACATTCAAAATTCAAGAGAAGTGCATCTAATGCGATTAAAGACAGCCTTTAGATTGAAATCATCACATTTTGACAGAAGGGAATGGAATGCAAATGTTGTGTACAAGGTGAACAAGTCATCCCATGTGAATACTGGTGAATTTCTTGTTAGTGCCGAGTAAACAACGATGATGACGATCAAGAGATAATTACAGCCTGGGGCCGTCATTTAATTGAACAGTCGCCATCAGACATTCAACAGATAGATTCTTCCCTCGGTATCTGTCGGGCGGGTTACCAGTATGTTGTCTCGTATTTTTTCTGTCTTTCATTCTGATTGGACGGTGCGATAAGCTCGCCTCATGTGTTTCGTTTGTTTGTTTTGATTTATTTACAATTGTGTTTCAAGTTGAGAATGTTCAATCTTGATTATGACCCAAAAATTTGTCAAGTGTGTCTTCTTCTGTAGAAAATAAAATAAAAATAAACAAAAATGGCATTGAATCACCGAAGTAGATCACTCGATGAAAGCCTATAAGAGTTCTTTGGAAAAAATATAAATTCCTCATACCTAATCGGCTTATGTCTTGTTCTTTGTGAAAGTATATGCATCTACCACTTTGTGTTCACCTCAAACAATATGTATATAGATATCAACGTCAAGAATTCATGCCGACAGCCCTAAGCATACGAAACACAATCAAAAAAATATCTTCTACGAGTAAATATGCAACCGAATCATATTTATTTATTTTTATCTTTTACCATATAAATATGAGGGTTAGGGCTCTTATTTGAGGGGAGGATTGATCTACCTTCAACCGCTTGGATGACGTTTATGATTAAGCCTATAGAGATAGAAGATATTCAAATGAATTTCCATTGCAACCCTCTCACCTTTAACAGACAACTGCAATGGGCATTGTATCCTTTCGAGTAAATCCTGTTTTTATAGATGCTGTTGCTGTAGGTGTAGATGTCGATAAAAGGAAAATTTAATCCAATTGTTGTGTTAATTTATCCTTGAATAGGCTCCGGTTAAAAAACAAAAACAATACACAAAATTTCAACTTCAATTGATCATAAAACCAAGTATAGTTGGTTGAGATACTTTTCTTATTTCACTCTTGGGAACTTTCCTTTGACAAGGAAAAAATCACTGAAATTCTGTTTTCGAACAGAAATAAAACACACTTCCATTCACTTTTTTATGATTAATTATTATTAATTGGTTAACAAATAATTCCGCGCGAAAATATAACTCGCATCTGACATGCACGACGTCTCAAAACAAACTAAATTCTTCGGTTCAAGTGAATAGTTTGGTTTGGTTGTTCGCTTGGATTTGTTTTTCTTTTTCACAGATACGATATTTGAACTCAAACTCGTTTGTAGGGAGAGTGTCTGAAAGAGATGTCCATATGTTTTGAGTGGGAATTGATGCACTTTGAGTGGAGTATCTTCAAGATGCACTGGGAGTGGTCTCTCATGAAGTCGGAGGTTATTGAGTGGTGGTAATGTTTTGAGTTACATTTGAGTGAGATGTGTTTGTTCTTGTAACACCACATCGAACAGCATAATTTGTTTGGTCCCCCTCTATAATTGAGAACGAAATCAGGAAAATGCGGGTGTGTTTTCATCACGTTTCAATCTAAAAAGTACATTCAACTACATTTCGAGGTTGAATTAATGGATTTATTCAATTTGACTGTGAATTCTTTCGGTTAGATGTTGAAAGCGCCAACTTGATGCACATTCAAGTTTGCAGTTTCCACTCAAATGCATTTTCTCTCTTGAGTTCTTGAATAAATTTGTTCCACTCTATTAAACCGAACTGAGAGAATGCCAAAAAAGTGACAGCGCACACAGAGAGAGAGAGAGAATGAATTACTTACGATATTATGTTGTGTTTTTTAAACGATGTTTTAATTACGTTTTCTTGGTGTTGTTCGCATCTATTGAGTGCGATTAGTTTTATATACTCTCCGCACTCAACATGTAAACAAATAAAATAAAAAGAAAAAAAGAGTATCAACATTGTATTACAAATTTATGAGCGTTTCATAATGTCGTGTTGGTACGTACGCTCGTGCTTCATGTGCTTTGTGTTCGCATAAGAAAACAAAACAATTTTAGAGTTCTTCATGACGTTCTGAATTGATTGAGACTTTCATTATAAATTGTTATGACGCGTTGATTTGACGGGAAATTTGTACTTGTACAGCGTGAACGAGAGTAAAGAAAACATAATTAGTTTTGATTCACTATACGAAAGCAAAACAAAATGCTGACTCTGAAGCTTAATGCATTTGGTTTAGCGTTTCTTCAGATTCTCTTTGAATTGGCTTGTTTCGAGATTCTCTAAAACAGGAACAAGTCAGATAAATTTAAACTGAGCAACAGTTCCAAACAATCCGTTGAGGGTAGAGTTCAAGTGCACTATTGATCTAGATGGAGTAAATGCGGCATTTTATGTTCAATTGCTTACTTACGTGAAAATCCCTACAGCCCTCGAATCTCGGGTGCATTGCTTCCAGTTCTTTGCAAAGAAGGTTCGGTATTTCTTGTCGTTTAGAACCTAGAGGATACGATTCCTGTTACCTATCGTTTTTGGTCAAAATATTACAGACGCATTTATGGGGAAATTAGTTTCTGAACGAAAAGCTCTTCGACACTGCCAAAAGTTTATAAGAACTAAGTGACTAGTTTTAAGGCCACCACTCTCAACTTGAAGAGAACCAAGTCATTACGCTTTCCCTTGCGGTTAAAGAGGTGACTGTATCTCGTACGACGCATCCTTCACTGTGTTCCACTAACGTGGGGAATGAGGCCATGAGCGGTACAACATGCTATGGTTCACTTGAGACACCAGCATTCTTACCACTTACTAAGGTATACAGTTCGTATAATTCGTCGTTGAGTCTCCTCGTCCAGGGCCCGTCAACGTAAACGCGACCGAATATCTAACGAAGCATTTTTCTCTCTAAGCGACCAAGAGTATCTTCATCCGCCTGCATTAGATGACATGCCATAGAGTAGGACTGGGGTGATTAAGGTCTTCCGGATAGGGCCTTACTATTCAATTGCAAGAGTTATTCTGGAATCACAATGGACCTATCACTGCCATAAGTGTTATGACTTCAGCTGGTCTCCACAAATGTCAAAAAAATGACAACTGAATCTTCTCGAAGGTGGCCGCAATTGATTGTCAAATGTCACGTTGACAGTACCAAATGATTTTGTTTCAGTCAAAGCAAATCAGTGGTGCATGCTACACTCTAACTCAATTTATTCATCCTCCTAGGACACAATCTATAAAGATGTCCATTCCACTTTTAATGATTTATCTAACCAAAAATTCAATGAAGCGCAAATATTCCACTTTAAGATAATTTATGCTGGTCCGCGCCCTATTTAAAACCGATTTCCAAAAAAGGTAGGTATACCTAACAAATTAATTTTTTGAGAAAAGAAAAAAAAAAAAACTCTTAATGATACTCGTAGTCTTCGATCCCGATTCTCTCGTGCCAGGCTATTTATCATGAAATGCAAGAATGAACACTAGAAAGTAGGTCAATGTATTTCAACAAAACACAACTCTTCAGATACATATTCACAATTCAGATACCTATTCTATTTTTATAGTAATGTTCCCCTCAAAGAATATTCCCTCTCGTATACATAAATCGAAACCAAAACAAATCAAACGAAATCAATGCACATAGCAGCGCCGACAAATTAATTCTCCCAACCGATTCCCAGTTTAATACTCTCTCGTATATTTCTAATTATTGATGTGTAATAAAAAATTAAATGAACGCGACCCATTGTTTGGCATCCTCGTCCATCACGCTCGTTAGGCGACGTCTCAACGGGTCACCGGACAAATATTCAAATCCAGTGCATGTGCCCAACAGTCCATAAAAATCAATTTAAGCACAAATTAAAGTCTGATATTGGCTAAGCCGGGGTCTGGGCCTCGGAAGGGGTTCCAACTCTGTCTCTCTGATTAGGAAAAAACACGCTGACTATGAGGGAATTAATTGAATCAAACTAGCAGAGTGGTGGTGGTGCACCAGCTTAGGAACTTGACGGGAACCACAATAAATTCTAATTGGAACCATGCATCAGATACACACCCAAGCATTGACCTTTCAAAAATTGTTTGGTCCGATGTCAGTCAGTGGTCTGTTTATTGGGGTTAAATTGTTGATTTTGTTGCCTCTTGAGTAGCGGTTTATTGCAAAAAAAAAAAAAAAACAGACGAGCTGCTGCAGCACAGATGCCTTTTCCGTTGAAACACGAGACGAACCGAACAAATATATGGCAAATTTTGTTTACAAATAAAAATCCATAGCACATGACCATTTGTTCGAAACATCTGGTTCTGGTGTATCCATTCCACTGTTTTGACCAAATGATCACAATGTATTGATTTGGATCATTAATACAAAAGTCGTGAAGTAGCAGAGAAAGGTATTTACAATCCATGACGTGAAGACAAATTAACGCTCTGAGCTACACTATCAATAAACAGACTATCTGAAGCTGTTTAATTGGATGCCATTCGTGGAATGTTTTCCATTGGCACGTGATTAAGGAGTCTTATGTCAGCCTGTTGTTGTACGGAAAATGTAAACTTTCAGCCACCAACTGGCTCGTGACCCAATTCAAGTAAGGTGGCGGGCTGGGTTCCAGGACAGATGAACGTTCCGGGCAACTTTGGAGCTCCAGAGTCGTTTTTAGTTAATCAGTGCTCGCAACATTCTAAGTTCGATGTTGTAAAATGTTGCGGACGTTCTCATGTACTTCAAGAACAGATAATGGGTGTTGGGCGTGGCCTCATGTGCGAGTACGCAGCTTTAAGATAGGTAGATTTTATTTTTAATCTATTGTACAATGTTTTGCTCCGTCTTGGACGAGCGCTGAGGACCGACTGAATCGAACTCGGTATTACAATATAAAAACCTACCACCGGCAGCTCTTAAATTCGCTCTTAATATTATGGCTACAATTCGGCCGTCCTGATTAACAATCGTCCCGATTGACCCCAACCTGCTTACTAAACTTTATATATGGTTTCAAATTCGCCACTTCCCATATCCCTGTGTAAGGTATCCGACTCATTTGGAAGCCTTCCACATCCTTTAATAAGTATCTATCGTTTGGTAATACCTGGTTCACTTCATAGGGTCCCTTGAACTTAGGAATTATCTTCTTGCATACTCCTGGTTGACTAACGAAGTTCTTGACCATAACGTACTCTCCAACCCTATACTCTTTAGAAACCCTACTTTTATCCTTCATTTGTTTATTATAATTTTGATTTTTTACAATTCTTTCGGCTGCCTTTCTTCGGATAGCTCCTAAATCCCTATCTTCCTCACTCTTATTTATCTCTTCCAGCTTTTCCCTCAGCTGATCTATTATCTCTCCCCTTTGTATAATTCCAAAGAGCAATTGGCTTGCACATGTCCCAGTACTTTTATGAATAGTGTTATTCATAGCAAATTCAATTTTGGACAAGATCTTGTCCAGCGTAAATTCCAATCCGCCATTAGTCATCTTTGCAAGCATGGGACCCAGGCTTCTATTTACGCGTTCCACCTGTCCGTTAGCTTGTGGTGAAGCCGTAGCGATCTTAACATGTCGTATATTATTATCTTTTAAAAATTCCTCAAAAGCCGTAGAAGTAAACGCACTTCCTCGGTCCGACACCATTATCTTGGGCCTGCTGTAAGCACGAAAATAATCCTTCAGACAAGTTAGAATCTCATTCGTATCAGTGGAGCGTACCGCATATAGCTTCGTAAACTTCGAAAAGGCATCTATGACCAGGAAGACATACTTCTTCTTTGACGCTTTAAGAGTCACTGGACCGAAATGATCCACATGGACCATATCGAAGGGCACATCGCCTTTAGGTATGTTATGTAAAAGCCCCTCGTGTTTACCAGCCTTCGCCGAGAACACTATGCATTTTAGACAATTACTAATATGGTCCTGAATTTTTTTCCTCATTTTAGGAAACCAATACGATTTCATTACAGCATTTAACACTTTCTCACTTCCCACATGCCCCACTTCATCGTGATATTTGTGCAAGATACTCCTTTCCATGCTATTAGGTACAAAAAAGAGAATATTCTGTCCAATTTTCCTATATACCAAACCATTTCGCAACTCATACACACTATCTTCTTCTATTTGCAATCGTTCTTTAATCTTTTGTATATCTTCATCTCTATTTTGGCAAATCGACAAGGTTTGTTCAAAAGTATTATCTTCAAGTACTAATATACTGGTGATGCGGCTAAGTGCATCTACGTGTTGCATTTTACTTCCATTTCTATGTTCCAAAACATAATCGTAGTTCTGTAACTCAAGAGCCCATCTAGCAATTCTAGGATTTATCTCCTTCTTGTCGAGTGTAAGCGTCAGAGAATTACAATCGGTGATAATTTTAAACTTCAGACCGTGCAGGTAAATTCTAAACCGCTTAAGTGCATTAATAATCGCTAAGGTTTCCAGCTCAAAACTGTGATATTTCGATTCACAATCTGTCGTTCGTTTCGAAAAATAAAAAATTGGATGGAACTTCCCATCGGTTTTCTTCTGTAGGAGCATTGCTCCGTATCCTACCGAACTAGCGTCGCAGTGAAGTTCTGTCTCGTCTCGTGGATCATAAATAGCTAATATTGGTGACTCAACCAATTTTTGTTGCAAACCTTCAAATGCTCTAATCTCATTTGCTTCGAACTTAAATGTAGTGTTCTTTCTAATTAGTTTATACAAGGGCTCAGCTAACAAAGAAAATCCTTTAATAAATCTCCTGAAGTACGAGCATAGACCTAAAAAGCTATGCACTTCCTTAGCACTCTGCGGCATAGGAAAATTCTTGACTGATTCAATTCCTTTGTCGTCCGGTCGTATCCCTTCTTTTGATATCGTATATCCTAAATACCGAATTTCTGACTCCAAAAAACGACATTTATCAAGTCGAAGCTCCAGTTTATTCCCAACCACTTTTTCAAAAACCTCTCCTAATACTTCTAAATGCTCCTCAACCGTCTCTGTGGCTATCATGATATCATCTAAATAGATTGCGATTTTTCCTGCTCGAATAAGATCTTCAAACACCTCGTTAATGAATCGTTGGAATGTCGAGGGAGCATTCCTAAGCCCGAACGGCATCTTTAAAAATTCATACTGCCCCAATGGAGTCACAAATGAGGTGTATTTGACCGATTCTTCTTCCATTTTTACATGGTAAAACGCGCTTTTCAAATCCAAAAGTGAAAATATCTTTTTATTAGCTAGCCTATCCAGTAGATCATCAATTAATGGTAACGGGTAGTTATCTTTCAAAGTCATTTTATTCAAGGTTCGATAATCGACACATAATCGAATATCGCCAGTCTTTTTCCTAACTAACACTATAGGAGATGTATACTCCGACTTGCTAATTCTAATTACTTTTGATTGTACCAATTCATCTAAGATACTCTGTACCTTTGACTTTTCTAAATATGATAACCTTCTAGGAGGGCAATGGAAAGGCTTTTCATTCGTCAGTCTAAGTTTCATTTGAAAATCGGTCTCAGGTCGCTCGGGACGTTTGCAGCACATAAAATCTTTGAACATTTCGTTAAACTTTCTTTTTGCTTCCAAATCCAATTCATTATTACTAGATAAATCTATTTCATTTTTATTTTCTTCAATTTTAATATTCATTAAATTATGGCACTCAGTTTGGTATAACTGTTTGTTTTTATCTATCATTTGTTTCGAAGTTTCTCTTCTACTCAATTTTAAATTTGCAAGTTTTAGAAAATCTCTACCAAGTACAGCTGCAAACTGCATGGTGTCATTATTTACTACATATATTTTCAAATTTATTTCCTCTTCTTCAAAATAAACAGAACATTTAACATAACCATTAATTCTTAGAGAACTTTTATTAATTCCGACAATATTAATATTACATTTTGATTCAAGTGGAATAATAAAATTCTTAGGGATGAACTGCTCCCTTATTATACTGACTGGGCTGCCGGTGTCTAAAAGTGTGCCTAATAATATTTTATATATTACATCATTTGCTTTAAAATTAAAATTTAGATTTCTTACATGGTCATCCTCTTCGTCAACATGGTGGTCAAAGTGATGAACTACCTCTTTATTACGTTTAGGACATTCAGCAGCAAGGTGGCCCATCTCGGCACAAACAAAACATGCTCCTAGTGGTCGTTTTGCTTTACGACATTCCGTAGCAATATGTCCAAGAGAATTGCAATTGAAACACCTGATTGGTTTGGACTCCTGTCCCACAGCAGCTGCTACTCGCCGTGACGTTGATGGATACGAAACTGCAACTTTACTGGAAACCGCTTTCGTTTTTGGCAGCTCGATTTTACTGAATGCCTCTGCCAGTTGTTGTCTATTGTTAAAGCACTGCATCCGCGCCTGTGAACGTAAATGACTGTCTGGGATTCCATCAATGAGGTTTTCTAATAGCTCCTCCTCTTCTATGGATAATCTGTTGGCCATAATCGTTTTCTCATGAAGATACTGTTGAAAGGTCTCCGTAGGTGACCACATCCTTCCTTCAAATGTCCTCTTCATTGTCAATCGGCTTTCTTTGCTAACGAACATTTCACCCATTTCTTTAAGTAATTGACCAGTTGTGATTTGTACAAGATCAGATCTCGAATGGAACCATTTAAGTGCATTTCCCTTTAGTCGATATGAAATTAAAATGCGGGCACTTTTGTCATCCAAATTATACGCCGCGATTAAATTCTTTAATTGTGTTTCCCAGTGAGGAAAACATTCTCCATCAAAATCGGACAATAATTCTTTCACCCCACTGTTAAAATAGTCGTTACCTTTTGAATTTTGACTGTCGTTTGATTTTTCTCTTCTAAAAGCTTCATTTTCCCTCTTCAATAAATTATTCTCCCTCGTTTGGAGCTCAATCTCTTTCTTTAGTATTTTCAGCTCTCTCTTCATTAATAGCAACTCCTTTTCCATTGCGCTCTTTTTTTGTCGTGGTGGGTTTCCGTTGTCATCAGACTTCTCTTCATCAGAACTCTCCTCATTTTCTCTTTCATTGTTTTCTCTGTCATCATTTCTATCATTATGGTACTGTTCATTTGTGTTTCGTTCATCAGTGCGTTCATTTGATGTTCTCTCTTCAGCTCGATCATTATTCTTTTCGTTTTTCCGCATGCTATCTTTGTTCTTCTTCTTACCCAGTACCATCGTTGCTTGTGTATCATCAACGCTGTCTGCATACATGCTCTCTTCATCAGATTCATCATCATCGTCGTCTGCCAACTGTTTCTGCTGAGAGTGTTTCTCTGGGAAAGGAAATTCTCCACGCTCTTTCTCCGGTATAGATAGTAACCGCAAAACTAACTCGCTCTTATTTCCCGTTGTCTTTTGCTTTATGTGTTCCAACCAAGCCTTCAACTGCGCAGCAGTATAGATTTTATATCTCTCAATATCTGTATCCATTGTCGTTGTGTGTGTCTTCCAGATAGACACTCGTGAAATTACCGCTTATGCACGCGTACACTTGGGGTTTATTATTTTTTCGCGATGGGGTGGATCTTTATCCCACTTCTGATATTTTAAGATAGGTAGATTTTATTTTTAATCTATTGTACAATGTTTTGCTCCGTCTTGGACGAGCGCTGAGGACCGACTGAATCGAACTCGGTATTACAATATAAAAACCTACCACCGGCAGCTCTTAAATTCGCTCTTAATATTATGGCTACACAGCGGTGTTGACTTTGCAGGTCTAACTTCGGCTACGGCTTCATGGATTATGTTCATCGCTGTGTTCAACCGCTTTACATCCCGTTGCGGTCACTGTCGGTATTGAAAAGGAGCTCCACCGCTTGTTGTAGCAACCAAGGATAAGACATTGACCAAACACACCTTGTAGACGACGAAACTCCATGGCAACACCTAGGGGTTTGTTGTAAAATATGTCAAGTGTCATTTAAGGCCCTCACCACAATGAACCTGCCCAGGTCGAGTCACAAGCGAACACAGTACCCACTATACCAACGCCACCACAAAACCCTACTCCTATCACCACTTAAGGCGCACGTTAAGGGCAAATCTTTTGTCTTTCGAGGAGTTCTAGGTCCAAGATAGGTGATCTAGTTGTGATTCGTGATGAAAGATGACTTCCTACCGAATGGAAACGTCGAAAAATAACAACTACTCATACTGGATCGGATGGCAGGGTGCGTGACTTTACTCTAATCGCAGTTGATGGAATGTGTTAACTCCTCTTATCGTCCAGACATTCTCACTCATTTCCGTTGACGAAAACCCTGGTGAGCAAGGGCCTAAGTTCTATAAAAGAAGCCCCCACGGGACACTGCTTGATAGGCACATGCTATTGAAATAGGTAGCCCCTCCAACGTTTTCTGTAGAAGCTGCAGAGATAAGGAGTGGGAGGCCCTATCGATGTTGAGAAGGAAAACTCTCTGGGAGTAGGTACATACTTATATGAAAATCTTAGTGCGCCAGCCATGGGTTTACATCGATATCAATAGTATCTTCCTTTGAAAAGAGATTCATCATGCAAAGTTCCTTGAGCTGGAATTCGAAAGCGAATTTGGGTCAAAGTGTGCCAATGCCAACCTAACCTAACCTAATACTACCATCTTGCAGCTCTTTCCACAAACAAAGTAGTTTCTGTTTGCATGCCATTTATGTATGTTTGGCATGACAAACATCCTTTGGATTAGCATTCTGTCGCTTGACGTGTGCGGTAATGTGTACGAGTTCATCCAGCTGCAGAGATGATGACGTTCGCCAAACAGATCGTACTGTTTGCTTCGATCATGCTGATCATTGATTTTCCTTATCCAAGAAGCTGAAGCCTGCTGGTGTTTGCCAACAGTAGTGGCGCCTGTTTGCCACATCTGTCGTTGTTCGAGGAAAATATTGCTTAATTTACTGAGATCTTCGTGGGACGGTTAAATTTTGTTTGAATATCAAGTTGCAGTCTTGCCGAGATATGGCCGAAGGGTCCAAAACAAATACCAAGTGTTTACCACTGAATGAGAAGAGATAAAAATGGAAAACAGTGTGATGGTCAGTTGGGAATTATTTAAGAAAGGAAGAGTGAGAAGAAGAGATAAGAAGCGTAACACTATTGCATGATCAGTGCATGGGTGATCAGATGATGCACCATAAAGTGAAGACGAATCGATGGAAGGCAGCGGTCTTGAACAGTATTTTAAACAGAATGTTTCCTTAATGTATCTACATCAAAGGTATGGTAAGGTTATAGTGTGGCCAACGCCTGCTCAGCTCACGTAGGTCTTCAGGAGCTTTAGGGTCAATAGCAAAACTCTTGAAATTCCTGAAGAGCAACAAGTTGTGTAAGGTTATTAGGTAATTCGCTGTCCATCTTGGAGTGAAATCTTTCTCACCCTGACGAGCTTGATGGTGAAGTTCTCTAGGCTACACACTTAACTTAGGCAGTCTGGCAATCTAATTAATTTAATTGCTTTCTTCTCGGGTTTGTGGTGCTTCGTACAAAGGCACTGCGCCTAAAAATATCTCTTGTACCATGCAAAAGTTCTCCTAGATTTAGATCTCAAAGTCTGTTGAAAGATAGTGCCTTATTGGGTCACTTCTCTTCTCCACGAATATTTTTCTGAGACTCGAACCAATTGTAAAACGGTTACCACTGATCTACGGCGACCACATTTCGAGACTTTGCAACTTCGTCGGCTTTGCAGTTACCACAGATGTCACTGTTTTCAGCCATCCAATCGGGCTTAGATCATGAAAAACTGACTTCAGATCAACATATGTAGATCTTTCAAAAGAGCTTTGTCTGAATCGCTAATTCAGCACCACTTAGCTAATTAGATACTTTTTATTCGCGATTCGACATCCTGTAGCACGATTTTCAATTTAATCATAACCTTAGCATACATTCAGGCTGATCTGAATAGATTTAACTATGGATCACTGCGCACTGACCGGTACTGTATCACCAGGAAGGGGAAACTCGAAGTCCATTATTAAAATAATCTCTCGTATGTAAACAGTTAAAGGTGTCTGAATCTAATTTGTTCAACAACAAATCGATAAGAACTTTTATTTAGGGGGACAGGGAAAAAAAACCATCACTCCTTATCAGGGTTATCAGGGAATAAGTTACGATAAGCCGATGTATGCATTTGTGTATACGCGATCAAAGCGTATAAATCAAGCACTGATTAAACTTAGTTTGATAGTCATTTTTGGACTGACTGATGACTTGCTGTTTGACAATTGGGGTTTGGAAATGGTGTATTGGCTTCATCTGTCAATATGAAGAATTACGACAGCTTTGGGTCTGTTTTGTGGTGCACCATTCTCCCTATCCACCTTGCACGCCGTGAGAAAGCGTGGAGTACAGCTTCTATATGTTTTCCATTTCTAAAAAACGACACCTGTAAGGAGATGCTGTTTCTTACGTCCTTATCTGTGGAACGTCTCTGCCTGAGACACTTGAACACACTTCAATCTTCTGCGATCCCGCGCTGCTGTTCGGGATAGATCTGGGCCTCAACCAACAAGCCTATCAAGTTAGTCTGATCCTAAGCTTACCACGTTACGAACTCCAAGTTGCTTTAGGTCCCTTTTCACTTGTGCACGCTACCATAGGCGAGATCTTCCTATACTGCGTTGTTACTGCGGGTTAGATTCGATTCCGTGCACGCTCTGGCATCTGCGACAGCTTGGCCCATAAATGGAAGTTCGGTCTTCCTTTTCGTCTCGAACCTGTGATTTGAAGATCCTCGTGAGTCAACTATCATATGCGGCTTTGAAGTCGATGAAAAGTTTGAAAGTCTCGTCTTGAAATTCGGTGGTCTTTTCCCGGATTTGCCTTAGGGTGAAGATTGGGTCTCCCAGGCCAGAAGCCACACCGATACATGACGATTATAGTGCGACAGAAGGGCTTCAGACTCAGACGTTCACAAAGTACGTAGTACAGGGTATGCGACATTTTGGGGCAGTCATCGGACACACATTTGTCAACCCTTGCACCCTACAGAAGCCCTCAGAATCGTCGGTTTTATTGTTATTTAGCTTTTTGATAGCTGCATTGACCTCTTCTATACTCGCAGTGAGTTGACTGGAGATGGACGCTCTTCTTTCCTCAACATTATGACTAGGTTAGGTTGAAGTGGCTGCCAGCTAAAGCCGTTACCCTTAGACGAATGAGAGGTCCATTGGTTTGGAACTTCTGATGAAGCGTAGGTTTCGTACATCTGCGTTCATCAGATTGCCTCAGTTGTTATAGTAGAATACTCCCAAATTAAGTTTCCTTTTACGGGAGCTAGGTTAAGAAAGTGGAGAACCGTTTCCTACTCCTCTTCGTCCAGTCAGCTTCTAAAAACATCTTTTGAATGTACGCCAAGTCTTGTTGCATACTTGCCTATTGGACTAGGCTTTTCGGTGACAAGGTTTTCTTAATTGTTTCGAAGTGCCTGACTGCTGCTACGAGGTTTAGTACTTGACATTGCCCTTGGAATCTTTATAACACTCATAGTGAACCCCAACTATTTTCTTTGCGGTCTTCAATGAAAATGAGCTTAATAATGCCTTTCGATTGTGCTCGTGGTCATCGTGGTTCAGTGGTAAGAGCAAGCGGTCTACATCCACCCTGAGCCGAATTGACATCCTTCAAAAAGGACATTCAAAGTTTCACGTTTTAATTTCCAATTTAAACTCCTGATGTGTGTAGGTACTCGCACACAAACCGAAGGAAAAGCAAAGCCACCAATTTCCGGCGATAAATTAAATTAAAGTCAGCTCAACTGCGGAACTCCCTTTTCATCGCTGCCTGCCCAGTCGTCATCGTATATAGTCGTCAACGTTGTCTACAAAACGTTTTCCATTACATTGTGTTCCAAAAATTAAGCTGCACCATATGTCAGCTGCGTCAACGTCAATTCTCACCCTCTCTCCTGCTCTTAACGTCAATCTACGCCCGTAAGTGTCATTCCACATACATATATGTTGCATGACAGTGCCTCCTCGTCACAGCAACATCACAGAAACTAAAGTATTCCATTCCAATTCTGGAGAATCGTAAAAGAAGGAAAAGAGTTTTGTGACAGTGTTAGCGCGAGGGTTGTGCCACTGCGCCGTCGAAATGCAATAAACACCCCATTCCGCATTCATTCACCAAAGCAATCATCATCTGAGCGAGGATAACCCTCACCTTTTTGGACGCGGTGTACATATGGCCGCCGCACCGCTAGACCTTATGAATATTCAGCTGCGGATCTTCTTGGACTGAAAAAAATCCGTTCTGAACTTTTGTATAGTTTCCGGTTTTTGAACGAGGAACACGAAAAGATGAAATGAGCTCCTTTCTCCCCTCGGCGCCCCGCTTAAAGATGATAAATTTGAATAAGTACGTGCCCGTTGGTGTGTGAGTTAATTTCAAATAATCCGATTGCCTGTGAGACTTCCAAGTACACCACGCAACCAATCGTGTACTTTTCCGTGGCGCGCAATTAATTATGTGAAAGTAATCACTTAATGAGATTTGAAACACACAGTCTCGGGTCGGTCTTCTTCTGCCTTCGAAGGGTACAAATGTAATAATTTCCAGCCATTAGATTGATTCGAAGATGAATGTCTGTGGATCTACTGTCAAAGTGCCATCAACATCATGTTTAGACGCGGGCGAAATTAAGGGCACATTAAATTTTCAAAGCGAAACTCATTTACTCGCATAATGATTCGCAGTGTGTCTTGAACCTTTTTTGTTTCCGTAACGTTGGTGTCAGTTCCAGAGTACCTTCCATTTATAATGTATAAATGAGTAGGAGAAAGATACAGGTGGGGGCTAATCACGCGCTAATCACATAAAACCTATCGCTGCTTGTTTGCTCGCAAATGTCAATTAGTCTGGGTCGTGTGGGGACTGTTATATGCGTTGATTCCATTTGAGAAAGGAGTGCCATGCTAACCTAAGAGAGGTTACATGTATATCTCTTTAGAGTTACCCTCGCATGTACTCTGATTAAGCCTCCGCCTTAAAGTACCTTCTCCAGACGAGTTTCTCTGAGAAATTTGAGAATGAGAAGCGGGTCTATAGTCGGTATAGTCTGACATTTGGTACTTGCCTAGATATATTCGTCGTTTTTGGTGCTTGACTGGATTTTTACCTCGTCGGAGAATCTTCTCAGTAAAGACTAGTTTCCTTCCTTGATCTGGGCACACTTACCTAAATTCGTAGTACTTTGTTCTTGGACCCTGCACTAGTTCCTTTCTCAGTTTTTGAGTCGTTCCTAATCCACTTGACTGTGTGGTTGTCCAGTCTTTAGAAAAGGAGATTTCCAAATCCTAGGAACACTGAGACTCTTTTGGCCCATTGTACTCCCAGGCAGAGACTCCTTTTTGGTGCAGTGGTAGGAGGGACTCAGATTTTGTACGTTTTTTTCTTTATTTTCGGTGGCTTTTGCTGTTATCCGACCGAGATCGAACTTGCACAGGTCGGACCACAAGCAAACACACCACACCATCGCCACTCTCTTTTGCAATCCTTGAGCCTTCCTTGAGAAGTACCTCCATGTCTGCAGTTGGACATGTTCGCAAAGGCATCCCAGTCTTTTCACTTTATCGAGTGTCTTCCTTGTTGTTACCAGGTTGAAAGGTGTTTCCCTCCTTCATTCTCCTAAGTTCTTCTCTAAGGATACGGTTTCCTTTCCCACAGAATGGTTTGAGTCTAAGTGGGGAGTCCGGTTCGGGTTTTATAAAATATTCTGCTGCCTCTTGCCTAGCTAGGGAGTCGGTCTCTTCATTCCCCTCAATGATGGCAAAGAGGCACGTTAATCGTTGCATTTTGTAGTGTCTTTCTCGTTTTGACTAGGCTGGTGATCATAGGTCTCACAATGGCAATGTATGTAGGATGCTTGGGCTGCATCCCCAAGATTTACCCGCCAGGTTTCCACATATCCAATTTTTTCCCCTCATTTTCGAGGTTTGTCGGTGCAACCCTTGGAGGGTCGCAAAGTTTCGAGGTTCGGTCTTCCTTATCTGTCGGGGTTCAGTCCCAATTAGTTGCCTGAAAGGCTTCGTTCAAGTTTTCTTTTTGTCGTGAATGGTTAGTAAGGGGTGACTGCATTCCATATGATGCAGCCTTCACTCGGATCTCCAAGGATCCACTGTGCCACCTTGTGAATGGTACTATGGCACCATTCTTGAATCCCCCCTTGTACGATGTCGCAAAGGGGTTTCTTAAATCTTCCTCTGGAAATCAGTGCTTTGCCCTCAGACTAAGTCTGACACTTGATACCCAAGTTGGTTATCAAGTAGTTCATCTACAATCAGGATCCTTCCTGTGGACATCATTTCGTTGTATTGATCTTCATAATTCTTAGAGAAGTTTGAGTCTTGACTAATCTTGTACTCATCAGGTTAGATACTGTGTCTTTTACTCCTTTCCTTCTAAGGGCTCGGTTGGTTGTTTCAAAGTTCAAATTCCCCGTCAATGTCTAGGAATGCACAGAGTAGATACAACTTGATATAGATCGGTCTCTGTGAATCTGGCCGATAAATGGGAGAAATGCTTAGCACTTTGTCTCTTATGTAATCATCAACAACCCTCTCCATCGTCTTGAGAAGAAACGATGTTAGACTGATTGGTCTATTGGATTTCGGTTGAGTTGGATCCATTTTCCTCACTTTAGGTTTAAATGCAACCTTCCTCACTGGCTTGGTATATAACAGAGCCAACCGCTTTCTTACTATTGTTACTTGGGCTAGTAGGTCTGGTGACTTCAACTTTTAGAAGGAGCTCTAGAACAGACGTCTACTCAGTCTTTTCTCCGAGGTTTAAACAATTGATTATGCTGAAGTCGTTGTTGTTGAGCGTTCTTCCAAAAAAGTGAGTTTTTAAAACCAGCAGTGTTCTCTACCCCCTGAGCCTTTATTCCATCTACAGATCGGGGGATAAAAAAAAAGAATCCTTTCCGTTGAAAGAAAACACACAAACTTCGTGGTTCGTTTTATATTTTATTGAAGTTAATTAAAAAATAAAGAAAATCAAATAAATTAACACAGTTTTTTAAATTTAAAACTAAGCAAGTGTATTATTACAAAAAAAATAAAACGGACTTTTTATTTTCTGTATCCTGTATCGTGTTTCAGGTTTTTTTTTACCACCTTGGAGGTGGATATTGCTGACCATATTGGGGTGGATATCCTGGTGCGTATTGTGGGGGTGGTGGCGGTCCTGGATTAGTAACAACCACAACTTGTGCTGGTGGCGGTGGTGGTGGTGGACGACGTCGGAAAGTCGGAACTATGGCAATTTGAATACCTGGCCGATGATGATGATGATGGTGATGTTGGTCATGACATCCATGACCACCTGGAGGACCGTGTGGAGGCATCCTTGTTCGTTATTCTTCGTTCTTTCGATAAATTATGTGTAAACGAGTCGATCGAAGGTTTTTAACTGATTGGAAATACCAATGGTAAAATAGGTAAGCCGTGCGAAAATCGTGACCTTATCGCGGTTATCTTATCGGGTATACGTCCAAAATATACCTAATACATTTATTATCGTTTATGTTAGTGATATCAATAGGGGCTCAGGTGTCGCTGTTATTTTTATACTTTTGGTGATTCGTTGTTGTTTATAATACACACACGAAATAAGGTTAGCTACGCAGCGAAAAAATTTACCGATTGGTATCTATCTTTTGTGGGATAGAATTCGTTTTAATAAATGAGTTTTACCCCTTTGTCCCGCTTGGTTTGAGTCATAATAAATCTTGTTGGTGGAGTTTGTCATGGCACGGTGGGAATTTTACAGGGGTATTTACCTTTAGTATATTTAGTATACGTAACAAGAGCAATGAGGCATGCAACTATGTTGTGCCCATGACTCACTCAACGCAGTAATGTGTGAGTAAGTTAAGTTTTTCTTCAGATAAAGGGATCGGATGGAGTTTTTTTTCTACGCCACTGTCTTTCACTCTAAGCTTGAAAATCTTCAACACTATCCACAGATATCTCAGACCAATAAGCTCGACTTTGTTTCAAAGGCATCAAAGTGGAGCCTTCAACAATGTCAATGCGATTACATTTTTGAAAAGTGAAAAAGCTCTAATTGAACTTAACCGAGTTCTAAACGAACTTCTTCTTGTCCTTGGATGGTTGCATATGCCGAAGACGTCACTCTTTTACTGTCAAAAAAAGAGCAAAAGACAGCCGGTGGTATCTAAAAATGTGCTTTCACAAAACCCTCATGAACTGAAGGCTGTTGCCTTCTTGTATGCAACATCTTTCCTGCGAAGATGTTCATCTAAGTCGGTTGAGGTCCCACTCCATTTCTTTTCCCGCGTTTTCTCTCTGGATTGGATTCAAAGGCTCTCGGGGACAAAGCCCCTCTACGTGTCCTAACCACCTAGTCGAATAGCTCGTATTGGTCGCCTCCACATTTCATCAATACAAATGGGACCAAAAGAATTTTTCTCTCGAAACGGCCAAGTTTTTCCTCATCCGCTTTTGCTTCTGCGCCGTTAAGTCAGACTGGGATGATCAGGGTCTTATGCAATTTTTGCTTAGTTGGCTAAAAATGTCTGGTCCTTCTTTTCTGGGACAGGGGCAGGGTAATTCTCTATGAGAATCTTGTGACTTAGACTCTGTTTTGCGTTGAAGGCTGGAAGACACAAAATTTCCTAAAGTAGCTGCGATTCCCTCTCTACTGAGACTTTAAAGTCGGACGTTGTCTTCAACGATAGTGTGAAGTTGATGAATTTTGTAGCCTTTTATACCTAAAGCCTGTGTTCTCGTTAACGTGCGTTTTGTCTCCTCATTCTCTGGCATAATTTACTTCTTTCTGGCACCAGGAGGACCACCCCTTTGATTTCAGAACCTTATCCAGAACTACTGCCAACCTGTTCGTTGTCAAACTTTCGAAGGAAAATCGGAATTGAAGACCAAATACTCAAACTACGTTTTTAATTCCTTTGAGGACCATTCACGATGTCATTCATTATACAATACGTGTGTTGAAAAGACTTTAACGACAATCTTTCAAAGATTCACTTATATAACTTTGCATTTCAAAATAGTATCGTACTTGACTTTTAAATATGACACCGCAGTTCCCCAAGATCAGGTGTTTTCTGATTTCAATTGGTTTATTGGACAACTAATCCCTCACTAATCCTAAAAGGTATCTAAACATATTAATGTGCACTTCAAATGACTTATTTGTCATTATGACTAACTATTACACAAATATTGTTGTCTCCCATTTTGTTTTGTGAGTTGTGAAAGAATTTCAAAACATTATTTCCCAGGAAGGGGTGTGAATGGTTCATAAATTGTACTTTACATTCCGACACACATTCATTTTGTCTTATTGAATTATGTAGCCAGTAACGAATAGTTGTACACGTACCCTGAACATAGTCCACAAGCAGAAGTGATTTATCTATTATTTCAAACTTTCCTTATCGTTTCTCTCTTGTGAAAGAACGCAGTCGATGTCAAGTGAAAATATGTATGTCCGTGGACTTCCATTCTTATGGCGAAGATCTAGATTATCCGGGGGCTGTACGACGAAGTTCAGTATTCATTTGACAGTGTAGGTGTTACAGATCGAATTTTTTTGTTTGTTTTATAACCTAACCTTGACACAGAAAAAAAGGTTTCAGAACAGCAAGGTTGATAAAAGCAAGGATCACATGCACTTTCAAACTGCTTCTTCAAGTAGGATCAGAAAGTGTTACACGTAGGTGAAGGGTGTTCTCCCTTATCAAACTTCCCGTCTTTTAACATGTTGAAACCGATTTTCATACTGTTACAAAAGCCATTGGGATTCTTCCCTGAGCTAAACATCAACTACAAGCATTTGAAACCAATGTGTATCGGTATCTCCTTCGTCTTTTCCCTTATTTTCACGCCCGTTCTCTAGTTTAAGGGAAGTACAACTCCTTTTCTAAACGGGCTCACGATCCATGTAGAGCTTCCGCCTGAGATAGGGTTTCCTTTCACCCTCTTTGATCTCAGGCACACTGCTTCCAATTATCTAGACCAAGAGCTTTGGCATCCGCAATTGCTTGATCTAAGTCTTCTTTTTCATCTCGAACCTGGGGGTTAAAACTCGAAGATTTTCTTGGCTGAAGCACTGATGTCCATTCGCTCGATGTGGCTGAGCCTTTTCGAACTCCATTCGGTTCTCTCGTATACATGACCAAGTACTCGATGAAATATTTTTTCTTAGAAAGTCCTCAATGACTGCTGTGCTCTCCGACTTATCGTCCATAACTTGGGACAATTAACCCTTTAGTACGCGCTAACAGTCCTCCGAGGCACATTTTATGTGCTTCTCTATGCTCTCAGTCTAGAACATGAACTTAATGCCCCTAAAAATCAGTCCAACTAGCCCTTTCAAAATTTCGATTCCAGATCAAAGCAAGTGGGATAACAGAAGACCACGTCTACTCTTCTCAAGACAGAGTTGGTGCATGATATAAAGGTCTGTTTCATAGAAAGTACTGTGAGCTTTGCCAGCTTACCTTAAGAGAACAAAAGACGGACAAACACAATTTTGGTGACGGACCAGCTATAGCTCGAAGCAGACACAGAATCCTATTACTTTCTTAAGCCCTAATAGCCCTCGTGGGGCAAAGGGTGTCAAAAGCGCCTGCTTCCCATCGTGTTCGGAGTTCTGCAATGCCTTTCAACTTAACCCCAGTGATCTTACGTTTGCCTTGGCTCTTGTGTCTAACTGGGTCAGTGGAACATCTGGGACAATCCTTTGCCCAAATCTGGGAAGGTCAACACCTGCCTGAGGATTAGCTACAAGGTTAGTTAGTAAGGAAGTGGTCCTTTGAGACCCCAGTCTACTCCTTAAACTATTTAGATGTCTCAACGTAATAGATCGGCGGTGCTGGCAGACTTCAGATCGTTAAGACCTTTAAAGAAGTATTCACCTAAGATGGTTGTCCTGATGTTAGTAAGGGCGGGACTAGTGTGGCTATAAGGTACTCTTGCCAAGATACCGAAAAAAGGCGTATGTCACCAGATGCTTGTAGCAAATGAAGTCAAGCTGCTTAAATGAAGTTGAATGCGACATATGCTACGGAAACCATACTCAGAGATTTGCCACGAGAACCTAGAATGGAACCCTTAAGGTCGTAAAAGATCAGAAAGATCGAAAGCGACGTGGAAAAGAACTAAGGAGAAGGAACAGAAGATAGAGGAGACGTGGAATCAAATTAAAGTCATCGCTAAGGACTGCATTCGGTGGAGACGTTTCATTAAGGCCCTATGCTCGTGCCAGGAGCTGAGGATGTACATTGGACATGTTATTTATTCTATCGAACTTAGGAATCCCTGCATGACTGCCCTTATAGTCTATTCGAATCGATTCGAGCAGCTCAGATAGACAGAATAGGATTCTGTGGAGTTACTTGTAGATTCGTTGCTGACAGCTTAATGCCTTGACAGATTGTGCCAAATCCTCTTAGAAACTTCGCTAAATTCATGTCTGCCTGTCTGTAAGTTTGGTTTAGATTAATTCCAGAACTAGTGAACAGATTTTGATGCAACATTCACTATTCCATGGCTGCAACATCTGGTGATATTTTGAAGACGGCGTTTCTTCTATTATTTTCCTTAAGACTTGTCAAAGTTCCACGTCTTATGACTTAGTATTCCAACCGGCTTCTAGCTTGTGATTTTTACGGTTTCCAGATATCACGGCCATCCATCGATCAAATCGGATTCACAACTTATCAACTCGTCATGTGTAAGTCATTTAACGAATTTTGAAAAAGTCCATTGAAACTTGGACTTGACAGCTCCTTTCCAAAAAGACGCCCTCGTGTGTCATTGTGTCATTGGAATAAAAAGAAATTCAAATTTCGTCTGACGACTTTTCAAAAACATTGTATTACATTTATTTACAATATATCAATCCACTGTTAAAAATTTACTAGAAAAAAACCAATCACCACACTTTCATATAATTTAACGTTAACAAAAAAAGTATTTAAGACATCTTTAGACGATGTTTACCACCTGTAAGGTGGCGGCTGTTGAGGCTGATTAGTTACCACAACAACTGTAGCTGGTGGTGGTGGTGGTGGACGAGGACGACTTCCAAAGAGTTCGACAGCTATTACCGGACGTGGTGGTCGAGGAGCAATCACATCAATTTCTACAAAAGGTCTTCCACCACCATGATGATGATGATGGTCGTAAGGTCTTCCCCAGCCTGGTGGTGGCATTTTCTTCAATCGAATTTGTAAAGGTTGTCTTATAAAAGTCCGCACTGACCAAAGTAACTTGGTTAACTGATTGTCCTTACATTGAAAAAACCATTATTTAAAGGTTGCGTTATCTATAAACGGATTGTGGTGGTGTCTAGCTTGTGACAGAATGTGACTCCCCCTTGTTTGAATATTGGACGGTCATTGTTTCCCATCGAAATGGGTTCCCGTCAAAAGGCTTAGCTTCCAGTAAATAAGTGATAACAAGTTGGATAAATTACGCATTACACAAATGGCAAAAAAAGTACGTTTTATCACGTTCAAAAGAACATCCATCAAACTGGATATACAGGTCGTAACGTCTGAGTCATTTGATGACTTCCAAAATAGTCCATCATTTTTTTTTATTGTCGATAAAATTCTTTTCCAACGAAACTTGCAATTATGTGCAAAACAAACTTTGACGTTTGTTTGTAGTTGGGTGTGCATGGCCCACAGGACACTTCAGCGTCGTAGCCTTAAACTCTGTTTCAAAGATGCCTGATTCACAATCGATATAAACCCTCCTCGAGTAACATTCATTCGGATCGTAACCTTGTTTCAGACATGGTCTAGGCTCAAAACAACTTGCAAAGGTCTCTTAAAAGCATCATAAGGAAAAGGGACACTACAACCGAAGCTTTTGTAGTTCTCGTCAGACCTACCTTTCCATTCTTGTGATGCTTATAATCTATAGACCTTCGGACCTTCCAAACGACCTGCTAGATTCTTTCTAGTATCTTGGGGTTCTTATTCACGAGTGATAAAAGAATCGGACTATGGACGATGGACGCCCTCTAAGTGATAAATAGTGAGGAGAGCAAAATATGCAAAAACGAATTGTATCGTCTATTCAGCGACATAGACCTATTCAAAGGAGTTAAATGCAACGGAGCATTGCAGAGTTATGTTGTAGAATTAGTCAGGCTGGATACATTTTGAAAGAGTTTCGTCGATCTATAACAAGGAAGGCTGACCTAAGTTATTTGTCTTTAATGCGGAACTTGTTCAAACTCTCTCCAATGGTATTAATCACGGGTATAAGCTCCTGAAATGATGTTCCAACATAGTGTGTGTTGAAATAACTTACAGAGTTCGAGTGAAATTGTTGGATTAAATCCTACATCTATCCTGAACCCGTTTGAGGATTCCTCCCGATGAAATAATGTCAGCGGCGGACGATCGAGAATGATGGCGAATTTGTGTAAATTTGCGCAAGAGCGTTTTGCGAAACGAAAAGATGCTGGAAGACTTTGAAGTCCAAAGTGGATTACAACAAAATTGTATATTGTCAGCATTCCCAGACACTCTGGTCTGGAATACACATCGATCAAGTTTCCTTGGATTTTCAACAAACGTTTTGCGGTCTATAAGTTTCAGACCGCAAGGACTTTGACAGCATTCTTTATGTAGAAAGCTTCGTCTGGACTGATGATTTCTTCGAACTTGATATGAAGAGAATCAACTGCTCAAAAACTGGAATAGATGTGTCTTTGGGGCAAGAACTAAACTGACCTAGTTCCGTTTCAATGTAAAGCCAAGTCGGTCAAAGCCCGTCTCAAACTAATAATTTAATATGAAACCCACGAACATGAAGAAATGGCATCATTATGCGGTACAATCCCTTAACGCAATCGAGCAAAAGAGTAGGAAGCTGGAAGCCAGGATGTTTGGGAACGAGCCGAAGGGAGTTAAAAAGCGAAGCTGAAGCTCTATGCCTCGTAAGGGTTGGGTGAACTGAAATATATCTACCGGGGCTTGCTAAATGGAACAAAGCAATGCTTGAATGTAATCTAGCAAAAAAGAGCCAAAGACACCCAAAAATGCTTTGCAGAAGGTGAAGCTTGTATCGCTTGTAAACAATCGCAATCAACCGAGACCAGCAATTTAAATTTATCTTATCTAACTTAGAAAGCGTGTAAGCTTGCAGTCTTAATTGTAATTTCAGTGCTAACAAATGTCAACTTCGATAATGGTTATCATTAAGCTTCGTTGTCGCACAAAGATAACAAAATTTAAAAGTTTTCTTCTTCTAAATGCATAAACAATTCGTTTTGAATCATCAATTTTCGACAAAAAAAAAATGGTTTAAAATCCACGAAGACGTTGTGAGAATTATCTTTCGGTAAATCATTGATTTATCTGATTAGATACGACTTAGGCTTTAATTGAAAACAAAGGTAAAAACCTGCTTTACGCCACAATGTCCACAAATCAATATTGAATGGAAATTTAAATGCCATCGAGTTTCATCATCATGAAGTCGGTCGTTGAGTTGGGGCCAAACCAACAAAATTGAAAACCTTTTAAGACTGTCAGACTTGGTGCTGTGATATTCAATTTCCTTATGGAGATCCCTCGAATCCGGGCTTGATGTTTTTCCTGCTTAAGAAGGCGATCTAGGTTCTAACGAAAAGATTGATGATCTATGTAGTGCATGGTCAACGATCCCATTAACACTTTTACGATCAAGTGCACTGAGTACTCAATGACGTTTCCGTAGTGCCTGTCTTGGGTAAGGTCAACAATTCCATTAATACTTTTGAGGACCGTTGATGGTTGTAATCGTTGCAAAAATATACAAAAGAGTCGGTAAAAATGACAACTTGTCAGAAAAATAAACAACTGATCATGGCACGTCTCCAACCGAAGCCGCACTTAGACACTTTGAGATGAAAGCACCCATCGCTCATCTATTTTATTTATTCAAAGTTATTGCGTCAGATATTGATAACATACGTTGCGATACGATCATTACTTTGCAACGATGATTCAGGGTTTCAAAATTATAGAAACCGTAATGAAATATTAATTGTTTCTTTAATTTATTGACTCAATCACTTAGCGTTCGAAACTGGGGGCAGCTAGCTAAAGATCTGGCTGGAGACACTTGTATGTTGAGGCCCAGGTTCACCCCCGGACCGTAGCGTCACCTTAAGTAAGTAAGACTTAATTATGGAATGCGTAACATTGATATTTGTGTGAGCTTGAGATGCAACAAAACCGTTTGCGATCCATGATGGGCTCTTGAAAATTGTGAAATGATGTCAAGAATTCACTTTAACTCAATCCCCTAGTCCGAATTGTCCACATACCTAGGGCATCAATACTTTTTTAATCCCTTTTCGGTGTGCAAAGTTGAAGTCCTCCTCGAACAAACCCAGCAGAGTGATCTTCAGCTTTGACGGCGGCGGCGGCGGTCCAAACCATGTAAGAAGCTAGTTATTGCTTTTAAACTTCAATTTTACTCTCGATTGTCTCTGGACTCTCTGACGAAACCGACTAGGGCTCTTTTGTGAGAACCTCGTTCAGCTAAATTGCCTTCAAGCAACTAAGAACCTAGAGTGGATCTGGCTATGTGGTAGGCCTCTGGACCACTTGCTCTAGAGTGAGTCGATGCAGACTATGATTTCTTGTTTCCTACGTGTCACCTTTAAGGCCTAGCTCCCGTGTTTAGCAGCTTTGGAACTGACGAGTGCCTATACTTATCCTTGTTTCGAGAAGCCCTTTCCAGAGTGAAGATTCCTCTTTCTTTAGGTCCCTTGTGATGTGCCTAAAGTTCCTACTCCAGTTCCTTCATCTGTTCTTGTTTGTAAAGCATTTCATGGTGTCTCCCTAGAGGGCATACATATTACATTTGTTGGTCCAATTCCTAACGGAGCTAGCCTCCATCGACTCCGTACGTGTCTATTGATGCAGGTTCGAATCACAGCAGATCGAATAGTCGGTTCGATAGGAGGTTGTTTCGGGGCTGAGTGCCTCAATAAAGAAGGCAAACAACGACAAACTTCCGGGTGTATATTTTGTTTGAAGAGGTGTGCCGTCGCTTTGCGAAAGTGTCGTAAGACCATATTCTGAGTAATGGCATTGCATCGCTTTCGCTTTCGTTCTTATGTCACGGCACCGTTTGTAGAAGCTAAAAATGTAGAATCGCATTGAATTCCTACGAAAACCTTAACAAATAGTTGTTAGAAGCTGGGTCTTGAACCTCAATGAGCCGATTCTATCATAGTTCCAGTTGACTTTGATACTCGTAAAGACTCTCAAGTCATCGGCGCTGCGGCTGCGTTCAGACTAGTCAGACAGTCAAGTCGCCACAGACCATGTGAAAGCTTTCAAAAGCAACTTCTACTTAATGTCGTCTTCGTTTTTATCACTCGACTGTTGTTAGCATACCCTACGATCAATTTCACAAGCTGCTCTCCAGATTGCATTGACAAACATTTCCCAACTTGATGAAATCCTTCTAAACGTTTGAATGACGTGGGAGTGGGGATGATTTGCAAGACAAAGTGATTATTTTTTTTTTTTGCAATTTACAACACTTCTGGATCGTTCTGGTTCGTCGGGGAATCACAATATCTGAACTGCGCCACGTTGAAAAGTTTACCTCGTGAGTATAAACAATCTAGGTATGTGAATGTGTCATAATGCTCAAAATAGATCGACTGATTCACGACACGCGATAATAGAGGCGTAATCATCGAAGCCACTCACTCCATCGAGATACATGGAATTGTGTTTAAATAACCGGGAAAAGAATTTACTGAATTCAGTCTAGCGCTTGCTTGCAACAAGTTAGGAACTCTGGAGAACTATAACTTTTGGTTGAAATAAGTAATATGACACCACATTGCGGCGGTGGACCTTGTGGTCCGGTACATCATGGACCTGGACATTTCGGTCCTGGACATCATGGTCCTGGACATCATGGCCCTGGACATCATGGCCCTGAGTATCATGGCCCTGGACATTATGGACCTGGACATGGTCATCATGGACACTATGGCCACCATGGACATCATGATCACTTTGGGCATCATCATCACCATCATCATGGACCTCCACACCATCATCATGGTCCACCACATCATCACCATGGTCCGTCACATTTTGGACCACCACATCATGGACATGGACCAAGCCACCACTATGGACCGCCTGGAGTAGTTGTCATCAGCTCAACTCATAGGCAATGAATATTTTTTTAACGAATTTTCATTTTGAATAAATTCAATCGTTGTTAAGTGTTTAGTGTTAAGTTTAAGGGAAAAATAATTTAAAAAAATAAAATAAAATATTTTTAAGGCTGACGCAATCGTGTTTTATTTGGTACCTATTTCACTCTTTCCTTGACAGACTCTACGCGAGGTCACCTTAAACAAAGGACCGATTGACACGTGTAAGAGCTTATCAATTATTCTTTAATAGCTTAGCGTGTGTGCCTAAAACTTTTTGGCTCCACCTTTGGTTCGAGCCATTTGTTGCGGTTATTTTTGTACCTACATGTGTTTATAATTGCTTTTGAAGTACTTTGCCATTCGCGAGTAGGGGGCGGTAGAAGTGAATATGTTTGCATAATTCAAAAGCAGAAAAAGCGGAAGTTGAAAGCAGGGATGAGATGTCTAGATTGGGAGTAGCTTTGGATAGATTTGGAAGCGGTGCGATACTAGGTAGACACGAAAGTGGTTGGTACGAAAGACAGGCATGACATTATCATTTACTGCGTTCAGGCGCGATACTAGGTAGGACTAGGTATGTCGTAGGTATGTGGGTTGATGAACATATGTTTACCCATTGTGATACCCAGGCATTTCTTTTACTAGAAGTTTCCTAGTTCTAGCTTCGTCGTACTACGGCCACATTTTCTTAGACTTTCACAGGCGTAAATCGGAAGCGTGGTTGAATTGTGAGTTCAATGTCTAGAGCAGATCCATTTCTCGCCAGTTCATCAGCCAATTCGTTGGTCTTCCTTACTACCCGGTAACCAGGGAACCCAGCAATGTTTGTTGACCAAGATCCGTTTGCAAAGAGACACCAGATATTGCCGCATTGTTGTCAAGGGGACCGCCTTCCTTGATTGTTGGCTTAAGAGCTGTCTTGGAGATGTCTTCCAGTCCCGGTGCTTTGTTGCATGTAGTCGATGTTTCGACAGGTTTTTCTGTATGTAGAAAGCTGGGACCGGTGGAACCACTGGTCGTTGAACCGACTTTGATGAACCAGCATGGAAGACATAACTAAACATGGTTGTATAAGGCTCACTCTAGAAACACTTTCATGGTGTTAATATTTCGTCAAAGATTGTTCAATCCCTTACTGACAGAAGGCCACACCAAACAGCAATGTTAAGGAGACTGATCCCTGTTCTGAACCCCGCTCTCTCTAAAATTTTCACACGGCTGTCCAAGTAGTTCGAAGGCTAGGCCGGAACCAGTTTGATTTTAGTTTGGAAATCATAAGTCTTTCTTCCGTCATGGACGGACAATTTGTATGTTATATGTGTTCGAGAGGGTTGTTCACGGTTCTTGGCACTGCGCTTTCTCTTCAGAATCCTATAGTGCCATGACAATTTGTAGGTCTGAGCTTAAAGTTTGTTGTAGCAGCTCATATTTGGTGCTCCCTCTCTAAAAACTTTAATAGCTTATGTTCATTTTGGGACAATTTCCTTACGGTCACCTAAAATATTTTGATCGGTCTTCTGCTAGAGGACTCAAACACCAAATGTGCACCGACTGACTGTATTTCTTTAGCATAATCTCAGTTCGAGTTCTAGGTGAATCCTAGTGGAACTACCACCAATTTTGTGAGCTATTAGCCCTCATTTCTGTAAAAGTGTATTCCACTGTGAAACAATATACGCCGCTTATCGAACGTTGTCATGTCCCAGTATGAAATTTGTGGCAAAATACTCGTATCTACTCCTTGGATGGAAAATGTTCATGTTAGACTACATCACTCTTGTAGACGTGACCAACATAACTCATTCTAGAAATCACTAAACCATTCCAAGTGCCTCGCATCATTTTGCAATTTCAAAGGATATCATCGCCATCTTCATTCACACAGCAGTCAAGCTGAAATCCCTGAAAGTAGTTTGCAATCGCATCCGAATCAAGGGATTTGCTCATATTTACCTTCACTTCGATAGCAATTTCCCTCGCCACCCTTTTGATGGAAAATCCTTTTGCTTCCGGGAAAAACAGTGCGTCTCGTGTGTACTGTGCACACCAAAGACGAGAAAATATGGAAAACCATTTATTTACATTAAGACTCTCTCGGTCTCCCTCTCGCTCCAAGGTAAAGGATTTATTTGTAATTTAATCCTGAAACAGGAACAAATGCGTCGTCCTACTTCATGCCTCGATGGCTAAAGGAAAGCTTACAGCCAACCCCTGTGAGTTGAGTACAAATAAACAGGATACTCTCGTTGAAATTGATCCTAAAGCTATCTTGACTGTTTCAACAAATGTCACAAATTAGTGTTCATGTTCAGTAGTTTGGCGTAGTCGGTGGTTTGGTTCAAATTTAAATCACGCAGCGGCAGCACTATCCAAGGATATAAAACGGACAAATTATAATTTACAGCATATTCACGTAATCGTTTCCTTTGTGTGTGACAGCAGTTGGTGCTCACCCCAAGCGCGTTGGGTAAACGAGTTTCCTGCCTCTAATCGGATTACTGCGACGAGAAAGAGATACGCGTCGTGTTCCAGCACAAAAGATGTACAAAATTGTTGGACACACAATAGCTCCGAGAGTAGGTAAGCCGACAGTCCGGATGCATTGTTCCCACAGAGAGAACGTTTTCACACATGCATCACGAAGATTTACAGGCCATTCATCTGCGTGCGTGTCCCTTTGAAAGGAAACGCGATACAATTTGATGCGCTTTTCACGGTGGTGTTTCTTGGACTCCTATAGAGGCCTCTGATAGATGTGTTCCCAAGACAAAGAGAGAGGCAGGAGCTCCACAACAGTAGCCCAGTCCGACAAATTGACAATTATGCAAATTCACGGCTCTGACATCCGTTGCCGAACACAAATCGGTGTTCTAACCTTGGGATAACATTACTCCTCGTGGACAAAGTCGACGATGGCTGCGGCGACGCCGACGAACCGCCAAGGATTCACAAACAAAACGCTGCACTGTTGTAATTAATTCACATGCAGAAGAAATGTGACATCGAATGTGATAACAGCCTGTTCCCACACACTCAGAGCGGCCCACCTAACCTAGCATTCCACACGACCGACGAACGTCTATTGCCATTTATCAAACCGGAATACTGCAGTTACAGAAGCAGGATCCGCTCCAAAAGAGAGAGAGACAACCTTGCCACTAGGTAACTCCACTATTTTTCATCACATTGCTGCAACATGCATTCGCCTATCCAAACGAATCGCAAACAACTTGGTCGTGGAAGCCATCACTCTGTTGGGGAGCACCAAAACCGAACACAGGCGAGCGAGTGCCAGAATCAAATTACCACCACAAATGCCTACATCTTATCTGGCACACAAGTCTTCTCTTTCGGAGAGCGACAGACAATGCACTTCCTGGTTCGTTACCAGAGACCACGAGCTGACCCTTGATTTCTGGAAAATAGTAACAGCAGCAGTCATAGGTCATCAGAGATGGAGATTTTACCGTCTCGCCTATGTATAGGTACACATCTCTGGAAGTTGTAAGCCTCGATGCATGATACAAGGATGTGTCCCAGAGACCGACCGACGACCACAGCTTAGTATCAGTTAATCCGCTTTCGCACAGAAGCAGGCATTCGTTGCTTGTCGCCGGTTGACTCTGTGGGAAAGATTTACGAGTATTAGAGCCCAAAAATACTCACAACCCTTGTTGAAGAAATCATGGCTTCCGGTTAAAATTTGCTGCCTCCTTATCGTGCAAAGTGTCAGAAAGTATTCGGTGCGAGTATTTTCTAAGGACTCTACGACTAACTGCTAAGTGACATGCAATGTGCCACCTAAATCTTTCGTATGACACCGCCTGGCCTGGCCTGGCCTGGCTCGGTTATCGGGTGACTTTTGTTGTGCCACTGCCACAGAAGAAAAGATGCCAGCAAATTAAATTTAGTCGCACCTCTCTTTCTCTCTGTGCTCGGTGTGTGTGTGCCTTTGCTGCTAGTTTGCCAGGCTGTCATGTCAAAGCGCCACCACCTTATGGTTTTGTTGTCGTCACGGTAGCAGCAGCAACGGTGTGGTATGGTGGTGGAGGGATATGAGCTCCTTCGGGTTCCATCAAGGAATTTCCACATCAATCACATATGCAAATTAGTTAATGGAATTACTTTGACGCATTTCTCGAGTGAATGAAATGCGATGACGCCCCATGAGGCAGGAGGGGGGACCATGCATGCTTAGATAGGTAGCACATGTTGAATGATGTTCGGAAGGTCTGTAGTGCGTTATAGTGTCGTAGTGATAGTTGTAGCCTCTCTTACTATCGAGATGTACTTTCGCAATTAATGAGGCACAGAAATCTACCCGTTGACTGTCGTATCTTCTGCAAAAGCAGATGTAAGTACTTATGTGTCACAAGTCGGGGCGGGGTTCTAAGAGCCTCTAATGGATTATGTGCTTAATTAAATTTACAGTTTCGTTAAATTTTTTTTTTATCGTGCACGGAGAGGAGAAATGATTGAATTAAATCACTTGCGACCGTTTTAATTTGAACTTTTTGCGGGGGAAAAGTTGAAAAGCTTTAGAAAAGTGGTTTAAATAATTAAGGCGTCCATTTACTATAAAGAGGAAGGGTTCATAATGTTATGACTTTGATAATAATGGATCGTGTGGCTTATTAAAAGAGTTTTAACATGTTCAGTTGTTCGCTTTAACGATAGATGGCGCTATCGAGAATAGATGCCATCGAAGAGGGTTCCATTCTAAAGGTCGCGTCATTGCAACCAAAAACTTTTCAATTTTCTTAAGGGAATCTCTTATCGAACTTTCACCAAGTAAACTTTATTCTTTATTCCGACAACAGATGGTGCGATAGCTCTGCTGAGATATAGGTAACGTCTTTTGATAGCCTTACACAACCAAAAAGGGGCATTTTGGTTCTTGACTACTCAAATAGGTACGACTATAGCTCTACTTAGGTTTTCTTGAGACCTGAAATGTATCATGGAAGTGTTTTGCAACAAAGACGGTTGCCAACAAGAGATGTATTCTTCGACAAATTTTCAAAAAAGACTGAATGAGACATCAAATCTAGCATACTTGCTCTTCTGCATCCAGACTTCTTTAAAGAAATTGACTTCCTCATCGGACAAGGTAAACTAGGAAGGGGAAGAGCCATCAACGAGGCACTGGCTTAGAATAATAAAAACTGGCTGACTTCCACTGTGGGTTCCAGTTTCCGTGTTGACATGTTTGGCTCATGATGACAGAATTCACAGAGATCAAAGATTTTCGAGATCATTCACTTCTTCTAAGGCTTCACTCCGATCAAGGAGTCGTTCGAGGAACTTTTTAGGAAATATTCAAATGAAATCCCTACACCCATCCATGGAATTTCACTGCTTGTTGAAATCCCGCTCCTGCACTTTTGACTATCGGCTCTAGAGAGACGGCTTCAGTTCCAATAGCTTATGACTGGTGTTAAGGATATTGGCATCTTGAATCGTGGTTCCACTGAAATCCGAGATGGACCTGGGCCTCAACCAATAAGGATCTTCAGCCAGGTCGGTACACTCCTACTGGCATTGGAAATACTTAGACTTACCATTAAATGGGCTTGTGGAAGCTAGCAGTGTGCCATAACTCAATCTAATGATTCAGACTTGTCACTCTAGTAACAGGTATCAAAACTTGAAAAGACGTTTGAAATGAAAAGGAGCTAGGTATATCGTAAACCTACGAAGGTGTGGCTGAAATTCTGAAAGTCAAGGTTTTCGAAACTGATGAAGATGAAAATGTTAAGTCAATCCTTGGAGCTTAAGCGTCCCAGCCTCCCACCCTCCCTGAGCTACCAAGTGCTCTGTCAAATGGATTTCTCAATATGTAATGGATCTGGAAATGTACCACACCTTATAGTATTCCTCAGACATTAAAATTTGAATCCTTTTTCGAATCCTTTCATCGACAGTCTCTTCAAATGCATTAACGCCAAATGCAACCCTCTGCACTCAGTCGTCTTCGTAGTCATTGTTGTCGCGTGCCACTTCAAAAATTGAAGAGCATCTCCATCGTGTGATGTGCTCCCATTATCCGAATGATATTTGTCGCACGAACAAACGCACTTGTCTGGCTCACCGAATGATTAAGGGACTTTCCACGGACGGTCGATTATTCAATATTTTTGGCACGTCCTTCTCATCTGTACACAAAGTTCAGCAGGGGAATCAAGTGCATCGCAAGGATCCGGCAAAAAACAACGGAAGTGTTCGAAAAGCAACACAAACTGGGGGAAAATGCCAAATGGATTGCTACGAGGTGCGTATGCCGGTAGAAACAAATTTGTGGCCGATGTATAGTACAAATAAACGGTAGCAACTGCTAAAACGTGCTCCACATAATAAATCCAGAAATTGTGCTTGTCAGAGGTGTCAGTAGTCGGCCAGACGCTGACTCCACAGACCGACTACAGTCTGACCCCTAAATAATACATATATAGCGCCGGTCACTTAGGAAATTGAGATATAGCCCCCCGAACAGTTTGCTTCCTTGCAGACCGTTGTCGCCTATAAATTTTCATTATTAATGAAGTCACTGGCCTCCAGAACCCGAGGCCTTCCACACACACATTTTGTGTCGTCTTCCTCTGGAACTTCTCTTCTTTTTTTTTTTGTTTTCCCAAACTTTTTGCTTATCACTCGGCTGTACAAAGTAATAAATAATTTTGAGCTTCATTCTGAATCTGAATCCGAACCCTCACATGCGATACGGTCGGTAGTCAAAAGCGATTGGGGGGAAAACTGCGATGCCGCTCATTGAGCTGGAAATTCATTTTAAATTATGAAAATGAAAACAGAGACACAACTTTCCTGTAATTGCATTGCCCGCCCGCCGACCTCCGATCAATATGATTCCGATGATTCCGAATTATTTCGAATTATTTTCGAATTATGACACAATTCGAGAGATATTTTCCATTTAAAAGTCCGTGAACGAGCAAACAGCAACTGTCACAGATACGTGCGCTTCGATAAAAGGTTCAATTAAGTCTGTCGGTCGGACTGAAAAATATACACGGTGTCGATAAGATCTGGGAACAGGCAGTAGTTGGACGCACAGAACTGCATGCATGTCATTGGTGATAGATACACCGTGTGTGCGTCGTAAATATTTCATCAATGTTCTTAATTAGGCGACTCACGATAAATCGCCGCAGGGATTTCGTTCCTCCTCCATCAAGATAACGTGTTTTTATTTTTTTTTTCGAGAATCTTGTACGAATCATGTATCCAGCTCTCCACTTGATGCCGATACCGATCTGTCCAGTCTATCGAAACTACCTTGTACATAACTTTTGTTTTCTATTTATAATCCAATCAGCAGAGCCACTATCTCATCCCGGTGACCATTCGGATTCCGAAGTTCTATAGCTCTTTGGGTGGTCTCTGGGCGTACGTTGTGCACAAAAAAAAAAAAATCGGAGCCACAAAAAAATGATACCAAACGAGAGATAGAGAGACGTGGAATTCTGTTGTGGAAATGTTTCCAATTCGTGAACACGTTGTTGCTCTTCTAATTTCGGGTTGTTTTCGGTATCCCAGGGGATCTGTAGCGCTACGCTTCAGCTGCAGCACCACCAACACCATCGCCATTGCCACTTGACAACAGTTGAATGCGGCTTCGTTGGCATGTCATGTCGTAATCATTGGTGCTAGTGGTATCCTCTGTTTTGGAAACAACATTCCGTGCACTCTGGACTTTAGGGATTTTGACTACAATTTGCATGGAATTTAGCCGCAGATCTGTTTAAACTGCAACCTACACTCTCTCCCTGTGTAAGTTGGGATGGGGGGTTTGTTGTTTTTTCTTCATGTCTCCAGTCCAGCCATCTGCTGATGGTATCCATCACAGGTAATAATTAATGAGACGCACAACAGATATTTTACACTACGATTTCAATTAATCTACACTTGGTCGGCTCACCCGGCCCCTAACGTCTTCGTGATTAATTGAATGTTTAGTGCCGGAGTGTGCGCCTGCCTATTAGTCTCCTGCAATTTGCTGATTGCAATTACTTACTCGATTGGGGGATGGATGTTTGGAAAGACTATTCCCCGAGGAGCCCGAAAGAAATCGACAGTGCACTTACTTGAGGGTTGTTTGACGGATGAATTGCGTGAATGACGAACTGCAGCTTCACAGTTCGGGCGATTTATCATCACCCTTCATGTGAACTCAGTTGATTTCAATCTGCAGTCAGACTGCTGCATAATCAGTTTCTTTTTTTATTTTATTTTCCTGTGCGCTGACCCGGGCAACAGGCTAAGATACTTCGAAACACCGAAAGACTGAAAGACCGAAAGACCAACTCCAAGGTGCGATTCGTAATTTATTGCTTCGTTAAATCTTTGATTTCAACATTCCAGCGAATGTTTACGACGGTGTTGCACGATTGGACATTAATTAAGAAAAAAACAGGGAAAAGTTCGGCTGCTTTGCCAGAGAGTGTCAAATGATTTATCTGATGCCCACGAATCCGTGAAACTCGACGAGTATTTTACACTCGGTCGGAACTGAAGTTGGAACTAATAAATTCCAAAATTATCTTTGTGTCATATTTCTCCTGACTTGGGGGCTAATTTGATGATTTGATGCTCTCATGCTTCGAGTGAGTTTGCATCGCATATCTGTTTCGCTTGTTATTCTGAGCGAAAGCCTGAAGTACTTTGAAGGAGATGTGCTTTGTCGAATCAAAAAAACTTTTTCAATTTAAATGCAAAAGTGAGAGTGTATAATGAAATCCTTTGTGCCACCTAGAGGGAGTTGGGAACTAACAGATTTCGGTTGGGATGATGTAAATGTAACTCGCATTGTTAAGTCTTTTATAGAGTTGGGGGAGCTAAGCAACAGGTTTGGAATGTTTAGGACGGAAGTTTTCAGTTTAGCATATTTGAAATCTGTTGACAGATTACAATGAGCATGTAGCACATTTTCGTTAGTTTCGAGGTCTTACTGCAATCAACTTGTGAAGCGCTTTAGAATAGCACCCTCCTCGACCTAGTTGCGTAGGAAAGTGGTAAAATTGTCTCAGTTTTCCTTAAATTTCGAGGTCTTTTATGAAATTTGTGTGCAATCAATGTACGAGCTTATCACACTTTATGGCACCACAGCTCAGAGAGAACCAGTGTCTTAACCAACAGCACGATCCTTAACCAGTTATCTCTAGATCACCATCTCCTTGCGCATTTCGTCAAAAATGTCTAAATTTTGTAGAAGGTGTTGTCAAAGGCTCCCTCTATGTCCATAAAGACGACAAGAGCATAGATTTTACGACCAAGCGCACTGAGTATTAAATGCCGTCTACATAGACTTAGACAGCGTGGGCGAACTGTTCTGTTTAAGCTGCATGTCGATCAAGCGGTTTCAAGTTTCAAGCTTCGAAGCGAAGGTTACACTTGACGTTTTACATTTGTCTTTGAAGCTGAAGCTTTGCCATTTTTGACACTTTTCCTTAAAGTATTTGCTACCTCGATACGGCATCAGAGTCACAGCCAAAACCCTATTACTGATGCAACAAGAGGTCTCGAGATCGCAACCAGATTCCAAAATTGAATAAGAACGTTCAGTCCTTGCTATCCAGGTGCTTATTAGAAACGTTTAAAGTGGGGACTTGTGTACAATATTGACCTGACAGACTGGTCTTACCGGCCCTTAACGCAGTGATTCTGATTGTGATTGTGCAGCCTGTGGCCCTAAGTCGATTTAAAGAGATCAAAGATGATATTGTCACTTGGAAGTAGGCAGATCCGGTTGCTGTTCGGTATAATAAGAGGGCAATGTATCTCAAGCATGGCTAGAAGACTAGACATCTTCACTTACGACTTCAGAGGAAGTCAGCAGAGCTATCTCTGTCTTTTGCTAAGCTCAGTCCATGGTCTGGGATCCAGAATTGGACGCGTCTTATGACTTGAATCTTTGCAATCCTATGTTCGTCGGAAGTAAACAGCATTCAGATGGAACAAGAATTATACAAATTGTTAAAGAACTTACCGAGTTTATCTTAAAAAACATGGAGGATAAAGAAAAAGTTTGTTTGTCCGAGATAAACTCAAGAACTACTCAATCGAAACCTTATTTTATAGCAATGAACATGGGGTACGAATCAAACTTCTGAAATATAAAGAAACCTAAAAAAGTTGCCCCAGAACTGCAGTTTATGGTTGTCATTGTAGTCTTGTCTTAGGACATCATCCTAAGACATTCGAAGAAGGTTGTGTTTACAAAATTAATGTTAGAGGATAAAGGTACATAGTTGTCATCAAAAAGCTTTAAAAAACCCTTAAACCAGAAATACTTGCTCATTCATACCCATTCCACTTACAAATGAAATCTCAATCTTGATATGTAGGTTAACCCCCCACCTAAAATCGTCATTTAATAGTTTCCCCTTAGCATATAATCTCCTTGTAACGTTTTCCTACACACTAAAGATTATCTTCCTTTATCCGAAGAAATCACTGTTCCATAACCATTTGAAAAGCTTTTATATCTTACCAAAACTACACGCTTCAATGTTTCAATGTTTCAGTGCCGACATTAGTCCCAAAAAAGACATCATCTCTAAGTGTAATCCTCTAAAATTTGTATAAAAGTCTTCTCCCTTGATGGCTTACAACACCCACTCACCAAAAATCTAAAAGGGCTATCCCGGAAAAATGAAACAAACAATTTTGCCTATACACCCTAAGCCGACATAATCCCAACTTTATGGAGTTATTATATACATTACGACTGTATGGAAGGCTTCCCGATGCGAACTTATGTTTTATGGATTGTGCTCGAGAGGTTGTAATTATTTTAATTACAAGATAAACGCAATTAAGGACAGACACCGTTTCCAAGTTTTGCCACAAGTGAACTCATACATAAATCTATTGGAATCCTTTCAAAAAAAAAAAAGTACGATATCGACAACATTGAGACTGCAACTCTGCAGCAGGACAACGATGTTATTATTCCCCCATCGTAACGCAAAGTCATGGTTCGGTAATAGTAGCAAAAGCCTAGACACGTCATAAATAGGCGGACGTAGAAGGCAAAAATATAATTCGACATCGCCCTCTCCACACTCCCTAATGCACATAATTTTTTTGCCATTTAGTACCATGCGCCTGCCATCATCCCCTTCGGGGGCGAAGGATACTTCAGAAAAATCAGAAATATCCGTTTTTGCTTCATTGCGGATTCCAGGCACAACACGTAACCAGAAAGGACATTTTCTATATACCCCGGTTTTGGGAGGCGAAGCAAAGATGTGGAATTTAAAACATCCTCTGGAAAACATATTGCCGAAGTGACTAAGAGAGTGCAGAGCAGCTGCCTAGTCTCGCTCTCGAGTGTGACTGTCTGTCGTGCTGTAGCTTTTTATCACAATTGCAAACATAGTACGAAGGACGAACAGGGAAAAAAAAGAAGAAGAAGAAAGTACATTTATATCAACAAAAATGAACTACCGGATGGTGTCCTACGCCCGGAGCTAGAAGTTCCAGCCGTAGCAGCATTGCGCTACCAAAGCAAACACTGACAGGAGGCAGACAAAACAATTTCAACGTGTCATTTTAATTCCTGATTTGCATAAATAAATCCCCCAACCGCTCCTTGGGTGGTTCGGTTCGGGTTGGCAAGCGACGACGACCCGGCTCCGAATTATTCCGGGGCGGCCTTATGTTCTGCGAAATGATTTGTTCCATTTATTCGTCGGAGCTGTTTGCTTTGTGATTAGGGACGCGAAAGTTAATTGATTTGCAATTCCACTAACTAATTTGCATTGTTCCTGCCAAGCCCTGCTGTTTTTTTTCTTTTGGAAGACATCAAAGGTGCTGTCGCGCACGTTTTTAGAACCCTGCAACCTTTTGTCATGCTGACAATGTGCGAGCGGAATAACTTAAAAGGAAATGCCCAATTTGGCCTGGAATTTAATTAGGGTCAGGTTTATGTTTATTGCTGTGTGACTTTCCTTCTTGTGTCCCGAATGGTGTCGCATCTGACAGGGTTCGTCAGTGATTAGACTCACGAGTAATTAGTTAATCCCTGAACCGGATACCTGGTGATTTATAGCCCATCTGCATCCAAAAAACAAAAGAAGAAAACCTGCATAAAGAATCCTGCAGATATCCCAGTCCTTGTTGGCCCTTCTCTCGGTAAAGAAACGTGACTACCATTGTTTGGTTGCACCACACCACCGTCGTGTACACATACGTGACTACTGCACACGGATGCCAAAGGGCCACAAAACTATTCCCCAGGATTAATATTCACCACTGGATGCCCGGAATAATAAAACGAACCCACTATTTCAATTGCAAAAAGCTCTGCTCAGCCGCCCGTCATGCCGGCGAATAATAATTTCATTAACTCAATAATTTTAACACCTACTTAAGGGTAAGTGCTTCATCGAGTCAAATTACTCCTATTCCTAGCGGTACTTGATGTTTGTTTGGCCTCTAATTTAAATAAAATTTGAATGCTAGCGTAAATATTTACCCTCGTACTTAATAATAACAGTCATACCCGGCTGTTTACCCAATGTTCGATGGGATCTGGGACTGCAATGTGGCGACACATGGTGCACACAGCAGCGACGGCGACGGCGGCGGGTCTCGAATTTTACATTAATTTTCATGGGCTATACGATTTGTATAGTGTTTTCAAATGTTTATCAGATATGCCAACTGGAACACAGGAGTAAACTTTATGCCATCGAAATGCTGTTTACACTGATGTTCGGTGTTGGAGCCCTGGCTGTTGGCATGGAGAGCGTGTTTTAGCATTAATTGGTAGCTTTTGAGAAAATTAATTTGCTTATTTAATGATTTTGAGGGGAGCACACAATACACACCCATAAACGGGGAGGGGACCGAACGATTTAGGAAGAGTTTTATTGAACACTTGTGCGATTTGAAGTTTATTTTTATGACAGAGTATTACGTAAGACCGACAGATAATCTCTACTTGTAGGGAGTTGAAAACTGGAACGAAAGAATCACTTGTTGTTGTCTGAAGACGGGGAGGTTGTGGTATCAACCAGTGCCAAGTCCTACATGTTACGGAATTCTTTGTTATTTTCTCAGACAGTCAATCTGCTTTTAAAGGTCTTGACTTGCTTATCATCAAATCCAAGTTAGGCCTAGAAACTTAGAAGGTGATCTCTCATCTAGCTGGAAACAATGTGGTCATCCTTCACTAGATTCCTGCTCATAGCGGATTTGAAGGGAATCCAAAAGCTGACTCATGAACATTGCTAATTGAATTACAATCCTTCTGTGGAGTTAGCAAATCACTCTTCGAGAGACATGCAAAAAGTCTGGTTTAACACACCATTGTAAATCTCAAAAGGAACAACTTAAACAAACATCTGCATCGCATGGATCTCGCAGCAGATCGAAGCTGTAGCCATCTGCAGCCCTCTTTTAATTCTGAAAAAAAATCCTTAGGAAGAGTTTGCTGCAGAAGTTCCTTAACTTCCTGACATCCTCTGGAATAAAAGAGCTCATATAGAATCTATAAGGGAAGGCACAGGAAATAGTCGATAGATGGCGTTGGTCAGCTGGATCCACAAGGTCCATGCCAATCGGTTGAGGCCACAAGAATTGGAGAATGCTTTTACTGCATTTCCGGCGTTTTTCTCGTAAAAGTACGGCTCAATCAGTCCGCCTAAACAGTGGCTCCATGAAGATGCATCGGTCTCTTATAGATCTCTCAACGATTCTCTATCTGTGACCGGAATCTGGCAATTTGGTTCCACATTGAAAGCGAGCTTCTTCGTAATATCTTCAGACCTCAACTCACCAATTGTTGCTCTTAAGAATGATCTCCTGGCTTCTTGCGTCAACTGATTTTTATGAGCTTAGAGCCACATGTCGTTTGTCAAGGACGGTACAGGAAGCTTTTCAATACGAGGTTCACGGACTCTCAGCGAGATTAACATTAACAGCGGTGATATTCTCCACCTTGATGGAACACCCTCTGACAAAAGGGAGCTTGGATAGTAGATATTTGCCCCAAAACGTTGCTTTTAACCTGCAGCTAGACAGAGCAGACATTGCGCCTCAGAGTTGAGAGCGTTCGTTATCGGAGTCTTAAGTTGGGAGCCCAGTCTAAAGTATAAACGTTATGTTTTATCTATCAAGACACATTTCGACATGATGTACCTCGTTTAGTCAGGTTTTGGAGAAAGCTATCCTAGCCTTGATCACGACAAAAAGAAAAACAATAAACTCCACGTGAACTTGAAGAACAAACCAAACCCACCTTTGTAGGATATAAATTTCTGTAAATGGAAACGAATTTTAATTTAAAACTTAGAGCGACACAAAAAGGGACGACAATCCCTCCAATTAATTACTTGACCTTTTCATAATTTAATTGCTCCGTCGGGGGAGGGCCTATTTGCAAGACTAACTTAATTTTTCCAAGTTCCTTCTCAAGTAATAAATATCCTCTCCCAAGGAACACCACCGAAAAATACTGATACCCCCCCCAGTTTGGGTTAAAACAAATTTCATAAATCAACTTTAATTTGGCTCATTTGAAATTCCCGAACGTAATTTATCGCCCTTAAAGCGTCAATGAATTCATTACAAGGACAACGACATTTATCGACGCGGCAACAAACACTTTTGGCTCGTAAATGGAGCACAGCCATCCTGCAAATAAAACAATCCATTAAATGGTTTGCCCCATAAAGCGGTTTGTCGAATTCCCTAGATATCACCACCTAGTTTAGCGGACGGACGCTTGCATGACGCCGGATGCGTGGGCATATTTAATGGATGCGGCGGCGACTCAGCAAACACTTTGTCCGCCAACTTTTATCACATGCGGTTTTCCCAACTTATCATGGCCGTTGACCACCACTCTACATGCGTAAATTGGCCACGAGCGTGGCAAGACCGGCGGTCGCTACAGTCCCTTTGCATTTAAATTGAAAAAGTTTTTAATTAGAGAGACGCAAGTTGGACGAAAAAAAAAAAAGCAGAACACGGGGAAGCATAGTAATTTCCAATACGAATTTGTCTGTCGTTGTGTCTCCAGTTTTCCAGCGTTTCTCGTCGTCGTCGTCGCCGGGCAAAAATTAAACTCCAAACAACTTGACAAATGATCCACGAAATGTAAACACAACCCTCGAGGAGAGTATGTTTACCAAATGAACGACGATGACGAGGACGGTGGTGGTGGCCTACAGAATGGAAATTGCGAAACAATATTAATTTCAACTTTCATAAATTCAGTTCCTGACGAGTGGTGGCCAGGAGTGAGACTTCCGTGGCCCACTGCAGCCCCCATTCCCAAGGAGCAAAGCAGCAAGTTCTGACTTGAATTTCCCTTGTTTGTTCATCGGATTCGAACTGAACTGAAAAACAAGCAGAAGTAGGAAAAATCGAAAGTTAAATATTTTACTTGTTCGAGAACAAAATTGATTTACATTGCGCAAGGATCTGTTGATTTTTTAGCTCCTTGGAGCGTGAGGAACAGATTCCAGATGTGTATTAAAGACAATTAAGTAAAACAAAACAAAAAAGCAGTAATGGATTCAAGGTCTGATGGGATTTAGAAGTTCCTTTGGAGTTCCTTTAAGAACTTAGAAAGAAGAAGAGAAAAACCTTTTACCCTTTGTGGTGGGACTTGTTCAAGATTTTTTTGTGGTGTGTATGCACACGCCCATTGTGCACAATTATGCATCAAGGGTTGGTTGCTATTAATCAACCTCTTTATTTTCGTTGAAAGCGACCTTTGTTCAAAAGACTCTTCTGACATAAAGAAAGGGTTATGACTCCCATACTGCTGCTTGTTGTAAGCTGTGTAGCGCCCTTAAGCGACTGGCATAATTCATCGTCACGACCTCTTGACATAAAACGTCAGAAGATCCCCTGGGATTGGAGTAAAGTGCGGGTTATTGAGTGAGAGTAAGTGAGTACGTTGTAATCAATTTGTATGCACAAGGATGTGTTACCTCATTTTTTACAAGAGTTTTATGGCAATGGAGTAGGGGCATACACCCATAACGATTTTTGATGGATATTATGAAGGTATCAGCGTAGTTACATATGTTAGGAGCCACAGTAATGTGGTCATGTGGTAACTTGAAGCAGAGGTACTTACTTATGTGCAAACATGTCGCAACAGTTCAGCTTTGGACTTCATGTAAAGTTGCATTTCGACATCTATCAGTCGCTCTTTTTGGTGGACATTTTCATTTTGTGATTCCTGAAGGATGTTCTTCTCATTGGTTTTCTCAACAAGTAACCTAGTTCCTTTTGACTCCAGCAATTAAGGAGACTCTCCCAGATACTGGCGAGGCGAAAGTGTGGGCAGTGAACCCGGGAGGAGATATCAGAGAATGATTCAAAATAAACTAAAGCGGCCTCAGAGCCACCCACATCCAGCAGCTTCATCATCGCATTATAAATGACCGTGATCCGTTCGCAAATGAATGGAGGTTGACTGTCTATAAGTTGTGTTTCACTTATTGCCGGGGACTGACCCTAAGCTACAGCAATGGATTCATGTATCCCGATTCGCTCCCGTCACATTTTACCTAAGCCCAATGGCTCCTACACTTGAAGTGTTAAGAAGACTTAAAAAATGTCTCAGGTCGACTAACACAGAACTTTTATACGAAAGAGGTCCTGACGGAGAACTGCATGCAATCATTGACACGATGGTTAGTAGGTGGCAATTGCCACATCACGACTTCTTTCGAAGCTGCATAGATCAAGAGCAATAATCTGAAAGATACTTGTGCGGGGGTGCGGTTCTTTTAAGATTTAGACAGACTGGCGGTACTACCATTTGCACCACGGCTTAGCCACCACAGTAGCTTTCGAGGAGAAAATGCGCGTTAAATCTAATCGCCTTACCTCCAATTGAAGCCTTCTCCAGCTTTGTACCTTCCCACTCTATTTTCTTCCCCCAAACGAAAGTAATATTTCTCGACACCCTCATAACGCATTCGAATACAACTCAAACCAAGTCAACAGAAAAGGGATTAAGTCCCCAAAACTGATTACTGTCCCCTCCTTCTCTCCCCTTAAAGAAACGAAAGACATCTCCTCCTGTGGTAAGGTGTCAGATAACCATTTGCGGATAGCCCAAAGCCCAAATGAATCACTGCAACCAGCTACCGCCCTCTGTCTGCCTCACACACGATTACGATTGATTGAAAGTTACGGCCTCACGTCACCTGATCCATAATCCTATTATAAGTAACCGTCAGACGCCCCTTGAAGTTCCACACGTTTGTGTCATTAATTTCAATTGGCCTTATGAATTTATTTATCCTGAATGTGATGCAAATGTCATAAATAACCGGCTTCGTTGCACATCTTCCCAATAACTTCAAGTTCAGCAAATTCACTGAAAAGCCACAGAGTCTGGTTAATGGCCATCAGCACTCGGCACTCGACACTGGGTGCTGGCTTGTCAATTTATTGGAATAGCTCTACTTTACGGCTGTTTCCTGCATGTGTCTACCAAACACAAGGTCACAAGTTTACATCGTTACAACAGTTATTCCGTTTTGTAGTTCTCCTACCGAGCCTCTCTGAGTGAAGTGTGGTTACCTCGAAACAAGAAGACATGTGCTCAGATAGGTGTGTGAAAGATATTTTTCGGACAAAGACACAGCTCCGATGATTTACGATACGAACATGACCAAGAAACGCAGATAAACCTGTGAATGGAATTCATAAACGGCTGTGAGTCGTATGCTCCATTGTTTACCAGTTCACGGTTCAGGGAAGCGATTTTGTCTCGAAGACGTGCATCTATCTGCGGAAGCCATGTTTTCATATTTTCCATGCCAAACTCTATTAATGGCTTCGACGGAGATGGGTCGATGTAGATGCCATGGCATGGTAAGCATCAATTTGCGTTGTTTACTTTTGGATCCAATAATTTGGAATGTCATGCTACTGCCACTTGGCGGGATTAAATCCAGTTAGGAGTTCGTGAGGCAGTCGTGTTCAAGGGAGATTACTTTAAACAAATACGGGATTAATTGAGCATCATAAGCCTTCGGTCTATGAATACGTACGCGTATAGCCCGTGCAACTCATTAGAATTTTCGGTTTCATAAGCAACCCAAAGCCGAAGCCATAACCGAAGTTGAAACTGAAGCATGTAGCATGTTAAATTAAATTTAAAAGGATTTCGTTGTCAGAGTTGTGTTTCATTGAAAATCATTGCTCCCTTCGGTAATAAAAACTGAGACGATTATATGGCAAAACTGAACCAACCCCCGGCAGGATGGATGAACCGTTTGCAGGAGGGCGACTTTCTTTATTTTTTTTTTTCGTCCGCCCCCTTTTGTAGTCTATTCCATGCGCCCATATTCGCACAGGATTTATACCGAAAGTCCTTTTTAATGAAAACATGATGAGTAATGTATTTTGTACGAATATAGTAGTACCGTACACGGTTGCCGCTGGGCTGGCACAATTCTCAGGGGAGAGCGTCAGCACACAGAGTGTTTGTAGTAGGCATAATAAAATTAGAAGAAATATACATTTGAAATAAATCCATTAGCAGTGGAACGCTCATTGAATGCGAATGCGGACGAACATGTTTGTTTTCATCCCACGAATGGGTATTTTTGGAATTTCAAATATAGACAGGTATTCCAGCTTGAAAGGGGGATTCCGATTCTTTGTTGACTGTCATTTCATTACAAACAATTGCTTACAACTGTTTACTAAGATATAGTTGCCTTGAGGACGACTCGAACACGTTTTTGTCAGCAAAGGAGACAAAATTTGTTTACAAACTCCGACGTCGTGTGTAAAGAAATGAAGTGTCCTTGAAAGGGAATCCGTTCGATCGATTTGCTCAGTCTTTAAGAAGAAGTTAGATTAAGACGTTCTGAAGGTACATCGGGTCATCGATAAACCCATCTCCCTAATCGACAGTTCGGATTTAAAAAGGAGCGAAGCTTTATCCACAAGCTGTGTGCGACCTAGAAGTAACTTAGAGATAAAGATGGCTCCGAGGGACTGATGAGTTTTGTGCTTTTGTACCACTCGAGGTGGTCAAGAACGCGTTTAACTCAGACAACTGGAGCCGTGTAGTAAGACCGTAGAGCGACCTGCAGGAACCAAATTATCTACTTCGTATAATAACCAACTACTTCGAAGACCCAACCCTCTATTACGCCACGAAAGAAGAACCGAAGATGTACAAGACCACAAAGTTCAGTACTGGCACGAATTCAGAGGCCAAGTGGAGTGGATTGCAGTTGTAGTTATAGCCAAAGCACTAGAGTAAGTGATGCAAAACTGGAATTAAACAATCACGAGCGTGAAGCTATGGCTAAAGACGACAAAACCACTAAACCGAAGCCTTCCTTATAAGCAGCAAAAAGTGGAACCCCATTATCACCCCAGTCGGTGAGCACATCATCGAGTCGAAGCCATATATCAAGTACCTGGGAGTGTTGCGGAACGTCAGACACAGCTTCATGGAACACCTAACGTACGTAGCCGAGAAGGCCTTTCAGGCATTAACGGCACTATGCAGGCTAACGGAAGATCAAAGCAGCTAGAAACCTTTCAACGCAAGTGACCAAGTTAATACTTTAGAATGCGGCCCCAATATTGGCATTAATGACGTGCTATGAATCGTACATTGCATGAATTCGGCGCCTAGAATTCCATCTTTATGGATATGCTGCGTCTTCAGAACTGTGTCAGCGGACGCGAGAAGTGTAAATTCAGGCCGTATGCCTTTCGACATAGAAGCGGAGAAAACTATACTTGAAAACGATCACGACGATAGGGACTCATTATACCACCCGGGACTCCAACCACTTTGTTTAGTACTTTTTCAAATTTTCAACGGCAACACTGTATACACTGTGATACTTGTGTTGTGACCACACTTTCATAGCTCTGATTTCTTCAATCTCATGCTTCGTAGAGCACCAAATCAGAAGGCGCAACATTCAATAATGCCGTCCGATATTTTGACATCTAGACATTAACAGGAGAAAAGATTAAACAAACGAAGGAATCTCCTAAATCCAATCCAAATGTTAAAGATTGAACGAAATATCGAGGATCTGTTACAAACCCCTTTTGCCGGAATCAGTGGTCGCCGAAAGGACACAGTAAAAAAAACCAAAAGGGACAAACCTCTAAGAGTACAATCTGTCATAAGAAAACGTCACAATCCGTCGTTCGAAGTCGGAAATAAAACTGTAGGTCTCTTCTAATGGTTACGAGAAGTTAGACCCTGGCTTTCTATGAGCTGTCACGCCAAAAATTTGTTTGTTTGTGTGTCGGGAGTTGATTTTTAATCACATTTTTCCGAATGTACTTACTCCGCTATTGAATTTGACATAATCACCTTGACAGCTGTGAGAAGAAGCATTGGAGTGTGTTCATAAAGTGCAAGCATTCGAAGAAATTCAATTACAGTTTTTGAAAAATGTTCGTTTTCGACTTTAAAATTGTTTCCTTCATCCTGAAATTCGTTTGTGCTCCGATTTTTCAAAGGAAATTCACTTAATTCTCCAAGCAAATGAAAATATGAATAATTGAGTTCAGCTCCTTGGTTATAAGTTGCATCCAAAAGCTCGCAGAACTGAAATGTTCTCTGTTTCTCTTTGGTAATAAAAACAAGAGAAACCTTATTTCCCAGGGCGATATTGTTTTTTTTTTTTATAATCCGACAACCGCATAAGAGATCCTTTTCTGTTCCTTTTATTGTAAAAATCAACCGCTAAACAGCATAAAAACTCGCTTGATTTGTACGTTTTTTCGCTGTCCAAACACACAGTAGCAACGAGCTCATGAGCTCTGCCGTCACATAACTTATGCAAAACTTAATTATATTTTCGTTAAATGCCACCGTAGATACGTCGCCGTTTTGGCTGGAGGAGAAGGAATTTCTTGCGCGGAACTAATCGGATTAAAGGTATTAATTTTCTTAACACTCCTCGACATGAAGTTTTCCCAATCAAGATGATGTTCACCATCGGTAGATAGATATAAATCTGCTCACTCGATGGAGTTGTAAGGCAAAACTAAAATGAAAGGCTGGACGGGTCTTATAATTTGTCCGGGGATACTTACGAGTTGATACTCATCAACGGTGTTTTTTTCTTTCAAATTGCTCGTGCATCATTTATGGCATCGAATTTCGCACGGTCTGGCATGGAACTGGTTGCGCCCTGACGACGGAATGTTGTTTTGGAAATGATTTAGCTCAAAGGATGGATAAATGTGTCAGAATCAGGGGGTGGTTGGATACAACTTCTGTAACCAGAATCGCAGCAACTCACACTGATTACACCCACAACACTTGTGTGCGTTTTATTTGGCAAGCAATTATAAGGAATTGCTTTCGACTTTGCTTCCTTTTTTTTTTTTTTTCTGTGTGTGTTTTCATTGCCATGTTGCTGTGAAACTTGGTGTATGTAAACTTCCTGAAGGCACGCTGACATATGTATGCCGGTGGGATGTGGGGAAGTTCTCCAAGGAATGAGCTCATTTGAAATGTGATTCTTGCAAAAGTTATTGTTTGCAATTGGAGGTGTGCGTGCCATCGGAGTCGTTTGTGGTTACGGAATGCTGACGTGGGACATTAAGAATCAGTAAATAAAATATAAAAGGTCCTGGGGATTGCTTGCATACGTAAGAGTTGTAAGCGACTTCAAGTAATTCTCATGAGGAATTGCGACAAAAATACATTGTTTTTGTTTTATCAAAAGCCATCATAAGTTGTGTGACGGGAAAATGAACACTTGATCTACTTTCGACTTGAAGCGGCTTTCTTATTTACTGTTTGTTCTTATTAGAGGTATGAAACAAAGTTTTCGGCGCTGTTTGTGTTTCACGAAGAAACTAGATAGTTTGAAGTGGAACTTAGCTGGTTTGCGGCGCCTTGTACGGGAAAGATACAAGGTACGATGACATTTTAGCTGGCAACTCCTTAGACAAGGCCAATCTCTTTGAGGGCGTTGATTTTACCGTAAGACAAATCCACTTTTGTACTCGTACGGAGTAGTTAGAGGTATCGACGTTCCCTAATCCGTTGGTCAAGATGGTATTTTACCCATAGTTTGCCACACACTGGCAAAACAAATAGGTAAGCTTTTCCATCTGTCCTGCTCTTCTGGTCCCTCCGCGTTTGTCCACCTTAAAAAAAGACGAATCTTCTTCTGTCTCCAACTACCGACCAATTGCACTTACGTCCCTTCTTAACAAACCGATAAATCATCAGCTAATGACTCCTTAATGACCTACAATATGGTTTTTGTAGCAACAAGTCCACTGTTCATTTGATCCCATATCTCACCGAGACGTGGAACGATTCTGTCCTTGACTTTGGTAAAAGTAAGATTGTTGGAGTCCATATTTCAGCGGCATTTGACAGAGTCGCCGTGGTTTAGTGGTTCCACTGCTAAGCTAGAGGATACAGATTCGATCCTTACAACCACCAAACGTTTTTTCGCGGCACCACCCCTCCCCGGGGTTTCGCACCTCCGTTCACCTTTCTGAACTGGCTTCAATCTAAGTATAAAGCGTTCATTCGTCCAAAGCTCTTCCACGCCTGGTTTGGTGCTCTAAAAACTGTCCTGGACACTCGTTAAGACATGTCCCTGACACATTGTGAAGTCAATCGACTCGTACTGTCTTATCGATTCTTCTGCAAATAGTGTTTCTTCATGTTTCGAATGCTCAATGCCTACTTCCCGACATACTGTCAAATATAGGGACTCTTTCTAAGCCGTACAACAGGATCTAGACAGCTCCGTGTTTTCTCATCACTACAACCTGCAAACATTCAAAACCAACCTGCATCGGTATCTCCTTAGTCTCTCTTCTGATTTTCTTAATGCCTGTTTACAAAAAGTCAACTTTCTCCCTTCCTTGGGTACAAGGACACATGAGTCCCTACATTGTTCTATGTAACTTAAAACTTAATCCACACTTGGATGCATTTTTCTATCAATCTTCTCGGGTCTACTTAAGTATCTTCAATGGCGTGACAGATTATGCGACCATCAGCAGATAATATTATGTCATTGACTGAACGCTTATGCACTTGAGTGCACATCTGTCGATTGCATTAAAGTGTAACTTGAGCCCGCTTATCGCCAAAGGTAATTGGCATTAAGGACTATGCGTGATAATTAATTGCTGCCACCACGTATTATATCACTGATGTGGTCTGTGTCAGAGTGACAGACAGTCGCTATATCATGACTTCAACGAGTGAAAGATGAGGATTGAGGATATGCCTGCGGTAGTGCTCCCGCAGTAGCCATTCTAGCCAACATCATGTGAATTAATCATGTTGCTCTGTGTGCGTTTGTGTGTGATTGCGCTTGGTGTAACTCTTACGTGGTCATTAATCGTTTAATTTTAATTAACTTAAGACAGCTAACTCACCTCTACACCTAATTTATCCGAATCATGGTCCGTACCAACAGCGATGAGATTGTATTCTATTTTTATCCTCAGATTACGGTCTATCATTCCACCTGAGATTGACAATTTGTCATATCCTTTGTTTCGGATTTCAATATACCATCAAATTAGGCGGATCATTGGCACTGGCTGCCGTAAAACATTTTTCGCATCCACTTCTCTGCCACCGCAAACAATCGTGGAGCCGAGGACGACTATGCTCGATTCCTTCTATAAAATCGATGAATGCGACACACGTCCTAGCCATAGTCATAGCACCCAACCACATGCACCCCCATTTCGATCCTGTGCGTACCACAGCACAAGGATACCAACTCTATCAGAACAACGTAGATGTAGATGTATTTATGCTTATGAAGTGAACTCAGGTTTATCATTGAGAGAGAGAGAGGACTTGTTTTTGTTTTTTTTTCGGATGTGAATGCGAACCCTTGGGCTCAATACAATAAACATGAACAAATACGACACTATCTCCACCTATGAATGTCATTTTATGATTTACGATTCGATAAAATGAAATTTATTTCATCTGACAGCAACATGCAGAGTGTGTGCATGTTCAGGCACTGGACAGTGGACACTGCCTCTGTTCGGCGGTCCTCAAGTTCGAATGGGGGATGTATTCTTGTTCCATAAAAAAATGAAAAATAATATCGATTTAATTTTGAAACTTAAACGGCAACTGAAAGGCCTAGTCTCGTACAGGGAGGATGTACCGAATCGATTCGGCGACACGTTTCGAAAACGCTGATTAAGACCTCCGTCGTCGTTTAGGAAAAGTATCTTAACATCGCCGGCTCATGTTGTGTAGATAAATACACACGATAAATCGAAATTAATGTCTTTGTGTCAAAAGTCAACTCGTAGTCGATTTATTTCCACTAAAGTGCCTGTGTTGACTGCAGGCGAAGCTAAATTAGCCACCATCGAGTGCATAGTGCAGCTTGTACAACGAGAGATGGTCTTAAGCAACAAATGCACACACACACACACAGTTCAAAAGCAAATATCACCTGAATGCACAAAATTAAAGTTTCTCCTCATCGAGAGTTGAGTTTGCTTCTTTTTCTGTACAACTTTCTCTTGGGCACGTACTCGTTTACGGGTCTATCAAACATGCCCCCATCCTTCCTTCCTGCTGCTACGCACACACACACACACACAAACAAAATTTAATTTTAAACCAAAAGTGCCTCTCTCTAGTGATTGCTAATTGGCTCCTATTATTTTGTAATTTGGCTGCCTTCAATCGAAGGTGAAATTCAATTAACAGGCAATGCTGAAACCACCAGAAGCTTCACCCCACCTCCTGGTTGCTGGTTCTCCTCCTTCCGCTTGAGAGAAAAATTTCCTCATTGGCATGCATACGAAAAGCAAAGTGGGCGATGTGGTAGGTTGGACAGGGTGGAATTAAGTTTGTTACAGTCTTCCCCAGTAGCCGGAGTACCTTACCTACCCAACTACCTTTCGTCTCTTCATAGTGTGTACGTGAAATTGAAATAATAAAACACTTAGCAAGGATATGAAAAAATCAAGGCAACCAAAAGGACGACACGGTGATGGAGGAGAAGCAAAGAAAAATTTTTTTTTTGAACGGTCGAGTCTCGCGGTCTTCAAGTCTCGTCTGCACTCGTCTTTGCCAGTGTTACCCATAATGGAAGTAACTTTTAGCATGCAATCAATTTTTATTATTCAAACTCGGCGAATAGAAAAAGTTTCAACGGTTCAACGCATTTGTGTGCAAACCCATAGTTAGGTTGTAAATACACTCAGCGACGTGACGGTACACTCTGTGGATGCATTTTGTGTTGAAAGCCTTCAATTTGGAGCTACCTAGGTGCCTAGTACCTCGACTGGAGATCATAGACTGTGCGGTTCTTTTTCTTCCATCTAGTCATTGAGGACGACTCGCAAAGGACTGGTTGCAAACAAAAAAGAAGCAAGGATTCAAAATCTATCAAAACTAAGGCATATCATGCTTCGGTGTGCTCTAAGTTTAGACCAAACCCATCAGTCTCTCTTTCTTCTTGCAGAAAAGATTGATTAATACTATCAGTCTCTCTTCTCTCAACCCAAACAAGCAATCTGAGTCCTAAAAGTGTACAGCACAGGTAAGTCAGTGAAGACTCACATTAGCTCATGAACATCATTGAAAGATGATTGAGCCTCAAGGAGTGTACAAAGGTGGTTTAAAAACGTTGAATGAGAAACGATCGCTAACGTACTAGTTAATTTGGAAGTCCAGTCCTCAAAAAATACAAGTTATTGGGGAACTTGAATAGGACCACAGACTATCTCGTCAGACCCTTGCGCTAATTGAATTTCTTTTCTGGCGAACTCATCGGCAATCTCGTTGCCTTCAGTGCCTTTGAGTCCGGGTGTTAAGGCAGCTGCAGGTAAGCCTTTAGTCAAAGAGTTATGACCTCATAGCTTTTATCGCTCTCTGACTGCAAAATTGGGCAATCTGTTTTCTGCGGAGGTGCTTGAGGAGTTAAAATGGACTGATAGCTTGAAGTTTGAACTGGATTGGAGAGTTATGAGACATCTCTGCATATTTTTACGAAATTCTCTGCTCTTCTTCCCCTAAGAAAAACAGACGCTAGGCAATGAAGTCGTTACTCTCTTCTTATCCCAACTTTCGGCTTTGATGCGGCAAGAAAGTGATCCTGAATGTAACGAAGCATTTTTTCGAGAATTGGAAGGAACATGGCTACGAGCAACAAGAATGCAAGGTGACATGTCTCAACCAGAGACTTCGATAAAGTATAGAATTCATCTCAAGTGTAATGTCTCCACTTTGACACATCATCTTGCTTAGGCATTACATTTTGACGTGGAAATAACCTAGAGACTACAAGCCTCCTCATCAGGTTCAAAGACTGTTTCTTTAAAAACATCTAAAGGTTTCATTCGGCAAGACTTTCCTATATTCCTCTCTAAGGCAGATAGGTGTAACGCGGAACTCACAGTCCATTGTGAGGTATTACTCTCTTGCTGTTGAAGAAATTCAAAGTTTTTTTTTAAGGTGAGCGTTTTAGGTTAGACCAAGTTTTTTCTTCTGTTTTGTGAAGACTTTCCTTCATTTCACCCAACTTACAGCTTCCAATCGGGCTTATTCGAAGTAAATTCACTTCAATTGGCTTAATGTTCTCGTCTCCGAGTGTAATACGAAGTGATGTTGTATTTTAACCCAGCATGGCAGTAAGTGAAAGCCAGTGAACTTATGGTCATTTAATAAGGAGTTATATCACCGTTTATAAGGGACTCCACGGGTTTAAGATCCCTCAAAAGTGAGGGTGAGTTAGAAAAAAAGGTACTCCCTTAATAACGGAGTTTATAGCTTTCGGGGTCATTAAGAAATTTAGCAACAACGTGCACGTGATTCATCCGCTATTACTTGGACAGGTACGACCAAGGCTCGACTTATTTTTCCCCCCCATTTATATACATTTTTTATGTTTTTTCTTCATAACCCACAACCCACCACCACCCTTCTCTTTCCTTGGTCATCCTTTGTAAGATGATAAAGTGCCCAGTCCACCCCCCTGCTAGTGGCTAAAGATGAATTGTTGCGTAAATAAAATCGACTGAGCATTATTGGACCGAAGACGACGACGACGATGCCGTCATGTAGGAAGTCTTATCTCTTATTGACTCCATATGGCTCCTGGTGTTGTTCCTTATTTTCTTGTGCTTCGTAATCAAGTCCCAGAGGAGTTTATAAGGAAAACATCAGATGCTTTTATTGACTATTCCCTGAAATCGGGATAATTATGTCTCAGTGCGTTGTTTCCTATCAACCCAGACTGTATCGTTCTAATAGATACCCAATCATGGTCTTGTTGTTGTTTTCAATTCTTTCATTAGCACCCACTTGTCAATTGGGCGTTTTATCTGCTGCTTACTTCTGAATCACTCCAAACAACTCAGTAACACATCAAAGTGGGACAAACTTGTTAGGAACCTTGCGCGCATTCAAATTCGTTTCAGAAGCTTCTTTGGAAGGCACTTACACTACCTCCGGTCCGACTAGGTGCTAATCACTTTAGCAAGCATATGCGTTTCACATGAGTCTCAAGAATCTCCTCCGTCAGAAGAAAATAAGTTATGTTCTTTGCTTAGAACAAACACTGGAGATTAGTCTTCTCTGCCGTCGGTCGGCTAAGGTGCAGTCTTCTCGGGCGATAAAGAAATCTTTTTCTGTTGGAAAATTGGCAAGATGTCGGAATAGCTGAAAGGAGTTAATTCTACATGTTGCGTTGCGGCTATGCCTCATCTAGTCAATTTATGCAACGGAAATGTCAACACACCCGTCCTAACCTCATTTCGAAAGTGACACAAAAGTGAAAAGTGTTTTAGTGTCCTGCTTTAGCTGTTTTGGATCTGATAAGTAAAAATTAGGTAGAGAAGTTTGTATTCTCTAAAGTTGGCACAGGACAAAACTTTCCTGCCACTGCTGCATTCATTGACTAAAAAAACAAATATACATCCACACATAGACGGGGGGAGGTTGTGGTATTTAAGTTGGTCAAACTATAGTTCTACGAGATTTCAAGAACGGAAATGGCACTTCTCCGAACAGGAGAACTTGTGTTTAATGTATTGAAGAGTGCTGCAGCTCCGGCTCGTGAGTATCCTTCGAAAAGTTTTTCTTTGAAAATTCGTCAAAAGTTTCCTCCGATGTGGAATAAAAGAGGTAGCAGGGGAAAGAAGAGGCGAACAAAACAAAAAAAAAACTAAAGAGAATTTTCTTTCAGAAAGTTTCCACAGATTCACGCGGCATTCTTAATTGTTGAAGAGTTTTCAGATGGGTTCTTCGTGGAATAGTGTAGAAGTTGGCTTGTTTTTCCCTCTCTTTTTGATTGTAAAATTTGTTTAATGCGATTAGAGAGGGCGCTTGTGATTCCTTAGGAACAGAAACATATAAAAACAATTGTGTGGGCGATCTATTTGTGTTATTTACAATCGACCAACAATATTAAGGAACTTGAACTAATGTATTTTTTTTACTCTTCCACAGGTTCATCAATCATCAAGTACTGCCGACCTTCAGAGGGAAAACAAGTGGTGAGTGGTGTTTGGACAAGAATGTGTACATCAGTAATTGGTTCCACAGAATTTGAAGGTAATCGAAATTAGTGGTTTGAAGCAATGAAAACTTTAAAGTTCACTTGCGCAGCGCAATGCAACTAGTAAGTCAAAGTTTAAAACACAAATGACGCATCTTCTTTGTAAAATATTTGAATTGAGAGAAAAAGCATGGCCTGCTGGGAAAATTTTTGGTTTGAAATTTCTGTGTGTTCCCAAGATGAGTCGAAAAATTAGGCCTTCGCATTGCACAAAAGCCGGCATCGAGGTTGTTTTCTAGTATGTACTCAAACTTTCTGTGCTCAAGTTGAATCTGTTCGACTCGAAGACCAAGCCTTCGCCCTGCCTGTAAGCCAAAATCGGGTTCATTTCCTCACGATGTTACGTTATAGAGGCAGATGTTCATTACATTACAGCCTTACTCGGATCTCAATGGATAATTTTTGTTCCCTGGTGTGGGATGCCTCTTTGACTTGTAACAATACTTCCCCATTGAACATGATATGCTTGCTTCGCTACCGATTCTTAGGCCCAATTTATTGCTGGCTGCTCCTTCAACTAGGTCTGGAAGGGGCATTGGTTGGTGGGTCGTTATATAGGAGATAGAGCAATGTCATGACAAGTGGCGTATCGTCTCACCCTGACCATGTCAGCTCTTAGTGTATACACTCTGAAAGGGGTCAGAATGTACCTCCTTTTCGCGTTAAAGTACCCCTTCTCGGGGGACCACTTCTAACTAAATAACCCCCTGGATGGAAGCATGTCGTGATTGAATATTACAACGACTTCCTGGCCTGCTACAGTCCGAGGCGGACCTGGGCCTCAACCAACAAGTGTCACCAGCTAGTTCGATATTTAGCTAGCTGCCTCCAGTTTCGTACGCAAAATTAGTTGAGGTCCCCTTTTACTTGCGTGCACCACTTAAGTCGCAGTCTTTTTCTACTGCGTCGTCACTCGGGAGTAGATTCGATTTTCCGGCCAAGTGTCTATCCACTCTTGATCATGACCAAGCCAGTCGATATCGCTGTACAATCACAGTTCGTTGTTGTTGAGGAGGAGATCTCCACTCACCGTCGGGACCGAAAATCACCCGAAGACATTTTTTCTCAAAACAGTCAAGAGCAACGTCATCCATTTTTTACAAAGTCTATGTCTCTACACCATAGAGCGGAACTGGGATGATTAAGATTTGGCCTGGGTGGTTAGTCTACACCTCAATTAAGCAAGCAACCATGAATCTGATTCGTGTTATGACCATCTTTGTATAAGACCTTTGATGGTTCTATCCTTTTAAGGAATAAACTTTTCTGTTCTTCTATCTGTCTCTATGTGGATGCAGTTATTAATAACTTACAAGGCTTGGATGACAATGCTTTGTGAATGATGTCAGAACTTTGGCCAAGATGCTACTTCTTCGGTGCTGATTTTTAAACAATAGGAGGTATTTCAAGGCCACTCTTCGCAAACTTGTAGCTTCCCAGAACCCAGAAAGAAACGGCCTTCAAGGGTGATTGCTGTCTCAAGATCTGGGCAACTTTCACCGTGGTCTCATACTTGTCTGTAATATTAATACTTGGGACTCACTTAGGCTCAGAGCTCATTGTGATGCAAGTGATCGAAAGAAGTTGAACGTCTTCTGTTTTTTTATGGAATTTCTGCAGAATACTCACATTGACGGTCACATTCTGTCCTCTGTCTAGTTGTAGTCTTAAGTCTGAACGTTCCAATTGGCACATCATCTGATAGAGTAAACGACTCCATGCACTGTCTAATCAATCTCTGCCCGTTTTATGGACGCTCGAACAGCATTATGACATTCAACTGCAACTGCAGTCCTCGTGTCTTCCATGCAAAATGTCAAACTAATTATTTGTGTTTACGATCTCTGCATCGCAACCCGGTTCATCGAATTTCATAATTTAATCGAATTACCCATTCGATTACGAAATTCATATGATCACAGGTATTCATCCACTCATCACAGTCATTATCCGGAGTCGGCCTCCAGTCAGCTGTGAATGAATGAAACTTTTGAGATTCTCAGCACTCAGCACTTGGCACAGGCCAGGCAACATCAAAAGCTGAGCACCGACCGGCTATGATCCCAATAATAATCGAAGCAATCATATGTTGCTCAAGGGGCGTCTGATGGATAATCGTAGAGCTGGCTGGCTGACCTGGTGTTCTTCGACACGTTCGAACACAAACAAAATTAATTCCCGACTTATGGGTGTATTATGTTTATTCATTAGCTTAATGCATGAAAGATCAAAGGATTAAATTATTATTATTGTTGCACGTCGATGAGATTTACACGCACACACACACACGCATGCCGTATGCATAAAGGACACACGATTGCTTCCAGTCAAAGAACAGGCAGAGTATACTCGTACATTGATGATGGCGTCGGTGATGGCCATCATGACCAGCAATGCGAGCATTAATTACAAATCTGTCACTTCAATCAACAGCAGTCGGGCGCGGTTATTCAAACAAATTAATTTATTTCCCAACACCGGCTCCGGCTCCGACGCAGGAAGCCGCAAATTGTTGTTCAAAAATCGCACGAAAAGTGTCCACGGAAAAAATAAGCCCGTGGAGCACCGACACTCGTCCATAATACGAAAACCAACATATCGCGCGGTTTTTATTAAGTGTTATGGACTTTTGTAGCGTTTTCGAGTTGCAAGTGTGACGGGGCTGGAGACGGAGCTAAAGCTGAGGGATCCTTTGTGCAGAGAGTGCGGTTTTCCCGTTGACGTACATATAATACCCGGACGACCAGGTTTTTTTTTTCATTTAAAACTTTCAATTGTTCCCATTAAGTTTTTTAAATTGAGTGTGCCGGTGATAATGATGATGCTGCCCCTGACGATGATGCACTGCATCCCCATCCAGTGCACCGGGACAAAGGCGCAAAAAATTAATCAAGCTCCGAGAGCAATTCGCAGCAGCAGCAGTGGTGGCAGCTCATACCTGTAGCAGTGGGTCTAGGACACTGTGCACTGAATTACTTGCCCCAATTAATGGCGGTGGAATGGTCTGCAGTGCTGTCCTCTTTAATGGGTCTGAGGATGGCACCGCAACTTGGAATTTTTCGCCTCCTGAGTTCCATGTCGGAAGCAGTTTTTCTTTCTTTTGATGGCACTTCCTCCATCGAGTACCAGTATACATGTAGTACTACTACCATCACCACCAGGAGAGACTATGGAGACGGCATGTTCTACAAATATTAATCCTCCGTTTTGCACTGTTGCAGATGTTCTCGGGTGTGGATGGTCTTAGGCACTAGCTGGTTTATCCATTATAAGCATTAAGAGCAGCCATTCGCCACGTTGTCCACCACAGTGAGCCGACAACGTGGTGTTGTGTGTGCGGAAGGAGAATGCCCGACCGCATTTAAATTGACCAACAGCAGTAATAAATGCAGGGTTTCTCCTTTTTTTCACTTTAAGTACTTTTGCTTGGTCGGGGATAGTTGGTGCTCTACTGGTACTGTCCATGTTGGTGTATTCCCAACGCGTTGTCGTCTTTGTCGTAACCGAGATGCAGCTGGTGCTGCCAGTATGTAAACCATATAGTTGACCAGAGTTGACTCAGCGGATCAGGGGGAGATTGTGGAATATCTCTGCACTCGAACTGGTACTTCTACCACAAAGAGATTGCTGGTCAGTTGAAAGTGAGAAAACAGAGTCACATATGAATGGAAATGTCTTAGCCACAAGCGAGGACAGGACAGACATAGGATAAGATCTCTTCTGGATACGATGATGGACCGCGTATAGTGAAAGCCGATACCAATAGCTTGAACCAGAGCTGTATTATACGGAACCTGCTTCTGCAGACTTACCAGAGTAATCATCGGGCAATATGCAATTACTTCAACAATTAAAGACCATCTACCAGCTGGAAAGACGCATGCATGAAAGTGAAACCTTATGTTTTCACCTTCCAAGAAGAACCAGCACCAGATCCTGTACTAGTTTTGGAGCCATCCTTGACTACATTATTTGCGGCTCAGATTCTGTCCAAAGCCAGTCCTAAATGCATGGAAAGTCGACTTTAAAATTGCACTGCAACTGAAAGTCAGGTGTCATTACACCAAGCAACCATATCATAACCGTATGAATCTTAAGAACCTTTTGCGGTGATAAACCCCAAGTCTTTCCAAAGACACCCTAACACAGGCAACAAATTGAGAGCGCTTTCGATGTCCTCGACTTGACACGTTTTGGAAGTTTTCTATCGAGGCTCACTCCCCAATATTTGACGACCTTTAGCACTGGCTGGGCAGAGAGTCAACCTGATATTACATACCGACCACAATCCGAATCTACAACCAACATAACGAGCTAAAAACTTACGACTCATGAGCCAAGTGCTTTATATTCATGGCTCCCTCTTTCGTCCTTTCTAAGTTGTTCTGCCTCCAGGTCGGTTTACGGTCTAGTATTCTATGTTGATAAGGTATTTCCCATTGCCCGAGAGTTGAATTGGAATTGAAATAGGTCCATTTTGTGGCGGTTGGCCCCTAATTCCAGTCTTCTATTTAAATAAACTCACCGCCATTGCGTCGAGGACTGGTTAAGCTGGTCGATTTCGAAAGCCTAGCCTGATCTATAAACCTTTTGATTTGAATCCATGTCGTGTCTTCGATTCTAAAGAGACCTACTAGCAGGCCGACCCATGCAACATATTCCCGCAACATGTTTGGCAATATTAAGCAGCAACCGATGTTTGCAAATTCAGCGTGGTTCAGTCTTCTTTAAACGCTTTAGAGTGCGATTGGACATCGGGAATTTTCCCACCCAAATTTACATGCAACTTGTTGACGCAACATGCTTAATGATTCCGCAACACATTAACAAAGATTGATTGGCTCGATTGTTTCGAATTTTGTGTTATAGAACATTATTTGCTTCTCCTTTTCAGACACATTCTCCCATAAATAAAACCGACTCTAAATGTCTGACATAAAAGGACATCCCCCACTCGTAAAACCTCGGCTAAGCTATATATCTCAAAAGAAGCCCTTTTGCAAACCATTACTCAGAAATGACTTACATATCCGCTGGTACTTTTCGCTCCCATTCATCTCAAAGTATGTATCTTCCTTAATTACCGAAAAAAATGCTTCATATTTCTTGTATTTTAATTAAAATGACCGCCCACCACCGCCGCCGTTGCGAGAAAACAATCCCCGGGCCAATTCAGCCACCTTTTGCAAACGTAATTAAAATACCACAGTCGAACCTTAAAAAAAAGTATAACTGGCGTCATAATTAAATCCAGATTTAATAAAAATCAAAGAGGCGTTAATAATTAGATAAGGCAACGGTGTTCTACCTGTCTAACGAAAAAGCCAAACCATAGCCTGAGGGCTTTGAACACAGTTTTAGTGGATTCTTCACTTTGTGGTCACAGGAAGTGAATACGGAATTGTCTCGATTCTCGAAGTCGTAATTAGGCCTTAGAACAGAGAATCAAATAAATGTCATAACAGAGAAGAACTGTATGCTTACTGCAATGGAAAAAATGAAGCAGGAACTCTCCATGTGAGCAGGGGTAAGATGATTGATGATTCGAAAAATAAATTAAACAAGATGACAAATTGCCTTTGTCGTCTTTGGAGAACGAACGCGAACGACGACGAAGATGACGAAGACGTAGCGTAAAAGGTAGCTAATTAAAATCTGCGCGGAAGCGAAACTACACATAGGAAGATGTGCTCCGGCCTCATCCTCCTCTCAGTGTGGAGACTCTTTCCTAAGTCGAATTATTGCTCGAAATCCTATTAACACCCTGATGTGGTGCTCGACGGAGATAAGCTCCCTAATTGCTTCGTGAAGGAAAATTGAAATATGGTCGGCACAGACATATTGTGACTTTCGTACCGACTTCCGAATGAAGGAGGAGGAATTCTCGAGAATTCTGACCGCATGCGATAAGGCAACCAACCGAGATTGGACTGTTGTTGTGTTTTGTTTGTTTTGTTTGCCCAGTCCCAACAATTGAGTCGTTGTAGCAGAGGTGGGGGGCGGGGTACTAGCTTGTTAAAATCTTTCGCCAGGTTGATTACTTTTTTTTTTTTTTTGCTTTCACCCGTCTTTGCGAGGGGGAGCGAATGTCCTTGGTAATAATTGTTTTCCATTGTTAGTTTTGAGACACAAAGAAATAATGCAACCTCATGGCGTTTCCTCTTTGAACTCAAAGAGCGTTTGTCTCGCTGGGAAAATTAAATGTTCATAAATAAATTCGACTACACTGTGGTGTGGCGCATCGGGAGGACTCTCCAAGCGACTCCTTCGCACAGAAGTAATGAACTTCCATGTACACGCTTTTTAAACAGAAGAAAAACTTCCACAGACAACGTGTCGGTATAGAACAGATAAGCCCCGGTTAGGCTACTACAAAAGAAGGGTAGAAAGACTCGAGCCTTTAAAAGTAGAAAGACGGCAAATTTCGCTTATCCTTTGGAAAAATAAAAATTAAATAAACAGGACAATGCGCAGTGTAAACTCATCTTGGCTACGATAGATCGCAGATAAGGGCCATACTACTCGTACACAAGGGCGGCAGCAACGGAGGCGACACAAATAACTTGAGTTTCATTAATGGGAGATTATCTCCTGCAAACATCGACGCTGGTGTACTGTGAATGTGATGAAGGGTATGATGGCCAACCCTCTTGGCAACAATTTCACTATTCAGCTCCTAATCTAGTGCCGAGGTCCATTATTGCGATTGAGTTCAACTGATATAGCCGCCTGCACTCCTCCACTTTATTTTTGGTGACATTTTGGATTGAGTAAACACTCGGCGGCGCGGCAGTGGGTTTTTATCTCGGTTTTGCCTTGGTACGGATGCTCCGCCAGGAATTCCAATGTGAAATTGCAGCTTAAAAAGTGTCCGATACACATTCTGGAATTTTTTTTATTTTTTTTTATTGTTCAACCACCTTTCCACCCTCTTTGATGCTCGTGCATAAAAGATTTGCCATTCCATTTATTTTATTTGAATTTCATTGAAATTTGAAACCTTTTGCTGGGTTTTTTTTTTTAATAAGGGGATCGCTTTATTCATCCCTTGAGGAGATGTGTACGCATCAAATTATCCAATTCGTAAACAGAGGCGGGGGTACATTCATATAAGACATGACAGGAGTATCTGCACGTACGTATGGAAGTTCTCCCCAAGTAGGGGTCACAGTCACAACATGAGTCTGTCTGTCTACCAAGGCTGTTGCACTGTTGCAATATGATTTGGGTACAGTGGGAGACCGAAAAACTGTCCACAGGAGTAAAATTGTGAGATGGCTCCACTTCTGACACTCTGATATTCAATTGGCGACCAGCTTGTCCTTAAAAATTATCCAGCAATCTCCAAAAAATGTCCGAACTGGTAGATCTGAATTGAAAAGGATGCAATGCTCTGGTGGAACCTCTTGATCGCGATTCTAGTGTAAAAGAGAGGGAAAAAGAGGTTCCGATTTACATTGGTTTTTAATGCTCGTGTTGCAATGCATGAGTACGAAGGATATTGCATCCGTACATTGGTTACACGCAGTCGCATGTCAGTGAACCAAGTCAGTTTTGGTCGCTTAGGAAGCTCGAATGTCCAAAATAACGAAGGCATAGCTTACATTGATCCCAATGTGAACGATTTGGTCGATAGCAGATCGCCAGGTCCTCCTCTTTGACTGCATGAATTTTACTTTTAATGTGGATTGGTATGAGACTTTAGTCTTGGCTAAGTCACCCTACTAGATATCACAACTTTCTATCCTGTTTAAGCTAGACAACATCAATCTAACTATGCCTACGCTCAAAACTTCGTCATCGATTTAATCAGGGTGGAATAGATGCCAAAGTTCCATTCCAAAAAGTATTTTTGACAGAATCCTTTCAACAATAGGAATTTCCATGTGCATATCCTGTTCCGTCGCTGGATGTATACAAAAACCACATGTACACGTACTTTTACTATCAACAGCATCAGCTTATCGACGGTGGTAATGGTGATGGTGGCGGTATAGCAATGGCAATGGCAGTGGCATCAGCCTCCACATCAACAGTGGCAATGGCACTGACAACAGTAAAAGCAACCCCATCGTCAGCTGAATTTAGCCACCAATTGATGAGTAGCTATCAATAAAATTACACACATAGCCCATCAGCACTATAAAATTCCAACCCTCGTCGCTCGAAATTGTCCCCAAGGGTACACTACCAGGTTTATGTGGTGAAAATCGAGCAAGACCGTAATGGAAGTGTAGTATAGAGCTGTTTTGAGATCAAAGTAGTAGTAGTAGTAGCGTTCCCATAGACCAGCATATTACTTCGTTTAAATCTACTTTGCGGTATGTCGCGTCATTATAGACAATTTCATTTATTTGAACTGCGCATTTCTCTGCCTCACTTTTGTTGAGTGTGTAAGGTCCCTTCCGCCAACACTCGCGGAGGATGACTGCCACAAACATGTGACTGGGATAAATCCTTTCGTTTTACACTCGCAGTGCATTAATGGAACAAGCAAATTGAATTAGTACCGTAGGTGTCGCGTTCCCAATTTAATTTTCGACTACACTCCATCCCGCATTCCATTCAGGGAACTTTTGAATGCGAATTTGATTAAATTACCGTCAAACGAGTGGTAGTCAGGTTCGGGTTAGAAAAGACCAAACTAGGCAGAGAAGATACATCATCGGTCTCGGGAATATCTGCACTTGACAAAAATTACAAATGTGTTCTTATAAATTTCCAATGAACCGAATTCCGATCATCTCGGCAGTGGCCTGGCCATGTGTCGTCATCGGAGTTAGTCTTTGGGTGCGGGTTGGCTCACTGCCAATTCGTAGTGCGAATTGAATTCCACAGCGTTGAGATATTTACAGCATCTCTCTGGCTCTGCTCATGAAGTCATACATAATTTTGGAACATTTAACATGAGATTTATTGTAGTTCCGCAACTCAGTGCAGACAATCGTCGAGGTGGTGTTGAGTATAATTTGTGGCTTGCCTCCAACAAGTAGTCCTCCTCCGGTGAGCAGGTCTTGGTGGAGAAAGTCACTTTATTGTTTCCAGCAATTAGTTTCCAACCAATTGCTTTCGAATGGCATAGTTCTGTGAGCGATATATGGAGTTTTTCTTGTGAGGTGTCCTGTCCCTTGGTGGCCATGACAAGACAACAATCGCATGTAAATTGTTGTCCCATTGACAATGATTGAAATCATAATGACTTGAAGAGGTTTTTTTTTTTTTTTTTTGAAAAGGATTCATCAACCACCCACACATCCGCTTGATTACAGAAGCGGATCCTTGTGAAATAGCACCGGATCTTGTGGGTAGGTCCTGATGAGTTGCAAATTCTCAACTGAAATAACAAATGGTCTGTCTTTTATAACCGGACAAGCAAACACCGAATAATCCATATTCACTGATAGTAAGGAAGGACGAGCAAGAAAAAAAAGTGTGTGTGTTGTGTATATGTATAGAAAATTGAACCCACATCCAGGATACACACTTAACGAACAATGCCAGCCAGTAAGCACAACATTTCTGGGGCAGGGAGGCTGCCAATTGTCAGTGGTAGCAAAAGTGTAAGTGCCGAAATAAAAACGGAATCGATTGTTCATATAATAATACGGCGAGAGTATCCTTTGATAAGGGTATCCTTTTTCAGTATTACCCCTGGCCCCGTCGTCTGTGTGTCTATTGACACAGTGTCAATTTGTTTTGTACTCGACGAATGTGTGTATATGTGTGTGACTAAGGGTCAACGAGGGTACACGTACATTGTACGACGCGTCGTCGGTGTGTAATTTTGAACATTTGGGATGTAAGGACTCGAAATGAAACGTGTGTGAATGGCGTGTATCTCGCTTTTGTTTGTTGGATTAGATTAGATAGCTTTTGCGCTCGGAGGTGTACGTATGTAGTAGGTATGGCTTGGCAGGAAGGGATGATTTAATTGGATTTCGTAATTTTTTTTTCTCTTTTTTCCCGTGTTATTTATCTAGGCGTGGGTGCGCCTGTAAGTAAACAAGGTACAAGCGTACGAGTATCAATGAAAAATCATTGGAAAATGATGAGCAGTGTAGCGAAAAATTTGAAAAAATTATCTACAAACAGAGGGTTTGAGATGGACTAGCTTTAAATGTGCAAGAAAAAGTCTTCATAAGATATTTGCTCATGTGAGGTTTTTACAGCAAGATGGCGCTCTAAAAGATTTTTTATTTAATGGAGCAACAAACTCTTGTCAGTTTTCAAGGTTCTGAAGGATTTTTCCGTATCAGATTGTTCTTGAAACAGGGAGGGGTCTTAGTTTTTTTTTTAAGCAGCAACATTGATGCAAAGTTTGTTGGATGCCTTTCCAATTTTCACCTTTAGTTGAGCGTTTACATGCATCCCTTTGTCAGAAAGGAACCATCTGAACCTTTTTCTTCATCATTAAGCAAAGCTTGTCGAGAATCTTGCGTATTTCTTTCAAAAGATCAACTTGGTCATAGTTAAATTAGTGAAATGGACAGTGACAGTCCAAAATGATTGTCGGACTAGTCCCTGTTCATAGCCGGGCCTTGTTGTAAGCCTACTTTGTTGCCGAGATTAAGAGTTCAAGTTATTCGAAATGTTCCTCTTCGATGATTTAATGTGCGGGAATGTTCTTAACCAGCTCAAGACATTGCGGTTTAATTCAAATCGATTACAGCGCCACTTGTTCGTAAGGTTTAGAGCCAGAAGATCTTAGGAAGTCATCAAGCATCGCTAGTTAGATGATTGCGACGTATTTTCTTTCCCCAGCGAATCTCAAGAGCGCTCCATATTAGGTAGAATTCGTCAGTTTGTAGGCAGGTGTTTCTCTTTTCGTTACAGAATCTGCCCATCCCCATGGTTACACTATGCTTCTAGACCTTATCCATTAAAATATTCAAGATTTCTATACTCAAGTTGCTTAGTATTTACTACATATGTATGTAAATATATACGTGTCCAGAGAGATATCGAAGCAGACCATCTTGTTGAATCTCTCTCGCCTCGTTGATACCACAAAAAACTTGTTTGTTTTCTCTGGGACTTAAACCTAAGTCCTAACTCTTGGTAGAATGTAAGTCTCAGGATCCCGTTTGGTTCCTCTCTATAATGCAAGTATCGTCACAGGTCTTTACCTCGTCCTTTACAGTCTGTGTCTACTGGTTCAAACCACCAACATCCATTGCACTAATACCGGATTGCGCCCCTAGATCTTTCCTGAACAAAACTGTTAGAACATTTTTATAATTTGAAAGTCTCCACGTCGCGTTTGTAAATTAGAAAAGGTACTCCAATCTCATTGTAAATTCCTTCATCACTTTCTGTTGCAAATGGAACCGGACAGAAACCTCTTCTACGCGCACCTTCCACGGCACCACTCATTGTCCTATTCGCGCAAATCCTGTTAGCGTAACATACGCTGTACAGAAATCCACACTTCATTCCATGTAGCTCACTTTTGTTACAAGTCAAGTCCTCAACTTTCTCCTTACTCCAGGAATTACCATAATTAATTGCCATAGTCTACGAAGCGAAACTCGATGGTGTTCCTGTGGGGCCCACTACTGACTGTGTCTCCACCAGCCCACAAAACAACAATTGATTTGTGTACTTCCGTGGAACTAAAGACTTGGATCCTCCCCTGACACCCTGCTGGCCCAACTACAATGAATAACCGAATACTCAGACAACTTGAATGTGGAGTTTTTGGCCGACGCGATGCGACGACTAACCCAACCAGATGGCTCCGGTAATAACAACACTCCCCCTGCTCCTCCTCCTGATCCCAACAAGCATTTTGTGAAATCATCTATGATTTTAATTACGGATTTCTTCAGACAAATGAATCGGAACTAATTTTCGGCCACGGGGGATGACAGACATTCAGAGAGCGAACACTCGCAAATGTGATTCCGATCAGAGCACAGTCGAGGAGTTATGAAACCATGTACGTTCCAATTATCAGATGCACTAGTGCTGGTCGTCGCCGCCATGTCCACCGCACACACGGAATTGCAATTTAATTCTTGTTTAATTAAAACCGCAAACAAATAAACAAAAGTAAATTCACCAGCTCCCCGATTGACCTCCGACACGTTGGTTAATATATGCTCCTCGGGTTGTGCACATGCGGGTGCTGGTTGCATGGTTTACTCAATGGCGTGTCATTCCGGGCACGTACACTGCGATTTAATTTAAATTAAACAATGCACGGCCAACGATTGCCACCTCGTGTCACAGCTGAGGTGGCTGATGGTTTCAATCCGATCGACGCACGACCAATGGAGATAGAGCCTTTTTCCAGATGACTGTCTTCTTAAGCGATTTCGATTTATTTGGGACGAATTGAGGAGTTCTATTGCGCTGAAAACCGCACCTCGTAGTGAAAGTTACTTCTGATCCGACAGCGGAAAGGCACATGGCTACGTGTTTCGGAGGGAAAATACGCCTTGTGGTTTAATCCCGTGGGTATGTTCCTTCGCGTGATGGAGTAACTTAAAATCGACACATGTATGCCGTGAAATTTGACGTTTGATGTGCGATGTGAGGTGGGAGATGATGTGCTAGAAGTTCAGTGCACATCAATGGCATGAAGAATTGCCCTGAAACGAGGGCAGTCATCCAGTCGAACGGATAAGTTTTTTTTTTTTCATTTCTTTTAAGAAGTCACGGGTTAATAATAGACAGCGACGAGTGAAATGTTTCAAAAGCAATAAAGTTTCACTTCTGCTACCGCTAAGAGGTCTTGGAGGTCGATAACTCCATTCGGACAAATCGAAAGCCACTTAGTACATCTGACGAGAGACGAGAGACCTTGTCTGAAACAAAAAGCGGACATTCATTGAAACTTCATAAACCTCTAGAGATTTTAAGCCGGCCAACTTGTACTTGTCACATGAAGGTCTTGCCAAGTGCCAATTTCCAAATTAGGAAGCTATTAGGACGGCATTGCCGTCATTGGGGGGACGAAACAAACAGAAACTTGTGTCTCCAGTAAACTATCAGAACTCTAGGTGGCTATAGATTGGTGCAAACATGTCAACTGGAGATGAAGTTTGTGGGGATCGATCGAAGTTGATTACAATCTGCCTTTGGGATTCCTTGACGAGATGAAGATTGATTTGAACAGTCTTCATCGTGGCTCACATTCTGTTTTCGTCTCGACCATGAAACTATGTGCCAATTTTTCTCACTGTCATCCACAGATTTCAACATGTCAGAGAACATATGGTTTAGGCCTTTAGGGGGATCATTACGTTCAACCATAATGAGCTCGGTGGCGTTCTTACAGATTTTGGATAACACGGTCACACGTCAAAGTGTCGGTAATATCCAGCTTTTCGTTAAAACTTTGTCTCATCGATTTTTGTTCACGTTAATGTTGGCCTTGTGAGATTGTAAACAGCGCATATGTATACCTATCGTATGAACTTCTAGCAGATGTTCCTAAAAGTTCCAACAACAACAAAAAAGTTACTTCAACAACTGCAGTACCGGCTTCAGTGCTTTAGTCTGTCTAAGTCTTGAGTTAAATCCCCTGTCAAAGCCTTTTTGACTTAACTCATTAGCGGGAAAAATTTGGAAAGGGCCCCTCGCTATTTGTAGTGCTACTAGATCCAGCAGCGATAAATGGAAGAACTAACGTAGAGTTTTGGCCAACGTTGAAGAATGTTTCTTCAGAATAAGAAGACGAAAGGACTTGTTGCAACTGAAAATTTAAAAACGGATTCAAGCTACGCAACGGGCTCATCTGGTAGCTTAGATGGAGTAAGTTACAGTCTCCGACGATGATGACCACATGGTGTCTTCTTGATTTATTTTGCTTACGATCCTCTTATATCAAACCATGGCGCTACATGTAGATTTAGATTCCGCTAATCTTGAACCACATGAACCCGTCTTCCTTCTGTCTAAGGAAGATAGTTTCCACCAGTGGCAAGCCCTTATTGTTGCCGTCATTTTGTTATCAGCGATTTATACCGTGCGTTCCGCTTCCAACTTTTATATGGTTTTTGCCAGAAGATCCTGGGCCGTTTCTAATCCAGTCCCTTCGGGCATCTGCTGCTTTCCAAGGCATAGTTTCTGGAATCGTAAGAGGTCTAGAGACTAGGTAAGAGCTCTGAAGGCACTCCAACCACCACTCTCATGGTTCCTAATGAGAACTGTGCAAATATACTCGCGCAACTTATGTTGTGCAAAGTGCGTGGGCGTGTAAACACACCTTAAAAGTTACCAAAACGAATTGCCTTTCTATGTATAGAACCAATAGTACGAGATACTATTTCATTGGAACTAAAACCAACATCAAGCCAATAAAGCCTCAAGGTCTGAAATCGAATTTTCTTTTGATTTCTCTGGAATAGCTCTTGACTGTTTGTGCCAATTTCCACAACAGTAGCAGATCCATTTTCCCCTCATAATTAGATAAACGAATGTAGACATTGGAAAATGTGGGCAGGAGATGTGTCTGCTCCACGTTTTTCATTTTAATTTTATTTCCCATCTTCAATGGCATAAGATGGGGTCCCTCAAGATGAGGCAACAGTAACGTTAAAAAAAGCAAAAAAAAATAAAAAATCTAAGTGAAATCGATTTTCGATTTTTATACTCGTATTCTTTCGTCACTGGCGGCAGAGAGGCAAGAAGACTCAACCTCATATCTCAGACTTGGAGGGAGGGAGAGATGTGTGCCTTCTACTTGGGTGTGTCATGTCGTGGCACAAAACAAATTTAATTTCCTTTGCGCCTTTGAAGATGCAAAAGATGACAATTTGAAGGGAGAGAAGCTTCTTCATCACTTTGAGCGGAAATTAAAAACCTCTTGGGACCTGGCGTTGCAAGGTCAAAGGCCTCGAATCAGTGTGTATGTGTATCTATGTACAAACCACATTATCTCTAAGGAGATAAGAAACCTCCAGTGACTAGTTAGACACACACAAGATCTGTGAGTCTGATAGACATGTCGAAGAAACGGTGTTTGGTTAGGTTTACCTTCCGACAGATAACGCTGTGCTATCTGTAACCGCTGGCTCTTATCTTGTATCAGTTTCACCAAATTTTGAACTCCAACTGAGGTTAATTAATTCAATAAAAATCCCAGCAACGTGCGATGCGAGCGGGCGGGCACTTTTGGCGGTTTAATTGAATTTTGAATTTACATTCGACTACTGCCACGTGGTGGAAAATAATTGAAAGGAAGCTACCGGAAGCTGTTTGCACATCCAGTCATTCATCGGGGAATTTGGTCACGTGCCGTGTTATCATACGTTTGGTTTGTGTTTGCACAGGTTTCAAGTGCACATGTGTAGTACACGTCACTCGAGTGGTGGAAGCTCAGCTAAATTTAAAGATTTCCCAGCGTTTGCTTGAAAATTAAAAAACATCGCTTCCGACATACACATAGTCAACTCATGATGTGTTTTCCACTATCATTTGCATCCTCATCCGGTACCCAGTGTTCGGCTTTTTTCAAAACCCACTCCATGTATAGCCCAGGGTGATACATTACTATTTGGACTTTTTCTGCTTCATCATCTGATTTGATGTATGTACGTGCAGCAGCAACCCGAGGCAAAAAGTTCACACATAAATCAAATTAGTGTCACAGAATGGCTCACTTTGCTCGCAGGAGATGGCAGCCGTGAGGGACTCCTGAGTAGAGACAGCGACGACATCATCTAATCGAAAGTTATTGTGAAAATTTGAATGAGAATTAATTGAGTTTGGCCGCAAGGAGAATGCTTCCCAAAGTGCACAAACTCACTCAACGCTCTGGGAGTGGGGGCGTGGGTACCTTGTGTGTTGGGAGCACCTGTTAAAGGACTGCTCTTGGTCGGAGCCAAGAAAATAAGGAAATAATCTTAATCAAACCACACTTGAGGTAGTGTGTTTACAACTGCCATCTCGATTCAGAGGTAAGGTTCATTGAATTGTCTCTAGCAATTTAAGCAATATCCCGGAACGAAAGTTGGTCCTTTCATATACAAGGGTTTTTTTTTTTCTTTTTTTTTCCTTACTAAGTGCATCATCCCCCTGTAGCCTCATTTTGTCCTCGTCGTCATGGATGTCTGTCTCTCTGTGTGTGTGTGTGTGTGTGTGTGTTTATGCCTTTTGGGGCCCTTTCAGTCCAGTTCATTGAAATGGATGTTATTAAAAGAGATTTCACTCGAGCTATGCCCTCCTCATGTGTGTACGCTACTCAGATACCACGTCAAGCGAAAAATAATGTCACCTCAAAGGAACATTTCATTTTTCCTTTTTTTTGTGTATCGAGGGTGACACCTTGCGTAAGATATAGATGTACACTGTACAGCATTCGCATCTATTTGCCCCCATCCTCCGAGATAGATCTTTTGTGTGCCAAAGTGTGAGCATCTTTCCGAGATTGGCTCTTTGATATACGAGTGGCGAGAAAAGATTTAATTAAATCGATGTTTGCTTGTTTCGAGGCGCTCTGGCAATGAAGATTCTTGTTTGTGCTCTTCCGATGGGGCTCCATGTCTTAGAGGCATCTAATAAGATTGGCTAACTTGATTGGCCACATATTTGCGCAGACTGTGATTTTAGTGTTAATTAAACGAAGAAAAAGGCATCCAAGTTGTCTGCGGAGGAACTGGTTGTGTGCATTCTAGGCACAGGTGGTGGGTCCATCGGTAGCGCTTTGGAAATGACACTGAGTTCTTTAATTGGCAAAATCTAATCTTCAGCCGAGTGTAAGATGCAATTCATGAAAACATGCGATATGTGATGGGAATGTGTGTTATTTTTCTCAGCGAAAGGGATGGGTTGTGTAATTAAAGATGTTGCTGCACACCTTCTTATTTGTTTCGTAAAAATGAACGGCACTAAAAGCAGTCCTATAAATATTCGTTGTAAGGAAATTGGATTTTATTTTATTAAGTTCCACCAAGTTGGATGCTCTGCTTTAGTTTTTCAATCAGAGACGCACCCCTTCTGTGCGTTGTCCAGCAGTCATGAAAATGTGTAGCTCAACTCATGGGTCCACCAAGGAGAAGCTCTTAAAGTGGAACTCAACCGCTGGACTTCGTCGATCAAAAAAATCAAGAAAAAGGTTGCACTAAGGAAGTGTGATGCTAAGCTCCTAATGGGCTTCCTCATCGGACACTAAGTACCATCTTAACAAGCTGAGCATGACTCCTTTGGATATTTGCCGTCCTTGCGTGGAAGATCAAGGAAATGGTAAGCACTTGTGCGATAGTCATTGCTCAAAGCTAGCAAAAATACTTCTGAAACCGTTTATTCACAAGCACGATCCTTAGTGTCACAATCCTTTCCAGTTAAAGGAAAACCCTGCTCGGGACACAACATCTTTTAGGTCACAGTGCTTTTCTTGGCTCTATCAGGTGGGTTGACTCCACAAAGAAGGTTTCTTCCAAATCAAGTACAGAATCCACTCCTATCCTCTATCACTGCTGGCAACTATTAGAATTCAGTTTAAACCCCTCAAGTGACAAGTTCACTGAGATCAGATCAAGATCGACACTGAGAGCCTGTTGAAACTTTTCGGTCATCCTCACCCACACATGCTCGAACACACGCATGCAACTGAACTCTTCTTTGTCGAATGCAATACCCACTCTCGAGTGTAGTGCCTCAAGTCAGTGTGTAGCCCTTGGGCATTGTTCCTGAAGATGAAGCCAACTAGCCAAAGCTTTGGTTGAGTCTGTGTGAAGCAGCGCGGATAATGACAGTCAACTTTTATCAGACAGAACATCTTTACACCTCGACTTAAGTTTCGCGTATGACCTCACAGGCTTCCCTACTGTTTTTACACACACAAGAGGATCAGCGACGTACTTCAGTTCGTCAGTTTATGTCCAATTTCATTGGGAATTTGACTATTTTAGCTTACAAAAGCGAGTCGTTAAACCCTTTAATGTCTTGTCCCAGCTTCAGGGAAACACCGCTCTCTTTCAATTATCAAAACTCTTAGTTTCTCGTCTTCCGGTATTCCCATTGTCATTTTGCATTGTGACATTTATTGGTTTCTCGCTTGATCGTTTGAGACACAATTCTTACACTGATGCAATGTTGCACTATAGTCACACGCGCTTCGTTATGTAATGATTCGCAATGATATAGATTCTCGTACGCGGAAACTTCTTGTTAGGAATCGAAAATTAGGTCAAAGTGTTACAATCGCTTGCTTCTAATGCGGCTCTCCATCATGATCATCACCCCTTTTCCACACTTTCAAGAAAATCCCAAATAGCCTTCCATCTTTTGAGCTGATCCCAGTTCAATATCAGCAGGATAACGTCTAAGCTTCTCGCTGTATGTCCTTTAAAGATTCGACTACCTACTAGTCCTTCGTCATTTCGGAGCATTTAGAAAGTTTTTTGATAGACAAAGTCGACTTTGAGAGCTTCTCCTGGTGCTTCTTTGCTGAGCACCAACTTTATGTGAAGTTGTCTGGAGAGCTCATCACGAATCTTGTTGCCTTTATTCTAAATGCTTGTTAAGTAAGACTTCATCACCATGATTTCCAATCGGTCGTTTACTCTGTCTACCCGTTTAAATGCCATCAAGGTCTACATTGAATTCGATGTTATTTTGGCTAAACAGCCTTGCATCACTGCATTGAGAAATAAATAATTTAAAAGTACAAATATAAAAACAAATCTAATAAATTCATTTTGCGGTGATTTACTGCACCCTTCTTGTTGCAGTGTACTCGTATCTCACAACTATCTGCGATAGCTGTGTGGCCAAACCCAACAAAAGCTGATTCACAGACACAAAGTTGAGTTGTTCGTTTAGACCTCAGACCTCTAAACCAGATTCAAGTTTCCCGATCCATGAGTAACCAAACCACCAGATCTGTGCAAAAGTCCCTCGTATGCTTGCAATCGCATTTGCACAATTCAATTCGCAACAATACGGCGGTAAGATACTTTGCCCAAACCACGATATTCAATAAATTAAAGATTTGTCTTGTGGTGGTACCCGATTGGGCGTGTGTTTCTGCACAGCAAACTGATTTTTTTTTTACGTGCAAGGAGCGGTGGTTAACTGGCTTTTGGTCCTCAACAGTGCTGCAACTGATGTCTGATAATTACCTATGCATGCCACACGTGTCGTCGAGGTACCACCAGCGTCTGGAACTGAGACTGGGCTCTTAATTTATGACTACTGAAACCGAAGCACAGCTTGATGCAGTCCGCACTCTTTAAGCACACCGAAGGTAATCCATCTGTTTAACACGTAATCCGTGTTTCGCAACTTATGACACGTCTCGTTTGTCTCCATTCACTTCCCGGATGTTCGTTGTACGGGAACGGCTAATACCTTGTCAATACACAGCGTTCGCATCTCATTTCGAAATACGCGTCCCGGGGAATGTTTGCTGATTAATTTGGGCGACGAGTAAAGATATCTGGACTAGCTTCTGGCACGAATTGATGTTTCAATTAAAATAAAACCCACCTCAGTGGTTACAAAAGTATCTGCCATTCCACACAAAAGGGAAACGAATCCAATATGGATCATCGAATATCCATATCCGACGTCTGTTGCAACGACGATACTATGCTTTGTGTTATGAATTTTATGATATCCTCTGCTTCCTTTGGACATGACGTCTTTCCCCCCCACTTCTTGCAATATATGCTGATGTGCTGTCTAAGCTGCCGGAAAATTGCGTCTTGTGAATGGGGTTTCAATTTCGCATATCCAGAGCATATGCTGCTGCGCCATGTTACGGAATTGCATTTAATAAAATGTTCACTTCTTTCAAATGTCTGCTTTGAGTATTGATGCAATTTACTACTCCATCGCCCACATATCTCACGCTGCAGCCGGGCTGCTGTGCAGTCACGATATGCGCTGGGAGTGAAAAAAATGTGGAATTTCCATTAAATTCCTGTCATAGCCCCATTGTAGGGGCCGGGACAGAACTACTGCATTTTTATTCTTGTCCCGCATCGGAATTAATTTATATCAATTTGAAACATTTTTTTTTAATCGTGATTTGCCACCAGATATTCAATTAAGCCTTTCTGCACAAGTGCAAGCCATTAATTAAAGGCGCAAGTGCGGTGTGGGGTGGAGAGGCATGCCAACCCATTAGGCTATTGGCAGCCAGGCGAATCCATTGTTTCGGTCGCGTTGCAAATAAATTTATAATTCTTAACACCTAGCAACTGTTTGTGGTTTGGGTTGTGACTAATTATCGATTTTACATTCCATTTGGGTCGACGGATGTGGGTTGAATAAGTTAGTTACAACGAGTGCGCTTTGAAGTCGAAATTACTTTTCACACAGCACGGTCGATCTTGCAAAGACTCTCAGATATGGACGAAATAATGCGAACATATTATGGTTCGAAACTTTGCTAAACAAACAAACCACTGTCGAAGTGGCTAGAAGTGTGAACATGGCTCTACAACAGTTCTATGGTGATCTTCAAGAAACATGTCATACCTCATCTATGGTACTGGTAGCCGCTCAATCTATGGGATACATACCGAGATGTGAGTCTAGGTACTTCAAACTGAGACTCATTGATGTAACACAACCATCTCCTTTTTGTGCGGCTTTTTCTAAGGCCATAGACCTCAAACGCTTTTATCCATAAAGATAGCCTTTCTTGCAAGACCGTCTTATCGTCAACTAGGAGAACAATGCCATCGACATATGGCATCGTCAACGGTCAAATTACTTGGATTTCCCGAGTGCGAAAGTCCAATTAAGATACTCTCTAAGATTTTGAGGCAATGCAGCATACATTTTATCTCTCGGTAGTTTACACTGCACCTTACGTCGCATTTGTAGATGTCCGTGGAAATTCCTTTGGCATCAACTTTATTAAAAAGTTAGGTCAACCAGGTGGTGCCTTCATCACACAGTTTCTTTAAGTTTGCTTTCCCGAACTTCTTAATAAATTTAGCTCTCCCTTCGAATCCATTCTTCTCCCTGGAAGTTTCATTTAGTTTTCTTCCGTCTTCTTCGCGGCAAGGGATCGACGTTCAGCACAGGAATCATGCGGATGACACCACTGCTTTGTCGATGGCAAAAGCTTACTACTATTTGAGCCTTCTTTGGTATATTTGAGCCGACTATGACGGTGGTAGGACACGTTGAGTGGACACTGTGGTTCGGTGGTAAGTGTCTTAGACTGCTGAGAAAACCGAATCAGGTTTGAATCAAGGCACCACCTTTCTGCAGAAATTATTAACTTAAAAAAGTATAGCTTGTCTTGACAGGCTTTAAATTTTGGTTAGGCTTAACGCAGGCCTTAATTATTTTCTGGCTATAGTTCCAAAAGAAGTAGTTTGGCCTTGATCGGACCTTACACTTTTTTCTTTTAGAGCTTAGCTCTCTTAGGTTCTCCCTTACTGATTCAATGTCACATTTTAGGTTAGATGGCGTTGCAGTCCGAGGCTTTAGCAAAAGCCAAACTGTGTGCACCAAACCAATATTCTTAAACCACATTTCGGGTAAAGGGATACGAGATCAAGTCCGCTTTCTAAACTCCACAGGCTCGATCCAGGCACCAATTGTCTCACCTCACAATTTCAATAAGACACACCATCAATAGTTCGAGGTGGACTTGCAAGCCTATCCTTACCTGTTTTCTCGGTTCTTCTTTATAAACCCATCAGAAACTTTTGACCTCGAACCCAAAACAAAGTGATCGCAATCTGAATATTCAGTAGCATGACTTCGGCTTTCGATTGAGTGTCAGACAAACCTCCTGGTTTACACGTACTTCGCTTGGAAGACACTAACATTGCTGGCAGACGATAAGAGCGACATCGAGATACATCATAACTCCACCATTCTTCAGCCCAAGACACTCCTGCCGAAATCGTCCCCAAAGTTCATTTCATTGTCACAAGTCAGCGTTCCCTATACGACCCCTTAACTAGTCATTGATAGCAGATTTCAAACTTGAAATTCGAAAATTAATGAAAATCATGCTTTCACCTCCTTCTTCTGGTTAACTTATTTCCTCCACTCCATAAACTGTTAACTTTAAGTAAATTTTGTTGTGATAAGCACACGAGGACACTTTATTTGCGTTTAAAAACATCTAAAGGACTACAAAACAAACATCTGCCATTAGGGACACACAGGAATAAATTATATTTCCAAAAACATCCGCTTCCTTGCTTCGAAAAAGAAGAACACAAAAACAACCCAATTCCTGCCCCGGTCAATGTGAAAGACACGAGACAAACGACTGGCGAAAACTTTCAGCATAATTTTAGCTGACTTCATTCGCATCAGGACCCAAAAGTCCATACAAAATAATGGAAATTTCAATATAGTATCTCTATCCCGTTTATTTTTTTCCTGCACTGGAGGAGAACCATCCGTAGTCGTTCGGGGTACCTATTTAGAGATGTATCTCCGTAGTCCGTCGCCAAAAAAGTACAAGAGCAGTTCATCTCGCTGAGTCTAGACCCTGTCAACACTAGGAATTCGAAAAGCATCATCACAGGCCCAGGGATAGACTCCATATTCCTGCCTTCGTCCTTCGAAAAATGAACTGCAAACTTAATTGAAAAACTTTTCCATTTTCCCTTTCTGTTGGCAGCGGGTGATAGGGGGAAAAAACAAAAAATTGCCTCAACTATTCCAGCAATCGAAATTCACGCCTTTCATCCTGGTAGGATGTGATGCTCATGCTCCCAATGTTACCAACCAAACCACGTCGTGGTAGTCGTCATGTACACCGACCGACAGCCGGCAACTGCTGGGCGTGTGTTGAATGTTCTGCTGAGTTCCAACAACCATTTTTCGCAATTCGCTTGCCTTTTTTTTTTTTTTTCTTTTTTGCCCGCTCCGGACAACCGAGAAGGCGAAGCTTATTGCATCCGTCCATCCATAAATTTTGCAACTTTTAAGTCTGAAACAATACAAATTTCCGGGATGCTTCCTTTAACAATTAGCCCGGCTCTCACAGAAGGAGACGAGATGTGAGATAGTGACCTGCCTGTTGTAAACTGCTTGTGTCACACTGAAAGGACCAACTAGGAGGACAACGACGAAAAAAAATAATGAACCAGCATCCATGGGTCGACTACGACGACCGTCTGTGGCTCTGTAACGGAGAAATTAGTTTGTAACAATTACCCAATGAGCTTAATTTAACTCGCCGAGGTGACGAGTGGGTTTAATGGTCACCTCGGCGAAGGTCGGCATCTCTCCTCTAGACACTGATCCAATTGTGTGTCCCTGAGTTTTATGGTCTCCGGTTTTAATAAACGCTCGACAAAGGTCATATTAAATCCAAGTTGCAACGTTAGTAGATACATTTCTTTGCGCATCGTCTAATGAATGCAATATGTTGTCGTCCTGTTTTATCTGAAGCTTTATGTCATTCCGTCGGTTATTACAATCTCACAAAAGGACGGTGATAAAATGCCAATGGAATATTACATCATAACGCATGAACATAAAATTGGATAGACGTTGACCGCTTCTAATGGCGCAAGATAAGACTCACAAGTGCGAAAAAGTGCCTGTAATCCTGACGCACACATTGTCCTTTTGATGTTCACAAGGGCAATCAAACGGCACCACACACACACACACACACATATTAAAGGAGTGAGGTAGGGGGCGTAGAATGTTAATTAGATTGTCAGCCCTCGTCCCCGTTCGTCCTCGAAAAATCCCATTACAACGTCTACACATGGCATTGCCTGCCGCCATGGAATGAGATCATCTCCCCCCGAGGGATGCTGAAATCGAGATAATGTCAAACTTGTCATTAAGTTCCGATGAATCTCGTCCTGGAGTGTGGGCGAGTGTGTGCGGGGGTGTGGCGTTACAGAATCCATTAGATCATCTCACAGATATGGTAAACTTGTTTTATATAAATAAAGATGAAGGATAATTATTATCCTGTCACTTGGAGTGATTACATAAATTACTGGAGGCTTTAATTACACTAGTGTTGTGGCTCCTCGGCCCGGCCACATGTGAAGTCCATTGGCGCCCCTAACGCGGCATTGAATTGGTGAATGGAAATTCGACTTTAATGTGGATCGTTTTTTTCGACAGGGGTTTCGATTGTTCTTTGTCGATAATTATCACACGTTGATTGATGTGCTGTTGAGAATACTGATCCGTATCGGGTGGTCTTACCGCTCGCTGCCTGGGGCTTCTCTTCCGAGATATACCTTTTAACCTTTTCAATCAATCGCCTAATAACTCAATCAGCAGCCGGTCGTCGGTGGACTGCAAAAAATACCAATCAATCATTCTAAATTAATGGAAAGTTTGTGGTAACAAATTGAACATTTTGTTCGGCCCGGCCCCGCTCGTTTTGGCGGTTGTACGGAGGACCGCAGTTGAAGAAGAGCCGAAGACTGGAAGCGTAAAAGAACGTCCATTAATCATTTGGTATTTTGTAGGCACCACCGTAGTTGGTTTCACCTGTGGCCTGGTGGTAATGTATTCGTTTTGAATTGGCAAGTTTTCTGTGGAGACTTTGATTGTTTAGGAAGGGGAAGCGGTTGGACTGATGGGCAGGGGCCCCCCAGATGACAGGCTGATCACAACAAGTAGGCTTTCATTCGAATCGATGGAAGTGTTTAATAGCTTTGTTGTAATTTCATTTAAATCCAGCCAGATGCTTGTCTTTAACAAACGATGACCTAGGAGTTTTGGTAAAGCAGGAGAATGCAAACTCCTACACAGTCTATGAGGAGTGGAATGACAATTGTTCAAACTGGCAAGGGTCTTCGAATCCCAGCCACCTGGTTCAAAGAAAAGGGAGACCGAACCTCTGGTTTAAAGATCAGTCAATCTCGGACGTTAGAAACCTTGGTCTAGTAAACTGGAAGAAGCGTGCCCGGGACTGTGAAAGGTGGCATTAGTTCAGGCTCAAACCCTCCAAGAGTCGCTGGCCTGATAAGTAAGTAAGTAACCCAGCTTATCGTCTCAGTCAATTATTTTAGAAATGTACCTTCTGGAACGGACTGGGTCGGAATTAGGTAGTAAGCGTCTATTCCCCCCTTCGAAGTCCTCCCCTCAAAATAAAATGAAGGAGTGATCTACATATTAACCAGATTCCTGTCTGTCTTTTACCTCAGTGTGTGTGATATTGCGCCATATTACTATGTGTCTCAGGGAAGCAACGAAAACATGAAACACTTTAAATGTTTATATCTTCGAAAATAATAATTGTAGAGCGATAAATAATACATCATTAGATTGCTTTTAGAGATAGCTTCGATGCTAACGATGTCCTCATTCGGTGGATTAAATAAACTTGATTCAATACAATCGACTTCCTTACACATATACTTTCCTAGTTGTTAGGTGCTCAGTTTTAATCGTCAGTTATGGCAACTCTGTCACATCCAACAACTACTTATTCGCAATAAATATTGTCATCGTCTCCATCAAAAACCGGCTTGAGGAGCAAGCACAACTCCATGCCAGTCTCGTCGTGAAACCAATACCATTATCCAAGAGAGTTATGGTCTTGTGCCGCCCGCAACGTTTTTATGACCACCACCATACACCAAAGGAGATTCTTAATTTTGTAATATTTATTTTATTGAGGAAGCGAACTAAGTAAAACCGGCTACGACCGTGTAGATACATACATATCCCTTGTCCATAATGAAAATTACGGCCGCCATTACACTCACTTGAGCCACGAATAAGCCCTCAATCATTGTGCTGTTTGCCCTAGTTAAATATATTTTCCACAAGATTTTTGATCAAATAAATTTCCTTGCATATCACTCTGGCAACAGGTTGGCCCTGGAAGAGGTGAAAGGAAGAGCTCTTACATTTACATTTAGCTTACGGAACATAAAAGTTATGCAAATGACGGTACAAATTTACATGCGCCCTTTAAAACGAACAGTGTTAGATGAATTCGTCTTTTGGGAGAGAGCCCAAAAAGTTCGAAGGACCAAAATTACGAATGCAAGACATTTGCGCGTCACGATGCTCGTCCTAAACTCCTTTTTTAGGATGTCTCTATGCATGTTTCATTAAAATTTAATTGTTTCCCATCTCAGGAAGATTTCCATCATTCATCATCTTGGTGGGTTTAGAGGAAGGCGCATATGTGGGGCCAGGATGCGTCATCAATCACTTGCGACACATGCTGCAGTGGTAGACTTTTCGCAGACAAGCCGGTCGGCTTGTTGCACTGCGCCTGCAGATTCCAAAGAAAGCTTACGCCAGAGTACCACCGGATTTGATTAATTCAGATTCAAATTCAAATTTCACCATTCCAGCCCAGACAGTGGAGGAGGGGGGGGGGGCGACAATCGAACAAAGGTCTGCGCAACATCTTGAGGTGATGGACTAATAATGTTGGTCTCGTCGCCACAGCAAGTCATCAGTTCGGAGAAACGATGTCAACAGAGTGTCAGGATGGCAAACAAGTTTTCTTCAAGTTGTATTTGTAAATGAGGATGGCATAAAGTCATTGTACTCCCGCACAGCGGGTGAATGTCGTCGTCGTCGCCCGAACAGGGGGTGTGAGTCCTGAGAAAATAAACACATTTTCAATGCAAATATCGCAGAGGGTTTCCAAAAAAAGTACACATCCGCCAAAGTTTACATCTCTTGCAAGAGGACAAAGGAGAGCGAGAGAAATAAAAATAAAAAAAAAATAAATTCTTCGTAAGTTTGAGTGTGTCCTCATGCGCCCCCTCTCGGTCGGTGGTAGTTACAGTGACAAAATCGTTGAGTGTCACGGAATTGTTTAATTCAAAAGAATCCGTTTGCGGGTCGCCCTGTCGCTTTTGTTGCGTTTATTCGCTTGCCACGCCGCCGCCAATGCCAACGCCAACCCTGAGGTTCGGCACAAGGGTAAGGAATTGTTTTTCCTTTTCGTTTGGAGATAAATTTCTTGTGGAGACGGCAGCAGGGGTGGTGAAGATCCTGTGCGTGTTGTACAAACGATGCCAAGGCGTTCTCAGCCCTCTTCTTGATTTACATTCCGTTTTCTTTCTTGTCGTTTCCTTCCCGCTACGTAAGAAAATGGAGAGAAAATAACACCCGAGGGAAATGAACGGATTCCATTCCTATGCAAATATGATTTTCCAAGAAGATTGCGAACAAATTCACTTGGCATTGGGAAGAAAAACCCTGCGAAATAGGAAGAGCGGGAGGCAGAGGCGCCTCGTGTTAAGTACTACACACTGTGTATGATGATGTTGATGATGATGATGAAATTGTAAGCACAAATGCGAGTTGATATGGTCTCCTTTGTTATTCATTTTCGAGCGAATGTATCTTCATTGAAATCGGTTATAGTCGTCTTCGTCGGTACTCCTTATACCTATAGTCTCGACGAATGCCAGTGAATTCTTTTTGAAAAGAAAGTTTGTTTTCCTTTGGAGGGTTGAAGAGAGCACGTGACTTGGGTGTTGATGCGGAAGCTCATCGTATACATACATTTGTTTTGGAAAATTAGCCAGCCGGCTTTTAAAAGTGCTTGTTGGTACATCTTACAAAGGCATTATGTACTTAGTACCGACAAATTTACAATCCACATAGCAAATCTCACTCATTTATAGGAGTAGTACTCAAACTTTCATATGTGTGAACATTTTTGTTGTGGTATAATCTTGCGCGATTGAGTTCCTTTTTGGTATTTAAATGTAAATTTAAGAGTGTAACGAGACACGGTTAGGTTAGACAGATGGGTGCCTTGTGACGTAAGTCAGTGCTCACGTAGTCCAACAACTCGGTCCATACCTACATTTTGAATGACCCGTTAATCACACCTTCAACTCCTCAGAAGCCTGGTATTGCTACAATTATTTTGTTTTGCTTGGGTGGACAGTAGTTTTATTCATCGTCAAACAGATTCAATGGTCATTTTGACAACTTCCCCTTCGTTTTCTTTAAAGATTTCTGTTTGGGCTTTAAAGGCTTTCAAAAAACATATCTACCTTTCTCACCTTCAAATTTCGTCTCTCTTAGCGTCACAAGTTGCCCTTTCCGAACCTTGTCCCTCTGTTTAAAGTCGCTATAATTAACCTACATAAAGTGCCATTCAGCTCTTTAACTAAGTACCTGTTCCCTCATGGCAACATCCAGACTCATGGTCCATCAAAATAGACCCATCGGCAAGCTTTCGCATTTGGAATAATGATAAGAGAAAGGCACAGCCAAAGGCGAAATGATATTCTTTTTCTTCACTTTGCCATTATCCTTGCTCTCGAGTTGAATGGCTATAGAGCATTCGTTAATGTCAATTGAGTTGCCGAGATTGTGGAATGAGTTTGATGGAAGCTTCCTTTGTGGGGAAGCTTCCGGAAATGATAGGTTGTATGTTATAAATTCTAGGCCATGTATTACAATCAAATTGTAATTTTAATACGTAAGGACATGGCAGTACATTAAACTATCCATTTCGTTCTGTTTCCCCTAACCATCGATGCAAAAGGGGTTGGATTGTGTTGTCCTTTATTCAAATTAATATCAAGTGGGGTTGTTAGATGAATGTCGTCGACATTTATCACTGAAATCCTTCACTTCATTTCAAGGGTTGGGTTGAAATTTCTTGAGACATGACACATCTGTTACAGACCCGAGGTGGCATTCTTTTGGAATTTTAAATTATCTGCGTTTCGATATTGTTGTAACATGGGCTGGCCGAAAGACGGCCATTGGGTTGGTCGATATTTAAATCGTGTTGTTTTTCCCCACAAAGTAGTCTTTAACATATGTCAGGCCGGGATATGAAAAGCCCATTTGGTAAAAGGCAACATTTGAGAATTTGAAGGAAATTTATTCGTATGCGACCAACGGAAGGAAGACATGACAGCGCGTGTTGGTATTTTTTTTCGAAAATAGAGCACTCACTTTGTTAGGTTTATCCTTCTCCTAAGTATGGATAGACAAATTGACATCGTTATTCAAAAGTCTTACTAAGGAGAAAGCCGAACAGTCACAGTCCAGTTCACAGGGAAGAGCTATGTTGAACAAAGAGCCTACTGGTTCTAGACAGATCCTTTATCCGTATACTTACAGGTGGAATTGCCGGACAGTGCGCAACAGATTGCGTCTTTAAATGAGCCGCAGAGACGAAGAGAAAACAGAATGGATCCAACATGTACTATGTCACCAGGGACTTGTTGGTACACTCTGTGACAATAAGGTGGATTGTTTAAAGTTAAGCCTCGCAATCGCAAGTGACTCCCCAGCGTAACAGAGAGAGTCGGCCCACCTTCCATGATTCGTTCGGATTATGTTAAGGGTAGTCCAACGGTTTCGTGCGAAGCTAGATCCAAAGGGCCAGGATGAGGAGCTTATGATCATTATTTTGTCATTTTGCATCCATAGTACCCATTCCGCTGTCCAAGAGGAACTCAAAATGAACGCACCATAAGAAACTTTATCATCAAGTTTGACGATTGACGAAACTTCAGTCTTTATTGACGTGAAAGCAGCGTTTTAACCTCACTATGAATGGAAAGTTCGGCGTTTGCTAGTACCTGGGAGCTGTTTGTATGTGAACGATCTGGCTAGTGTACACCAAGATACTTCGAGTTTCGGTCGTGCTTAAAGGTGGCATTGCTAAATTGGACATTGCTGTTTTTAATTGAGTTTCAAACTTCAGACTCAATGTCCAATTTAGGAATACCACCCTCAAGCACTTGCTGTTTTTAATTGACTTTCAAACTTCCGTCTTAGACGGTTTCCAGAAGCTCTTTCTAATCTTACCTATCATAGATCTAGAAGTCCGTTTCTCAGGGCTGTTGGAATAGGACTTATTTTTTACAAAGATACTACAAAAGGTGGCGTCAGATGTCTCAATTTTCGAAAAAATTAAAACAGCTTCAATAACACTTTCTTTGCAATAGTAAACCTCAAACAGTTGTCATTGCAGAGACTCCTCAATAATCTGTTTTTCTCAAGATGCAATCTTTCGCAATCAACTAAACAAGCTTTTTCTTTTCTATCCAGGAAGAGTCCTCACCAATACTGCGTTGTAATAAACTTTAAAGGATATAGTTCCAAGTAATGCTTCAGGACATGTATACCTTCATCGTTACAATAACTCTTTGAGGTTGATCTATCAACTAGAGTCGTTCTTAAGGTAATTTCATTTAAAATAAGCCACCTACCCCATTTTTAGTTTCCCTTTCACCATAACCTACTCAAATTGATTGAATCTTTTCGCATTAATCTAATACACGAAACGATGAAAATACTTTAAATTCCCTTTAAACACCCGTATCTGTCTGCTTGTATACACCCTTAACCCGCATTTTACGATATACACCACAAATTGTCTTCTCAACTAAATCCTGTAGAAAGTGAATTCAAAACAATTGCTCCATCAAAGTGACACCTCCTTCAATGGTGGGGGGGGACAGGAAGGATAAAAGCTGGGCTAAGTCGCTCCCATCATTTCATGGAAATTTCAAAAATCCCTTACAACAGTTTTGTGCATTTATTTAAGTGTTTTTGAAATGAAAACTTTTACGCAACCATGTGAGAGAAGTCTTGCTTTTAGAAGTTAAAGCGGATTCTTTTGGATTATGGATACGTCGGGAAACACCACCATCGTTCACATAATGAATGCAGGATGCTTGGAAGGAATTTGTTGTAATTAGAATCTTTGCCTGGTTATACAATGTGTTGGCATTTGTCCTGTTTTTGTTGTTGGTCTTTTCATGTTTTTGACTGAACGTGACGAACAGTGTAAATAAGACGAGTGGGGAATAGTTGATATTTTGCGAAGTTGTCAGAATCAAAAACTCCATCAATGCAGTCCGCGATTATGCTGGCATCCATATATTTTATATGAAGTGTCAGGAAATGTCAAATCGATCTGTTAAATTGTGTATTTTTGACAAGATTTCAAATCGAACAACCCTTTGTTTAAAAACAACATCGAATCAACGATTTTCTTTTGCTAAGGTTGTTAAAATCATGATAGGATTCTTCGGTTGACAGCTTCCATTTGAATGTAGATTCTCTTCGCTAGAGTTGCACTCACGCAGACACATGATAGTCGAATGCTCTTGTTCTAGACACTCTTAGACCAAGGGAGATCCATTTTGATACCTCTAAATCTATCGCTATTATACCTACTTGCGGGCTAACTTACCCGCTCAGATCGCTAAGATCGTCGAGAAAAGGAGCTACGAGGCTGGGCAATCTTCTTTTGGAGAAGGCTGAACAGGTATAGAAAAAATGGAAGATAGATTCTTCTTCCTCGTCATCTCTACAGCAGCGTCTGCAAAAATAATTTAAGGGCACCGATCTCGAAGTTGATTTACGATCGTTGAAGTAGTACCAGTCCATTGTAGTGATTTTTGATCTAACATCGGCCAGATCTATCTGGCCACTCGACAGATCATGCCACGCTCCTATCCGTGGTTTGCTTTGCTAAAACCATCCAGCTTGAGTAATGTATGCCTACCTAAGTGTGGCTCAAGGCACTTGAGCGGCCTCGAAGTATGAAAGTGAACACAATACCAAGGACTTGACGATTTGGCAGTCCGTAAAGACAGACATTCAAGGCAATACAGGCTCCTTAATAGATCTATTTCTATTAAGGTCCAACGACTGAGGTGGCTGGGTCATGTAGAGCGGATGGACACCAATGCTCCGGCCCGAAAAATCTTCGAATCCGCCCCCGAGGGACAGCGCAGTAGAGGAAGGCCGCGACTTAGGTGGCGCACGCAAGCAAGAAGGGGACCTCAACCAACTGAGCGTGCGAAACTGGAAGCAGCTAGCTAAAGATCGAGCTGGCTGGAGACGCTTGTTGGTTGAGCCCCAGGTCCACCCCGGACTGTAGCGCCACCTTAAGTAAGTAAGTAAGTAATAGATCTTTATCTCCCGCCCTAGGAGACGGAAGGAGGTACTCAACTTAAGGTTTTTGGATGAGACACGCCGATCTACCCCAGTTCCAATATTGGGAACGGTTTGTGTAGAAATAAGCCAAACTTCGGTCCTCAATGACAGCATTATACCACTTACCTCGGATAAGATTTGTTTCCGGGAAGTTGCAATAAAATCTCAACTTCGATGGAGTGTAATCGGATCAAGAAGAAGAGGAGTGGCCAATACCATTGCACTAAGGCTTTGAAGTGAATGGCTGTTATAGCAATAGTGCTCAGTAAAACTTGACGAATTGAAGTTCACAATCCTTCTACATCTGTCGTATTCACCTAGAACTGAAAAAGATCAGATGCCAAACACGTGAAGAGGCATTGGAGCTTGCAAAACGCTTTTTTAAGAATCTCGAAGAATGTCGATACATGCATGTGATTCTCATCCCTGAAACCCCATGACTTACCCTCTTTTGTCGAATTTGTCATGAGAAAAATGTTTAATGTCTTAATTTTTCAAAACAGTTTCCATTTCAATGAACCACACACCAAATCAAGTTCATCTTTCCACATGCCCAAGCAGTAAATGTAGTCCTGCACACATAGAAGGGTGATGGTGACTCCATGCACTTGCACTTCATAAAAATTTACTTTTTATCTTCTCTGGCAAAGTGGCAACAATACTTGTGGTCGGTCTCGCTGCTCACATTGGATAAAGTGCTTCCCGACACCGTATTAAATTGCAGCCAACTCTGGATCAACAGAATTTTCAATAAATGTTGGCATTTTTGAAAGACTGCCAAAAATGTCTTCTTTATCCGATGAACAGACATAAAGAGTACCACCTCCTCCAGATGGAATTGAAGCAGAACTCTCGCTTATGGCTTAAAAGTCATGCTTCGTAGCGGAGGTGGAATCGAATTACAGAAAATCTCTTTTACATTTGGGAAAGCCGCATTACGTATTCAGTTCAACGTCTAGTCATTTTGGCCAACAACTATCCGATGGCGCCTATTAAGCGAGAGCCACATTACCTTGGTCCATTTGTAAGCTTTTATGGTATACGCCCTACAAGTGCGCACCTCATACCACACTCGGGGAATTCTTAAAAGCAATGTGCCCGTAATATACTTCCATGGTACATTGATTTTATGTTCATAAATACCGAATGGGAATTGGTATTAAAAGGCTACATGGGCGAAGCTATAAAAATTCTGTAGTGGAATGCAAGGATTTCGATTGAACCCCAAGAAAGACGAGAGAAATGTCGCCCTTGTTTACAAGTCGTTCACAGTATCGATGCGAGCGATACGATGACGATGACTATAGTGATGGTGATGGTGATGGCGATGGGAGATGTCCTGAAAAAGTTGCTCTTGCGAGTCCATTATTATGCATACTTTAAGAACACCGAGTTGAATAGAATTTCTTTTGTGGAATTCCATTCAACTTCGCAAGTTCAATATTTCCGGTGTACACGTACATGAACATGAGTAAGAACAAGAAGGGGGCGGAGACGGCGGCGCCTCCCTCCTGCTGTTGCTGCTCCATCAATCCGCTACGCCCTTAATAGTCATGTGATGTGAATCACCATGGAACGTTTACGCTCCGACAGTTTTCACTATTTCACAACCAAGTCAGATACGGGGGAGCGGCTAGGACGTGACGGAAGAAGGAGAACCAAAACCCAGAGTCAGAGCCAACCAAACCAACCGTCATTGAACGTTCAATCGATCAAAATCCTGCTGCTGCACAAAATGAAGTACTTGTTCAAAGAGTAGCCATAGCACTAGCAGTCGTTGAGCGTTCCTTCAAGGAAATATTACGCTCCAAGATGATATCGTCACTCGACCATGAAGTAATCTAATATAACAATTTTCATTCCTTTACGTCCTTTTTGTATTTCGCAATGTTCTAAGGTTATTACATTTTGCTTCGATCCGCAAGGACATACATTCGTATAGTTTCAGAGTTGTGAGAGGACAGAAGAGATTCCTTTTGCTGCTGAAACTTTATTGTGTGCATTGACTTAAAATGTCCTTCACAGTCCTTGTGGGATGTCGATGCATTCTCATGTGGTGGGGCATTTTCCCATCCAAACTGACCAGGACGATCTATTGAAAGCATGTTTTGAACATGTATCTGCATTTTAAAAAATTCATGGAATTTCTCCCTTGCTTCTGGGATTGAATTTAATAAAGTTGTATACGAGTCCTCTTGTAAGGATATATTCTTGGGATAATTCATAGGAAATAATGAAAATCATTTGTGGCAAGGATTTCATTTAATATGAGTGTTCCCAATGGCGCCATAAAAAGAGAACTTAAAGCTAGTAGAAGGCAACAAGTTAGTTTGACAGCAAGTCCTCACGTTTCCAACTTGTGAGCCATAAGTAGTAGCCAAGACCTAGTATATAGTGTCTCCAATGCTAGAAGTTTGGAAGGACTGATTGCTTGAAACAATTTAGGTATGAGCTTGAGTTGATGGTACTGGATCTTGATTAAACTGCTTGGAATTTAACGTTCAAAATGGAGATAAGCAAGGCTTAGAACACCAGTGCTCTTCTTAGTGATTATCAGTGTGTGGTTGCCAAGGCAACCATTTAGTAATCTGCTAGCATCGCTAAACAAGTCGATCTCATAAAGGCCCTTGTGATGGACCGGAAACCGTACAAGAGGCGAAAGTTATCTCAAAACCATGCCTGCTGAGAAAACAAATTGACGGAATGTCAAACCTGTTTTGACGGTGGAACCACAGGGGATGAACAGGACAAATACATAGGTAGGTGTTTTTAAGCACGAAACCATATACTTTCGAAATCACGGAGCCGGGCATAGAGTACCCCTCCCTTCGCACCAATAAATAAGCAGAATGTAACCAAAGAAAAGTCGCATTTTAAACCGCATTTTCATCAATTCATCGCATCCAATTACAAGAATCCCCTGCAAGTACACATGTATCACAAAAGTAACAAGTTGGTCAACTCAAATACTCGTACACACAATCCATAATCCACCTGTGGTTCACAACAGATGTCCGCAATCCTACGTAATACCTGATTAATGAGCCCAGCGCTCAATTATGCAGCAGCAAATTCGGTACTTCCGCACCCGTATTGCCTCCGTCGTCGTCCACGTCGACCGACCCAAATCCAATGTTCAATGGATTTTTGTCTCAACTACCCCCAAAGGTGTTTTGCCACTGCACACAGAATCCTTGTTTCATGCTGCAGCATCCTTGGATCGTTGCCAAAGCAGTTTATCGTCGGGACAAAGGATTAAGGTATTCTGTTTCTGCTTTACTGCAACCGCGATACGAAATTTCGATTTTCCTTTCGTCTTACATTCATTTAACTTATTTTACGAATTCGGTTGCGAGTCAGTTTGGAACTATTCACCAAAGCGTGTTTCCGGCCATGCTTCTACATCGCTACCAACTTCACTTTTATGTCAGACTATGAACGGCCTCGGGACATGCTCATTACAACAAATTTGGCTTTGTACTCATTGATAAAAAAAAAAAAAATCCTTTGTCAATTTGGGGGTGTATCAACGTTTTTCTTTGAAGCCCCCCGCTCACAAAATTCCTTCGGGGGAGGCTGCCATTCAAATTAGAATACATTTTTCTTAAAGGCCGGGTTAACGAATGTGACTTGTAGGCGTTAGCGTTGCGAGGATGAAATGCCTTCAAGGCAAACGATGTGACCTTAAAAAAAAAAAAAAAACGAAAACAATGTCTTCGCTGCACAAGCACTTTTCCATTCTCCAACGAGAAGTGAATTTGTGTCAAGACGTCCGGGGACCGAAAATAAGACCTTTAACACAGATTGCTGCAAAATTCCTTGGCAACTTATTGGCCTTGTTAACGTAACCATCCAAATAAAGGTATAACTGCACAAGAGTGGTGCGGCAGTCGGTACACTTACCCACATGCATTCACTCTATGTGTACACAGATATGCCTAAAACTCCTGTGGGAAATTAGTGTGAGAAGTTGTCCTTGCTGCGGCAGATGCAGCAAGTGTTGCACTAAGTTTCTCGTGTAGTGAAAATTGCAAGGATAGTGAGAACTAACCTCCTGAGAGATCATGAGTCCTATGCTTGTTTGTCGTTGCACAGGACAAGAGAATCAAGTATGCATTAATAGTTAACAGTCTGGAGATAGATTTTTGGCAGGGTCAGGAATGAACGACAATGCCCCATTTAATCCATCATTCTTGTCAAAATATCCCCTATCCATAAAAAAAGAAAACTGTTCTCCACCCAAGAGTCGCAAATATAGACGATAATGGCTTAATAGATTCTCAAGTTAGCGCCACTCCCGCCCAAGCCATTCCAATGTCCAATAAAGTATTTACGATCTAAAAGATAGTTTTTATGAGCGCAAATGTTCAAAGTTTCTGATCTTTTAAGGCTCTGTCTGCCTCTGGTGGTGGTCGTCTGCGAATGAAGTTGTGGGTTAATAATTCCCATCCCACGCAAGTGGGTTGCCTGACTTATGCACGATACGATGTAACGTGTTTATGTCGACCTTATCATTTGCATCCACTCACTCTCTATACACAAACGATAGGTGTCAATTATTGCTGACTCCTTGGAGGCGGCGCGGCATGTGATTGACGTTAATTGGTGCTGCCCAACATTCCGTGTATGTTGTTAAGTGTTCATATTACCTGAAGAACGAACACGAAAAAGAAGCAACGCTCCTTGCATCTGGAAGACTTCAAACTTTTTAATGAGAATCACTGTTTTACCTCACCTCCATCATCATCTTTCGCTTTCTTAATGAATGTCTTCGAAAAGTCGCGCAAACTTTGAACAACAAAAAATGAAAAAAAAAAACGGAACTCCAACTATGTATAATTAATTTTAATTACAATTGTGCATTTCATGCTCGTCATCATCACAAAAGTTATTCATCGAGTTGGCAGCACTTTTTGTGCATTTGTCATGCGACTTTGGCATCCAAACTTAATCAACATTTAACTTTCGCAGCAAATTAACAGTTTTCAAAATGGAATGTGAACTTTTATTTACCGATAAAGGAGTTGGTTTGGTACAGGCTGGCATCCTATTTGGCTAGTGCACAAAATGAAAGTAATTTAATGGCTTACCAGCAGCCAACCGACAAGAAGCAGGCGAAGGCAGACAAAGTGTCCGACACCGGGTGGGGTATGTGATTTGCATTCAATAAGCAGTCAAGAACACGCGCGACCACCCTTAAACTCAATTAAAACTTTACCTAACCACAGGACCTTTTGCGTCCGGATATGGTGTAGAAGCGCACTCGAGCCCGGATATAACCAACTCGACTGGGCAACGCTTCAGTGGCTGTTAGTAACGCAACAAATCCCGGAATGGCTGAAACTTTAATTGAATTTAAATGACATTTCGATTGAAGATGCGGCAGACGGTTTTTTGTACGCCACTCTTCGGCGGGGGGGATGTGTATCTATTTTATAGGACGGATATGTGGTTTGTCCTATTTCGAGCGCGCGCCTTTGTCTGGGTTGAGGTCCGTGACGAACTGATTTCAGCAACTGAAGTGTGGATTCAATTTCACGCACTTAATTGCGACAAAGGGTGGAGAGATTGACGTCATTTGAGCTGGATAATTGACACTTTTTTTTTGTTATGCACTGCAAATGGATGTACAGTTTCCATGTACATGGTTCGGTGAATGAAAGTAATGTCATGCTGGGGAAGGGTGACTTTAAACTGTTGGAAAGGACACGTTTTAAATTGAAAAAAAAAGAAAGGGATGTAGCAAGTGGTAGGACCTTTGTCAAATCACGGAAGGCCTGATGTACAAATTGGTTACAGATTAAACTTCATGTGCGATCGACTATTTGTTCAAATGTTCGCAACAACGAATAACCAATAGAACCTTTCGAATAGCAATTGGCACCTTAAATGGTCATGCAGCTCAAATTTAAGTAAGTTTTTCACCTGGGGAGTCTTCGAATGTACCCCGGTGGGAAAGCGCGGGTGATGTAAACTGACCTCAAACAAATTGGATTGCGAAATTGGAGATAGTTAGCTGGAAACGCTTGTTGGTTAAGACCCAAGGCTACCCTATACTGCAATTGTCTCAGGGTCTCGTATCTTTCGTGAATTACAAACTTACAATCTAGAATTTTAGTTTGTGTTCTACTTTTCATTTTCATACATATGGCCAAAGGACCTCGAGATGATTTGTGCCTCAGGGCCTTGCGAAACGTTAATGGAGCTTGTTCCAAGAGACAGAAAAGTCGGTTTTTCTATTCATACCGACAGCCATAAGCCCTGCATCTTGTAAATTTTCCTCAGCCAGTTTTATACTAAGAAGCACTTGGCTGAGTTTTAGAAGGGTTTTTTTTTTTTATAATTCACTAGCGCTAAAGGGGTTATGAATACCCTTAAGATGCTATTCACACAGCGCTAGTGTTAGTGTAGTGATTTGGAAACTCAGGTAGTATTAGGTTTCAGTCGTTTTGCTCCGAGGGTGTCCAGAATGACTGGGGAGAATTATTGGTTCTGTTGCCATTGCTTATAATTCACAGTATTTCTTTCGAACATCCCGAGTTTCAGTGTTTTCTGTTTCCACTCTACGAACTCAGCAGAGAAGAAATGTGTGATGTTTTATTGGTCTGCCTTGAGGCATTCACTTACAGAGATTTAAGTCTAGCTCTTTGAGTGCTACCCGACTGTTTTAATGCTGGAAGTTCCAATGCAGGGATGGTCTCGTACCTAAAATGAAACGATCCTGATTTATTCATCCAGTTTCAACCAATAAGCCGCCTCTTAAAGTAGCCCCTTCACGTCTTCACCTCTGACATAACAGAAGCAATTTTTTTTTTTTTCATAAATTACTTTTAAAATTAACCCCCGAATGCATATTGACAGTACATACCTCGTTGGAAATTACTCAACCCAAAGCCACTATCACCATTTGGGGGTGTGGGATTATTTTCAATGCGGCAGGACCAAGAGCAAAAGTAATCAATTTCTTTTACTTTTTTTTGTCGAAAGCGTATATTTCCAGGCTATAAATTCACCTGACTGTTTGAAATATCCTCCGGTGAAATTGCTTTGTTCTTTTTTTTGGCTGTTGTTCCTGTTTGTTGCAAAAGGCGCGGGTATGGGCATGAGTATGGCCACTATTGCTGTGACTTTTCATACAAAATAAAATAAAATAACGCCTAGTATACCTATCCAAGTGGGATATAGTACGAAAAGCTTGATGTTGGGTAGGAAATACTTATCCATTTCGCTCGCAATCTCCAACATTTCCAATATCCTTTCTCTTAGACACACTTCCTCTTCCTGTTTGGTTATGTTGCTGTCGATACTACTATATTTGGTTGTACAACATGGCATACGCTCTCACTCACTGGTGGTGGCGGGGAGTGGAACGGATGGATGACTTTTATTGTGTCCTTTCTACGCCCGCCGCCGATAGTCACTAAGGGAGGAATACATCCGCAATAAAGATATTTTTATTTGAATATACGACATTGGCACACAGTGAACAACTTATTTAGCAAATACGTACTTCTGGGATGGGAGGTGGGAGAGGGAGAGAGAATAAACATTGAGAAAGAAATACTCCTATCATTTCGCCTTTTTTTGCCTTTTTCCTCGGTCTGTATATGTAGTCTCTTGTTCAGATTGGATTTTTTGAAGATGAAAGCTATCCGTTGGCGAGGAAGATCTTGAATACTTTCATCGGAAGGGTTACTCGAGATGTGCCACATAAAGACTATTTTCATTTACGAGAGATGAGAGCTTCGGCCTTTAAGTGTTGCCATAAATTCTGCTTTCGTTCAGTAGTGGTTATGATGAGCATCAGTTCTTCTTCGCATCACTGTTGCTGGAGCACATCATTTTATCTCTCGATTTGTAGGGGTGTCGGCGGAGGTATTGAGTTATTGAATAGCAGGCTTGGCGCCAAGAGCCATTTGAAAGGGGCGGCTAAATGTTTAAAAAAATTTTAAGAAAATGGGAGTGTTTCAAAATTCACAAGAAATAAAGATGTTGTTCTTTATTTGGAACCAATTGGGGGGAAGGTTATATAGAGATGATGAAGGTGGAGGATATTATGGTAGTCATTACTCAACGCGAAATCGGAAGGAAGGGAGAAGAGATATCAGCAAAAAGGAAGTATTCGTCTTTTTTGAGTGAATTTATTACTTTACAGTTGGCGATAACGCCTGAATTGCGATTTCAAGTTCACAGAGACAGGGCCAAATTTAGAATCAGTAGATCCCACTTTGAGATACCAAAGTATCTTTTCAGCTCTCTCATCCTCTCTAGACGAAACCAGAAGATGCATCAATTAACCCCTGACTTAGGTTTCAAGTCTTCGAGATAACAATGTTCTTTAAGCTGCTTTCTCTTTCCTGTGAAGGTTATGCGGTTTAAATGAGAAGTTTATTTCAAAGGTTACAGAAAGAGTACGTTTTGGGATGTGTTACTACTGGCTTTTCTGTCTTCAGAGTTAGGACAGGGTAGGACTAGTGATGACCCTTTACATTGAATGAATAGAGCCGACTATGAACCTTTATTTTTTGTTTGCCTTAAATCAAATCGTCAAGGTTGACCAAGTTCCCCCAGTGTGTAGGACTTTTACGGACTTAACCCTCTCCATATTTCAAGGTGTGCCACTTTTCCTAGCATCTATGACTGCTCAATCGTAGTCTCTCAACTGGTTCTTTGGAACTTTAAAGACATTTTTGATTTAACTTTGACTAATGGAACACCCGGTCATCCCTCCAATCCTTTTTTTACTTCGGATATTGAATTCGAAAAAATGTAATAACTCCTCAATGATTGCTTTACAAATATAAATCCGGTTCACCTATTAAACTTTGAAATGAACGTTTTCTCCTTATGGGTGCATGTGCATTCATTCAAATCGGAAAACAAATTGATTTCGCTGCCGGGAACTCACCCACAAAAGTGTACCCAAGTGCACTAAACTAAACCACAAAATAAAGAAAAATGATTTAATCACTTTGCAAAAATAGAAACTTAGCTCCTTTGACAGGACGAAAACAAACAACATCACTTCCTTAATGTCTACAGTCTGTTCTTAAATATTTCCATTTAATTAATTTCCCATTGAGTCCAAAATGCAAGCCCTACAAATCCTTTTTCCCAGAAACTCGATAAAACGAAAACAGACAAGCAGCACACCCAACTTTAAATAAGATTTACGAGGACAAACAGGATGAAAAAAGGAGAAAAAGGAGAAACTTGAAAGGCAAAACAACAACTAAAGTGTTTTAACAAAAAGAAAAGCATTAAGTAAAAATCAGCAGCTAAGAAAAACATCACTCCTGTCCAAAAAGGAATAAGGGGTGAATCGTGAACGAGGCCCACTGCCACTTTCCCTCCTCGTCCGACATAATTAACATAATCGCCTTAAATATCTTCGTTTTCGCGCTCGCTACGAATCCCCGCCGCCCCGATTGCAAGGATCAACTGTTCAATATAATGGAAAATGAATCGCTGTCCTGGCGACTAAACGGCCCTTCGCCATTACATAATGTCTATAGAAGCCAATATAAGTAGCTGTTGCTTACTTAACAAGTTTTCCAAGAAAATGGAAATTTTTCAATTAACGACACCCTACACCGGAAAAAAAATAAATAAAAAATAAAAACTTGAGGAAAATTACAAGACATTTGCATAGTGGAGCTGTTTCTATTCGTCGATTCCTGATTTGCATAATAGGATTCCGCAACCGCATTCAATAAGTCCCAGTTCCAGTAACAGCTTCCCATCTATACAACAACAGAAAGTAAACCGATTCAGAATAAGTCCTCGTGTGAACAAGGTCATTATGCTACGCAACTCCAGACCAAATAATAATAATTTGCGACCATCAAAAACGATTTAACGCTTCACAGATCCTTTGGCCCCAGAGAAATTCGTAATTCAAGAGTCTTTAAGAGCACGGGCGCACTCTCTCAATATAATCGTTACTCTCCCCATCATCCCATTGAATTTAAATTTCTTCTCGTTATTATCACAAGTATCACAGGCGCATCATCGTCAGGAGTCGTCAATGGAGGTACGATATACGGAACCAACCAACAACCTCACATATCCTTTAATTAACCATCGAATCCGAAGGACATGCATACAGAGGGTTTGAATAAATTTTCGACTTTCAAAATTGATGATGTTTACGTTGAAGATTATCCCTTGTCTCCGGGCGGCTCTTCATTCTCTGATGTTGGTTTGGTGCTGCCTCATTCTTTAATCTAAAACCAATTTCCAACACTTTGAAAAGTTTAAAGGATAACTAACTGGCTCATTCCGAGCGATGTGCTATGGGGGAAAACTTACCAAAATCATAGACACAGACAACACCGAACGAGTCAGTGGTGGTGGTGGGTGGGTTAACAAGAAGAGGCGAGTGGCCCTTAACTAATTATATCCTTGTGCCAGAATGAGAGGAGATTCAGCCCCTGGAGCTCGGCTGTCAACTGATGGGATGCGACTGTTGTACGAGGACAATGTCACTATCGGAAGGGGTAGAATATGAATTAGCAATTTGAGGTTGGATTTGCTTTTGCATTTGGCCCGGCGATGTTGCCATGAGGAATATTTTGTCATCATCATCATCATCGTGCTCGTCGTTGTCATCGTTGTCGCGTAGAAAGGACGACACACACAAAACTTCGCCACTAAAACTAACTTCAATTTGTAATTGTCGACTGGAAGAGGAGTGAAATTATAAATGGCCAAGGAGTAAAGTTCTTTATCTCCGAAGGAACATTGCGGTAAGTGCGATATGCTCTTACATACCAATTTGATAAATTATCATTCGTCCTTGCTGCTTCGGGATTTACCCAGTAACCAGTTCCTGATGCGATGCCTAATGTCAGTTGCTGAAGTGTTGAACACAAGTTGTGATTGCAAATTTTAATTAACCGGCTTAGTTGAGCGTGTATCCTTGAGAGTCGAGTCATCATGACTCCTCACATAAGGATTGATAGTGGTTGCATAATGATCCTGGAAGTTTAATTAAATTGATGGTACAACATATGTATGTATGTGTGTCAGTTTTTCTTCTTTCTTCAAAGGAAGTTGAAAAATAGCCTCCAGCACCAGCACCACCCAGTATGACAATCTTAGAATGATGGGTGTTTTGGCGCTCTCTCCATTGTTGTAACTCTAATTGTGCTTCCAGCCGCATATGGATGATGATGTGATGCTGCTTCTATCCTGTAAAAGGACAAATGAAAAATGAAATATAAATGAAAATGTGTCTGCTTGCAGGGACAAATCTGTCCAGTTACCGGACAGGGCCGCCATCAAAAAGTCATTTTTGTGCTCTCTATGTGCCGGAGTTGCGTTGCTCTTGTGTCGTGTCGTTTGCATGAATAAAAGAATGTGACTCTAACGCAAATTGGATTTTTGGTTTCTTCTGTGGGAGCGGCTTAAGTTACTTGTACACAGGGTAGCGCGAGGAGTTACAAATTACAGCAGCCTAGCAGATTTGTTGTGCAGAGAAATGCTAACGAAATGTCAATTAGAATGAAATATGAAAGGAACTTCCAGGAGGAGACACACTGACAGTGAAGTCCGGTTGCATGGTAATGTCAACGATGTGAAATTTTTGTAGTTTGAGTCATAGATGGGTTGGGATCGCGATTCCTGAGCTTAAGGAGGGGTTATCGAAATTTGAATAACAAAATGTTAAATCTGCAAAGTTCACAGGGAGTGACACAGGATAGTCATGGTCTCAAATATGACGCATATGATGTCGCAGGAATTCTAAGTAGTATTTGCCCGACTTTCTCAAGAGATACATTTCTTAATTGCATCTATGTCTTGACTCATGAGTTGTCTTCTAATTCGGCTAGGAAATTCTTAATAAAATAAGGAGACATGTGTTTCTGAAAGACGAGTGACTTTCCACTGCAAAAGCCGCAGCAGTTGCAAAGACAACACTTTCTAAGTCAAGACTTTCGGCGACTCTTCCGTCCATCAAATTTTGTTTAAATGCTTGAACGTTGAAGCATTTGATAGGCTGATGACTTTTTTCTTTGTCGTGTTCATCCTGAACTCTTTACTTTTGTTAACCCCTATACTTCGATCTGATCCTTTATCTAGACGGTAGATCTTCAGCGTTCCAGATTTGTTAACCACAATCACACAGACACTGTACTTGTATCCAGACCATAGTTCTATTCTATCTCAACTACTAAGGAGAGAGAAGGAATTTTGCAGCTTTCTTATCCAGTGCCTTGACATACATGTCGTTCCTTTTATCTGATCTAGTACTACGCGGTATGGCTTTCCTCTTTATAGGTGCTGCACTGTCTTCAATCCGCCTCTCTTATCAGGGGTTTACTAATCTACACTAGTGTCACGTTATATTACCAGTCAAAGAGTACGACTTATTCTTCTGGCATAATCCGCGTATTCAGCAGCCAATAGCTTCCCATCACATCCTCTTCACACGTCAACGAACCCGCGTCTCCATCTCCAACTGAATCTCTGTTCAGCTTTAAACAATTTAAATATTTTTTTAAAGGCAATCCCAAACATCTTCTGGAGTTAAACCTGCCTATACCCACAAAAGAAAAAAAAAATGCTCACAGTTGGAAGCCAATTTCGATATCATCCTCCCACCGGAAGCAACACACACACACACTCACGCTCAGAACAACAACAAAAAAATGCAAGAGAAAAGGAATCCCAGTGAACCAGTTGCCTCATTTATCACCGTGTGCCGCAGCATTTTCAATTGAAGCAAATTCGCCACGCTCTACTGCCACCAGAGACTAGTGATTCACAATGATTCTGTGTGAATCCATTGACTCATTGAATTGGTTTAGAAGTGCGATGCTGAGCTGATGAAAAAGTGTCTGCGTTGTGCCTGTCTTCTTCGACAGTGTTTAACCATTGAATGGGAATAGATCATCACGACCGCGTGCGGAGCAAGGAGAAGTGATAAAAATGACGAACAACAATTCGAAAGCAATGGCTTCACGGCATGGAGGTGGAAATCACGTTCAATTCAATTAAAACTGGAATGCCTGGCATTTAAGGACTTTTTTTTTTAGGGACTCATGACTCTGCATGACATGTTCACGATGACACTGCCTTCGAGCGGAGCTAACTGAAAATAGGTAATTCCAAAGAATTATCAATAAATGCAAATTAAATTGACAATGGCCCAACAGCCCTTCCGGTTTCAATTGCAATTACTATCGGAAGCTTTTCGCACTTAATTACGGCCGATAGCTGGACATTGGAAATGTAAATTTTGGAATTCCTCCTCTATCCATACTCACACTCGTACAGAGTGTGTCATTGGCAATAAAATAAGTTCCATAACAGAAAATCAATTATTTAATTAAGGTTCGTGCCCACTTTAGCGCAGTTGGCCCCTTTCGACTCCTGCAGCGAATAAGCAATAACTAAGCAATAAAGATGCCAATCCGAATGAATGTGATTATCACCGCTCGAATGAATTCCGAATATTGTCGTTCCGATGAGCACTTCCCAGCCAATGGGTGGTGTATAGAAGTTGAGGCAATCTTAATGAACCATCAAGCTAAATTAGCTGAAGACTCGTTTGCTAGGGCTTTTGTTGTTCGAAACTACAACGTGGAGTAGGTATGTACTCGTATATAAAAGTTGTATGCTCGGATCTTACCCTATCTTGAAAAGAGGACTGGAAGCACAAATTGTATCTATCTATCAATAATTTCTTCTGTTCGATGGGAAAAAAGGACATTTTATGGTAATGAGATTGTCCTAATGGTATTTCCATTTGGAAAATCTTTACTTAGGAATTTGGTTTTTCTTTTGGGACAAACTCCCCTTCTTTTGGTGTTCAATGTTGTTGTTTTTAGTGATTTTTTTTTTCGTTTTTATGGGATTAGGATGCGAGAAGTATCCACACAAAAACACACACACACACATACATGCATTTGAAGATTCCTTTTGTCGGATTTGTGGTATTTGTCGAATCAGGAAGTTGTTCTCTTAATGAATTGCTTAATCGTCCATTGAAGTATATAAGTATAGTGATCCCTTCTTTTCTTTTTTTTAAGTAAGACAAAGTGAAAATACACACACGTGGCTTGAGAGGATGCTGATTCAAGTTCGAGTCAGAAAAAATAAAACTATCCAGATGTCCTTCTTCATGGCATCATCTCTCGACAAAAGACAAAAAACGAAGTACATTGGATATACCGTGGAGTATATCCTTGCTTGATCGCCGGTGGTTAAGTTGTAAGTGCGTGGACTGCTAAGCGCACAGATACAGGTTCGAGGTATCACTTCTTGATAGGCACTTCTCATGGAGGTTTGTCATGAAAAAGCTTCTCAATCTCCCGGTAGGTCTCTTCTATTCGTGCGAAAAATATAATCAACACAACATGAAGGGTTGCCATGGCCGTCTACCAGCTTTTGCGCCAAAAATATTTGTATATCCCTACTTGACAAAGATGACATGTACGGGTTAGAATTTCGTTGCAAAAGTCGCAAGGTTTCATAGTACAACATCTCAACTGGCGATAGACCAATGACTTCCTTCACCGTAGCACGAAACATGTTAACCCAGTTACTGTTGACCTGACGTAGTAATAGCTTGATGTTGGTAGATAGGGAAACACCTCCACCCATCTGGCCTACACAAGGGAACATATGAGAATGCTCTTGCAGCGGCACGACTATGTCGCCTATAATATGAGCAAATTTTCGATTCGGTACAGTGAAAGTGGGCATTTAGTATTGAGTGATCAATCAATGACAGGTCCTGTTCTGAACCCCGCCTAGCTAACTCATCCGCCATTTCGTGTCCGTGAATATCATCGTGTCCCGGGACCCAACAAACTGTTGTTATGTTGGGGTTTGCGATAGATAACTTGCACTTCGGACCCTGTGCCGAAGTTACTTGGCTATAAGTCGAAAACTTCGTTTAAGGCCCTATAAGACATCGTGAACAACACTGTTTTGACAGTTTCGACTTGCATCTCCTCTCAAGAATCCTTAAAGACCCTTCAACGGCTCGTTATCAATATTCATATCCTGTTCACGTTGACATTTTTTTTTTTGTCGTCCTTTTTAATTTAAAGTCACTTAAAGTATCAACAAAAATAATTTTCGCCTTTTTTATGTACGATTTTGGGTAATAAAAACAAAAAAAAAAGAAAAGAAAAATAAAGATAAAAACCAACAATGACAGATAGAACAAAGCGAAGCAATTCTATCGGAAGTGATATATAAGCCCGGATGCCGAATATGAAGAGAGCGGAACAATCAATAGGTTGCCTTTGGTTCACCCACTACCATATCCTTTTGTTTGCTGAGGGGCCTCTGGCATCAGTTAATTTATGATGTGAATCATAAAAAAGTTATTTTGCTTATTTGTTTTATTTTTAATTTTTATTTATGTGTTGTAAATGGGAAACCAGAACACTTTATATTCCGCAAGTCAAATGCAGGGTTGTTTTTTATGTTTATTTATTTTTTTTCGTTAAATTTATCTACGCGAATGAGGAAGGAGATACATACATATATACGAGTAGTTAAAGTCAGTCTTTTTGGACTTTTGTTAAATTCAATTCAATATGTTTAAAGAGCTCCTAGCCTGTGAAGAGTCTTTGTCTAAGATACCACCGACAATACTGTGTAAGGTCTTTGCCTGAGACACTGCAGCCTTCTATTCTCTTCGATCCAGACCAAGTGCTCTGTCATGCACAATAGCTTGGTGCTTAAATCGGAGGTGCGGTCTTCCCTTGGGGCTGTGATTTGAAGATATTATTGACTGGAGCATTATTGTCCTTTCGCAAGAAGTGGCCGAACCAGTTTAGTTTTGGCTTTGACTACTACTTCCGCAACTTGGTAGTGATACAGCTCATAGAAATCGCGGTTGTATATTCTCGTTGATTCGGCCTCCTCGCGTATTATCCAGTACTCGGCTCAATTTTTAGCAAAACTGGAAGCTTCTGTGTTTTGTAGAGCATTCATTTCGTTTTGAATCGAACGATGTAGGAGCTATTTCTTAGGGTAAGTCTTCGTCGAATCTCTACTAGGATTTCATTCGTGGAGTTGCTGTCAACTCCGAGGTAGATTAACTCCTTAACTACTTCAAAGTTAGTGTTGTCAACAGTGACGTTTTGTCCTAGGCAGACTTCAGCATCATGTTTCGCCTATGTGCAAGTTGCATCGTGCGGAAGGGAGCAGGGCTACATTTCGAGTATCGGGCGGCACACGGAACTGTCTACAGTGTACGTCGGTCGGGCGGCATGCGTACATATGTCGAAGGAAAGGTGGTGAATTTCGATTTGAAATTCACTAGTATTTTCCAAGATTTGCTCGAGTGTGAAGACTCTGTCTATCGTCGATCTGCAGGGCCGGAAGCCACACTGGTACTTACCGATTGGTAGTATGTGGAAAAAAGGCTTGAAGTGTATATCTATATGGTTTTTATTGTTTTTGCAAGACACGCAGGATTGCATTTTTTTAAGATGACACAGCGCCTGATAATCGACTCTACGAAAACATTCAAAAATGTTCCTAGCATATTTTCAGGCATATAATATTATCAGCAAGTACAACAACCCGCGATTGAATTATTCGTGTGTCGAGGATATATAAGCTGTGACAACAAATTCATGTCCGAACTAAATTCATGAATTTTGTGAAAATATGATACATGCGTAGATTCGTTGTGTTGTGTGTCCAGGAACTTCAGTCGGGAGAACGAACAAACACGCGTCCAAACAAAATTGCGAATTTCAAAATTAAAATCAGTGCAAGAGGATAAAGTGTGTGTGATTTTTAAGAGCAATGTTTTTCTTTTATTCAATCTCATTGTTGAAGGCTGAGGATTAGTAAACAATAAATTGTATGCAGCCGCGTACTTTTAAAAGTTGTTCTATAAAGTGGCGTCTTCAAAAAAGTGCCGTTAAAAATGAAATGAAACGTCAAATTAAGTGCATTAATTCTGTGTCAAGTTTGTTTAATCTATCATAGTTCGTGAACGTTATAAGTTGTCAGTGGTTTGGTAATTTGAACACGGTATTTTGTCTCCATGATGTGGACTGCACATCTCTTTTGCTTGCAGTTCTCGAGAAATAGTTACATCTATCTCAGGTAAGAGTTCTTAATTTAATTTTCATGACACTACAGTCCGGTGTTAACATTTTACATTCCGCAGAAGTAATTTTACCAAACACTCAGCATCGACTGAGCACCTCTCTATCTTATTGCATGCTTTCTGTTTGTGTTTGTTAAAATTTCGAACATCATTCCTCCGGCACGTCTCGCACTTACTTTTTCTTTCTAAAATGTTTGTGTTTTCCCTTCTCTATTCGTAAAGCCCAGCACATTAGTAAGTCAGAGAGTTCATCCTAGCGATATCTATTTATAGTCGTAGCAGGAGTTTCCTCTGCATTTTATTTCTCAAAAACGATAAACGAATCATTAACTTTTTTCAAGAATCATTTATTTGTATATTATTTACTTTTAAATCCAATCTTTTTAAATACTTTTTTCTAAACATAAATTTATGTATATTTTCGCGGAGGCGTCCAAAATTCAATAGGTATATATATATTTTTTTTGAATAACAAATTCTTTATTAACTTATATAAAGAAACAAATAACGATTTGAATAAAACAAATGCTTCGAATTTAAATTGCACAAGTGCAATTCCTCCGAGATGTTCTCGTTGGCATCCAAGCGAAATTTCAAAACAAAAAACCATTAAAAAACAATCAACAGTCCAACATCTCTGACTAAAGGAGGAATAACACTTGTTCTTGGTGTTTCAATATCTAACAGAGCAGTAAGCAGGAACTAATTAATAAAGTAAATACAAATATAGATATAATAACTTGTTTCTATCTAAAATAATCGATTATTGCTACAGAATAGAGCACCAAGAAAAAAAAAGAGCAAAACAAAGAAATCTCATTATTCTTTAATGCCGCCTGCATTGAGATCTTTAACGCGATGGCTTATAACTTAAGTAGGAAAATTAGAAAAATTTAGGGGGACATTCAACCAGTCTACAAAGTCTCTTCAATATGTCATTCAGGGGGAAATTCTTGCGTCTTAATACAAATAGATGAATAACGCTCGTCTATTTTTTTTTTATTCGCTTTCTGTGCGCTGAGACTGCCGTTAAATAGGCATTCTATTTTTCTGATTTTGACAAACGTGATTTCACGGCTTTCTCTGACTTTTTGCTTCGAGGTAGAGTTGTGCAACTGGCTGACATGGATTTTTCCTGAAAAGAAATAAATATGAATATTAATTTTCCAATTAGCAATTCCAAAGCCAAGGTAGATAGAAAAAAAAAACAAAAACACCACTTTGGCCGCATGAAAACCATGCACAATTCAAAACCGGGAATTTTGTATAGTCCTTAGTTATAAAAGCAAGACGCAATACGAATCACAACACATGTTTTGTTAGTAGGACAGAAGTATTGTGATCAAAATTTCGCCAAGCTGGAGGAAAAGACATGTAACCAAATTTCAAGTGCTTGATATTGTGGAGTTTAAAAGCGCTTCACCTTGGAGATTTTCAAGCCGAATTGTATCTCCAACGATTGGTCAGAAATCAATAGCCAACGCGACAAAGAAGGTGATAATTAATCGAACACAGTCGTAGAGAAAGCCAGCGGTGTATTGGTAAGCAAAAGTGGTCGGCCCTTTAAGACCCACGACAGGTAAAGGGCACTAACAACTTTGCTAACAAAAAGCAAACGCTTGTTTCACAGCTTTCCCCTTGCGACTGAGCGATGCATTGGGTAAACATACAGGCTGTCACCTCATCACACACAGGCTATATTCAACAAAATAGGTTTCAAAAACTTTCAAGAAACATAAACGTCATTGATGTTCAAATGGATCGCAGAAAGAGGAGGATGGTACAAGTGTGTTAAAAATGATTGCTATGACATTATATACAAATTTCGTACGAAGCGGGCAGTATGTACAGAGCATGATAAACAATCGAGTAAAGACCAGACAATCCAAGGCTTGCGAAACAAATATCTTCTTACTGATTCTTGATGTGGAGCTGGTTTTATATTTGAGTTTCACGATGATAATCATCGGAAATGTTTGACGGCAATTCAGGCGTTTGATTTGTAGCACTCATTTTTTCTTTGGGTTCAGAACGAAATATAGATGGTAGGTAGGTCTTAAGGAGGCCGCTCTTTTTTATGGACTTTTCTGGCATCGGAGAGGTACTTCGTGAATTTGACGCAGTGGAAGATGTTGTCTGCAGTATCGGAGGTGGTGCAGGCGCTTTGCCCTTACTGTGACTTAGGGATTTTCGAACAAGAGATTCAGTTGCCTGTTGATTGGCAAAACTTTCCAAATTATACGACGGTTCTGCAATTTTTAGTGGTGTTTCAATAGCAGAACGAAAGCTATTTTGAATTTCCTCTAAGGACTCCTTAAGACCCTTTGGTCTCGATGTCACCTTTGGAGTTTCAACTTTCTTTTCAACGGATTCCTCATATTTCTCATTCGATTCGCTCTCTTCAAAAGTTGCATTCATTTTATTCTGTTTTTTGATATCACTTATTACTTCGTTCTCTTCATGGTGCAAGGGCAAAGTGTCTTGAAATTCATCTTCATCATCGTCCGACGCCGTCGTCTCAATATTTTCAACATTCTCTAGAGACTGCACGTTTTTCGAATCCTCAAGCCACTTTGTGAATAATTCATATTTCAACTTTAACTCTTCAGAGTCCAGAACAGTTGGTAGATCCGTAGGCTCGTCTTTATAGGTACTAGTTGTAGAGCTAGTATCTTTTTCACTAGCTCTTGTACTCTGTAATTGATTTTGAAAGTATTGCTGATTATCAAAGTATACTTGATCTTTCAAATCGTTGTTCATCTCATGAAAGTATACTCCGCGATTTGGTGCTTCATAGAAACGGTAAACCTGGTCATTTTGTGGAACTCCATGAGCAACATGTATTCCTTCTTCCTTTTTCATTCAAATTCATGAGAAATAAATTAAAAGGACACCTAGGACAGACTACTTGTTATACTTACTTCAGCCTTTTTTGCCTTAAGCCTGGCTCTGTTCGCATTTGTCATTGATGATGTACGACTAAGTCCACCAGACACCGGTTCAGCGCTAGAATATCCTGAACTAATGTCTTCTGATGAGCGAATATTGTAACTGAAAAAGAGAAAAAAGAAAATTTATTATTAAGTGCGTTTCTACTAAGACAAACTTCTAAACAGCAGCGTAGGAACTCTTTAGGTAGATGGATGGATGAACCTAACTGTCCCAATTCGGCTCTATAGTAGTAATTTTATGAAAAGCGGATATAAACACTCGATTTTGCTTGATTCGTACAATCATGCGCAATGTACCTCGTAAAATCTGATGGATTCTTAGCAGCGACATCGACCTCCGAAAAATACATGCCGGTCGAATGTCTGGTTCCTGAGGAAGAACGAGCTACCGGATTCCTAGGTCGTAGCACTCTCTGTTGTGGCCTTGTAATTTCGTCGATCTACAAAGATTAATACGAACATCATAACACTCCAGAAACTCTACTTTCATTTAAACTTACTTCATCTTGAGTACGATGAACATCGGGTTCTGACAAGTCACTCAAACTATAGCTGCGACGAATTGTTTGTACCAAATTACCTCCACCCTATAAAAATTGATTCCGAATTTAATTCAAAATATCACACATTACCACTCCAAGTTAATTAGTTTGTTTTAGTCAGCAGCGTCATACCATTTGTTAGCTTTTATAACCAAAGGAAATAATTAAATTGCTTGTGGGCATGCTATTGTTTTCGGTGCAACTAAAAAATCAAAATTAACGCAATAAAAAACGTAAACAAAATAAAAAGACTTGAGTATTTACATTTTGAGCATTTATTGAGTAAAAAATAATAAAAAAAAATACAGATCGACTAATAACACGCACTCATACATTCGCGAGAAGTTCAAACAAAGTGAAATCTTAGCTTATGCTGCTGCTTATGTTTCTTAATCCAATCACTAACATACGTTCCTAATGAAAAGGTGTATAATACCACTACAACTATTGTATATTGACTGTATTCAATGTATGGACTCATTGAGAACAAACATGACACAGTAGGCAGGCCCGAGTTTACAGTTTACCACCACCGTATGGACACAACGTGGACATCGAAGTAAAAGTCACTGAATTCGGGTGTCGGGACCCGCTAAAAAAAATAAAATAACCAAAGCACTTCGAATCTGATGTGATGTGTAGGGAGTAATAAAATGTTCGTCACAAAAGTTTGCCAAGAATAGTAAAAATGATATTTCTCTTTATTTGAACTTAGTGACTGTGCTTTGGACACTGATGGCGTATGTTTCAATTTCATGGAGATCATTTGAGACTGTTTCGCACTTCCTGGCTATTCGATATCGACATCGACATCAGGAGTGCATTCACGCAACTTGCGACGACCACGTACTGTAGGCTTTATTCCTGTAGCTTGATTCTGTTTGGATTTCTTCTCTTGCAATTTAGAACGGACAAGTTTTGTTTTTCGCATTGGAGGCTCTCGGCATCTAACCGCACCTTCATCCTGACAGCTAATCATATAGACATCATCAACATTTTCTTCATTAATTATGAATTGATCCTCCTCCTCGGAGAATTCCTCATTGTAATGAACTGCATCCATCGAGCGTGATCTTATTACAACATCTGGAGGGACATGGATACCGTCGCCATCAACTGAATCGCTACTAGTTCTTACTGAAATTGAATTCTCCGATTGACTGGATACAAGCATTCTTGGATTGTCGCCGATAAAATTAACGCTGCCATATTGAAATGTCTTGTGAAAGTGTTGGTCCAATGTGTATGTTTAGCAAGTTGATGATGATTTTTTGCAAAAATCAAACCAAAATAACATAAAAAAGAAAAGAAAGAACAAAAATAGAAAACATTCTGGTGAATGTGTATGTATATGATGAGTTTAGGTGGAAGAGCATGTAACATGCAATGGAATACTAGAATCATCGAATATTCTGCTAACATCCATGGGTCAAGGTATTCGATGATAAAACTCTGAAACAACGCACGACCTAAAGTGAATAAAGTCATATGGCTTTACGGCGGACACAAGACTTCAAAGAGAAAAGGCAATTTGCACCGAGTAATAAATTCAACATAGTTCTTCCATCTTTCACAAAGAAATACACTTAAACTACAAGTCAAATTCGGGAACACTGTTTCCCAATGAAACGCGTCCACAGTTGAATAGTTGGTGTTAGTTAAAACATATAACAAATTATGTGTTAGCATGTTGGAATTATTATGAATTAAGATTGTTAAAACAGTGAACATTGAGTGCCGAAGCAAAAGCAATTTTGTTCCATTTTAATACTCACTAACCTACTAGATCTCAGTAATCAACATCCGGTTCGCGATTAGAGAAAGTCAGAAACTACGAGGTGCAGGATATTGCGAAAAATATAAATGTAAGAACAGAGAGGATCCGTCTGCTAGATTGAAATATGGTACAAAGTAGTTTTTGTCAAATCTGTGAACGATTTTCTAGCTGGAGCCTTGATCAATATCACACACTCAAAAGACAAACCAAAGCAAACTCTTGAGGTAATCAATTACAGAATTTTCTTCACATGATAGATTTAAGATAAACAACGGCGTATTCAAATACATTCTTCTAAACCAAACGGACACGGTATGTGGTCACAAACTGGCGCAATACAATAAATAAATAATTTCATAACTACGTAACACCCTGTCATTAGAGTAGAGCAGGACACCAAAGAGATCCCTAATAACCAGATCCATCTCCATCTAAACTAATTGAGCAAGTGACAACAGATGCCCGTGAAGCCCGGAACAAACGAAGTTTGAACGTTACTCTAAAGAGCTTAAGCTACTTGGCAGTATTTTGGATATACCTAAAAACAAGAAGGCCGATGAACTGACACCAATTCAAATTTCGCCATCCAAACAACCAATTATGAAGAAAAACGAAAATACACCAGTCGTGTTAAAATAAAGTACGCAGCGAACTCCTATACAGACTGTAGGATACACTAAGAGTCACGATAACTACTTGATATAATCTAGCAAAAAATCGCTACAAATTTTAATGAATAGAGATTACCTACTTGAAGGCCGGAGTAGTCATATACAGACGACGTAGTAATCTTCGTAAATGGAAAACATTTGTAGAGATCTCTGCTTAGGCAAAACTAAATAAACTTAAAGTTCACCCAGATAAGAGAAGGAAAATTAAAAATGTTAAACCGAAGATTAATTTGGAAGCGTTATCCAAAAGAAAGAATAAATTTCTTACGTCGTTAAACGCTGGAGAATATGACCGTTAGTCACCCACTGAATGTACACAAGTAAATGAGTTACAAACATTTAGAAGAGATAGATAAATTAAACACTTGCTTTGTGTCTGCCTTAACTTTAAATCCTTCACATAAAAACTAGCAATTAAGGCAACCAGGTGAGCTTGTAAAAATCCTGCACAGGATGCATCAGATTTTTAAAGTGGAACCAGCCGACTAGATATAACTTTAGATATGGTGTCGCAAATAAACGGGAAATTACTATGGACCAATCATTAACATAAGTTTTATGTGCGGAAACCTAATGTGAATTTGTCCCGCAACACACAAAACGCTCGCGGCTTTATAATCGAATCGATCATTTCTTTTCCGTGTTCTCTTCACGCCCTGACCGAACTGCACGATATAATAAACTGTTTTTTGAGCATTAATGACGCAAAAAATATTAAAAAAAAAACCTCAAAACATGTGACTATTAATAAAAGTGATGTATTTCTGTGTTATTCTATCCATTTCCTCTCAAAAGAAACAAAGAAAACAGATATTTTCTTTTTTTAGTAATTCTAATTTCCCAACAGATTCATGTCACTGCCACAGTTAATCGGTAAATATTCCGTCATTGGATAATTATTTAAGCGATCAAGGCTCGACAGAGAATATCAAAATTCTTCGCATTCACTCCAGTGAACAACAGAGCTAGAGGAAACATTGGTCATTCAAATAATTGCCTTCTACAACGAAAATCTCTCAACTGTGTCGAACCAAAAACATAAAAACTACAAAAAATATCTCCATCATTAAGCGAAAATTACAAAATTGTCTTGCGTTAAGTATGCAACAGCGCAATAGAGCCTTGTGAATGTTAGCAGAGTGTTCGGATGGATGTTTAATATATATTCCAAAACAATAAGCGCAAATAATAGTAAATAAAATAATAAAAGGTTAAGAGATGATTACAATTTATTAAAATAAGTTCTAAAAATACATGAAAGAGAGACTAGATGTGAAATGAAGAGAGACGCGATGATTTAAGGTGTGCAAATAAGAAAATTAAGTCTTAAATGTGCCTTAACCAACTGGCTTCGACTCATGGCCACGGTTAGCCTTGGCATAAAACAAGTGAAAGCACATTAAGAGCATTTATTTAGACGAATTAACCAAATCTATACCTTGAGTGCTGTCTGCATGATGACATTGGTGGCGTAGTTAACTCCTTTCGAACCCAATTGTAGGACTGCCGAATAGCCACGCTCCTTTGCTTGATTTAGATACTCATCGATTTCCTGCAAACATAAAATATGCATGTGTAGATAAGAAAAGTGTGTTTATATTTCTGCTTACCTGCTCCCTTCGAGTTAGCATTGGATGTACAAATTTTCGGTATAACGTTGAACTGCCTTTGGTGGCTGGAGAGAGAAGCCACAGTACGATGATTACTTTAACCTCATAGTAGAACGGGAACCACGAAAGGAAAATGTCAGTGAAGGTCTCCGTACAGTTGAAAAAGGCATACACGATCCAGTACATCATCCATTTTACCTAAACGAGAGAATGTTTAGTTGCGCACAAGTGCTCATCACAACACATTGTGCAATTGATTTCAATTGCTTCCAATTGAGTTTTTTTTTTTTTTTTTTTTTATTCAACTTACATATTCCTTTACATTTTTGGTTCGAACTGCTTTGTAGGACGCATAGGCTGGATATAGAGTGCCAAAGGTCAATCTGAAAGCAGGAAATATAACGCTTTGAGTGCAGGGTCTTGGTGAGATGAAAATAGCTATAAGAAAGCATATTCCCGTCGCTGTAAGGGACATTCGTGGTAATGGCAGCCGCTGTAGCATCTCAAGAAAGCGCCCAACCATTGAAAGATTATAGATGACTTTCTCTTCGGCGACACTTGGTTGGCCAGCTGGGGCAAACATTCTCGCTTGAGTTATTTGGGGTACATCGCTGTCACTGCAGAATTCCGAATCAGTCAGTGAACTCAGCGATTCTGTCCCGGGATAATTGGTTGACCAAGGGCGATTTAAATAGACTTCCATTCCTCGAGCCGATAGTTGCGCTGGTGTTGGATACCGCGGGGTGTTCTCATATTGATAAATCAATTCATCAATATTTCGAACTCGTTTAATCGACGGAGGATACGGCCCCCCACCTAAGGCAGTCCTACGCATTGCCTTATAACTCAAATGCACGTCGTCATTGAGTGAAAAATAATTTCGAAATCCCGCCTCCTTCGACAAACAACTGATGATACTTTATCTTTTTGAATTAAGAAGACTATGGCTTCGCCACATCCAAAAGTATACTGAAAACTGAAAATTTCTAAACTGAACACGACTGAATGAGAGCGCTGGCACGCGTCCGAATCCTAAAAATAGTCCACCATTCAACATGGCGAATTCAATAGTAGTTTTTGGTAACTCCGAAGAATTATGAACGGACGGAGAGCACTTCTGTAGGGCCAACGTGTACAGGAAGGAGTTCTTTGCCAGGAATGCAAAAAAAAGAAAAAGAAAGCAGAGCATGAGCATTAATTTTAGAACATTAAGCGACAGTGTTGACACCGATTCCGGAATTCTCAACTGAAAGTGCATTTATGATCAACACGGCATGTGTTTAGTCTGGACATTGCCATACGTTTACATAAATCCACCACAATCTTGCGTAACACAAAAGAAATCGAATTTGCACAAAAAAAAAAAACTTGTTTCTGTGTTTTGATCGCGCTGGCAGATCCCTCTTCGAATCGAGTGATGAGCAGCAATTCAATCGTGCGCGCGACACACACGGCGACAACAATCATCGCCGACGACAACCAATCGGACTCGGGCCACATGAGATGGATTTTATTAAATCTTTTTTTATTTGTATCGCGGCATTTGCGTCAAATGACAAAAGATTTTCGCTTTCAGTGAGTTGCAGATAAAATCATAGTGTGCCGACTCGAATAGAATTCAATCAATTGAGAGGGGCCAGGGGCACCACATGGGAAAATGACGAGAATTGATCGCTACATGCTTCGCAATTGTAGAGGCGCTTTATATAGCATACAGAACTGTTGGATTAAGTAAACTTAAAGGGATGTTTACACAAACGATGTTTTTTTTTTTAATGAATTCACCTCACTGTTGGTCTTTGTTTATAAAATTTAATGTTAGTTTTGTAAAATTATTCTATACACGAACAAGGGAAGATATTCAAACGGGCATATGTATGTGTGTGTTTATTTGAGCATAGGCTAGGTGCGAACATAAGTTTTTCATGTTTTTATGTTAAGCAATACAGTAGCGTTGGCTGGAGATGGAACTGGTAATGGTGTATATGGTGTGCTCTTGAATTTAGTTTGTCGATTGAAATTGCTATGAGAACAACATTCCGTTGAAGGCAATTAGGAAATCAAACATGGAATTGTGCAATCAAATAAAGGGGTAATTTACTACTAAGTTTTATGCAAAGTCCTCTGTACGTGTTAACGCTCTTATTGAAAGCCAACATAAAACAAACTCAATCAAATCAAATGTGTCTTCACCTTAACCCTAGGTGATAAGCATGATTTCCATTTATATCTTAAATAGCGCGATTGTGCCATATAAGTAAGAACCGTTCATTGCACCCGATTCAATCACGGAAGTACGTTTTTTTTTTACTCATACAAACCCACGTTAATGTCTATAGTCGTACGCCCATACTCTTGCGCTTACTTGAAGACTCTTTTTTGCATATTTTTCGAAAGACAAGAGTATCAGATAACTACTACACTGTGATTCACGGTCAATATCTCATGCAATGTATCGTCACACAGTCGAAATCTTTAAATAAATTTTGCCAGGCGGTTCGCCGTCAACATTCCAAATAAGGAATTGCGAGAGGCAACCAACAACTAGTTACATCGGGTGCCTAGACAACAGCTATACACGTTAAATAACGTAAATGACCCACAAGTGCTGGTGGTAGCAAATGCACACAAAAACAAGATAGTACCGTAATTGTCACGCAATTAATTTTAAATCCAATTCCAGTGTAGAACTAATGAAACAAAGAATTTGTTTAAAGTTCGCTTCTTTACTTGCTTTTGTTCATGTGCTGTTGTCATTGGCATATTTGCTTTGTGGGGGGTATTATTCAGATCTAGAGCTAGAGCTGACAGGTTTCTTAAATCCGCAGAAGAGTTATGTACCGCCTCGGACCGCTACACAATGTCAAATTAATTAGGCGCAGAGAATTTTTGTTATGAAGCTGAGAACTGAAACGTCTAATGAATTTACAACGAAGGCAAGAATGCAGAAGAAAAAAAAAAAAAACATTTTTAAAATCGATATTTTCCCAAGGAGAAATCATACGGATGATTAGTCCTGTAGTTTGAAAACGAAAATATTTTCAATACTTACATGATCAATCGGGAAATCAGTGCGCTAATCATTGCGTTCTGTTCAACAAGTTTCCATTAAAATGTAATTTTTTATTTGAAAAGCAACGAAGACTTCGTTATTTTTCTTTCTTTGCTATCTCCTACCTCGAAAGGATGAAGGAGAGCAGCGCAGTGGAACAAAGAAAATGGTGTGCCAATAGTACACTTGAAATTCAGACTTCCGTTTACTTCGTTGTTCGATTTAAATGAATTAAATTTCTATGAGCTGGCGAATATTCAATTATACATTTCAGTGATTTTTCTTTTAAATTTGATTCGCAATGGAAAAAATAAAAATTGTTCTCACAACATTCACAACACGAAAAAATAATAGCAATGTACAATTGCTCAGCGCACAACTGACAAATTGACAGCCACAAAACGCACAAAACAAAACGAATTTGCTCTGACAGCTGTCTGAAAAAATTCTGTACTGGGTGTTTGGGTTGGGTTTGGGTATGGATACTTATCGATCGTGGCGGAACCTGTGTGGTGAATGGTAAACTATATATTTGTACAGTACGAAGCAATGCAATGATACTCAAAGTATCGCATTTAATTTAACTCTGACTTAAACATATCGAAGATTAATGTTTCTTTCTTTTTATTCTTTTTTTCAGCCGCTCTACAAAGTTGGTCAGATTTTTCAGAAGCTTCAGAAATGAAAAACATTATTGGTAAGTCCTACAAAAAAATGTACTTTGACCAGCTTTAGGTAGTTATAATGCTGAACCTTGGAGCAAACAGCGAAAACAAAGAAATCTGTCCTCGAATAGGAAAACATATTTTCGCAGCTTTGCACAGCCCCAACCCTAACTCACTGTGTTCAGCCTAAGGTCTAATTTTATTCAAAGACAGCGTTGCTATTTTTTCGACGACCAAGTTCGCTGTGACAAGTTATTGGAAGATTCAAGATTTTTAATGATAGTCAGTCTTTCTTTATTGTTATTATTGTGAACTCGTAGTTCGTAACGCGTCCAACTTTCTTCTTAACAATGAATGATTAAGCCTGTGTTTACACAGATATTGTCCATTTAAGAAGACAACCGGGATATCATACCGGTAGAGTCGCAAATAACGAAGATTATTCTTATCAGTTATGTATACCTTCTCTAATTCATATTCCTTATTGAAATTGGCTTCCAATTCATACACTAACTCATCACACAAGGGACATGGATCCTTCGTGTAAAGTGTTAACACTGGTAGTTGTTTTCCTTCGGGTATATCGTTCGATCTGAAAAGCACACATTTGAGCTGTAGACGTGTACAAATTTGTTTTTAAACAAAATACATATATGCTTTTATTATTTATAGAATATACAACTTTTTTGAACTTAAACCGATTTGTAAAAACGTGTTAATATAGGATATACAACTTTTTTAAACTTAAACCGATTGGTAAAAACGTGTAAATAATGTATGTATATAATATGTAAATGCAATCTGGCTAAGGCACAAGTTTTCAGTTAACAATAAAATGTCTTACAATTTCTGGATGAGAATCGATGATGCACCACCACCTCCATTACAGATAGAAGCACATCCGTACTCTCCAGGTTTGAGCGAATGCGACAAATGAGTGACCAATCTAGCGCCAGACATGCCGATCGGATGACCCATAGAAACGGCTCCTCCATGAACATTCACTTTTTCCGGATCAATATCTAACTTTTGAATATTTGCTACGACTACGACCGAGAATGCTTCGTTGATTTCCCACATGGAAATTTCGTCCTTGCGAATGCCAGTTTTCTCCAAAAGTTTGGGAATGGCAAGCGCCGGAGCAATGGGAAAATCAATAGGATCAGTTTCAGCATCCTGGAAGCCGACAATGCGAGCAATCGGTTTAAGATTAAAACTTTCTGCTGCTGCGGCAGTCATCAGGACAAGAGCAGCAGCACCGTCGTTTAAAGTCGATGCATTTCCAGCAGTTACAGTGCCATTTTCTCTTTGAAAAACAGTTGATAGCTTCGTAAATTTATCAAAATTCACTCGTTTATACTCCTCATCCTCGGCAACGATAACTTCTCCTTTTTTCTTCAGCTGAATTTTCACGGGGGCAATTTCTGCATCAAAGACTTTATTAGCCCACGCCTTTGCCGACCTTTGATAAGAGTTTATCGCAAAATCGTCTTGGTTTTTGCGAGTAATTCCCATTTTCTTTGCAGTATTCTCAGCACAGTTTCCCATATGGAACTTATTGTATACATCCCACAAGCCGTCCAATACAATACCATCTGTTAAATTAATTCCGCCATAAGGAGTGGCTCCGCGCTTTAGATAATAGGGCACATTGGACATGGATTCCATGCCACCAGCAACAATGACCTCAGCTTGGCCCAACATAAGAGTTTGTGAAGCGACCATGACAGACTTCATGCCTGACGAGCAGACTTTGTTTATTGTTGTGCAACAAACGTTCTTTGGCAATCCAGCAAAAATAGCTGCTTGCCTGGCTGGAGCTTGACCCAAACCAGCTGAGACCACATTTCCCATATATACCTCGTTGATATCTTCCTTAGAGATGCCAGCGCGCTGAATTGCTGCTTCAATAGCGGTTGCTCCTAACTGTGAAGCAGAAAGTGGGGCAAGTGAACTTTGAAAGCTTCCAATTGGAGTTCTAGCTGCAGACACTATGACCACATCGTTGATTTTGGAACTGAAACTACGTGCTTGCTTTGCAATAACCTGTAAAAGTTATGCTAATGATAAAGGGTTTCTCAATTTTCATTGTAAAACTCACCCCAGATGCTTTGAGGAATGCAGACATGTTAGATTAGGCGATGAACAGTTGACTAAAGAAAAAAACGTATCTATTCAGAATCACAGCAAAAGGAAGATTAATTATGGGGGCCACTGCCGAGTCGAGACAGAGAATAGATTCGACTTCTCTTATGTAATATATGACAGCTCTCGCAGCCAACAGGTGACAGGAGACAACCATATGATTGCTGTCAAAAGTGGTTGGCAATCGTAAATGTAGGGGATTGGTGGATAAGGTTGAGATCGAATATTTCAATTACAGGTTACATAAAATGAGTTGCTCTCTAGAGCCCTGTAATTCCTCCAAATTACATTCGATTTTGATCGGACCATTGATGATTATTCCTTTATATCGCGTAACAAGTATCCTTTCAATCAGGTCCACCAGTGGTGCAGTTCGTAGTACTCGATAGTGAAACTTCTGCTGGTGCTTTGAACACCGACTTTCTCGCTAAGAATCCGAAGATATCTATTAGAAAGCAACTCAGCATATTCTAGATCTCATGCTCCTTCTTTCTAGTTTTCTGTTTCACTTTTTAACGTAGAACTATTGATTTCAGGACAGGTGATCAAGTGACAATTCGTTCTACTTACTACCATATTCTGCACCGTTGCAAATTTTGTTTCTGACTTGGTACCGCACGGACTATGAATTCAAGAGGTGCTACCAAAGATTCCCTTGCTTTAAATTTTGATGTTAAAAGCAACAGGGGCGTTTTGCTTTTGTTTTGGAAGGCATCTGGCCATCGTGGGTCTAGACATTTCCATTCGCCGAAATACAAGAAAAAAAAACTTTAATTTCCGATAGAAAAACAAATCATACCTTCTTTTATTCGCAACAACCCACAACAAATAAATAACTTACTTGCACCAATTTGACTGTCACAACAATTGCTTTACTGCAGCAATAAAGCCGAAATTAACAAGACCCAAGTATAGATAATAAACATTTAGCTTTAGAATCTCCCATTGTTCCCTAATTGAAACACGTAATCGGGAACTACGACTAGTTTGATTCCGCTTCCGCTCGCTGAAAGACGAATGAACACAACATTTAGACATGACCCAAAACGCAGTCATCCGATTTTGAGTCTGTAGCGTTGCCTCAATACCACGTATCAAGTCGTTGGTCTTTAATATCAAAAGCATCTGTCGGTCAACCTGTTCGAGAACGTCTGAGATATGAGGTAGGACATGGGAGGTATTGTCCTGCAACTTATCTTTCTGAAAAAGTACAAATCAATTTAAACATTTATCGTTTATCACAATGAATACACTCACCTCCTCTTTGGTGTACTTCATTTTACTTATGCCTTGCACTACGGTATCCCATGGTCGCCCGGTTACCATGCATGCAAACAACCCATATAAATCGCCCTTTATTCCAAGGTTGCAACAATGTTGACGCATTCCTATTCTGTCTACATTCAGTATGCTGAGCCAAAGTTTAGAGTACTCGAAACGGAATTTGTCTGTCAAATTGGCATACAGTCCATGGTCCAGCAGAATAATATCAACCTTGCCATTGGAATTTTGCTTCACGAGAATATTACCCGGATGCGGATCGCTGTGCACAAAGCCAGTGGTGAAAATCATATCCGAATAGAGTTGACCAATTTTATTTGCTACATCGAATCTATCGATTTTGTTAGCTTTAATATAGTTTAGGTCGGTTACTTGTCCACCTTCCAGATATTCCATGACTAGAACTCGCGCTGTCGACAGATTCCAATATATCTTTGGTATTTTCAACCAACTATAACTTTTGAACTGCTCTGCAACTTTTTCCGCATTGCGGCCTTCGTTGAGAAAGTCCAACTCTATTGGAAGATTCTTCTTAGACTCTTCCACTAACCATTTAATTTTAAAATCAGGAAACACTTTGGCCATTAAGTTCACTAAAATTTCCATTGTCTTCATGTCCACAATTGAATTTCCTTTGACATACGGATGCTGTACCTTAACTGCTACAATTTCCCCTGTCTTCAGTTTGGCCTTGTGCACTTGTGCTAGTGATGCTGTACCCAGTGGCTCGAGATCAAACGATTCAAAGATATCGTTCGGATTGCACTTTAGATCTTGCTTGATTACTTTGTACAGATCTTCGACAGGATTCGTCGGTGCGTTAGAATGCAGGATCTTCATAGTTTGTACAAATTCTTTCGGCAACAGATAGTCCAGTGCGCCAACATGTTGTCCTACTTTGATGTAAACGCCCTTGTTTGTGCACATCAACGCGAGCAACTTATTGGCAGCGATTGTGTGAACACGACTCTTTTCGGCTTTGTACTCTGGCGACGATTTATCCCACTCTCGGTTATAGAGCTCTCTTTTGTACGTTAGCGCAACATCAAACACAGTTATGGCAGATCTTCCCAGTCGAACGACACCCAGCGAATTGATGTCATAGTCGTTTGCCCGAAGACTTACTCCGGTACCGATGGTGCTCGCACCTATTATCGAGTACCTTATGACACGACGAATCATTTCCAACTAACTCACTTAGGGCAAAAGGGGATGAATGTGAATCTGTAAAGAATCGACAAAACGATAGGAGGGGAAAATCATTACACGTACTGAATTCAATATCACATTAGATTATTCCACACGATTTCACAATTCATTGCATGTTTACGCGCATAATTAAATGAGACTGCTTGTGGCAAAAATTTAAAATTACACGAGTTATGTAAAGTCTTTCTTACTTTACATGCAACATGGCTTTGTTTATACTCACTTTTTATAGCTAGTTGTGGATAATTTTTAATTGATCTAAGTTAAAGGGACACTGATGCAGCACTAACTCAACATAATGAGAAATAATGTTTTATTTGATGGGAATGAATTTCAATAAAAATATTTGTACAATTGGGCTTTTCCCCAACAATGACGAGTCGTCCACTTTCTCCAACTGGGTATGAATAAATTTTTGACGTTTCTCTTCGATGTAAGCACAACATTCAACAAAGCCACCTGCCATGGCACTCATGACACTGGTTGTGTTTTTTTTTTTTTTTTACTTACGAATGCACGTGTGACTTAGCTGGACAGCTGGTCCGGTGAACTTGGAAACATAGGATACTCTTGGAGAAGCATACAAACAAGTTTTGTGAAGAAATCTTGCTGAACGTCATTTCCAAAGGTTAAGAACAAGGTTCGCCGTTTTATTTATACTGAAAGTATGACCCTATTCGTTCACTTATTGTACCTTGGACCTAATTAAGTTGAGTGTGGACTATTAAAACACTATGTTCGTGAGGTACATTTTGTACATATGTGTAAGATTTAGGCCTTCAAATAGAACGTCATGAAATACATACGTTCGCTTATAGGGTAAAGATACTTGCCGTGAATTCCCAGAGTGACGAATGTTTATTGAAACCACCAACAGTGTTTCGCATTGAGATCTAGGTAAAAATATATTGAGAGGAAGAAAACAGTTTCCATTATGGCACTCTTCCATGGATCCAGGTAAAAGAGCAAAATCAGCTTTCTTAGTTAGTACCTTGGCTGCGGACTATTCTGGGGGTACAAATCAGGAATCTGGCACTTTCGATTGGGGGCTTTGCAACGAAAAGCCTTAGAACAAGATGATATTACTAATGAGTGAGTGAAACATGTAGAGATGATGTATATAATTATTCAAATCCAAATCGGAGGAACGATGCCGCAGTAGTCACCTTAGATGGGGCGGCGCACAAGTGGAAAGTGGCCTCCACCAATTCGGTACAGACATTCGTACCGCCTACTTCACATTATATGTACTTATTTTCTTGTGTACTAAACAGCACAATTGTTTCGCGACTTTTGTGCTAGTGGAATTTGAATTCAAACGAAAAAAAAAAACATTACATTTCTGTTTATAAAATGAAACTTTATCTTACAAAAAGTTCTCTTAAAAGTAAACATTTCTTAACCAACGTACAAATCCGTCCCTACAAATACAGTCTCCGTCACTTTCAATCTCTTCTTTTTTTTGTATGCTTATAGTGATAATATCCGAAAAATTATCTAAATATACAAAAGTACAAAACGAATAAATATTTAAAATAGTTGTCATGTAGTGTTAATCATTTTTTGTGCATTTAGCAAGGTAAAAAACAATAGTCTTATCGTCTAATCTTAGTTTAATTGTTTCTGCCTTGTGTTTTTTTATTAGCAGTTATTTCGAGTGAAATATCTACGAGTATATATTTGAAATTGCTCTCAGTATTATTATCATGTCAAGAGGAATCTTCGATTTTACATAGTATGAGCGTGGTAATTGTCTAGAATACTTAACCTACGATGGAATATATAATGAGTTCTAACCTAAGGAACTAGGACTATAAAAAGTAAAGCAAATGTTATATGAATGAGATAGTGTATAGCTAATTGGAGTGTAGGACATGGTTTGTGCTTTCGGCTTAAGTACACGAGCTTTTTGGGGAGAGGGTTCTGCTCGAAGGAATTCTATTTGATATGTGTCTTCGTAGAATCTAATCCAGTACTACACTAAGATGTGTAAGTACGATGACGAAGTATTGTTGCTATTTTGTCATACGGATGTTTCTGAGTTCAATTTAAGGACAAACTTGTTGCTTTTGGGATCGACGACTTCCTCGGATATGTTGAAATGGGGTAATTTGTGTATGGAAACGATGAGCGAGACATCGTTTTGAATTAGTTGGAATGTGCAATCATTTGATATAGGTCGTGAAAGCAACTCATCACAGATGAGTGACCAGGATTGCACCCAACGACGTTCCTTTTCACTTTGAAGGACAGGCGACTCAGTAAGATATGGTTCTAGAAATGCTCTCGGTGACAAATCATGTTTTAGGCAGTTGGCCAAATGTTTAAGAATACTTTCGAAGGTGTGTCGGGGTTGTTGTCGAGTTACTCGGAGGTATTTTTGCAAAGCGCGAGCCATCGAGGGGAAAACAGCTTGGGCAGCTTCTTGTGGGTCTAGCGGTATAGCCGGCGCTGGTTCGTTGTGTATACGCTTAATATGCGTAAATGCTTCCTCGGCGGCTGTTATGAGTCGTGCGCGTCTCTTCTTAACTCGACGTTCGTACTCGTGTTCTTCGTAAAATCGTTCATTGTGGGAGGAATCACGTCGACGTGCATTTGCTGCCAATACTGCCCGACTTTGACTCTGTTGCTGGGCTGTGCTCACCCCGTCTACCTCGTAATATTTGAAACTGGTTGAGATCTTATTGCGTTGCGACTTTGAAATTGGAATTCTTTCCAGATAGGGATTGTATATAGGAAAGTCGACGTAATAGCGCTGCAAGACCCAAACTGCAGCTCGCTGTATGCTGAGTTGACCAAGAGTGTATGAACGGCTTACACCATCGGGTGAGCGAATAATTTTAACATAATATGTTGGCTGTTTGTGCCTTAATTCAAGAAGAACCACTGCTATGTAATGAATGAATAGTAGAGTGTCAACGAAATTTGTAGCATATGCCACCAAAGACTTATAATCTACTGCATCTCCACCAGTCTCCACGACTATCTTTGCTCCATTGGTAACTTGCACGATGTAAAACAGCCAATATGCAAATGTAGACACTGTTACTAGAAGCAAAACAGTGGCACGGAACAGAAATATCCTTGGCATGGTCGCGCTTGGTCTCCGCAAAAATAACGCCCACAGCCCGAGTGCTAACAATACCAATCTTGCAGTTAACGACACTAAAAGTCCTTTACATTCGCTACTGCATGCGAGTAACTGCGTTTTAACTGTTTGCGTTAATTCTGGATGATCAAATGCAGACGGGAAGAATCCTAGCTTCGGCATCATTACCATTGCCACTGGAGAAAAGAACGACACAAAACCGAGAACAAGGCAGAATACCGATTCCATATATCGTTTACAGGCAAAACCTATACTGGTTTCGTTGTCGCGATTCCATGTGCTATTGATGTCTTCCATAGAAATGCTCTGTTCTGAAGTGTTTCCAGTGACGGCGGTCGTATTTTCTCCCCAATTTTCATCCTGTGGTAGAATTTGCACTTCGATAATCTCCTGACCATCTCGGCTTTCGTCTCCTGTGAAAAAAGTAAGAATGTTAGACAAAGGAATGTGGACGTGTAAGGGCGTTCAGACCCAGTTTGCATCTTTATAGGCAAAATGACAAGGTTCGCCGACCAGTTATTATACTGATCGGTCAACCATATCTTCTTTGACTCCAACTTACCCGTCATATTTACGCTTGTTTGGAAAGGTGCCATATCCCTTGGCTGCTTATTCGATTTCGAATGGGTGCTGCGATGAGAATGTCTCGTTCTGTCTCGGTGATAACTATTATTAATGGTGCCCCCACCTCCGCCGTTTCCTCCTCCTGATGAACTATTATTATTATTATGATTCCTAGAGCGTCGTGATCGGCCACTGTGCTCAGACTTTACAGACTCGTTTTCCATAGTACAAAGAACTCTGAATAAAACCAATTTTCGAATTCAACAGTGCACCAACAAACAATGCAAATATAAACTGAAAAAGGGCAACAGACAAGAGCAATGAGAACAACGACAGCATTCCCTTTCTTTTCTTTTTTTCTTTTATTCGTCTCACGCTTTAAATGGTTAATCAATAAACTTGATTTGTTCGAATGCTTTGCCACGGTCACCAACAAGTGCCAGCCATTCGGTCTGGAACGAAAAAACAAATGAATAATAAGCCACTTTACTGAAATTTTTTTCTTGTGATATTACATTCGAAAGCCTCACTTTGTGAAACTTTGGCCACGTGCATAGCTTTAATACATTCTTTTTTAAAACACACAAAATTAAATCTTCTCAGAAAACTATTAGAAATTCCACAGGGAAGCCATTTTCTTATTAGCGAATTTTTTTATTTATGTTTTCTCAATCAACTGTGCTTGGTAGCCCTGTTTTGAATTACGTTTTTGACAAGCGTTACGTTAAATTTGTTTATCCCACAGTGGTGCATCGTTCAGCAAGTTAGATGTTTCGAAAGTAATTATGAACAGCTACCCATATGTACCTATTTGGTAGTCCAAATAGCAATCGGCGCTGGTAAACCGCAGGTGTGATTCCTTCTTGTATTATTTAAGATTGCAATAGCTTTAACGACCTGGCAAAGTCGAATAACCACCAATCGATAATTGCTGTAACATCTTTCAACAAGTTCTAGTTTTCAATTTCAAATTTATTACTATAATTTTTTTATCGGTAACCTTGCAGTCCTGGTCTGAATCCGGTCTACGGGCACGTAATAAAACGACAACAAATGGCTGCGTTCCGATTTCCAGACCATCTGAAATTTCAGATTAAGAGAGTGTTCTGATTGGACAACACCCTGAAATTTAACAGATGGGCAGACAATTTTTTGTGAGTTAGTGGATTGGATTGTGTCCTAAAAACTCTTGTCTTACGTTCACTTGAAATTTGAAAATTTTCTGTCAGTTGAAAATTGTCACAAATCAGCTGTTATGCCAAACGTATTTTTGCATTAAATAAGAATTTTTCTTATCATGCCGATAAGAAATCTTTAATCCAACTAACCTAACTGTCATAAATTGTAAAAAAAAAAAAACAACAGCAATGGAAAATAGAGATGGCTAAGTTGCCTGAATCTGTGTGTTTTGCTCGTATTCAGTTTCAGATTCGGGGAACACCCCGTGGCATGTTTTGTAAAAGTGAACAAAAGCCGCTTGCCTGCAAAGATCAAGCCGCTTGATTGCAGATAATTTCGTCAGAAAGAAGAAATTTACGAAGTAATAAACACCACGTCAGTGTCAGTGTCAGTCTTTTCTTTGCAAACTACACGATGAGTAATCCCGAGGTAAGGATCCTGAATTTTAATTTTAATAGACTTTAATTTGTTTGTGCTTACCAGGAAATAGGAGGGAAGGTAGCCCGTCCATATCAGCTGAGGCTGATGGAACATGCAATTAAACATAATTCAATTATATATCTACCCACAGGGAGTGGAAAGACATACATTGCTATTATGCTTATAAGGCACTTTTCAAAGGATCTCCAAAAGTAAGCAAGTGTAACATTAAAATGTGTATTCTGTTGGTTTTATTTATCTTGTTTTTTTTTACAGACCAATTAGTGAAGGTGGTAAACGCTGTATTTTTCTTTGCAATACGGTTGCATTAGCTCGACAGAATGTGAGGGAAATATCCACTGCAACTAACTTTAAAGTTGGTCTTTTCACTGGGGATATGAATGTGGATTTCTGGCCTCCTGAAAAGTGGAATGAAGAAATTAACGGAAATCAAGTGAGGATTAAATGATTTTTTTTTTTTTTGTGTTCAAAAATAGACGACAAATCTTTGCAGGTGTATGTTGGGACAAGTCAAGTGTTTGTCGATATGGTCTCGCATAAGTATCTTTCCATAACAGATCTCAGTTGCGTTGTTATGGACGAGTGTCACCATGCAACAAAATCACATCCGATGCATCAGTTTTTGTCATTTTTTCTAAGTGCTGATCAAACTAAATTGCCACGGGTGGTTGGTCTTACCGGAGTGCTTTTAAAGTCTAGTAAAAAAGGTGATATTTTATCGCCGCTACAAGATTTGGAAGCAGTATTTCGCGGAAAGATAATTACAGTGGAAAACTTTGATGAATTTCACAATGTATTGCTGTAAGTTTCTCTTTTAAAAATTGCATGTATACATATTTACCGTTCCCCAGCGGAAAAAATTGAGTTGCCTCCGAGGAAAAATACGCCATTAAATTTGCTGCAAAACTCTCCATAAAAAAAAAGAAATATTTAACTATGCACGTACCTACAACAAATAAAAAAAAAACGATCCTATAAATTAAACAAACATATTTGTACATATGTATGTATATGCATGTATGTCCCAACAATCAGTAAAGTATTGTAGTACTACCAAAGATCATATAATATCATTGCTGCGACAACGAAAATGCTTTCCAATATGCTTCGGTTGGCGAAACGGCGATAAACACACAATACGAAAAAAAAAAAAGGAAAAAGCTTTTCTCTCTGTGAATCATCTCCGGTCCCCGACCTATGAGAGCTTTTTACTTTTGTCAATTTAAAGTGCCAGTTGCGCTATCTTGGTATTATATGATCTTTGGTACTACGAATGATAACATAAACACCGAGGAGTTTCTATTACTAACACCCCCATTCTTTCGCTACAGTATGTTTTCTAGCGAAATGTATAAACAACTGGCGAATAACGTGAGAGTGATCATTTTCTTGTATCATTTGGTCGTTTGCTTATAGCAGTTGACAATTTAATTTGGAATTTTAATTTCAAAACTTCACTTCACGACCAGGAACGAAAGGCTCAATTCTTCGAAGTTCAGATGTATTTTGATGAATACGGTTCTCAAATCGGCAACATGTTCTTCCTTTCGAAATACATACTGAAGGATGATAGCAAAACTGTTAAGTTATCCGTAAAAAAAATTGTATTAGGGTGAAAAATTCACATTGAACTGTGAAGTAGAAGACCTCTGATAAACCGTTTTTTTTTTTTCTCTCATTTTCTCTAACTATTACTTCAACTTTAAACCATTGAATGACTTACATATGTACATATTTAGTTCTAGTTCAAAAGAATGATTTTTAAATCTCAGAACTTCTGCAGAATGATAAACGTTTTATGTACATATTCATCTTGTTTGAAACTAATCGAAGACGAAGGAACAAAAGTTCAATTTGAATTATTAAGATTTTGTATGCATCCTTAAGGAGGCTCTAAACTAATAATAAATTTCTTTATTGCAGATATTCAACGAAACCAAACGAAATAATGATTCCGTATTCCAGTATACCATGTTCCTTTGATATCGAAGCGCAAATTAAATCAATAATTGAAAACAGTTTTACTCAAATCAAAAATTTCGATATGGGTGAACAATCCAAGTACTCGAAAAATCTACAAGCTGTCCGAGAACCGTCAAAATTGAAAGCAGTTAAATTGTTGCTTTCTGATTTCTGTTATCAGATGGATGACATGGGATTATACGCTGCATCTGTGGCTATCTTGTGTCTGATCGTACAATTCGAAATCAATAAACGCAATTCGGAAACGATAATGCTGCGAAATATGTATCGTTATATAATAACACAATGTGAGCACATACGACACATACTTATAAAGAAAATCAAGTCATTTTCAATCGATGATGATGATGATGATGATGACCTTAATGAAGCTGATGTTATTCTCAATTTTTCAAAGCCAAAAGTTCAGGCATTGTTGGCATTTTTCAAAAAGGAATTCCGTTCAAAGAAAATGGACGATATAAGTTGTTTGGTGTTTGTTAAACGCCGTTACACAGCCAAATGCCTCTATTATGTAATTAAACATTTTGTTACGGCCTATAATGACTTGTCACATATTATACCAGAATTTATGGTAGGTCGAAATACTGCGATGCTTTATTCAATAGACTGTGTCCTTGATTCAAAATGGAATCGAAAGGTGAATAAATGTATATGTCTATTGTGAGTTAGGTTTCAATACCAATAATCGATTCTTTTTACATGTACTTTTAGGCAATCGATCGATTTCGTCACAAGGAGTGCAATTTGATTGTGTGTTCAAGTGTGCTTGAGGAAGGCATCGACGTGCAGGCTTGTAATTATGTTATTTCCTTTGACCAAATTAATCAATTTAGCTCCTACGTGCAAATGAAGGGCCGCGCCCGTTCACGCGAAAGCACATACGCGGTAGTCTGTGAAGAACAAAAAGTAAACGAGGTCACCCAAAAAATCCAAGCATACCGAAAGATTGATGATCTTTTAAAAAACTATTTAATTGCACGTGTCATTGATAGAGAGATACCAGATGAAAGTCAAACTTTGGAGCAGTTTGCTGAAATAATACCGCCTTTTGTGGCGCCTTCTGGCGCTATTCTTCAGGCCCAATCAGCGATAATGCTATTGCATCGTTATTGTCAAACATTACCGAATGATTCATTTACACAGGTGGGAGCAATTTGGTCAATCGTCTCACAGAATACTGATGGTATGCAGGTCTCACTGCAATTGCCAATGCAGTCTTCTATCAAAGATATAATCTATGTAAGTATAAGTTAGATGTTAGTGATTGTCATATGCAAAATGTTTGCATTTCAGAGCGATGTTATGAAGACTTGCAAGTGGGCCAAAGTTTCAGCGGCTTTTAAGGCTTGCCTTAAGCTGTACGAAAATGGCGAACTTAGTGAAATTCTGCTGCCAGTAACTCGAAAGCAAATAGTTGAAAATGTTTCAGCATGTTACTTTGATAAATGGAATAATGAAACGAATGGTATGTAAAGCCTTTTAATGCCCTCATAACGCTCTAACTTCAGTGACCGTTGCAGAAAGCACAGAAGCAGGAACAAGAAAAAATCATCGTGTTTACAAAAAATTATACCCTAAAGAGTTGATTGGAGCCCAACCGATACCCGGCAAAATAGCCTATGCCTACTGCATCACCATCGATCCTAAATTCAGTTTAAATGAAAACAATGCTCATATCATACAATTGCTGAATTCAAATTCAAATTACGCTATAATTTTGAAACACAAACTTCCAGCACTGGCGCCTATGCCATTGTTTATGACCCAGGGTCCCCTAAATGCGAAAATATCGAGTACGCCTTTTGAATTTGTTATCGCTGATGATGACGAATTGATGAAGTTAAAATGGTTTCACAAAATGGTGTTTACAGATATTCGAGATTTATGGAAGAACTTTCTCGTTATTGACAGTCAAATAGACAGTCCAAATTCATTCTTGATCGCACCAGTACAAAACAATTGTGCAATTGATTGGAAACTCGTACGTGATTTTCAACAGCTGAGTATTGCGAGAGCTACAACAGAAGTCGAAAGAAAGGGGAAAAAGTACTCTCCGGAGGACTTTATCGGAAAAATTGTCAGAACTTGGTACAGTGCCGACGAAGATATAAGATATGTTGTAACAAAAATCCGAGAAGACTTAACACCATTAAGTGCATTTACGTCCAGTCGGTATACTAACTTCGCTCATTATGTGGAAAGTAAATACGATGTAAAGGTACAAAATAAGGAGCAATTTTTGATTGAGGCTCAGGCCTTGACTTCGCGAACTAACTTCTTTGTGAATGCGGCGGGAAAAACAACGGAAAGCAAACGTTCAAAGCAGGATAATACAGTTATTTTGATACCGGAAATGTGTCACAATTACCGCTTCCCGGGTGATTTGTGGTTGAAAGCATTATTTCTACCCTGCATTTTGCATAGATGTCATTTTCTACTAAACGCCGAAACACTTCGCGTTGATATCAATCGCTTTTTAGGAATAAAAGATCGTCCCACCTATCAGCCTGCACCTATAGAAATTGATCATTCGTTGCGCAGAGTGGGTAGTGATAAGCCACATGAGCACCGCAGCTTGCTTCCAGCTTTAGAGACCACACGTCGCGATAATTCTAGCAAACAATTCGGTAACATCATCGACTTGGACGAGGGCAATTGGAAATCTTACATTGAGCCCATTGATGTACATCGAAACACATGCTCTTTATATCCAATCGAAGTCGATTACTATTACGAGTTTGTTAATCATTTGTTGGATGATATGAAAGAACTTTCACTAGACGAAGCTATTAATTCACAAGTTTCTAGGCACAATCTTGAAGCTTATAAACCGAAAATAGAATGCCACTACGACGACGTATTAAGTAAAAAGATCGCGGATGTGTCCTTCGACCCTGGTCGTGGAATAAGCATACTTTCAGACCATATAAATCCTTCCGCCCTGAAAAGTGGCGAACAGTTTGAGTTTTTAGCAGCCATAACTACTGGTGCCACGAATGATGTCTTTGACATGGAACGTTTCGAAGTGTTGGGTGATTCATTTCTTAAATTCAGCACATCATTGCTGTTAATGCATCGCCACCCGAAATGGAACGAAGGTTTTCTAACCGCCATCAAGTCCCGAATGGTCAGTAATCGAAATTTATTATATTGTATGCGTTCGAAATACAATGGTTCGTTCATTTGCTCCTCTACTTTCGAGCCTAGCAGTGAATGGTTGCCTCCTTCGGCTGTTGTTCCCGCAAATATCCAACATGCCATAATACACGGGGGTGTATCGGCTAAATGTCTTTACGACTTAAAACTAACTGATAAGGAAATAAAGTCTGGTATTTGCAGCGAAAACACACTAGAAAGTGTTCGCACTAGCAATTGTATGTCAGAAACATCACCTGAATCACCTTCTGATTGTCTTAATGAATTTCTTTACAAGCAATCGGTTGCCGACAAAGTTCTCGCTGACTGTCTTGAGGCTTTGCTGGGAGTGTGCGTGAAAAACTATGGCGTGCAGAAAAGTTTTGAAATGTTGGATTATTTCCAAATATACAACGATTCTGAAAAAGTCTTGCTGCCCAAGTTGTTGCAAATCAATTTAGGTACACCGTTGGTTAGGGCGAACATCAAACAGTCGGAAGTAGATGCATACTTGCTTAATTATGAATTTTTAGAAGCCAACTTACAATATAAATTTAACGATCGTGCATACCTTCTCCAAGCAGTGACTCACGCCTCTTATCCTACAAACCGACTCACGGGTTGCTATCAACAGCTAGAATTCATTGGTGATGCAATTTTAGACTTTCTCATTTCATGTTACATCTTTGAGAGATGTAAGCATATGAATCCTGGTGAGATAACCGATCTTCGGTCAGCACTTGTCAATAATGTAACACTTGCTTGCATTTGTGTGAGAAATCGTTTCCATCAGTACATGTTGTATGAAAGTCCCTCTCTTTCTGAGTCGATCAGGAAGTTTGTTGAATTTCAAAATACACAAGATCATCGTGTCACCGAACAGGTCAAAATTTTACTAGAAGAATCTGATTCCCCAGAAAAATTCAATATGGCTCAGAATATTGACGTTCCTAAGGCGTTGGGTGATGTCATGGAAGCCATTATTGGCGCTATATTCCTTGACTCGGGTAACGATTTACGACGCACTTGGCATGTCATCAGCCAATTAATGGATATCGAACTGAATGATTTTATGTCAGAAGTGCCTATCAATCCGGTCCGGCAGTTGTATGAATATCGAGGAGCTAATCCGACATTCGATATAAATTGCGTAGAAATAGATGTGGTTATGGTAAAGTGTACATTCTATTGCCGTGACTTGGTTAAGACTGTAATGGGTTGCGGCGGAAACAAATTGATGGCAAAAAAAGCTGCCGCCAAAATGGCTTTGCAAATTTTGCATACAAGTTAATGTTACGTTGATTTATCTGTTTTAAGTGCATACTTATTTGATTATGTATTTTTTATATTGCTTGTTTTAAAATATGTATATCGTTAATATTTAATTAAATAAAAAAGAGAAAATATATTCGAATTTTTATCGTTTTCGTTTGATAGTAATTTTAAAAGTACAAATAAATTTTATTAATAATTTTTACCCAAGTATTATTGAACAGAAGCACGGTTCACCACAAGCCCACGATACGGTTGCGATTGTCTTGGTCCTACCACTTGCCACTACTCAACTTCGTCTTCTCATCCTGTAACCAGCTTTTGCCAGCTCTAACATCAAGAGTTTCAGCTATATTTTGAAAAAAGCCTTCGGAGACGCCAAAGGAACTTTCCTTTCATCTTGCATATAACCTTCCTTGTAAAAATCAAACCTGTTTTGATATGAATGTTAAATAAAAATGCCCACACATTTAAAACGAAAACCTTGTTATTTTTTTTATAAACTTGGCACTTCGCCCTCTCAGTTAACGTTTATTTCAAATCCATACATGCTCTAGAAGCCAACTTATCGAAATCCGAAAAGTTCACCATGATGTATTCAGTTTTTGTTGAATTTGCACTTTTCGTTTTCATAGAAAAATTTTTCTGAAGTACTAGTCGCCCAGAAATTTTAGTAGGTATCCCTCCCAGTTTTTTGGCGCAATCTTTTTTTGTTTTCTCTCAAAGGAGGGTAAGGGTTTATGGGAGCGGAAATTTATGTATGCAGTCGTGTGCTTCCAAGGTTGCTCTACAAAAAGCCGTTCTCCAAAATTTTGTAACATGTACCGTTATGCGTTGCCATGCTAAAACATAAAAAAATTCACGACAAATGTCTAACAAAAGATATCGGACCCTGAAACAGTTCCCGGGTGACGTTAGTTCTGTCATTTTTAGACTTTTCATGCAAACATTTTTCTGAAGTACTAGTCGCCCAGAAATTTTAGTAGGTATCCCTCCCAGTTTTTTGGTGCAATCTTTTTTTGTTTTGGTTCAAAGGGGGATAAGGGTTGGTGGGAGCGGAAATATATGTATGCAGTCGTGTGCTCCCAAGGTTGCTCTACAAAACGCCGTTCTTCAACATTTTGTAACATGTAACATTATGCTCTGACATGTCAAAGCATGAAAAAATTCACGATAAATTGCTTCCAGATTATTGGTATCATATTTTTTGCATCCTCTCTAAAGGGAGTAAGGTTTGCGGGAAGGGAAAAAAAGTAAATGCGGTCTTGTGCTCTCAAGGTTGCCCTACAAAATGCCGTCTTCGTGGCATGCACCGTTTTGCGCTGACATGTCAAAATATGCAAAAATTCATGATAAATGTCGTTTTGTGATTCTATAACTCAATTTTATATTACTACGTTTACATTTATTATGCACTTTACAATTTACAGTTAACATTTCAAACTTATGTACATAAATATTAAATTACGGTGTAGCACAAGGGCTTTTTCTATATTATTGCAATGATACATTAGGTCTAGAGACAAGAGCCGGGTTAAGCAGGTTTCAAATCACAGATGTATTTTCATATATATCTAACCTATCCGGTGGGTTATCGGGTGAGGAGTCCGGGGAAGCACTTAAAATAATTGCATTGCTTTCGCCAAGCGGTGCTGCATTGATAACTAAGTTTTCAGCAGACCAAGAGGTCTTGTTTCGTAATGTTTGGTCGATCATGGAAGCAATCGAAGTGACTCCTGATTCTCGTCGACGTGTTGATGTCCGTAAGACGCTAGCCACATCAGAAGCAGTGTAAGGTTGCCTGGATCTTGTAAATATAGTTGTACCAGCAGAAGAAGGGCGCACTTCGCTCGGTTCGTCGACTTTGGGCGCTCTTAAGTTGCGACCCAAAGAGAGAGTACGCTGTGTATAACTGTTGTAGAGTGGTCTGGGACGGATCTCGATGTTTTCAGGTTGATTGTCGACACCAGCTGGGTTTGATAGTACCGTTGAGTAATCTGGGGGAAGACTATTATCCGCTGATTCGAGAGATAGTATCGGTCGTGGTCGGCTTGGTTCACCAAGAAATCTGTGAAAAGGAACAGTGAATGATTTAAAAATGTATTGTAGTTTATTAGTTTTATACTTTATACCTTCTGACACTTCGTCTTATGCTTTGACGCAGTATTTTAGCCAATCGGGCGCCTGTAGCTGTTGTATATGATGGAGGTGGTGTGTATTTTGGCGGAGCATCGTCTTGAACACTACTAGCTTCTAAGTCAGAATTTCTTACATTATGCTGGCTGTTCGGGTGTCCAGAGTTGTTTCGATCCATGCCGGAACGACTTCGCCGATGTGGCAGTGGTGATTGTGTTGGGCGATACAACAACTGAATTCGCTGTAAACACAAAAACAAAAAAATATGTACTTCATTTTCATTATTTAACACAAAATAAATGAGTTCTTACATCCAAAATATCTGGTGGGCCATTACTCAGGTATCGGTATATCTGTATTATAGCTGTTATAGGTACGATTAACAAAAATCCGACTTGAGTTAAGCCACCAAGTTTTCGTGCCCAAAAACTAAAGTAAGACTTTCCTCTCCAATGGTAGAACTGACTGGATAAGGAAACCTTGTACTGAATTATAGCCAAAGTTATCATTCCAATAGGGAGGAGCACATTCCAAGAGAGTGCCAGGAACGCAGACATTGATCCAGACATCCGTAAGTCATTGACCAGCACATCACCATTGTAAGGTCGACCTCTTATCAGGAAGACAGCCAATATTTCTGCAGTCCACAAAATAAGCAACCACCAGGCACCACCGAACACCATATCCAAGTAGTGAACGATGGATATCCCCATTTCAGTGGCAAAAGGGATGCCAAGTAAGAGAGCGGTTACACAGCTAAGCAGAACTGAGCTTGTTGAATTCCCCAGAGCACTAGATATTGGTTTCCAAATGGCACACAATTGCCCCAAGCCGAATAAAATGAACATAAAAAATGTTAAGGCAGTCCAAACCCATGAAATATTGCCCTGCGATACTGCCATTGCCGCTGGAAACAGTTCCGTCAGCAAACGTAACGCCTGATAGCCACTTTCACGATACGAAGTAATTGGAGGTCGGCGATAAGTCTCTCCTAAAAGGCTGGAATAGTGCGGTACCCATTTTGTAGGAAATGATATGAGAGCCGGTGTTATTGGTCCTTTTAGCGAATACACCGAGATGTAAGAGTCCATGTACTCTGAGGATTAAACGAACAATTAATCAATAATTTTGTTTAACAATTTTACAATCGACGTTACCATATGATCCTGGAACGTAAATGTAATCACTTTTGTTCAGGATCTGCTCACAAGAGAATCCAAATACGCCAGCCAAACAAAGTCCTAATAACGTCAACAAAACGACCAGAGCTGCTTCACGACGTAGAACTATTTTGCCACTGATTTTCCCATGGCTCCTGCTGCAAATAGCTACAACTGATGCACCCAATAAGCCCCAGGTCAAGAATGCTTCTTGAGCGGCGGCAGTCCACGTTTTTGAATTAATCAGGAAGTCCTCGAAATCCGACGCCGAAAATATATTCTGCGCACTTGAAAATCCGATGAAATACAAAAGTCGGCAAGTGATCACAATAAACAAGACTAGAGGGGCTACAGTCAGAGCCACGACAATTTTTCCAAACGACTTAAGTCCCTTGCACAGCACTAAAAACACCATCGTCCAGACAATAGCCAAGTTAAAGGCGAGCTGCTTGAATGAGAATTTGTTTTTGACAAATCATTGGTAAATGCTGACTACGTGGTTGCAATAAATCCCAACTTACCCTATCACTCACCTGGAAACGAACATCGCCGCCATCACTTCGTCGGCCCAGGTGCAAACGTTGCAGCACAATTCCATTAAAATAATCTGCAACTGTTTCAGTTATATTTCCCGAAACATTTGTTGGTCTACGATACATATAAAACGATTCCTGCCACCGGTACAACGGCTGAGCTCTTGTCAAAAACGAGTCCCTTAAATAGACCAGCAACCAACTAATGCTGACAGTGGAATACAGCGCCATGACACACTGTCCCAGAACAAGAGCAATTCCAATCCCCCTGCAAATCGGACTGATTTTCCACATTGAAACCGGTCCGGCTTTTATCTTGGCTCCCAAACACATTTGCAGCCAAAGCAGAGGAATCCCAAACACAACCGAAAGCAGTAGGAACTGAAGCAGGAAGTTTCCTCCATAGTGAATCGTCTGATTTGCAAAACGACAGATATTGAAGACTCCTAAGGTGCAGCACAACAGAGCCAATACTCTGCTGTAAGCGTGCGGCCACTCGGCATTGAAACCTTGTTGAGTCGTTGTTTGATTGTGCTCCGGGTCGATATTTGAAATTCGTGGCTGAGTACTTCCATTTTCTAAGGGCGGTGTGGGCGGGCTACGCGGCGATTGATCAGCTGTCGTAGACCCTATAGAACTGGAGCCCGTACTGGAAACCAGCGACACAGGACTGGGATTACGTGATGATCCAACAGAGCTAGGTTCCGAACCAATATACCCTGCACACATACTATCGGCTAAGGGTGATATACTGGCATTTCTTCTACCACAATCCATAGATCCACTTACGGGAGCACTCATTGGCCGATCATGATTTATAATAATGCAATGATTTCCACTGCCTGTCGCTTCGGAGCGGATCGAAAATATCCGCGGATGTCCGTCTGCCCGCCGACCAAACTGCCGTGGACGATCTTCCGAACGTGTTTGTCCTTCAGCAGTGCTTTGCTGAATCATCTCTTGCAAAATGTCGTAGGGCGTCAGTACACTGGGATTTAAGTCGGTCTGTGATGAACATCTTCTCATTGTCGGTGTACCAGGCGGTGAATTCTGCAGCACGCAGCACTCCTCCGATGACTCTTCAACTTCCTGGGGCTGTGCTGGTTCCTCAGCAGTCACAGCTATTATGTCCTCCTCTCTCTGTATATGATCAGGAAGAACCAGAAGTGATGTCTTTCGCATTGAATTACGGCGCCATGTCTTGCGAGTGGGCGAGTGCGATCTTGCCAATTTGCCTGCATAAACAAAATCGAAACCACAAATTAGAACATCAATTGACTTCACCCATCAGGCGCTATTGCTAATAGTTAAATTTTCTATCACTACGAATTATCTTTGCCCGTTTGTTCGCCTCAAAGAAAACGCACAAAACGAATCTTCTTTTGTTGTGGTTCGTCGGCATTCTTGCTGCCTAGCAACACATACGAGTATGTACACAAACTGGTGGTAAGTAGTTCGCCCCAAATAAAATCAATTTCGTCACAATTGAATTAATTCAAAATATAAAACTATAAAAAGAAAAAGTTACGCAACTAAACCCAGCGCTCCATTGGCCACTCTGAGTGGTGAAAGTTTGTCTTCCTTCTCAAATATTCGTCAGATTAATCTTTATTAGAGTAATCGATGAACAGTGATACCACGCAGTTCATGCCCATGGCACATTCACATTCTGTGCGACTATACCGTTGTGCGGTGGGAAAGTGTGTAGAAACCGTTCTTTAATACTCATACTATGAAGGTGGTTGTATTGTGGTCGAGTACTAAGCAGATTTTTGTCATGGGAATTAATCCCAACGAACGAACAAATATGAGGTATTGTAACGAATACCATTGCAGCAGTACAATAACCTTTCGTATCTAGAGGCTAGAATCTTTGGCTCTGGTCAGCTGGCAATTGTGGAAATTATTATAAATTGTCAGTTCCGGTTGCCATGTGCATTTTTTTTTTTATTATTTACCTAATTCGTCTAATTCGCTCAATGCGTCAGCACATTGTCACAAAATTGGACTTATGTACGTAGCCAAAGAATAAAAAACCATGACAGTAATCTTTCCGACCATCTAGCTAGTTAACAGTTTTTCTGTGGTTTAAGGCGGAACCAATACGAGTGGCACAAGACCGCGATGACTCGTATGCATTCAAATTATTGTGGCCATTCGAAGCGGAGCTTTATTCCGCTATCTGCAGATAAAGTAGCGTATGCGGACAAAGAACGAAAAGAAAACGAGTTTGGGAATCTACCGCAAACCTGATTTTCCACCACCTCCATGACCCTCCTTCTGTCCCGTGCGCAAGAAAGCGTAAATGCTAAAAATGTATTTAATTCGTAGCGAGAAACCGGCAGAGAGAAACCGAAGTAAATGGTTGTCTTACCCGAATGAGATGTGTTATTGTTGGTGGCCTTAATGGTGCCATCGCTACCACGATTACTCCGTAGTGCACTGCCACTGCCAATGGTCTTCCTGTGTAGTTGACCGCGATTTAGTGAGCCGCTTTCGGGGCCGACTTTGGAGGCTCTCGCAAACGTGAAACTGCCTCGAATGTTCTTTGGAAGGGTTTTTGGGCGTCGCCTGTTAGTTTTCCTTAGCACCTCAACATTATCACAGTCGAAGGAACTATTGACACTCTTGTCGTCTAGTTCGTCCAAATACGTGTCCAATTCCAAGAGGCAATCTTCCACTTTTTCCGCCTGTTCAGATGATGAAGTTAACTCGACACTAGAGCACGCATGATTGTCCAAAATAGCATCGAGCTCGTTCAGTACATTTAATGCTTCTTCTTGGTTAAGTGTAAGTGAACTATGACTGATGTCATGCGTTTGGTGTTGGTCATCAAGCAGCGTTGCAGGCAAGCTAGTAACTCCTCTGCGTAGTGTGCAAAATTGATTTTCAGCCTTTTTTCTTTTATTGCGAGTTCTATTGGCGGGTGACCTAAGTGATCTTCGTTCGCTAATTAATCGATCTTGGAACACTGGTGGCATCACAGACGTAGTATCATCGTCGCTGAGTTCGATATACTCGCATGCATTTCGTATTGACTCTGTTGAAAGGTCATTTGAAAGTCCAAATGAACTATTTTCTTCAGATTCTGCTGCTTTTAGTTTTTTATATGGAGGAAGTGCTTCATCTTGAGCTTTAATGACACGTCTCAGCTTTCTGCCCACAGTGCCGTAGGCTGACATTACCGTGATGTCATCGTTTAACTTTGATACTCGTTTCGAGTCACTAAAACTGGCGGCTACTGTTGGCTCACCTTTTGATTTACGAGACGACGGAAGGGTGTAGTATGCTGATACGCCTTGTGATGTATTGGAGAACATTGCTTTTATTCCAGTGGTCCAAGACAATGATATGGAAGATTTAGTTACTGAATATTCATCATTTTAGAACTAGGCATTGCGTTAATCTGTAATAAAAATAAAAATATCAAGTTAAAGAAAGTTATGGGTCTGAAGAGAAAGCATGTGGTAGACCTTCAAAATAACTTACGAAACGAGAGTTTTTAAATACATATGTATGTAACAATATCGTTCTCATAAAATTAGAGCATAACACGGAGCTTGGAGCTATTCAAACTATTCCCCATCACGACTATTTAAAAATACAAGCATTTGCTTTTGAATTTATTACTTAAAACAAATACATAAATGTATTAGAAGTATGATCTACCTACACTCTGCTGTTCACCTTCTAATGTCGTGTCAAGCACCCATTTAAACGAGACATCAAGTAGCGAGTGCCCGCCCAATTAAGAAGTAGATCTAGATAAATGGACCAAAATATGTACTTATGTGCTCGTAGCTCAAATTGAAAACATGAATTTGTGTCAAAAACTCATTGTTCTCTGTCAATTAAAAAATTGTGAAGCAATTCACGAGTCACTAACCCAATGTATGCACGAGAATGTTGTATTTTGTATGAAGTTATCTCGCCAGTCGACGTTCTGAAGATAAGAAGGGCGTATTTGGTGTGCACATATCTGACAACTAAGGGTAAAACAACAAATTGAAATTTAAACAAATTAAGTGATAATACATAGACTTAGGTTTCCACACGAGATGAAGTTATATTGCTACGAGGCCGATTGGTCGTTGTTGTTGTTTTTAAGCTGATTCGGAGCTGCACGTCGAGGAAGCTCTAAACTGAATGCATTCAGAACAGATCGATCTGATTCGTTTTGAGTACTCAGCTGTCAAACTCATGATAGTCAAGAGTTTATTCAGCGTACCAGTTCAACTGAAAACTCACAACTGCGCTCTTATGCGGGCACATGCCAATACGGAGGAGCAAGATGTCAGCACCAAGGATTATATAGGTACTTCTGCAAGCTTTCAACGAGATTTACGAACAAAGTCCTAGATATGATATGAAGCTCGGTTCGGTAATTTTATAAAACCCGACTCAGTTTAACCCATTTTTTTTTAGTTTTATCGGGATCTATTTAGCAAGGAAACCCATTTTACTGGAATTTTCTAGTCTTTCGTAGTAAGCCGAGTATGGTCTTCCATGACGTTAACCGGACACTTCTAAACACAATGTTCCGCAGTGCTTTCACCTTCTCCACAAGCGCCACACACAGGAGTGTTGGTTAAGTTAAGCAAATTGAGATGCTTGAAAAAATGAAGTGTCTCTTTAGGACGCTAATAAGTTTTCTACAGTCTTTTCCGTTGAGTGACTGCAAGAATGCATTCTTTCAGACCGCTTACATCCTGGAGAGTCTTGCCACACACAATTGTTTTCGTAGGAGACCAAATCGTCTAATCGAATATGAGGCAAGAGCCAAAGAATTTCTGGTACTGAGAAGTTTTCCTCTGAGCCTGGTCTAGCAGTTTTATTACATATTTTATTTCGTGAGGTACCAGAAGCCATCCCATCTAAGACGGTAGATTGATTTGATAGTGCAACCTATGGTATATAGGTTGTAAGAGGAGGATTTGGGTTTGACGGGAAAGATGCATTTCCATTGATCGTGGGAGAAAAACTGATACAATAAACACTACATTGAACTCTATACGGCTATAGATTGAAAACATAAGCAACCCACGTCCTCTAAACGCACTCACCTTTTAAAGAACTTCTTGCTGAGATTGTCTAACAAGGCAGTGCTCTGAAGAAACTGGTTGCCATAACAACAATGTGCTGACCAGTCGTTGATCTAAATGAATTATTTGAGGTGAATGACGCTTATAGTGGACCGTACGTAGTAGTTATCGAAATTATTCGCCAAAAGGTGGCATCATCGCCAGGAGGCTAAAGACTGCAATTTTACTCCAAATCTGGAATTCTTGGCATTTATGACAAATGTATATATTTGACGTTAAACTGGTTTAAAATGTAAGTTTCATAGAATTTCGAACGTGATCAATGACACTATTCATTTTATTATCACCAGCGTCAACCTTTTGTGTCAGCATAAGTCAAAATTCATTAGGCACCAAGCGCTGCATTCCGCAACGATCTACAAGTTTAAAAACTCGTAAATTCTAAAGTTAATCACGTCGACAGAAGCCACATAACGTGACTCTACGAAACATTCGTCGGCAGATTTTATCAACACAATCTTGTTCAAGCTTCACAGTCTTTGAACGTGTGTGAATTTCTTACCCTAAAAAACAACAACAAAAGCAATGCTGATCACAACTGCGTGAAAAATTCATATTTTTCGTTACCTTTCTAATTATACAGTAATTATCACGCGGAAGAATATCTGTTCCTTGTACTTTAATTGGTCTAAAAGTGAACAAATAAGAAAAGGTACGTTAGACCTAGTTACCTATTATACTGTGAAAAGAACACTCCCAACTTGGGAATACCACATCATTATTCTAACTCGGTTACAGTCTTCCATTACAGTGCACCAAAAAAAGCACTAACCAGCAACAAAAATAATAATCAATCCGTGGGAATCGACCTATCCACTCGTGCAACATCTCGTTCCGTGTCAAGACCAACTTGCTTCGTCGTAAGCACAGACAAATCAAAAATGACGTCAATAGAAACCAGCCACAGAGCACTGTAGCGAAAGCATTTTGAAGGCAAATGCGACACACATAAATAATGTAAATGAAATTCATGCAAGCTAACGCCCTGAATTCAAGGCTTATTTACGAGTGCTAAGTCATAACACTTTTCTTTTATTAAATAATTAGAATTTATAAACTTTTCGTCATTAGAAAAAAGAAAAGAAAGAAAAACACTTTTATTTGTCACGCCATCTAGTGACAACTAAAATACAGTGCTCTCCGGATAGCTGTCTTGAGAGTTTTTCTGATTTATTTGGGCACTTAAGAGGGGAAGTTACCTATCCGTACCCATTTACATTGCTGATCATTTTTGAAGCCTAAAATATTTGGTTAGCAATGCAGCTAAGCGAGGGAGTACTTATCCGGGTGTTACACTATGTTGTTTGAGAGATGACTGGGAATAGCCGAATCCTTTCTTCGCAGCCGACGAGTTCAGAGATTGAGCAATAGATTCAGTGAAAAACATGGTTAGAGTTATCGAAAGGTTCAACAGAACTCTAACCTGAGATGGATCATAACCTCATTTACAAGCTCGTGCTCTTCGTTTCTATTTTGTAACAGTTGCATCCATTGTCCACTATCATGACATCTGAAAGATCCGTTTAAACCCTATCTTCCTATATCCGTCGCAGTCCTCTTGTACTATAAGGATTCAACGCACGGTTTTCTTGCACTGCATCCTAAACAGTCATGCTCACCGTTGGGGCATTGCATGCAACGATTACCGTAGAAGCTCCAGAGGCAAGGAAGAGATACTTTCTCTGGACCCCATGCGAATTCTTTTTCAATGAACTTGACTATCATGGCGTTAGGAAATGTAATCGAAGGAGTAGATTGAGGTTCCCAACCCTAGCACTCTCGGTGCTACCACAAAGGACCTACTTTCGGTTTACGTGGTGTCCAAACCAACTATGTACCTTTATGTATCCGATACAATTTCCCCGTTACAACAACAGTCATCAACTTACATGTCAAACAAAAACTCCGAATGACAAGTCTTTCCGGATTCTACTCTACGACTTTCAGAATACCATTTTGCGAAAAACTCGTTCAACGACATAAACTAAAAAAAAAATGTATTGTACAACCATTTATCATTCTCTCCTGCAGTGTCGTGATGCAAAAGAGTCGCCAAGGTTGCGTTGTGATATATTACCTTTTTTTTTAGTCTGCACTATTAGCGTGAAGTACCTTAATGTGTATTTAGATGTTTCCGGATTTTTTGGTTTCATTATAGGGTAGAGGCACTAGTGTCCGGACACTTCGTCGTTTATTGTCAAAAAATAAGATAATTTTCCAATTTTAGTGTGATAAAAACGTAAAAAAACAAACCTATATGTTTCTTTCATACACACACGTAGTTTCCAATAGATGCGATAACTGGTTTGCGAAATACGCATCAGTTAGTACGTGGTATTCGTGAAGTGTGCAGCTTAGTGCGTTTTTTCTCTAAAAAAAATAGTGGCGCTATTTTCAAAATGGAAGTATTTTAAACATTATTTATTGCATTTGCACATCAAATTAGGTTTAATTTTAATTAAATATAAATAATTTCTGTGTTCGATTAAAAAAAATGAAGAAATTTTTAATTCTATGCAAATTATTTGGTGTCCGGATACTGGAGTCCAAATTTTATACTGATTTTAGTTTCCGGACAGTATGTCCGGGTATTGAAACTTTAATGCAAATATTAAATTCATGTTTTAATACTTTTAAACGATACCTATGTGTATTTTGCTTAATTTAAATAAAGAATATTGCATGTTTCTTTAATAATTTCAGTATGCGGACAGTGTTTTTTAACTTAGAAACCGGCTATCCGGGTACTGAAAAATTAGGTTTAGTATCCGGACCATAGTTTTTTTACGCATTAAAATATGTAAAACGTTAAAAATGTCATATTTTTAGATTTAATTACTTAAGAATGAAGGAAAGCAGTTTAACATGGGCTTAAGAAGATATTCGGACAAATAATTTGAGTTTTAAAAAAGTAGCTGCCAAATATGATTTGTGTCGATCAACTCTTCATGACCAACTAAAAGTTAAAAGGCGAATTGGTGAAAAGGCTATAAAATAGGAGCCAGATCCTTACTTAACACCTGTAGAAGAAAGTAAAATTGCTGAGTGGTGCACCGATATGTGCAAATGTGGGTTTCCCTTAAAGACTGATGACCTCCTTAATACGGTGCAAAACATAATTAAGGACTCGAAAAGGGAAATACCTTTCAAAAAGATGATGAATAAATCTCATTTTTTTCGTATTAAACTAAATAAAATATTTCATTAATCAAAAAGAAAACGTTACAAGTTGATATGAAATTTTGGTGTCCGGCTTCTGAAACTAAAACGTCCGGACACTAAATATTCCTGTCCGGATACTAGCGCAAACTGAACTTTTTTTAAGAATTAATAAAACAATTATCCACAACAATAAATATGTTTGAGGAGTTTTACTATCTTTTTAAAAATTATCTACATTAGTTATATATCCAAACCTTTTCACTGAAGCTTTAATACTTAAAAAGTAAGAAGAAGTCAAAGTTAAGATTTGTGTTAACTGTCCGGCTACTAGTGCCTTTACCTTACACCACTTTAATAAAATTGGATAACTTTTTGTTTGTTCAACTGGTATGACTCAAGTTGTTTCTTAGAAGTGGGAGAACTTTCTATCACTTCTAAATACATATCAAGTTTTTAGAACGGCCTTTTATAGTCTAAACAATGAGACATATTATAGATAGTTGATCGATATTATGCATGATGTTTCTGTTGCAATTTATTTGGTTGTCCATATCCTATAACCGAAAGTAGATTCGAAACGTTTTGAATCATTTCTTTTTTTAGAATATCATGTTGGGATTTCGATTTCATGTCTATTCATTCGAAAAGCTTTTAACCCAGGTTACCCTGATCGAAGTATGTATCGGTGGTGAGCTTCAAAAACTCAAATTACTTCGTGATTCACAAATCAAGCGGAATTTGATAATCAAGCAAAACACAAGCGTAAAGGGTTTAGTGCTGGTATTCCCGTGAAAAACGACAAACAGTCCGAGACACCGGAAGGGGACTCAGATAGTACGATTTGAAGAGAAGACGAACACGCGGCACGGTCAGTAGGAACATGAAGGCGGTCAGGATGGAAACGACGATATATTTTTTGAAAAGTTATTGCCTGTTCAAAAACTGCATCAAACTCGTTCTACATCCATGGCTCGTTGGGGATGGATCGGTTTCTCATGAATCATTCCATGATTTTCTGTATCTCAAATCTGATCATCCAAGTTAAAATTCGTCTCATAATTGAATATGTTTATTTGTTCTTTCCAAAGCCGATGTACCTTTGTAAATAATTTAATGATTCATTACACATCGAAAACGTTAACCTATCCTAACCTTAAATGCAAATTTCATTGAATAAAATAGAATTCTTAATGTAATTTCATTCAAGCGATTCACTAGATGAAAGAAATGAACCACAGGTCAAGTGGTTATTTAAGTATAAGTATGTTAAGTATGTTATTTATGTATGTATGTAGTTTAATGAATTACTTAGACAACATCTGCAGGAGAACAGTTAACTAACTCTTCAGATAAATCAAGCTGCTTTTCAAAATGAGTATGCTATTGAAACGTCCAAATTACAAGGCCAAATAGTTCGTTCATATTCATTGAAACATTGCGTTTCTCTCGACATTTCGCGCGTCTAAATGACCTCCGCAACGATCAAATCAATTCGGGGTTACCCACAAAACAAACAAAAAAATAAATTAAAATCCAATTTATAACAAAACTGACATGTTCTCGTTACATAATTATCCAAGAGAGGAGTTGTAGGTACACCACAACTATTGCTCGCTCAACAAAATATAATTCATTGCAGAACACTGTTACGTGACACTTTAGTGAAAAGCCAAATCGAAAAAATTGGTAAGGTCAGTTTCTGGATAAATGAAAACAAAAAAAGCGACCACAGTCGGAAATTATATCTATGAACTTTCATGCTTGTGTTTGTATTTTTTTTTTCGCCCTAGGGAACGAAACTGATCGATTGTATTACCTGGAAAACAAGTCTTATATTGTCCATTTTACTGGAATTTTCTCGTCTTTCGTAGGCTTATCCAACTCTGACGTATACATTTTCAAAAATACCGTAACTGTTGTGTCATGTCTTTGATGAAGTGAATTCTGGAACTTCATGTCGTCTGAGGGCCTACTCAGGACAGGCTATCGATTTTTCAGATTTTCTTTCGAATTTCTATAAGGATCGACATTTTCGTCTAAAGAACACAGATCGTTGTCTACAAAATGATATTATGAAACCCTCGAAACCATACCATCTATCTGTTACAATAATTAGCTTACAAAAGATAAAAGTTATTCCAAATGGACTACCATGTTTTGGATGAACAAGATTTTTTTTTTTTTTGATAAAATAAACGGAAAAGAGAAAGTTTTGAGTATGTAAAAGGTCCATCATAGGTCTGGGATCATTAACCTCTTCAAAACTAGATAATTTTCGTTGTATTTTAGAATCTTATCGCAGGGAAAATGACTACTATATTTGCTGAAAAGCTGAATGTATAAAACCCTTATCATTCGCTAGGATGACCTGAACCAACTCTGTGTTTCAGAACGCGTAGCTTGAGAGGCTTGTTGGTGCCTCTCCTAACAAAATAAGAAGCTGCAAACATTTCATGTTCACAGCTCTCGGAAATGGTTTCAACAGAATATACAAAGCATAGATTAAGTGACACTACAAGGTTCATCTTCATAAGCCCACTAACCTAACCTTAGTGATAAGTAAATACTTCTTTGGATTATTTCTTCTTATGGATAGAGTCCTTTTTATGACGCAATACACCGTTCTAGTTGGCAAATCGTATCGGTCAGTGGCTCTCTGATCAAAACAGAAGACCCTCAAAAAGTATTTCGTAGAAGTTTTTCAACGTTAACTGATCCCGAGTCCAACAATAAGAGAATTTCAAATCATGAATAAGTTATATTTGAGTTCAACACTGGCCCCCAAAAGAGCTACATATTGCGCCAGCTGATAACTTTCATGTGACTAGATTAACGATTGGGACATCTCTTGAGGACCTGTTGTTGGAAACCTGTTTCGTTTAACAAATCACCATCATTGCATTGAGTTAAATATTCAAACCATCGCATTGTGTACGAGTATATATGTTAGTTTTTTGGGTTATAAATAATAACAGCTGACTTTGACATTTTGTCGTTTGTTGGCCTCGAAAAATGAGATGAATAAATAACGAGTTCTTAACTGGTTGCCCAGAGGGTTATCGAACGGTTCTCAATTTTAATTTTTATAGTAAGTCAGTAGGACAATCCCTTCTCAAATTGGAAGTTTTAAATAGTAGTAAAACGGTTCACATATCTCAAAGTAAACGTAAATTTCATAATAATAACCCTTTAAAACCGCTGCTGCTTCGGTTTAGCAAAACAGTTGGATGCAAAGCTCCTAACACGACAAGGATGATTCCCTGATGCTGCAGATACTAGGTTCCTTTGAAAACCCAAAAAAAAATAATAGTTAGGTTTGGTTTAAGTGACTGGTAGCTAAAGCCAGCACACCTAGACCAATGATAGGTTCATTGGCTACATTGGCTCGGGCACATCGAGTGAGTAGACAACAATGCTCCCTCGGGTTCGAGACGATCAGTCTATCGCGGATCTTAGGATGCCTGACTGCGGCATCTCAGGCAGACCCTGTATAGTTATTCTGCAGCAACACTTAGAAACAAACAAATAGAAGGGACATACAGTTTTTTATTGTCGACTCCGAATCATAAAAGATATTTTATAGCGCTGAAAATGTACACATGCACTCCGTCGATTAAGCATCTCATACAGAAAAAATAATAATTTTCAGAATATGAATAGGTCATTCGAATACCTGTTGACACAAGGGATTTTCCTTTCGATTCTCTGTAACCAATGATTGTAGCGAATAACAATTAAATGCTAAAATTAAATTAGCAAACTTAAAAGTAAATGGGAAAAATTCACATAGAACCGAGAGCGTAGTAAACAAATTTACACTAAGGCGTTAATTACACCATCGGCCGACCAGGTGTTGCAGTCTGAATGACCTTAATCATATTTAAGGTCAGCGCAAAACGAGTCTGCCTGTGTATACTGCTATACGGTATCGGATACGTCACATTCGAAGAATACATTTTATTATTTCCCATGACTGAATGCATGCACAGGTGCATGTGAAGTGCATTTCCCGACGATGACGATCGGACACTAAGAACTCATTATAAGTGAAGGTTGAGGTACATACTTAAAAGCCGCAACCACTGACATCTTATTATGGAACTATGACCAAAAATACACCTGAAATGACATTAAGTACACTTTGGTGGTGATCATTTTTGTGGTCGTTCGTTCTGCAGACGCGATGCTGTTGGAGTACGAGAACGAGAAAATCCGGTAAAACCACTATTTGAGCCGGACAGGTAATAAACAATGGCAAAGGTGCAGACCACATATCCCAACAGTCAGAAACCACCTTAGCTCGTTGATCTCATATAGTGTTTTCTTTTTTCGAGAGTGTAATTTAATCCCCCCAAAGATGAAGAAAGATTCTTCGGAACAACCGACCATCTCCAAGCAATTGTGTGCAGTTCTTTTTTTAGACCAGCGATATTGCTCAACTCCGTCGCGCTCGTGATCGTGCCCATATACATTTTTATTTCTTTCCTGCTCAGCGAACCATACCATGTTGTGCTTGGGATGCAGGCTAGCACACAATATATCGACGGAGCTGTGACGGATAGAGTAGTGCTCCACTCTATGTGGTGTTTTGCAAAAAAAAAAAAATAAAGAACTACTTGAGTGGATATTTTTCCTGTTTTTTTTTTTTTTTTTTGTTAATTTCGAGAACGTGTTGCGTGGTTGAACGCCTTAGGCAAGTGGGCAATAGACTGTAGAAAGGGTACAAATTCTGGAGAAATCGCGCAATTATTTGACTCCTAATAACAACTCAACATAACCGACTTGGAGGGCGGTTCCTTCTCTTTGCCAGCACAAGTATACAAGGAACTCAATGTGTACAGAGGAATAAAAAAAAAGGTCAACGACCACTTTATGCATGCGATTATCCCCAAGTGCAGCGACATAATATTTATTCATTAAAAACCAACTAAATCATTCAACCGTGGGGAGAAGGTACATATGAATGTAGGTGGGCGATGCTTTCCTGTACATAAACAGACATACTGACTTACCTCACGAATATCCAAGAGATTGCAAATTGTTATTAGTCCATTCAGTATCCGTTTGAATGCGATTAGTACGTGCTTGCAAGGAACACCTATAGAAACTTGTTTAGATCCAAACTTTCAAATTCAGATACACACCACCGATCGTGTAGGGGTTCACATGGAAACACACCAGCGCCGCCTCACAAAACCCCGTTTTAATACACATGCAAATGATTCTTCGGCTGATTAATAATACTTTTATTTCTCTTTCGAATCTTCACTTTATTTAAGCATTTTTTCTGATGAAATTAGGTTAAAGATCACCTATTATTACAGAGCATATGCCAGGCGCTGCACAGTGGAGTCAAACTAATACACAGCACACGCGTACACGAACTATACGTCTGATACTAACAACGGATTGACTCAAACTGACACACCAGCGATGTGATAGCAGCAGTCGGAGTAGCAAGTATCTATCCAGCTCAAGAAATCTACGGTAAAGTGAACGAACATACACACACACACGCAAAACCAGTAATGTCAAACAATATCAAAACTGGTTTTCATTTGCTTTCTTCAAAATTAAACTTCGATATTAAAACAGAAGAACAACAACAAAATGTTACTAGCAACCGTATCGAATATGTGCATACATATTAGTTTCTCCCATAGATACAAATGTTTGTTTGTATGGAACTTCGTATGGTGTAGTAGGCCTGCTCCATTGTTTGTTATAAATCAGGCTCTTTGTTTAGAGATACGTGATTAGGTACATAGTTGTTATCAAAATAGGGGTTTTGCCAAGCGGACTTTTCTAAGGACTTAGTGGTTTTGCATGTGTGTGACACTAGACACATTGACGACAATTGTTGAAACTGATTGCATCTAGATTTGATGAGGAAAATGTTTCAATTTCTGTGGTTTCCTTCATTTTAATCAGGTCATATTCATAGATCGAGAAATATGTACTATACATACGCATGCATGTAGAATATACTTGGTTAGATCAATTTCATTGTAGGGCTTCCAAGTGGAAATCATGCCTATTTGTCATTTTCTTTTTAGTTTACAAAGTATCGTAACGTTCAATATACCGGTAAACACAGCTTACGCCTGAAAGATAGGCAAATACAATAAAGAAATATAACACAATTGGAATTGAAACTGTCATACACACGCAGCCATTACAAATCTCCAATTATTTCAACCTTTGATTATGTTGGAATTTGGGAACAGCAGCGTTGCCGTTGCGTCACCCTAGTGCTGGTCCGATCCCATCGTCCGTCGATTTTTCAATTTTTAGTAGTGTTTTTTGCTTTTTGCAGCAGATTTCCTAAATGTTGGCAATACTGTAAAATCGCCGCCAATTGGAGACGAGTAATTTCCTGCGGCCCATTTGCGATTTTTTACCTTCCCTGAGACTACCTAGGACATAGTTTTTGTCTAATTAGTTCAATTCGGACATCAATTAAAGAACCGCTCAAAACGGATTTAGGGGTGGGCTCTCAAAAGAACATACTATTGCCTGATCAATATAACTTCCAAATCACATCAGTTTATTCCAAACGGAAGCTTAAGCCATATGTAAAAGCGTTTGAGTAGGGATAAGTTAACGCGAAATAAATTAAAAGTAGAATAAAATCACCACAAATTTCCAGTACCACTGCATATTTTGCTGACAATCAGAATTAGATAAGTACATGGGAAGTACTGTAAAGTTCTTAATAGTTAAGTATTTTTATTAAATCAATAGTAGTTTTCTTTTTCTTAAATTATATAATATATATTAGCTTAAAATTGATTCTATAATATTTCAAAACGGAGCATTTTTTTGTAATTTCATCGGTTTCAAACATTACTACAATTTGCTCTCTTTGTATTTAATTTAACCAGTCTCTAGCAAGTAATGTTTTTTATTAACTACATCTACAATTAGCGTTTTTCACGGTAAGTATGTTCGAAAGAATTCCGTTATTGTTGTTCTGCAAAAGGGACACTGGGTTACATTAGGGGCACACTGTACACAAGTTACTGAAAGAAGAAATACGTACATTATCGTTGATAAATTGAATAAAACATGAAAATCTTACAAGCATGTCCACATGGCAAAAATGCCGCACCAACTTCTTTGTCCATGCAAACCTGGCAGCGTCGAGCGTCCTTAAGCTTGCGAATTTCCTTCTCTTGGTCATCAAGAACTGCTGCCACTAGCTCTTTTTTCGTTTCAAATGGCCGTCCAAAGTGTTCCAACTGCTTCTGAGTGGCATTTCGGATGTAAACAAATTTTAAGCCCATCTCTAGTGCTTGCAAAACAGGCGCTCTACGCATTGCTTCATCCAATGTTATTGTCCGTTCAGTTAATAATGATGTTTCACAGGTATTATTTTGAGGGATTTGTCTAACCAACTCCTGCACTTGTGCTACATATTGAGGGCCCATTACTAGATTAATAAATTGACAATCGGGGGAAAATCTAGCGTGGTCGAACCAAGGATGATCATCCTTTATCGATAATGGGATATGTTTATCGCATTGGAAACAACGAACCTGATTGGATTTGTAATAAAATCCAGCTTCCGCTAATATCTCTGATTTTTTAATGTCACCTTTTGCCCAATTTTTGTAGGTTTGCATTCGTGCATCCAAGCTAGAGTATTTTGCTTTTTTTGGAGGTGAAATTTGTTCTCTGCTCAAATCACGAATGCTTTCGTTAGCGATTTCTATTAATGGACCCAGTTGAACACGAGGACAATCAGGAACGTACATTTGGTGTACCTCGAATGCGTTGCTATTCTCTGCCTATTGCATTACGCCACACCCGCACCAGGCACACTTCACTTTATCCGAATCATTTAGGTAATAAAACCCAGCTTTAGACAATTCTTGTGGTGAGACGTTCGGATTCTGAAATAAGAAATACGGTTTTATAGTTATCCCACTGAGATAGATGTTCATATGTATCTTTTTTGTACTCACATGCCAATTTTCGAATGTCGCCAAGCGATTCATTTCCTTTTTCAAATCGATATTTACTCCAACAAATGTTTTTTCCGATTTCTGATAATGAAGAACTGCTTCCATTAGCTCTTCTTTCGTCTCATATGGACGTCCAAAGATCTTCAAATGCCTTTCAGTGGCCTTTCGTATGTAATCAGAATTTTCACCCATCTGTAGTGCCTGCAGAACAGATGGTGTACACATTGCTTCATGGAATTTCATTGGCCGTTCGGGAAACAATGATTCTTGTACTGTTTCACAAGCGTTCTTTTGTGGCAATTGTCGTAATAACTCCTGTACTTGCGTAACGTATTTAGGGCCCATTGTTTGCTTAATAAATTGACAATCAGGGAACAATCTAAAGTGTTCGAACCAAGGACTGTTGTCCTTTTGACAAGATTGCAAATGTCCATTACAATGGAAACAAACAATCTTATTATCGATGAAGTGATAAAAGAATCCAGCTTGCGCCAGCGACAATACTTTCTGATATGTATTTAATGGCCATTTTCCATAGGTTTGCACTCGTGCTTCCAAACTTGAGTACTTCGATGTTTTCGGTAGTGAAGAGTCTAAGTCGCGAATGCCGTCAGTAGTGATTTCTTTTTCTTTGTTCAATTTGACGAAAGGACAATCGGGAGAAAACCTTTGGTGCTCTTGGAATGCATTATCGTTGCTTTCCCAAAAACCTACGAGTATCCTACACCATGCACACTCTACACGATCCGAATGATTTACGTAATAAAATCCAGCTTTAGCCAAAGCTTCTGGCGAAATATTCGGATTCTGAAATAGAAAATGTTTCTGCTAGTGTTTATGCCACTGTCATGCTATATGTCTTTTGTATACTCACATGCCAATTTCCGAATGTTGCCAAACGATTCAATTCGTTTTCCTTCAACCAATTTATGTTTTCAACATTTTTCATTCCACTGACTGAAGGAACATTCTCCAACGCTGTTCGACTGTTGGCCGAAACAATAATTGGACACTCAGGAAGATGCCTGGCCATTATCTAATAAAGGTAGAGAATTAATTATACCAAATCCTTATTCCGTTGTTTAATACAAACATCATCTCCATACTGCCAATCACAGACTTTAATGTGACACCAATGACATTCGGTTTCCCAAAACATTCCGGTAGCATAGAACCCTGCTTTGGCTAAGGGTTCAGGACCAATGGCCGCATTCTTTGGCCACTTCTCAAAGCTCTGCAAGCGATTTTCTTCAATATCCATCGCAATAAATCCAAATGGCCAAAATGTATTCAAAAGATAACAGGCAATGTTTCCTATGAATCAAGAATCTTATCAATACGTTATTAAAAATTATGGCTGTGCTTTCCAATAGTTCACCCCTCAAATCGATAAATGTTTATACTTTCCTAATGTTAAATAACCTCCTAAACACGAAAATAATATTCATTTGGTGCGAAAACTATTATTAACAATTAAAGTTTCCGGAAGGACCCCTGAATTCTACTCATTTTCCAGGTATATTTACAGTAAAATTGGAGTTTTGCTTCAAACACTGTTTGATGCGTCTCTTATTTGAATGTATTCTAATTTAAATGCACTCTAGAGTTGAGTGCATGATATAATCATATACTTTTAGGTGTTGATACATTTTGGTGTTAGCTGCCACTTAACAATTGTGAATGATTTTGTTATTACGTTTATTTGTTTATTTCTTAATTGTTAACGATATTTAACAGGTTGTGAACAATAAATAAGATGTTGTTAAAAGGCCTCTGCCAAAAAAAACGAACAGCAACAGAATATTGTCGAATCGGCATACAAACTTTTGAAGCTCTTACTGAACATATTGAAATGGTTTTTGAAGCATTTTAAAGAATGAAGTCTTCTCTTCAAAGTGGTCGACCAGATTTTTGAAAATGATTTCCGTTTATAATTTATTTAAAGAAACCAAAGCCATGTTTCGAGATTTTTCGTAAAACTGCAAAACGGCGTACAACTTTTGAATCTTCAATTTTTTTTTCTTTGTGTTCATACGCATACGAACGTGCCCCACCTGGTTCTGTCCGAAAGTGGCCCACTAACCAAACAATAATGAAATATTACATCCTTTAACCCATATGTAAATGATGAAACTTTGTGGGCGATCCCCTTTTGGGTCAGAATACCCGTAAAAAAATTTTGAGATCGTACCTCTCCAGGTGTACCGTAGAGGTGGTGATCGAGATCTCGACCAATAGTATCATACGATATACGAAAATGCAAAGCGCAGAAATTATTTTTGTAATGTTTTATTAGAGAAAATAAATGCATTTCGGTGGTAATGAAATATATTTTACATGTTATGGGAGCATTTTGTGTGCAATGTACCATCGCGTTTACTGCACTTGATCGAGGCATGTTTGGGGCACACAGGACAACGAAGTTTCTCTGTGCTGTGAATGATTCCATGGTCGGTTTTAGCGCTGCGAATATCGTTCAACGCGATATTCTCGTACATTATGGCGGCATTCGGAGTCTCGCGTGGCGCAGAAACCATTTATGACCTAAACACGGAGGTCAAGTTGACTCATGATCATAAATTCGATAAAATCAACGATTCGATCGAACGCAGTCCAATGAACTGCGGGCTTTTTTTTCCCGAACTCTCATAAGTGCATTATTGGTTAGATTTTCGCGAATAGTACCGGTGACGAAAGTAATCACCGACGCATCAATTTATAAGACGTGAAGAAGCTGTCGAATACGACGCAATGTTGCAACGGATTCGCCACTTTTCTCATCAACTTCAGCACAAAAGTTTCACCCGCCGCCGCATGGCATGAATGCGTACAAATATCCCTTCGCCGAGCGATTGTAAACCGAAATGAAGTTACAGTGCATTTATGTATATCGTATAGTACAGTGATTCTCAAACTTATTAAGCTGTGGAACCCTAAACAAGGCCCAAATATATTTCGGAACCCCAACTCTTAACGATATAAAAAATGAAAAACAACACATTTCAAAATATATATATATCGCCGTGGCTTAGTGGTTAGTGCGTTGGATTGCTAAGCGAGAGACACAGGTTCGATTCTCAAAAACCACCAAAAGTTTTTTCACGGCACCACCTCTTCGCAGGAATGACAAACCTGCAAGAGTACAATCTGTCGTGAAAAGCTTCTCAATTCGCCGTTCGGAGTCGGCACTAAACTGTAGGTCCCTTCCATTCGTGCGAAGAATATAACACGCACAACATGAATGGTTGTGAGAAGCAAGGCCTTGGCTCTCCATGAGCTGCCGTGCCAAATACAACAACAACACCAATATATATATTTATTTATATATAATATTTTTTATTATATTTTTTTCAAGGTTAGTGTGAAAATGAAACTGTTTCATTGTTTGATTTATAATTTTTTAAAAATTGACTTCTATCTGTTTTCGCATATTTGGGGCAGCGTCCAATCTCGATCTGTATTTAGTCTTTGCATAAGTATACGCTGAAAAGCCTGCTTCACAGCGATACGTTGTGACAAAAGGGAGCAAATTGAATATAATCTGTTTGGCAAGTTCAGGGTACACTCCTAATACCAACTCAAAATTCGTTCAATGATACAGAATCAAATACATGTTTTGATGAAGAAGAACTCTGCAGATCTATAAGAAACTCGTTTGCCGGAATGCTTAGTGTCGTAGTCTGGGTTGCATTAGAAAGGGATTTTGTACCCACTCGATGTCAGTTTTCGTATCTGGAAAATAATCTAATAAACATCTTTCTAGACTTACCAAATGTCCAGCGATCATATTGCCAATATCTGTTTTGAGCTCTAGCATGTTTCCTTGTAAGAATTCATGTAAAAATGGAAAACATTCAACATTGTTCTTCTGTACACAGGTAAGCCAGAAATTAATTTTTTTTTTTAAAACTGGCATCAAAAAGTTTGCCTCTGGCAAAAAATACTGTTATGGATTTTCCCTGCAAAGCAGTAGCAGTTTCGTTAAAATTTTCAAAAATGTCTGCAAGATAAGCTAATTTTGTTATCCATTGCTCATCATGCAATACATCAAAAAGGTTTGCAGATGAAGACATATTTTTGTCCAGTTGGAAAACTTTCAACTCATCACGAAGTTGAAATAATCTAAATAAAGATTTTCCTTTGGAAAGTCATTTTATTTCCGTGTGCAGAAGAAGTGATTCGTACTGATTTCCCATATCTTTGCACACTTTTTTGAACAATCTCGATTGGAGAGGACGACTTTTTACGAAATTTACAATCTTCAGAGCTTCATCAAGGACTTTTTTCAAATCAGTTGGCATTCTTCTTACCACAAGTGCATTACGATGCAAAATGACTGCTGTTACTTCCTGGCGCAATGTTTTTAATTTTTGACACGACCCCTTTAACCTTTCCTACCATTGCTGCGGCTCCGTCGCTACATATATCAATACATTTTTCCAATTAATGCTGTGTTTGTTCATAAAACAATTTATGGCCTTGAATAATTCTTCACCAGTTGTATTGGTTTCCAAAGGTGTGCAGATGAGCAAATATTTTTGAATACATGTGTCGAAGGGATACCTCACCAATACAAGAAGTATTGAAAGGCCGCCAACATCCGTGCTTTCATCGAGTTGCATTACAAACATATCACAAGAATTCAATCTGCGAACGAGTTCATCTTCAATGTGGTCAGAAATTTTGTGAATCCGATCAGACACAGTGCTGTTTGAACATTGAACTGCTGCAACTTTTTTTGCCGCGGCTTCTCCAAGTACGCAGCGGATTGTTTCTTACATACAAGGTTTAATTAAAGACTTTGCAAAAGTGTCTGGCTTTCCAGATCGAGCATTTTCGTCATGAGTTTTTGCAAATGTGGTCAAACTGGACACTGTGGATTCATGCATGTCTTTTTGTTTTCAAGAAAGTCGCGGAACCCTGAAAACCCTTCGGCGGAACCCCAGGGTTCCGCGGAACACAGTTTAAGAACCGAGGCTATAGTACTATTGGTCGATATCTCGACCATGCTGAAAGATCGCGAATCTGTACAAACAATTTTTTTAATAAAACGGGCATGGAGTAGCTGAGAGGAATTTTCATTGCGGTAATTTTCCTATTTTTCCCGACTTTTTCTTTTTTTCGGCTAAAAAGGTGTTTCGCGGTTTCGCGTGGAAGACCGCGTAAAAATCAAAATCAAGAAAAACGCAGGAACAGGTCGATTAGATATTGAACCAAACTATCGAAATTCATATTTCAAAAGGTTGATTGATATTCACCCTCACCAACGCAAATTGCCAAAGTTGCTGGTCGAGATCTCATACTCTCGCAATCACATACTCTCGCAAGCGTCTCCCCTCACCTCCCAGACCCTACTTTATCTGTAACGAACCTGTTCCCATCGTCGCATCTTTACGCGATCTAGGCGTTATCTGTGATAGGAAACTCAATTTCCGTGCCCACATAGATAACATCATAAGTAGAGTCAACTCTGCACTTGGCTTTGTAAAACGTTGGTCTAAGGAATTCTCTGATCCATACGTCACTAAATCCCTTTACATCACCTTCGTTAGGCCTCTACTTGAATATGCCAGCCAAGTATGGTGCCCGTATTACGAAATCCACTCTTTACGAATCGAAGCTGTCCAGCGCAGGTTCATTCGGTTTGCCTTACGCGGCCTTCCTTGGATCGACAATTTCAACTTACCACCCTATGTAGATCGTCTGAGGCTGATCAACTTACAGTCCCTCGAAAAACGTCGTGATGTTGCTGATATACTCTTTATCCATCAGTTATTATCTGGTAACATCGACTGCCCCGCATTACTGCAATTGATCTCGTTCAACACGAATCCACGTAACCTCAGGTCCGTACCCCTCTTTCATCTTGTTTCCCACCGTACCAACTATGGTTTTCACGAACCAATGTCCAGAATGCTACGTAAGGCTAACGGCATGCATTACAATTTTAATTTTCACTTTAGTAGATCCTCTCTGAGAAACGCCCTCCACAATCCCTCTTCCCCCTCTTAACCATATTTCGACCCGCTCACTCCCTCCACCTTCTCCCCATAGTTTTAGTTTTTAACTGTTGCTTTATAAGACCAAATAAAGAAATAATCAAATCAGTTAGTTTCCTGCTCCCCACTATCTTATCATTATTATATTACTTTAAGTTTTTAGAATTAAGTGCCATGTAGCTAGTATTAAGCTAATCAAATAAATAAATAAATAAATAAATAGCGCCAGGCTACATACATTTTGGGGTAGGTGGAGCGCCATTTAGTGATGTTAATAGGTTAGGTATCTATTACATCAAAAAATAAGCTTATTCCACTCATATGCCTACCATTTCAATTGTTTTTGCACACATTTTTATAAAATTGTTAATACACAAATTCGCACAAAATTTTTGTTTATTTTTGCCTAAATGGATAATAGAAAGCACAGCCTTTTTTTACATGCATACTTACAAACAATTTAAAGCTGATAACAAATCTATAAAAATTAATTTACAAGAAACGTGGGGTTGAAAAGAAGAGCTTCATAAGTTGGTGTTGGTGACTCATGGAAACCAAACAGCTCCAAAAATATCCTTTATTGCCTTGAAATCGAGCCTTCCGTCAACTGGTTATTGACAAAGTAGATGGAGACTATTAGTTGGTAGTTTGATTTTTCCACTATGTTTCAGAACGATAAAGGGTAATTGTCATAGGAAAAATGATTTGTTTGTTTAACGAATTCTTTTTAAATCAGATCAGTGGCCTATTTCACCAACTTACAAATTTGTATTTACATGCATTTTTTTAACAAAATTTGCGATATTTTGTTCTAAAAAGTCACAAATTTTGTTAAAAAATACAAATTTGTAAGTTGGTGAAATAGGCCACTGGTATCAGTGGTATCAAATTAATACACAGCACACGCGTACACGAAACATACACCTATCACTCACAACGGATTGACGCAAACTCGAATTGTGTCGTTCCGGACCAGAGTAAATCTACTTACAGTGAGTAGGGACACAATACACATATGCATTGCTACTACTACGAAGCAAAACCCACAACAAAAACGTATACTAAGCGAGAGCAGGTCAAAAGTATTGATTTGTATCCTTAAGGTAAGATTAGACTGCTTGACAAGTTGGCAATTGAATGACCATTTCTGAAAGTTCTCCTGGCAAAATAAGGTCATGCAGTGTAATAGGCATTTCCCGAATGACCAAATGAGCATTTGACCATAAATTGTCACACTCGTTTTGACAGATAAAATTGCCCAAATGGCAAGTAGTGTAATCGGACAATTAGCCATCGTAATGACCAAATGACCATTTGCCATTCATTGAAATTTGGTGATAGCATTTCTGGCATTTAATAGCCGTGTTTTTTTGATAGCTGTATACCCAGCCCAGTAAGATTTTACACACAAAGCAACAACAACACACCAAGTGGGGATAAATTTCCCAGTAGCAGCAAGTGAGGATAGAACTACATAAGTTGACCACCAGAGCACGAAAAATCTCATAAATTAGCCTTAAGCCGATCGTATTTGTTGCTTTTCCTCGGTTTTGACATTTGCAAACTGTCAAACGAAGAAAAAGAAATCGAGCCGCAAACCAATTGGTTGGTGCGGCTGCTACTGTGGATGAAGTGAGTATAGATTGTTTTTTTGACTGAAGTGAGTATAGTTATCAAAAAAACACGGCTAATAATTCAATTGCCATCGGTATTCGTTGTTGCAGTTGCTGTGTTTTTGTTCGTGTTTCTTGGTTTTTATTGTTTTTTTCGTTGTTTGTTTATTATTTGATTGTTCAGTTTAGTGAAAATTAGTGGTTTGTATTTTTGTTATCTGCTTTGTTTTATTTCTGTTGTGCCTATTGACACATACAGCGTTACCACAATTAATTTTCAAAAATATATCAAAATACCTTGAATGACCAGTGGCAAATTTGGTCATTTTGGTCACATAGTGTAATATAGAACATTGACAACATTGGCATTTTGGTCATTTGACCAGCACCTCCTATAAGTGAAACAGGCCGTAATGCTGCAAAAAACAGCTGGACGAGTTGGCTTACGAATTGGCTGTCAAACCGTGAAATTTGTATGAAAATGGACGGGAAATTTTTCATTCGCGGAATAAAATAAATATTTTCGAAGTGTTGTGAGTTGAATAAAGGCTTTAAGTGTTAAACTAATTATTCTAAATTAAATGCGCGTTCAAGCAAATGCACGGGCATTATGCTATATCGCCTTTTATAATAGAAAAACGGCTTTTACATTTCCATGTATCAATACGAATAGTATTCTCGTGTTTAGAATTTCGTCTTTTTGTTTGATTTTCAATATCAATACTCATGTGCATTTTCCTTGTTCGTCGTGTAGATTGTTTTTTTTTAATAATAATTTGTTTTGTGTAAAAGCCGTTCATTTGCGCTGCGTAAAAGTGGAATAATTACAAAACATGCTGGACTGTCGGTGCCTCCGTATCCAGACCTGAGCAAGATCTTTGGGTTAATCGCAGTCAAATCATCTTTAATATGAAATGATAATAACCAAAAATATACTCATACATATTTCTTTTTGTACATCTGTGGTGTTTGAAAGATGAAAAACAATTCCAAAATGAATATGATTTTGATTTGGGATATAATAGAAAAATGGTCAACGCATATTTGGAATTATTTTTCTTACTCAAACACCACAGATTTTTGTGTTTGTAGTATCTTAGATCATAAACTCATTATTTTGTAATAATAGAAACGAATGTGTGTGCAGAATTATTGCATGTTATAAAATGTGTTACGTAAACAAATTTGTATAAGTATACAAGTCGGAATAAAATTTACAAAACGATATGCAAAACATGGCTTTTCATTTTTGAATTTTGGTTTGGTGTTGTTTATTTTCAGTTTCAGAGGATTTTGGTTTTATACAGAATGATTTATATGGTAAGTAGGAATTCCTATTCTGGTGCTTTGTTCCATAATTTCAAGAGACTTTAAGGACCAACGCTCTAAAAAGTTGTTTACTTTCATCACCTTTTAAATTTGCACCAGACGGATTTAGTTATAGACTTTACCAGCAATACGTCGAATATTATAGTAATCTCGACTGGATTGAGGAGGAGTTAATAATACTCTAATTATCTGAACTTTAAGCTAACAGTTGGGCATAATATGCTTGGCTTTATATGTAGTTATTTGATTGTAGTTCACAGAATAAGTGCACCATAATAAGCACATTATGTAGCAGATTCTCCAAACAGATTTAACCAGCACAAAACAAAGCTGTTCTTTAAATATTTCACGGGAAATATATAAACTAAGATAAACTAGTGAATTATTTAACATATCACTGTAATTGCAATGAAAAAAAAGTAACTTTTCATTCATAAAACATGCAATTAGTAAATCCGAAAATCGTCTTGGCTTCCGCCACCGGTTTGTTTGCAATTTGCGTAAGCCAACTCGTGCACGTGGCATTTGAATTTTTGCCGAGCATTACGGCCTGTTTCACTTATAGGAGGCGCTGATTTGACAGATAATTTGGTCATTCGCCTGTGGTCATTCAATTACCAACTTGGCAAGCAGTCTAATCTTACCTTTACTTGCGATCGCTTATGATAAAAAGGGATCGCAATACATTTTACCAAAACCACCACATGCGAGTTCCTGTGTAAGATACATAAATGTGATCTTCCCATGATGCTTTTCTAAAAGGCGGGATGACTTGATCGTCAGTGTGTTAGTTTTTCCCTTTTGCCATCGTACGAATTGGTGTGATCAGATTTGCTTCACTGAAATTGGTTTCATTTATGGTTTTTGTTACTTTATTTTATATGAAAAAGGGTTAGTTATGGACCTTTAAATTAAATGTTTCATTCTTAAACGTGGAAATGAATATTTGTACTAAGCTATCACTTTGTTAAATATCATATCTAGCGATTTTTAATTTTATGTTCATCATTTTCTAGCTACTAAGTTTTATATAGCTGGTCACACTGATTGTGTTGTCAGATTGGGGTCAGTGTTGTTTACATTTTTTATGCACGTCAAGGCGCGATGACTTGAATTTTTATCCGGCGTAGGAAAGTCATCAGGCAAAATAGTAATTTTCCTGTTCTTCTATCTCTCTTTCACTGCTGTCTTTCTATTGCTGTCTATTTCTCGTTTCTGTGAGACGACTTTTATCAGTAGTTATGTTCTTCTATCTCTCTTTCACTGCCGTCTTTCTATTGCTGTCTATTTCTCGTGTCTGTGAGACGACTGTTATCAGTAGTTCTGTTCTTCTATCTCTCTTTCACTGCAGTCTTTCTATTGCTGCCTATTTCTCGTGCCTGTGAGACACAGAAAAATAATTTCGAAGTGTAGCACAGGGTGTTCCGTTAAAAAAAGCAAAAATTATACTTTCATGCCTTATATTAAAAAAAATTTTATAAAAGATATATATAAGCATTCACATACACTGGTCATCAAAATAATAGGGGCTTTTATTTGCTGGCTTTCTCTAACAGGAATAGCCTTCCAGTGCCTCTCGATCGCCGCCCAAAGGTCGGCTCTGTTGTGGTGAGTCTCCGTTACCTAGAACTTCTTTAATTCCCCCCACAAATTCTCAATAGGATTGAGATCGGGGACTGGGATGGCTATGGTAACACAGAAACGTGGTGGTCTCTCAACAAACCATTCAGCAGTTTTGATGAATACTTAGGATCATTGTCCTGTTGGAAGCGTCATCTTAACGGAATATTATCTTCGCCATATGGCAGCATATAATAGTATATGAATTTCAAGAATATAACCGCAAATTTCTTTTGTAATGATATCTTTTATCAAAACTATTGGTCCCACCCCAAACCAAGAAAAACTGCCCCACAGCATAACGCGTCCACCTCCATGTTTTACCGTTTTTTTTTTTTTGTAAAATGAGGCTGGAACTCCTTTCCTCTGGGTCAACGAACATTCCTTGCACTACCAGACGACTGTACAACAGTCTTATTAGAGGGGTTCACATGATCCGGTATACCGGAACGACGGAATTTGTTCAATGTGAACGCAACAAACGACGGCCGGTCCGGTTTACTGTATGGTTTTCAAAATGTTTTGATATTTTGGTGGTTGGATCGACATACCGGACCATTCGAAAGCGTGTCGGTCCAGCCTGGAGGAAATTTCATTTTCGAAAATTATTCGAAGCATGCGGTTGTGCGCGGATAATTAAAAGGGCTGGCTGTGCGAACTCGTGTCTGACCGGGTGATGAGCATATATGTACCTGCTAAATATCCTTTGAGGGTAAATACTGAGGGTATTTACCAAAATGCGTATTTATGTGGGTATTTATTTTAAATTATGTATATTGGGTGCATCGTTTTTATTTAATTAGAAGGAAACAAAAAAGGAATCTTTTGAATTTATTAGAGGGTTTTGTAAAGAAATTTTCATCAATTGAGACCACTGCACCAATTGCAATAAAAAAGTGATGTTTACTAACGCAATCTGGCGGTAAGTCGTTCCTTGGGTGAGATAGAATCTCTCATATTCATATTTCATATTTTGTCATTTAAAAAATGGTTTAACTTTGGCCAACAATTTATTATATTTTTCGCATCCATCTTGGGAAAATTCTGTAATCTGCTGGATAATCCACCCAAATTCGCTTCCTTTTTCATTCTTCGATTTTTTTTTTTGTTTTCTGAAATTGTACCTATCAGAAGCGCTGTTACGAGTCCGTCCACCATCTCTGAAATTCACTTGTCAAATAGCAGTAGTACTCATTTACATATTTTAAAACACATACTTTCTGAAAGACTAGTTAACTATACTTCCCACCATTATAATTCTATTGCTCTTACCATTCACAAAACCGTCCAGTCTTTTACTTTCACACACAAACACAAATTCTGTATTTTTACTTATAACCCTTTATTGTTACAACAGAAAAGAAAGCATTTGAAATAAAATACATGTGTTCTAAAATACAATATCCACACATAGAATAGATTACATCCATGCAATAGGTAAGTGAAACAACATTTTACTTTATATTAGGACATGCATGTAGGCTAGTACATTTGCAACCACAGAACAAAGGAGTTAGTTTTATTTACAGCGTTAAATTGTGTATGTACTTTATCCGTAGCGAAAGAACCCGCACAGACGGTGTAAAATTTATCGAGGAGCGAAAGCTAGGAACATTATGTTATGAAATTTTGGAATTCATTCATCGAGGCTAGTCACTGGGTTGACCTAGGTTGGAACCTATCTATTTTTATAACTTTAGGAGATTCAAAACAACATTAGCGTTAAAAAAATAACTCAAATTAACATTGTACTAAGACGTTCGACGTTCGGTATGCGCACAACTTTTCATGATAAGAAAGTTCGAACGAATCCCTTGATTTCTGTTCTGCAGAGGGGGCACTGGCTTACACCAGGGGCACACTGAACGCATGTAACTGAAAGTAAACGTACATACGTACATTATCATCTAAAACAAAAATGAAAACACGAAAATCTTACCAAGATGTCCACAGGGTAGAAATACTACACCGACTTCTTCGTCCATGCATACTTTGCAGAGTCGGGCGTCCTTGAGCTTGCGATTTTCCTCTTCAAGCGAAAGGTTTTTCTCCGTAGATTCTAAAGTTTTTGTTTTGGTTAGGGATTCTTGAACCCATTTACTGGGACCAGGAATCGAAGCTGCTGTATTAAGGGATTCAGCAGGTGGAACAATAACTCGTTGTGAAGATGATGGGATACATTCAGGTAAAGATCCCAGGACGTTAGTAGAAGAGCTTGAGGAAGGAGGAATGTGAGGATGCCCTCTATCATTTGAGGGTAAACTTTGATTCGTTACATCAGAGCGCGTATCTGGCCTTACTTCACCCAAAAAACAATTTATCAAGCGAGATAATTGGCGAGTCATACGCTGCTCGTAGTCTTCTACTTCGTCGTCTTCAGTAACTTGATCACCAAGAACTGCTTTCACGAGCTCTTCGTTGGTCTCATATGGTCGTCCAAAGTTCTCCAACTGCCTCTGAGTCGCATTACGGATGCATGCTCCATTTAATCCCATCTCAAGTGCCTGCAGAACAGGTGGTGTACACATTGCTTCATCCAATGTCATGGTCCGTTCAGGTAACAGTGATTCTTGCACTGTTTCACAGACGTTATTTTGCGACATTTGTCGTGCCAACTCCTGCACTTGCGTTACATATTGGGGACTCATTACTAGCTTAACAAATTGGCAATGCGGAAACCATTTAGCGTGATCGAACCATGGATCGTCTTCCTTTTGCCATGATCGCAGTCCTCCATTGCAATGGAAACAACGAACCTGATCATCGATGTCTTGATAATAAAACCCAGCCTGCGCTAGCGCCTCTGGTTTTTGAATGTCACTTATTGGCCAATTTCCGTACGTGCGCATACGTGCATCCAAGCTTGAGTATTTAGCTTTTTTCGGTGGCGAAATTTGCTGTATGCCTAAGTCACGAATGCCATCACTAGCGATTTCTATTAATGGACCCAATTGAACACGAGGACAATCGGGAAAGAACCTTTGGTGCTCTTCGAATGCGTTGTCGTTCTTTTCCCACTTTGCTATGACACCCTTGCACCATGCACACTTTACCTGATCCGACTGATTTAGGTAATAAAATCCAGCTTTAGACAAGGCTTGTGGTGAGATGTTTGGATTCTGAAATAGAAAAAGATGTTTCTATGTTCCTGACACATGATTATCTGTTTTTCGTGTACTCACTGGCCAATTTTTGAATGTCGCCAAGCGATTCATTTCGTTTTTTAAATCGATTTCTCCAACATTTGCTCTTCCCGAACTGCTAACATCGACCAATTCATTTACGGCTCCCATCGGACCACTGACTAAAGGAACATTCCCTGATTCTGTTGGACTGATAATAAACGCACAAAGTGGAAACAGACGACGATGCCTGGCCATTATCTAGTGTAAGCAGAGAATTTATTAACACCAAATTCTTTATTTATGTGGTTGTTTCGGACAAACCTGATCTCCATATTGCCAATCAGAGATTTTCTTGCGACACCAATGACATTCAGTTTCCAATAAGTTACCCGTAGCATAGAACCCTCCTCGGGCCAAGCGTTCAGGATCAATGGGAGCATTTGTTGGCCACGCACTAAAGCTTCGTAAACGGCTCTCTTCAACATTCATCGTAATGAGTCCAAATAGATAAAATTAATTGAAAAGATAACTAATGCGTATGTTTTTTTTTTCGGTGACTCAATAATTTAAGTGATCTCCCATCCACACCTGGGATGTCGCTCTCGCAACAATAGGAAGTAATAAATCTTTTAATTTGCTTATTTACATGTTTACGACTCGTCAGAAATCTGCGATGGGAAATATGGTAGCGACTAGTGCTACACCTCCCCCTCTGTCTATGTATATGCTTTATGGGAATCACCGAACAAGTACTGCAAGAAATTTTTTGATCAAACTGTGTGCTTGGTTGAAGAAATAATAATTTTTATACGTTTTTCCTTAATTACTACACCAATATCCAATAACCAGGCCAAAACTTTCTTTGGTGTCAATATTTTATGACCAAAATATTTCGAGAAATGACAGCTGATGGGAAAAATGAAAATGGTGGAAGAAGTTTAGAAACGTCAAATGATTTGCTATTGTTCGATTAAAACGAGGAAAGTGCATAGACTGGGCAATTGGCATGCCTGTTGAGAATTCCCTACCCAAAATGGAGATGCTTTACAGTGCTTACTCAAGGTCAAGGTATGGTTAAGAAGAGGACCAAGGGTAAAATGTTAAATACAAATTAGAATTCAATTGCTATCAACTCCCGCAGCTTGCACAGTGGCAATTTTTCTGTTGACAGTTCTCTTCTCTAGTTTCTTTTAAAGATATGACCACTCTATCCTGCCGGTATACTTGTTAGCAGCATATGAGTTCATCTTTTCCTGTAGCTAACTTTTACTTACGAAAGACTGCAATTATCATGTGACAGTGGCAGCCATCTTACATTAGTACGAAGCAGTTACAATATTGAACATATCCTTTTCCCGCATTGGATTTTCCTCCATCCTTCGAGACGGGACCTTAACGTTCTGCAACGTTATGAAACTTAGCGATAATAGCTACGTGCTAAGGCACAACAGTCTAAGCAAAGAAAAAGGGCGACGGCAAGGAAGTGGCCAAGCGCGGATCAGCTCTTAAGGGACTGTTAATGGTCATATGCACCATCACTTTTTAAAGTCGGCCAACCAACGGTGGAATAGGCTGAATCAAGAAAGACTGCCCGATTACAACAAATCAAAAGCAAACGAGCAGATCAGGCCAGATACAAGAATCGTAGCCGTAGTCTAGTTCAGGCTATTCGCCTATAGATCACACAGCCAAGCTGCAAGTAAGCAGCGAAGAGGAATCCCTGTTCCATTTTCTGTGCAAATATCCAGCCCTGGCCGGTGTCAGACAACGCACTTTAATCAAACTCTTCTTCGACGACCTTCAAGAGATATCTAAGAAAAGGATGAGAAAACTAATTTTTTTTCTCAACTTCACAGGTTGGGTTTCAACAACCGGTTTACATGATTTGTAGATTCAAAACGCCCCTTAACAGCCCTTTTTCACGTCTTCTTTGGACACACCGTAAACTACTGGGTTTGGGTTGGTTCAACTCTTGTTCAAAAATATTCACGAATATTAGGCGAGCACAGTAGTACGCTCCTATCAAGTCTGAAACGCACGAACCAATGCAAGCACCATACCCCATAAGCGTCGATTTCTTCGCGAGACAAAATCAGATTTACTTACCCTTGTGGGCGGGTTCCGAACAGCACCAAACCGTTTCCTTCTGACAAATGAAACTCGATATTTGGGAAAATCGATTTTATTTTCCAAGTGATTTTCTTCATTTTACAGTTATCATCAAAAATTTCTTATAAAAAACAAAACTCCACTGTATTGGATATTTACAAGAAGTATGTCCTTGGCTTCCTGAACGAGAAAAGTTTCCTGTTGCCCTTATGGTGTACTCTCTGTACAAGTGGGAACTTGATCTTTGAATCGTGGAATTGTTTAATGTGCACACGACGAGTCTTGCTGGCAGGGATCGACTCAACTTTGATAATCTGAATTGAGTGAGCACGAGCGCGATGACGAGCACCCATGTCGCGGTAACACTGAGTGACGGCGCCGCCGACAGTTAAATCACGATACTCACGGTACATGTTATGTGTACCCGAACGGGAGTCATAGCGCAGCCAAATTCCAAAATTCTTGATTTTAATTGGAGACGTCTCGTATACTTGCTTGAGCGATACAATTTCTCCTGTGGTCTTCTTGAACTTTTTCAGCTGACGCAAGAAATACCAGAACCGGGATTTAGCCACAATATTGTCCGGTGCAAATATTCTCATCTTGTAGAGGGGAGTTTGTGGCTCCTTCTCCGTGGGCAATTTACGCCCGATAACTTCGTATTCCTTCAACTAAAATGAAAAGAAACAAATATTTTATTACATTGCGTAGGTAATGCCAAGAAAATATCATTTTTTAGAAAATCCAACACGTATTTATGCCGAAAGCGAAACACACAAATTTGACAGCTATCACAACACATGGTGCTTGCTGGCACAATTTGCAGAAATTCTCGTGAATTCACATTATTTTCAACGAAAAATTAATTTGCAACTATAGCTTTACACTTTATACTTCGTTAAGATTGCTTTAAAGTTATTTTTCACTAAAATTTTTGATATTTTTTTGGAATATTTACCTGTCCCTTAGCTTTCATTTTGGCTGCGTTCTCAAAAAAGGAAACGGAAAGAACAAATATACCATGTTGTAGATTTTAGTACACCTCGGTACACTGAACTAAATATCGAAGTGTGTTCAGTAATACACGATTGTTATTCGTGGTTATGTTAGGTACGCACTCGCCAAATCGTTAAATTAATTTAATGAGCATACATACAATTTCGACACGTGGGTGCTGAATTTCTCTAAAAAAAAAAACAGAACTGTGGAATTTAACTTATACCTCTTACTGATGATTTGTGGAGTAAGTTACTTAAAACGTAATATAATCGATTGGTGACATTAAGATTTCATGGCTTAATTGCAAACGATGTGCATATCAACAAATTATTGCACAGTATTTCCTACAAACTGTGGCATTCCTCATCATGTATAGCGAGTAAGAATGCTTAGTAAGCATGGACAAGTTCGAGTCAGCAAACAACAAAACGTATATTCACGACGCCACCTTTCGGCAAGTAATGACAAACCTTCGAGAGCATTATTTGGCATGAAAAAGCTTCTCAATCCGCTATTTGGAGTCGGCAATTAATAATGTACCTTTCATTCGCACGAAAATTGCAACACACACGCCATGCCAAACATTTGTATTTTATTTAACATTTCCAAGGGACTGTGTCTCCACCTTAAAATTTACTTCGAAATTGTTGATCTAAATTTGTACTAAAAATGAACACTCTTTCTTTGAACACATGTACAATTTATTTGCCAGACCATTAATTTCTAATCGATAATGTAATAACACAAATTGCTGAAATCGTTTTCATTTACACTTCATTCATTTACTTTTGTTTTGTAATAATCCAATTATAATTCTTCTTGATTCGAGTTCGAAAAACGCAGATGTCGCTTTGAAGTTTGTTTTCTCGAAAATTCTTAATTCGAATTTTCAGTACTGACAGGAGGAAATAATTTTTTTTTTTCGCTGTATACTGTCAATTTGCAATTTCTACGGCTCTTCCAGTCTCTTCCACCAAGAACGTGATTTATTCGAAAATTAATCAAAAAATCAACTTCTAATTTATTTTGACTTAGCAAATCTATTAAAAAAGTTTCACAAAAGATTGATACTAAAATTGTAGTTAAATAGTATTGGAAAAGCAATCTTTTTTAATAGAACACTTTGCTTGAAGGAATACTACTTGGACTATTTCAAAAATATCTGCAGTGTCATGGCCAAATGGGGAGAAGGTGACCCACGTTGGATTGTTGAAGAGCGCCCCGACGCAACCAACGTAAACAATTGGCATTGGGCTGAGAAAAATGCCACACCATGGTCAAAAGATAGGCTTAAGGAACTTTTCAATGATCTCAAGATAGGTATGAATCATGAGTTGATCTGTGCAGCACAGATATAAACTTCTCACATTTCCTATGCAGAGCAGAATGGTGTCCAGTGTGCTATTGATAAAATCGATGATTGTACCGGAGAAGCCACCGCCAACAATCGAAAAGGCAAATTAATATTCTTCTATGAGTGGAATATTGTTTTAAAATGGTCCGGACGGCTATCAGGAGCAAAGGATTCACACAGTGGCAAAGCGACAATTCCAAATCTATCGGAGGAATACAATATAAGTGAAATTGAAATTACAATTACCATCGATGATTCTAACAATGAGGAAGCTGATAGGTTAAAGCAATTCATGTACAATGTGGGTAGAGATGTGATCAGAAATCAGCTAGGTACATACATAAAGGAATTGAAGGAGGAATACTCCAAAGGTCTTATTTTGCCAAGGAAAAGTAACGAAGATGTTACATCTCCGAAGAGTGAAAGTCAAGGCAAACGAAGCGCTTTCAACGTTACAAACTCTCCAAACGTTTCCAATAAGAATGATAATGTCGAAACGAGCTCCGTTGGCTATAAGCTGGACGTGAAAACGTTGACTATGAATGAAGAGTTTCAGTGCAGTGCCTTCGATTTGTATAATGCGCTCACCAAACAGGAGTTAGTTACTGCCTTTACCCGTGGTGAGGTGAAAATTGACCCAGTTCGTGGAGGAGAGTAAGCTAAATGAAAAAAGAATGTCATAAGTGCATCAGTTAATGGGGCTTTTGAACTTTTAGATTCGCATTGTTTGGTGGAAACATTCAAGGAAAGTTCGAGGAGCTGGTTCCTGAAAAGAAGATAAGTCAATCATGGAGGCTGAAATCTTGGCCTTCCGGTCATTATTCGAATGTTACTATTGAACTTCAACAAATGGTAAGGTTTCAAATTTTGATAGTCTTTCGGCAGTTTGTCGACCCCGCAATATTGTGTGCACAGTCTTTTATTTTAAATAGCTGCCGTATCATGTCGTTTTTAGGGGTCCTAATCTTTGCCAAGAGCAAATAAATAAAATGTCTGCCTCACTACAGTCCAGGGCAGACCTCAGCCTCAACCAACACGCGTCTCTAGTTAACTGGATAGTTAGCTATTTGTCTTCAGTTTCGGACGACAAGTTGGTTGAAGTCCCTTTCCACTTGCATGCGCTGCTTGAGTCGCAGCTTTCCTGTACTGCGTCCTCCCTCCGGGGTAGATTCTAAGATTCGTGTGTTCATCTGCTCTATATGTTCCGGTCATTTTAGTCGTATTTGGATTTCTAACTAGATTGATGTAGCTGTACAGCCCATACAGTTTGTCGTTGTTTTTTCTCCTCCACTCACCATCTTTGCAAATTGGGCTGCAGATCGCCCGAAAGACTTTTCTCTCGAAATCAAAGCATGAACAGACCGATTATCCGGAAGAAAATAGTTTTTTGTTCATTTATAAGAGACCGTATTTTGTCCAGTACTGTCCTCTCTACTTCTTCACTTTACTTCATTTAGCTACATATTACTTATACCCTTTTTTTTCTTTCCAGAGGGACCATACTCAACTGATCCTGAAACAATCTGGTATCCCAGCTGCCGAGTACGAGACAACGGAAACGAACTGGAAGCGATATTACTGGCACAGCATTAAGCAGACATTTGGATTTGGACCAATCCTCCGGGATGGATTATAAAAAATTAATAAAAAACCATAACATTGTTTCCAGTCAAACTTGCTATTGCGAATTTGTAAGTTAGTATTTTTTTTTTTCCATAAGGATACGCAGAATAGGCAATATCAAATTTGAAAGCATTCGAGGCAAAGTATCACAAACAATAAAAACCCAGTTAAACAAAAGCATGTGTTTGTCCGAAAAAAAGAGAAATGCTTAAATTTTCTTTTTCATGAGTTTTCTTATTCATTTTATAATTATATATGTATTTTTATAGTGTCATAGAAAATGTATTTGATTCTCAAAAACAAATTGGATTTCTGGCGAATTAGACCATAAATTATGTATACCAAAACACATCTGAAAATAACAAAAGAATAAATAGAACACACTGCATTATGTAATTAAATAAAAATAAAAAAAAACAAAGCAATTTAAAGTATTTGAAAGGTTTTTTTTTTTTATTATTTACGATTAATATCATTTCCGGTTTGACACACTTCCAGTTCGCCATCTATGTTTGAGAGCTAAAATAGAAAGCACCCAAAAGCATGCATTTATTTTAATCATTTTGAATTATTGGAACATGCTTGGCACTCACAAGTATGCAACAAGGGAATCACAAAATAGCAGCTTGGCGCTGCATACTTCTGGGGGACTTCTCGATCGATGAGATTTGCCGGATTGGCGCCGGATTGGCGGTGAAAAGTTGAAGAAATTCCGGAATTCTCTTGATCAGATTCTGGATAAAGAATGGCAAAGCAAGGCATATAGAACTGAAACATCGGAAAATGGAATGGATGCGATTTTTGATACTTTATTGTCAAGGGCAGAAATGAAACTTACCATAACACTTTTATTCTACGGACGGAAAGGATACTGAACATATTACTTTGGTTCCAAAGATTTTTTGTTTAATCACAGATTCCCACGGCGAATAACTCTGTTCGTAGACTAGGAATCGAGCTAAGTAATGTGTTCAAAAAATTATCTTTCCGTAGCTGGTACAAATTTGTACGGAGTATGCCACAGATGCAGACCTAGGCCTAGTTTTTTTGCAACCAATTATGTTGTGTGTGATTATTTGTCGCATGGCCCTACAAATTTTTGTTGTCGAATCCAAACAGCGAGCTGGGAAGCTTTTTCATGACAAACCTCCATGAGAGGTGCCTGTCGGGAGGTGAAACTGTAAAAAATGTTTGCTTGTTTTGCTGAAGGTGGGACCGCTCGCTTAGCAGTCCACTAACAACTTAGTCAAAGCGACTCCTTGTATCTTGAACCTATTGTGGTTTCAAAATCAAATACAAAAACCGCAATAGAAAGTAGAATCAAGACTAGCTGGCTGAAGTGGAGACGATATGACTAAACAAGACATCGAACAGAAGAGCTCATGGCCTCCCCCCTGAGAGCTGGATCAGATCCATTCAGAACTATGTGTGTAAATTTCCAACGACACGGAAGAGAAGAATATGACGTGGAAGGATAAGAAAGGCAGGCAAATGTGGACCCATCAAGCATTCTTATGTATGGCTATGGGTATACCTAGATGCGTCACAGTGACTTAGAACTATCACGTTGAAGAGAAGGAAATGAAAGCTCTATCATACCAGTGTATAGTACCATTTGGATAGCGGGTTGAAATCTCCCAGCGATCAATACGATGATACTGAAGTAAAAGGCACACCAAATGTTTGTTGAGGCACACGTGTAAATCCGGAATTTGTCAATTAATTGTGGGGGATACATACATACATATGTCCATTAGCAAATATGTCCACTTTTATTAGATTAGCTTCTATTGAAACTATTGAGTGACATTTACAACACCCTACACACTTTTATTTCGTGTAAATTGATGTGAGTAAAACCTGACAGAAGTCAAAACAACCGAACACGTTTATGATAAACAAAATTGATATAAAATTTTGGATAACACACAGGTTTATCGGTGATATCTGCCAGAGTAGTGTCACCACCTGGCAAAATCTCAGATACGACACTAAATACAGTGTTCAATTGAGACGTGTCGTATTACGTATTACCTTCCGTGTAACTAATCCCAAAACTCACCCTCAAAGTCCATTCATTTTGAATTGGAAAAAAAATACAAGTGTTGCATTAAAAAAAAAGGGGCATCATAATTAATAAAAAGAATCTGTGTATCTCATTCAAAATCCAACTGCAAGAACGAAGATGCGCAAACAGAAATTATTCTCTACGCGTAGTAAATCATTTCTATGAATGGACCTATGGAAATCACTAATACCATCATCATCACCTGGGGTAGACATCACTGCAAGGTGTCTCTCATCCGTATCCTGTCATCTTAACACACGGTAAATCAACTCAGAGTATCATGCTAAATGAATTTGGTACTTATTGTCTAGGCGACGAAGCACAATATTGATACATACTAGTATAACGAATGTTACTATACTGCTTCCGGTTGCCTTGCATTTATTCTAATTGAAAACAACTGATAACATTCCGTCTTCGATGCTGTACAGAGTGTTCGCTTCCAAATTCCACAGCACACTTTCCAGCTTCCGTTGGTACTCACCTACCCTCTGAAAGAATATAGTGATGTGGAACGTATATGTACATGTGTGCAGGAATTCACCTAGTTCGCCATCGCGCACGCCTGACGCGCCCGAAAACAATCTTCGAACCGATTAAGTTACATTTACCTATTTTCTATCTACCTTTCAAAAATATCGTGGATGCTGTTAAAGAAATTTCTTTGCAGGGACATGGACATGGCTCCCTGTTGACATCGCTTAACTGATAACACTACACGCGAAAATAAATACAAACACACACACCCACACATATATTCGCTTACTCTTATGAGTTAGTAGGTCAACATACAACACATGAGCAAGCACATTGTGGGGGAGCAATATCTGTGTCAGTGTCCTTCATTCCCTTCCAGAGCTGTCCTTTTTTTTTTATTAATTTTTTGTTGTGTGCCCTGCTCTAGCGATACTTACCTATATCCACTGTGTGGAATGTTAACCGTGTAAAAATAGGGTGGACTCATTGCGCCCGGCCACCCACTCATAAGGAAGCTTAGCTCTATACCCGACAACACACAACTACTAAACGAGAGAGAGAGACGCATCCTTCCAATCCTTCCCATGAATGTTGTATTTGCTGATGCTCTAAGAGTAAGGATCTCTGTTATCCTTGTTGTTTGTATTCAGTCCCGGACGAGAATTTGCATCGAAAGCTCCTCACTCGACGGACACTATCGTCGCGACATTGGAAAATTTCTGTTTTCTAAATTAAAAGCAAAAAAAAAAATTTTTTGTTTGCAACAACCATTGTGTACAGAGAGCCTAAAATTAATCAGAGCCCCAGTGATTATATAAATTAAAAGATATTTCGGGAATCAATTGTGATTTTTGCTTGTTCATTTCTTTGAACAGGGTTAAGGAAGAAAATAGTTGAATTTTGTGTGTATTTCGCAAGGATAGCTGTATGTAAGGATACGAAAGAAAGAAAAAAAAAAAAAAAACTGCTTCTCGATTTGATTGATGCAAAGTGAATTATGTGAAGTGGGCGTGCTAATATCTGTGTATTCGCGAGTGTGTGTATGTGGATTCACAGGCGAATTATATCAGAGGGCTAACAGATATTTCAAAGATACAAGCAATATTTTATCGAAAGAAAAATGTAATTCTTGTGTTCAAGGAGAGTGGTATTCGTTCGTTCGGTTCAGTAGTTCTCCGGTGTATCTATTGAGTCGAAAAATATCTATTTCCCTTTGTATCCGTGTTTTTTTTTTTTGCGAATTCACCACCACATATCCTTTTGTGGTATCAATTATCCAAAAAAAAAGAAGAGAAACAAGAAAAGAAAAACAGAAAAAGAAAAGAAAATTAAACATTAAAACAGTTTACGTTATAAAAAAAAAGGCTCTCACAAGAGCCAAGTAGACATACGCGAAGGAGAGAAGGATATCACCACCAATACACACCATTATCATTGCTATTAGTCGCGCAGAGAAGAAGTAAGTGGACCAGGATACCACATTCCTGGAATCTCCTTTTGTAGCATCTCTCATTTGTTTATCGCCATCGTCATGGCTGTGTGTGCGCGATGACTGGAATAGTGTGCCTGTTTGTGTGTGCTAACTCCCGTCTAATCTGTTCTTCGTAGATACATTTCAGCCTGGTGACAAGTGTTTACAGCATATTTGCCAAATACTCACAGGATTTTTCCATTTGTATGCTTTTTTTTCACGGTTTTGGTTTTGTTTAAAAAGTTGTCGAGCGAGAGCGGTTGATTTGATTACATATTTGGAAATCAAAAGGATTATTGAGAGTGAAGGATATTCGGCACGCGTTTATGGTTAGAATTGAGCTGGGTTCGTATTTATCGAATTGAGAATTTGTTGATTTCTGGATCGATACCCTGTGGTTCAGTGGAAATTTAAATCAGCAAACGATTTGTTTTGTTTTTACCTGTTTTGTGTTTGAAATTAAAAAAAAAAAAAACGTGTCTAAAGATTGATAGCATCTCCTTAAATGGATTCAACAGTCTATGTAGTAAGTCAAAGCACACCTCGGTATCCTAATTGAGGTAACATTGATTCTTCAAAATGCTAAGAATTCTGATAGAAACCCTCCGACTTCACTAAAATGTTACCTGCCTTACATTTTTGGCCAATTTTTTCAATGTCTGGCACCACTAAGTAGAAACGGCGACTCGGGGGATCATAATTTAGCTGTGCTCGATTTGCGACTTTGTTGTTTCCAAAAAACCATCAGAATTCACCTTTCAGAGCCTCGGTCTTTATGAAATTCAGTCGCCCCGACAAATTGTCTAACAAAGCGAACTTCACCATAGACCTTCGCTTTTTCCACAATAGTTTTCTTCAATCTCTGGACGACGATACTATTTGATACGGAACCAGCAGCGCTGGTGTCAATAGTAGTAATTTGTAATACTTCATTTCGGTTATTGTTCACAATATTAAACGGTTCCATAGTTTTTTGAATACTAGTCCTAAGGTCACTATGGGCGTTGGACTCCGCCAGGAGTGCGTTTTATCACCTCGTCTTTTCATCACATATATTAACTGGATGTTACAGTGTAGCCTTGGTGAAGACAGCCTCCTAATGGGAGTCTTGAGAATCAGTCATCTACTTTTTGTGAATGAATTGTAGGGCCATAATATATTCCTTTGTAAATGAGCCATAGTATTGATCTATCAACAAGTCGTTGGAATTTTCTCCGTTTCTTACCATCTTTGACCAGATCTTCAATGCCAACAACAAACAACGTTTTGTTTCTTATGACATCACCTCTCAAAAGCAAACTTTCAAGACTATGACGAGCTTTGAAGTCTGTGGGTCCCTTTAATTCAATGCAAGAAGCCGGCCCTTTTTCATTCAGGGGCTGCCGAATATAAAGCAAAAACAGTATTGGCCCTTTAACGCAGCCTTAGGGAACACTAGAATCTACTTATGTTGAAGTAGTTTGATAAATACACCACTTAAGTTGAGTTTTTGGAGTTGGAAGCAACCTTAAAATCGCCAAAGAAATTGTAAGGTTTAGAGTTGTTATCTTTGCTTAGCAATGCTTGTTCTTAGCCTCTCAGGTAAGCGCTTCCATAAGATATTCTGAAGCATAGTTCAGCCATGGATAAAATCTTGAAAGACTTGTTCTTTATGTACTTTCTGAGTGAAAATAGCTTATGAAAGTTGTAAACTGTGTAGAATTGTTTCCCATTTTCCATTAGATAAAACAGACAATGCTTCCTCACTTACCCTCACAGATGTTGAAGGTGTGACAACCTAAACTATTTTTCCTACACCTTTGAAATCCTACTCGTGTCTACAAAATTTGTAATGATTCACGATAAAAAGAAATAACACAGCATAACCTATCCTACCTTTCTCCAGATTGTCATGGTTGTTGGGATTGGCTTGGCAGTGGTACGATAAATAGGATTAAAGGATTCCTTTTACTATGAGTCTATAAAAACGAAATGAACAATGTCTCATGAAGTTTAATCGGGTTATGAGGTAGTCTGATGGTTTTCATCTTTTGTCGCAGCGTTCGGTATGTCAAGTGTGTTACATGTAGGTTGATGTAGGATTGTGAAAATGTTCGTCGCAAAACTTGCATTAGGTCCGTCTCATCATACTTTCCAAAAAATGTCATTATTGCTTTGAAAACCCTTACCAATCAAATAGGTCACTTAACTTCCATTAATCCCAAATTTCAACCTTTTATATCGACCATCCAAGTTAACACAGTTTCAAATTGATGTCAGAAGTCGAAGGCGGCTGTTAGAGCATTATGTACAAACCATGCTAGCTTGAAGGCACATCCATAATTTCAACATTTAAATTATTTTCATATGCTACCAAGGACCTTTAGCAGACAAAACCCTTACTGTACGCACCCGGTGTTTTCTTCTTTTTTTTGCTTCCAAAACCGAAGATAACATATTTTTATTGATATAAAAAGGATCAAAGACGGGATTTATGTATATTATGCCATTGGATATTTGTTCCTTTTGTTATTTTGCCTTTGTTTCCTTGTGTCCGTATTCTGATTGGTGCAATTCTATTTGCATTTCAATTTTACTCAAGGATATTTGCTTTATAGTGAAAAGTGTTTTCGTGCCTATAAATTTAGTTCAGAGTATAGTATTGGTTTAGGTCCATTCGTGTTTAAATTATTGATTTATTTATAAATTCAAAAATATCCTTTCTCAGGATATAAATCCTTAGCAATGAAAGTGTGGGCAATATAAACTTATATTTTCTAAAATTGGCCATGTTGTCCCAATGGAATATTTTAACGCACTCTGTTTTACAATTCAGAAACTTTCAAACCCAATGTACATATGAACCTCCTTTTATCTCTAATCTAAAATTTCCTTACACACCAGGAGTGTACCGAATGAAAATGGACTGGCATAGAATTACTGTGAAAAGAGTACCTAAAGGAAGAAGAATTGAGTCCAAGCATTCGTTTATTTCAAATGCCGTCCACCAGGATAAAGTTGTAAACTAAAAACTCAAATCCACTAATACTACTTAACAGAGCCCAGACTCGTGACAAGCCTTTGCTGGAGCCGATTTTCACACTAATCGATTACAGACACTCTGTTTGCAGTTCGTTGGACTTGTTTCCTGGCATCTGTGAGCACTTGGTTTTTCAAACTGAAGCTAAAGCCGTCCTATTTGTTACGAACCTAAAGCTTTTTACCTTTTTACGTAGAGTGTCGTTGCTCATTACTTCAAGGATTACCAGATCTAAGCACATAAAGTTCTTAGTTCTATCTATTTCTCCAGTCACACACTTTGCTCAGGCAATAGTTTTTCCACAAAGAAAAGAGAGCTCTTCGGGATTCGAGAACTTTAACTCTATTGAAGGGGGCAGAATATCTGTGTATCTAGCGATAGCCAGGCTGCGATTAAGGCCTTTCTCCTTTCTCTTACGAGATCGCAAATAGCCTGAGAATGTAGGACTAGACTAAATTTTCTTAGTTTTGACCCCAAGATACAGCGAAGTAGAAGGAGGAGTTTTAGAGGAGAACTTCTTCGGTCCACATCTTCGGATAAGGCTTCCGAAGCAAACAACACAACACAACCGTAGATGGTAGAAAAGCCTGCAGACAACTTATCGCTTTGGTCGAACGAAACTTGAGGTGTTTTAGGCTTAAGTGAAACCACTGTCTGCGAGGCTTGTAGAGAGAGCGAAGATACTGCAGAACATCATCGCCCACATTATGTGATTATCCTGTCTTTGCTCGTATAGGAACTAGTTGGCAAATTTTCGGAGCTAATGCAGGAAGGGATATTTGAGGATCGAATACGTCTTAAAATCTTCCATGTGAACAGGAGATATATACAATGATGAAGATTGACCAGACATAGACGTTTCGATCATAAAAATCATAAAAGGTAGCGTTCACAAGTAAAAAGGGATGTCAACGATTTTGATGTTTCAAACTGGATGCAGCTGACTCAAAATCAAACTGGATAAAAAGGCTTGACGGATTTCCAAGCCATTTCTACTGTTTTTAACCGAAGATAAATATATTTTGTACTACCTATTCCTTAATTTGGAAAGAAATCTAAAAACCTGAGGATGTTGTCCTCAGAGAAGGAGATTAGTTCCATCAAAAGATCTTGTAAGTAGACTTAACCCTTTCGATACTGTGGGGACATTTAAGTCCCACTCAATATTTGAGGTGTACTGAATTCTAAACTATATGCAGTAAAACGTCCCAAAATGTCCCATTTCGTAGTCATGAGGCTTAAATAACGGTTTTTTTTTGTCAAACGTGATAGCGCGTGTGATACAATAAATTACTCCTTTGGAACATAAAATGACTAGAAATTCTAAGAAAAATTCACAATACGAAAGCCGTATTGAAAGGGTAAACAGAGCTGTGGCGAATTTTGCCCAATTTCATGAGATCATAGCTAGGTGAGTCTCGCCCTGTTAGGAACTTAGTCAGCAGCTTTTCATCTCTCTTGAAGCTCTTTAGCTCACTTGTTGTTGAATAGAGTTATGTTTTTCTTGGCTTGCCTACTTTTTAAGGCGCAAGTGCTTCATTCACACTCTACAAGTTTCAACTTTAAAAAATAGTCAAATTGCAATAACCATTTACAAATATATAAGTACATTACCCTTAAAAACCATAATTAGCTAGCTATACACCATTTCTATATTAAAAATCAATTTTAAATTGAAATGCAATCGAAAATTTAAAATTCTATACACTTAATTAGCATATTAGCACTGACCAGCGTTATAGTTAATTCAAATTATTATTTATGACGCCTAATTACAATGACATAAGTACCTCAAGCTGTGATGGAATCCTTTATTGATCCATTTTGTATGTATTTTGTATCCTTGCAGTCGGGACCTCCCTGTGGACTATGCAGATTGCTGTTGCTGGTGATGGAAATATTCCTGAAATAGTATCGAACATCTGTGCAAATAGTTGAAATGCGTTTGTTTCGTTTGTTAAATAAACACTTAAATAGTGCTAAGGGGCGGCGTACTATACAATCCGGATTTCCGTGTACATTACGATGCTGTATAGTAATTTAAAAAAATGGAACAATCGGAAAGGAAGGCATCATTTGGATACATGATAAGGTGAGTTTTGCATTTTGAAATTATTAAAATATTTGTGTGCAAACACATTTTGCATTAATTTCCATGGGTAATCTGCACTTGATTGCAAGTGTTTCCTACGGGTGGAATGTTCTCATAAATCATGCTTATGTGTGGGAAAAGTCTAGGGCGTTGTAATACTTTTTTTTTCTGGCAAAGTACGTACTCAAATCCTATTTGTAATGCATATCACGTCTCCTACGTGAACTAGATTAGCAGAGTTAGAAGATTATGTCTTAAAAGATGTTAAGAAGTTGTGTTTCGTTCTATTGAGATTGTAGGTTTGTGGGATACATTTTTAAGTATCTTATTGCTTACCTACGGGTTCTACTTCAAAACCACGGAGCACGTACTCTACCAGCAATTAGTCCTTCACTCCTGCAGTTGCGGGAACAGTCTCAAATGCCCTAATGTGTGGCTTGTCTTATTGAGAATCCTTTCGGGTTAAAATTTGGATTGAATATTTTTCTGTAAACGATTTCTTGTTCTTAAGGGGTAAGTGCCTAACTGTCTATCAAGATTTCGATGAAGGCAATTGAGTTGTAAAGTTCTCTGTCGAACAGCGAAAATGACTGTATACAAAACCCTGATCATTCCAGGCCTAGTCTAGGACGCAGAGGCATTGATATTGTTGAAGAGGTTACTTCTACATGTAGAGCGGATGCACACCAACATCTACCGTGGAAAGACAGTGCATTAGGGGAAGCCGCGACATAGATAGAGCGCGCAAGTAAAAAGAGATCTCAACCAACTTGGCCTGCGAAACTGCAGGCAACTATTACTGATCAATGAGCCGACTGGAGACGTATATTGATTGAGGCTCGGATTCATCTCAGACTGAAGCGCCATCATAAGTAAATAAGTATGGCAGCTTTTTCCAATATAGTGATGAATGTACACTGTACAGTTTAAGTCGATTTGTTCTCTGAGTGTTTCTTGACATGTTTCTAAACCTCGAAATTTTATCGTACGTTATATGTTCATTATTTCTGCGTATGTAACGATGGTCAGGCTGGGCTTAAGGCCTTGCTTAATTCTCTTATTAGCTCCAAAATAGTTAGAGAACGCAGGACTAGATTGAATTCGGTTGAAAGACTGAATTTGCTGAGCTTTGTCTGAGTCCCTGGACACAGCGGATTTACCAGAAAGGAGTTCTTCAATGAGCTTGCTAGGTATTGAGAAATACTCCGACCCTGAACCCCAGTTGGATTTGCTGTATCTTTGGTTAGGGCTTCCATCAATGGTTGAGTTTCTAGCAAACACAACTGTAGGTGACATGACTTTACAGGACGTAACGAATGTTTTCCGACGTCTGTATCGTGTCTCTCAGCAGAAAAGACTGCAGACAACTTATTGGCGTTATTACGGGACACTACGCCTATGCCACTATCTGGATGCTTGTGGAGAGGGCGAGGGCACATCAGAACACTTCCTATGTGATTGCTCTCCCTTTGCTCGTACCAGGTGGTAGATTTTTGGATCTGATATGATGAGTACTGGTAACCTAAGGTCCTCATCACTGAAGATCTTACTCGACTTTCTAAGAAAGGCTATGAAAACACAGTAAAAGGGTTGTGTGCTCCAGCGTGGTCTTCATTTGTGTTATTTCATTATTTAAAAAAAAGCGAACCCCCTATAAGTACTAATTTCCTCTCAGTTCTCCCATTTTCGTTTCGTGATTAAGATCAAATCCGTCCAATTTCTTTGCTGTGGAAATTCATAAAGTGTCTCCACACTACCGGGCCCGATAACAATGCTCTTGAATCATTCTCAGAAAGAGTGATTCGTTTTATAGTTCCATGAAAGGATAACCAAGCTTTTCTCATCCTCTTCTCTATATGTTATCACTGTTTGTGTAAATCTTTATGTCTCTCACTCTAGGGATACGAGAGTCTGTATAAAACACAAGAACACTTCATTTCCTTAGGAGAATATACAAAAGAAAATAAACGAAGTCGTGTAAAAGGGAAAAGAGAAATAGATAAAAAAAAAAAGGAAACTAACGAACGCAAATAATGCTACTGTCTTGTAATAATAGCAGACAGGGTGAAACGAAATGATAAAAGCTTCCCTCGTCCTTTCTTACAGCCCTGGGGGCTGTTGCAGCATGTCGCCCATTGTTGGTGCCTCATTTGTACTTATGATTGCATAAAAGACGAACTCCATCGCAGATGCACACAACGTGAGAGTTGGTGAGGAACAACAGCGTGCAACATAAAAACTTAACTTCAAGACAACGACAATTAAACTCAAGGGTGACATTTGCCCACCAGTCATACTAACTTTTCTAAAAACAATTAAATCGCAGGATAAGAGCCAGAGTGTGGGAAGGAAGGCTTTTGCAATTGGATGAAGGGATTGAACAAAATTAAACGTGATGCATCTTTCAGACTTGTGTACGAACGAACGTTGGCCTACTACCCCCCCAGTCAATGGTTTTAAGTTGCACTCCCTTCCACAGAATCCAATTACTCGGATTCATCCGATTTTTATTGGTCTCTGGATTCTGGCAAACGTGTTGATATATACACACACTTGCTGTGTGGAAATATGTTTTTCTTTTTCCGTGAATTATATTTTCTTTGGATTCCAGCAAAGTTGGCTTCTTCTCGCCACAGCACTTGAAGTTCACCTGAAAGGGGTGGCGTAATATGTCGATACCGTCTTTCCGTTTTATGTTCGGGGAATTCGGAAAAGGTTTTTCATTCGCGTTTTAATATGTTTTTCATGGAGCTACTGAACCTTGCCATTATATATTATGGCTGCCCACATAAATCAGAGCCGGTATTTTTGGTAACTCATGTTCGGGTTCTCCCAATGGATGGCGAAAGCTAGGAGTTAATTCGAAAAATTCAACGTTGTTTCGATTTAAATTGAAATATGTAGTCAGGATACGAGGTTAAGGTTCCAGGTTTTACTAAAATGAAACGTTTCATGTTCAAGTGCAAAATAAAGCAACAATCGCAATGAAGTCCTATTTATCCTCTTGGTAACTCCTTTCAAAATACGGTGTATGTAATGTTTCAAGGAGTGAAACTGATTGATAAGGACAAGCACAATATGTCATAAAAGACATTTTTTGTGACCACTTCCTTTGGATTCGTTAACTTTGATCATTTTTCGTTGCGTACCTTTTCAGAACTTGACTCTCCAATTAAACTCCAAAAAGAAAATTAAACCCTCATTTGAGATTTTTAAAACTAGGTAACGTCACAACTGGGCACTGAATCATGGACAGCCATGGTTAGTAGAACCTGTAGAGACCAGGACAAGAAATAATCTTTCGTGCACTTCCTCTGTATGTGTCCCGTCCTTGCGAACATCAGAAAAACTTGAATACTTTTTCATTGATCTTAAAGATCTAAACTCTATCAGAACGGCCGATCTAAATTGTTACGTTAAATGATATCAAAAGAAGACTGAGATTCCCAATTCCGCCCTAGCAATAACAGTGGTATTGCAACAATGTACCTCTTTTTTAGAGGGTCAGCTCAAACTAACTAAGAAGCCCGGGCAGCAATGCTTCAGTGTACGAAGTGCAATCTTCGCTTTCCGCAATACGGAAGAACGAAGTTCAGTTTTAAAAGTCAAGCAAAAGCTGAACTAGCAGCTACTTTGCCAAAAATTACAGAAAGTTATGGTTTATGTTCTTAAAATCTTGCAGAGTATTTGCGTCTGAGATCTCCGATTTGGACTAGGTGCAGAGAAGGAGTTCCCCAGGCTTGACCCTCTACTATCTTTGCGTTCTTAGTAAGCACAATCACAAATGCAAACAAGTTGAACGATTGCATCGATTAGGCCTGGAAAGCATGTGGTGTGTACCAACAAAATGGCGCTACAAGAAATGTTTCATGGTTGATCACATGTACATATCTATCAAAAAGCGTACCATGTGTAGCAATAAAACGTATTTTATAACTCCCTGTAAACTTAGAAGAATGTTTGGGCATTCTGGAGAGACAATGGAGACAATTCGCCCACAAGGACCACGCTTTACTCCAACGCAATAGACCAGCAAATCAAAGAGCATTTTTGTTCAAGGCTGTTTCTTTTACAATTTATGCCTTCACCATTTGTAATCACCACAGAACAATGCATCCTTGAAGTAATAGCATCAATAAAACATACAAAATATATCCTTGCTAGTCATAAAACGAAGACGGTGAAAAAAAAGAAGAAGTTTAAACAGTTTACTAACACTCTAACTCTCTCTCATTGCAAAAGGGAAACATCAGTCGACGGTCAAGGATCCATACCGACTAAAGTATTGAATAACAAAATCGTAAATATCCTCGAAAGTTATTTGGGAAATGTATACGAACGTTTTCCTGTTACCCATAGGGAGGGCAATCTGTTTTATCACATTCCATTTATCAACCATTTTCTGTGTGGGAATTGGTTAATCGGAAAGGGCGGCTACCAGTCGGATCTCGGATGTGCGCTCAGAGTTCCACACGTTAATGTTGTTATACGAGTGTAATGGTAAATGAAGACTTTCAAGGGACGTTTGTCAACAAAGACCATAATGGGGGTGTATATGAAAAAGAGTAAATTTTTAATGACATCGAGGAAGAAAGGCAAAAGGTTAAAAGTGACCGAATTCAGATGGGAATATCTTGTTTAAAGTTGTGAAATGGTTTAATTAGGTTTCAAAGTGCGGGTGGGTGTACACACAGGCATGTGTATGTTTTGGTCTGGTTAATAATTCATTTCAAGGTTCAATTGATTTAGGGTTAATGCTTGAGTATAGGGGATGGTTATGATTTGTAAAGAAATCGAATCAACGTTTAGGTTTCGAAAAAAAGGATCTACTTGAACCCGGATGTGTACATTGTTGCATCCTTTTTAGCAATGTCAGAATAGATGGACCTTAACAAACCCCATACAAATATAACTGGAAGGCACAGAGTTGGAAACATACGCCTTAAGAGGTACAACTCAAGGCTGCTAGGTTATTGTTCTGAATGACGTACTCGAACAACTTAAAAACAGCGGTGCAAAGTGCTGAATATCTGGAACTTGTACTTAATAAGGAACGTAACTGGATGCTGGACTTAAATAGCCTTCTCTTGGTGCATCAAAATATTTGGAAAAACTTGAGGATAAAAAGATGTACACGGCTACAAATGCAAAAAAAAAACGAAGAAAAACCGGTGAATCTCTTAAGACATTTGTGTCGCCGACAAACTTAAGCAAAAAGATAGAACGCCTCTCTATCCTTTAAGGAGTGATTACTTTTTTACTCACTTAGATGGCGCTACAGTTTGGGGTGAGCCGGGGCCTCAACCAACAAGCCTCTTTAATTAGACCGGTCATTAGTAAATCGCCTCCATTTATGCACTGTTAGTTGGTTGAGGTCCTCTTCTACCTGTTCGCACCACCTTAGGCAAGGTCTTCCTCTACTGCCTTGTCCCTCCTCTGCTAAATGGATTTCAATGCGATTTAGCAAAGGAAATTATGATCGTCTTAGTTGGGTGTCCATTAAGCCTTTCTCAGACCCGGCTTAAGGCATTAAATGACAAATTGATGGTACTTTTGCATATTTTTCATACAAATAAACCCTTCATTGCCACAAAAAGCGAATATTTGGCAACAAATTCGTCACACGTGTCTTACACAATAGACCTCTAAACGCAACCATATCCACTCAGACACTCTCCCTTTTTACATATTTTAATCTTGTAATCTTTGCGGGCATTTGAATATCAGCAAATTTCTTCGATAAGCTCCTTTACGTCTAAGACGCCTTCCGACAAAGTATGTACCACACTCCTCCTCAACAAGACATAAAATAGCAACGCATGTCGTATGTCGTTAAAACTTCCACATATGATCCTGTTTTATGGTGCGTTCCCGATTGCTCCGGCCCTATTGTGTAAGGTAAGTCAAATTCAAATAAAACTTTGTCATCGAAAAAAAAAAAAAAATAATCCTTATCCAATTTTCGCATGACTTGCACCCGGCAGATACACAAACACAAAACTGCTGTAGGGCGAAAGTAAAAAAAAATAATTTAAAAAACATTTTCTTTGTCAGACATGAAAGCATCAGTATGGAATGCACACACATACACACCATTTATGTATGTGTGTGTGCGCATAACATCCTTCCCTAATCCGTCAATTAATCCAAGGCAAACAGACTCGGGGAAAACTTCACAGAAATCTCCTCCGTCGCCGCCACCGCCCGTCTCATTCGGAATAGAAGATTATTCAGTCGTGAAAAAGAATTTTAATTCGTATGAACTCCGCTCATGTGTTGCCTAATTCATTGAGCTTCCCGCTGCCTGTTCCTTTTCTTTGGAGCTGAAAATTAAATTCCTTAATCTGTTTAGACCCGTCCTTAAAGCTTATCGAGTAAGTGCGGAATTCTCGGTCCAGAGTTTATCCAACGAATGTGAGCTACCTGTCTATGCACATGCATTTGCAACTAACAAGGACGAAAAGGAGACCAAATTTTCTTTCAGGAAGTAATTTAGGTATCTTCAGAACGGACAGGATATTTACTTTCTCATTTATATTGATAACACACACAGGCACATAGCTACACAGGGTGAAGTAAACGGAACGGATTGACGTACGAACTTAATCCTTGAGAGAATAATTTTGTCGTAACGTGTCTGGGATTTAGTCAGCACAAACAGAGCATAGTGCAAGCTGGTGCACAGGATTTTATGTGATCCATATGGAAAGGCATTTGTCGACAATGGCATGCAATTTCATCAAACCCTGTGCCACGGGGAACAAAGCTGTGTGCGGAATCGATTGTAGTTGAATTTTGTCCCACGTTAATGCAGCCATGAATCTGAGTCACATTTAGGCGTCCTTTTATGAATGTAATAACCCGTGTACAGATACAGTAAAGTGTATCCTTGGCACTTAATCTGCTAAGACGGGAAGCCAAAAAGGATAAGCAAATGCAGGGGGATGATCCTCCTTAGAGGCTTTGTGAGCCAGATTTTTTTTTGCGCGGTGTTTGCAAAGCTTGTATGGTATGCCGAAAGAACTCATTGTCAATTCATGGCCGATGACATGAACTTATTGGACGGTGTTGAATAAACATTTGTTAGCACCTTTCTGCATTGTTTCCCTCTTCTTTTTTCTACCAAGGACATCTGCAGAATGCAAGTCGATGTGGCAAAAGGTAATTCCATGTTGCTTTGAGTTGTTCCCTTCACCGTCGCATCATCATCCAGCAAGACTCATCCCATCGAGTTTATTGTTGACGTTGCATGTTTAAGTTGAAAAGCCCTCAGCTGGCGCTGAAGCACTTGACTGTAGCAATGGCGAAGTGCTGTTTATTTGCAGTTTGCACTGCGTTATGAGTGCCACTACAAACAAAGCCCCATACAAGCAGAACGAAGGGAGATGCAAAATTCACAGAAAGGAGCAGCAGTTATTAATTTCTATTATTGTTGTTATTTCACTTGGGTCAAGCTTTAAGATCTCTTGTTCTTTTCTCTCGTTACAGCATCGTTATACACAGCATCATCGCAGTCATCCATACAGTGTCATCATTTGGATTACTCCATTCATCAAGCAACTTGTCACGCATTTCATCATCACTGTCATCGTTTGTTCTGCAGCTGAACGGATCCTGTCAGAATGGTCACCTACAATGGCTTTGGCTTTGGGGGACAGGCACCGCCATCGATTTTGGCCCCATTATCCCCGACTCTTATGAAAACGACCACAACTACTACTACGACGACGACGACTACAACTACAACAGCGGCTACGACACAGGCGGCACTTGCTCTTCTAGAGAACATTACAGCGCTGATCTTCGAAGACGTCCAGGCCAATCATACAAACGCCACGTACGTCGAAGAGCGTGGCCTACGATACACCATACCGCAGATGGTTGTCCTGGCCATCATAGCCGCCATATTGAGTATTTTGACAGTGGCGGGCAATGTCATGGTCATGATCTCATTCAAAATCGATAAGCAATTGCAGACCATCAGTAACTATTTTCTATTTTCACTGGCCATCGCGGATTTTGCGATTGGCCTGATCTCGATGCCGTTATTCTCAGTGTCGACCATACTTGGATATTGGCCGCTTGGGCCGCACATCTGTGACACCTGGTTGGCCCTGGATTATTTGGCCTCCAATGCATCTGTGCTGAACTTGTTAATTATAAGTTTTGATAGATACTTTAGTGTAACCAGACCATTAACATATCGCGCAAAGCGTACCACCAGTCGGGCGGCTGTTATGATTAGCGCCGCATGGGGCATCAGTCTGTTGCTGTGGCCACCATGGATCTATAGTTGGCCCTATATTGAGGGTAAACGGACAGTGCCGCAGGATGAATGCTATATTCAGTTTATTGAAACGAATCAGTATATTACATTTGGAACGGCTTTGGCGGCGTTTTATTTTCCCGTGACGATAATGTGCTTTTTGTACTATCGGATATGGCGAGAGACAAAGAAACGGCAAAAGGATCTGCCCAATTTGCAAGCTGGCAAAAAGGATTCGTCAAAGCGTTCAAATTCTAGGTAAGTTTTTGTTGATTGTTTTTTTTTTTCATAATTTTTGTCCACAATCTTAGATTAGATTCGATGAAGAGGATTGGGAATCGAGTGTCTGTAATTATTTTTGAAGACACGTAGAACTTGGGGAAGATTGCCGAGTTTGGAGATAGGAATTGTTGTGAAATTGAGTCGAAGACTTGGTAGAAAGTCATTAACTACAATAACGTAAATTTGATTGAAAGTGTAAAGTAGCGATGCTAATACTCTTAATGGACCACGACTTTTTTCAGAAAAAAAAAAAAAACTGTGAATGACCTATCCGTAGAATCACCATGTGCGAACTTCTCAGTGAGGCGCTGTAAATACTTGTCCATATTCCAAGCCAAGGGCTTTGCCTTTGATCAGTGTGTGAGGAACAACTAAACCTCCCACATCTTGGGGAAAACTATCTTTATGTTTGACCTAGCAAGGGATGGCATGGTCATTCTTCATTGGACTTGCGGGGAATAAAAACTGGCTCGCGAACATCATTCGTTGGACCACAACCCTTTCGTGGGTTAAGGAAATCCCAATTCATAGATAAGCTAAAGGTTTTTGTCCAGCAAAGCCTGGACACTATCGTATAAATAAACTTCTGCATTGCATGAATCTCACAACAAATTCAAGCTGTGGACTCTGCCTAAAACAGTGGAGAGACCTGTTTATACATACATCCTTTCAACTCCCAAATGAACAGTTTTCTCAGCAATTTCCTTGACTTCCTGTCCTTTTTTAGAGCGATCAAAACTCATCATCCATACACACGTAGGTTGTTCATTAGTTTATACCAATATGTGCTTCTTAACAGGAAAAAGCTTCAATATACAAAAGATGAAGTAATTGTCCCCTAATCCCTGTTTGTCAAGAAACTCATTCAAAATAAGGTTAAATGGAAAAGTTTTCATTTTACAGTCTCTTTCGTGAATTAACTTAATTAAGTCCCGCAATAAGATTTTCCCAAATTTTGCCAGACATTTATTTATACCATAAGTCAGTTCTTTGGCAACAAATGTTTGTAATTGCTGCAATTCCAACCCAAAAGCACAAACACATACCAACCTACGTTGCTTATTGTATTCATTAGCTACTGCCGCGACCATTTCGCCAAAAGGAGTTAAACGCAATTGAAAATAAATAACAATCCATTAATAGACTTCATTATTTCGGAGAAGGAAAACTTCGTACTGATGGAACTTAAATTCTCTTCTTCACAGTACCACTACCACTACCACTACATCGAAAAGAGTCCTTTTGACTGTGTCGTCAATCAATATTAAGTAGAAAATTTATTGCCGGAAGATAACCTTGATTTCACACTGGATAATGGGATTAGGATTACTACATTAGTTGTGATGCTTTCAGTGCTGTTCGGAGCAGCTTAACGATGCCATGGACATAGAGTCTTTCTCACAAAAAAAAAAAAGAAAAAAAAGTGAGCTCCATGTCAAACTTTTTCAAAGTAACGAGCAGGCTTTTTTATCTCTGTGACACCACGAGGCTATTTTTTAAAAGATCCTATTTCTTGGAGACATTTTAATCGTCGCTACTGTATCATCTTCTCTAAACCATCAAAGTGAATCGTTTCTCACTTTTTCTTCTTCTCATTCATTTCATTTTCGTTTTCGAGATTTCGGACCTTTTAGGTGCGCAGGTTTTATTTGATTTCTCAAGATTAACATGGAGGCAATTCCAAATGGAGAACGGTCTCAAGTGTCCCATCCCATGGCTGTACTGTATGCGAGTACAAAAAACAATAAAATAAAGAAAAAGAGGGAGAGAACAATCAGAAAAAACGTTCAAAAAGGGAAACCATCAAATTACTCATACACCGTTCCACCTACGCGAAATGTCCCAACGTCCCATTCTGTCCAAAAGTTCTTCAAAACGGACCTTGTTGTATACTTATGTGCAACTGTTCGAGTGACACTGTCGGAAAATGAAAGACAATAGAAAAGGAGAAGGAAAAAGGACGTAAAAAAAAAATAAAAATTAAAACCAAAAGAGGAAGGAATACTGACAGCATCCTTGTCAAGCTATTCCAACACTGTCGTCCTTTTGCTTCACCTTGTTCGTCTGTCTTCCTTGGCGAAGTTAATAACACAAACAGTATTTACCTGTTTATCTTGAGAGCGCGTTATTCCACCCCTGTGTGAGGGGTTTTTTTTATAGAGTATAGCCCACTGCTCATGTGCTTGAACAATGCAACAGGATATGTCCCTTTTAACAGGCAGCAGAATGGCAATGTTTCCGCTAGTATCAGATTTCAAGCTGCTACTACTGTGACCTACATACATAGGTTTCAAGTTGGCCACAGTTTGCCTCCAGGTAGAATATGACAACAGTGTACATATGTATATACAATCACTATTTGCACACTAGAGAAGGGAAAATGATAAAAGCACATAAAGAAGGGAAAAAAGTGCGGGGGTTGTGGAACTCATTATACCAGTCCGAGGGGAGTGCTTTATGCTTTTTTGGCCATTGTTTCGGGTGATGGTGCTGCCTCCTTCTTTGTCTCACGATGCCGAAGGGTGAATCATGAATTATAGTGCTCGGACCAGAATTCGTACAGTTAAGTATCTCTTCTGGATTAAGTAATAACCCTTAGGTAAAAAAAAGGACTTTCTGCAAAATGTTTAAGGACCTTATAGAGAGTATACAACGATATGAATGGGGAGTGGAGCTGCATTTGTAATATGTTCTTATGGCGGGGTTCTCATTTATTAATGAAAACTTGTTGGAAACTTAAAGAAGGGCGTAGATTTATCATAGGAATCCATTAATTCTATGGAATATAAGTAGGGTAGCAGGGACGTTTCCTGTTTATTTTTGGAAATTTGGTATAAATCCAATAAAGGGGCGTACAAGCGTTGAATATGGACTTACATGTAAGGAAGAAACTGAAAGCAGGAAATTCGTTAGGGAAGTGCTGGAATGAAAATCACACAAAGCAGAAGATAGGATACTTATTTCCCTTTAATTTTAGATGAATCTCTCCTTATGGACATCGGAAATGTTCTTCGCTTTCCGCTTTGGATACCTTTCATTGAAGATTTTATTTCCCTAGTCGTTTTTAACTTAAATATCGGTTTGCAAGATTGCAAATTAAATCCATATTCCGTCGCCCTTTTCCGATGAATCTAAGTTGTGGATAGAAGTCTTTGAGGTAGGTAAGGTTCAAGTGATTGCCTGCACTGATTAGGTCCATAGTGTTACCAAAGGACTTTGAATTTCCCGGGTTTCTGTTGGACTTGCTTATAAAGCAGTTCGACTTCATAAAGCCCTAGAGCGATTTAAGAAAGCTTCACTTCGAACAAAAATGATAAATGAATGTACTTTAAACTTTTCTTCAAATTCACTTTGGAAACGCTTCCATTTGTGTAAGACCATGTAGACTGTTAACACCTCCGTTAAGGTTAAATCCGCGGTTATCACCATTCAAGCCGTAAGTCACAAGTAGAGATGCTTTCTTCTATCTTGTCTAAGAGTTAGAAAGAGTAGATGGTTAAAAAAAAAGGCGCTCTCTTCACTTTTGTTTGTCATTGAGGGTGCCTTCCGAAGCGACTACGGTTTGAGAAGCTTCAATGAATGCGACTTCTCCGGCCCTGAACCCAAGTTGGGTTTGCCCGTATCTTCGTTTAGGGCTTTCGTCAATGGTTGGGTTCCAAACACAACTGGCTCTCTAAGATACAAGCAGACTAAACGAATATTTCCCGACGTCTTGAAGAAGTCCTCGGCAGTCTTAATGTCTCTCAGCGGAAAAGACTGCAGACGGACATCTTTTCGGGGGTGGCTATCATCCCAAGTTGGACTTGGGTGGCTCTTTCATAATATTGCGAAACTGAGTCCACTCTGTTTTGACGTCAGTTGAAGTCGAGTTCGCAGCAGAGAGTCACTCATTCAGTTGCTTTTTGTAGTCTCTTATGTGATGATGTGTGGATTCCAAGTTTTGGGAACCTAGTGGTACTAGTCGCCGTATTACTAGCTGCTGCTTAGCCTAGGTTGTCGTTTCGCCGACGATGTCCTTGGTGATTTTGGCTTTGAAGTCTTCGAGCCTCGTCTGTACCATCAATTTGACCATTTCCATTCAAATTTTATCATCTCTTTGATCCTATTTTCAGCTACGAAAGGGTTCTACTTTTGATTTTCCCCTAAAAAAAAGGGTATCAAGCCTACAAATTGTTTTTCTATACCTGATAGTCACTGACATTGTCACATTTACTTTCAACTATATCATGATTCATTTCCTTCGTTAATTTCAAGTCTAATAAGTGTTTAAATATAAAGTCAATTACACACAAAGATTGCTCTTGTCAAAGGTTACCTTCCTTGCCCCTCTCACCCATTTTCTTTTGAACATTTCAAAACCCTTCGTTATACCCAAAGGAAATTACTTTTGTTATAAACCCTCATCTTTGAGATCTCCCCATGAATAAAAAAAAAAATTAATCAACGTCCACATCAGGACTCATGAACAGAGAACACTTGTTGTTTCTAATACAAAAGAGTTAAGAGTTATCCATGAAACATGAGCTCAATGTGTGTCTTTCATGTCCTTGAAGGGGTCTCCGATTATCATAATTAGTGTTGTGTAAGAAAATTCACGTCTATGTATGGTTATTAGATGACCCTTAAATTTTAATCGAACATTAATGCAAATTATAACGAAATCCTTAACAGGATATGTATATACGTATACAAATGTGTGTGTAAGAAATATCTTGGTAAATGATAGGGGTAATATTTATATTTTCTATTATATACACAAGGACACAATGAGCTGTCAAAACGGTCAGGACATTAAAAGAAGGGATTTTCTAATTTTTATTTTTCTTTCAATGTACATATTTACGCATCAGACTTGTATATTTCTGCGTAAAACCGCTCCTGCATTAATAAATCTTCTCCCACACTATCCGAACTGGAGGACAAATACGATGTTATTCCGAAGGACATCCCATTCAAAGGGAATGTGATTTTTGCCAGTGGCACTCCTTGGATCACGAAAATTCTAAATGATATTTCTAAATAAATTAATGAAGTTAATGGAATTAAGACGTTATAACCGCTAGCCTATAATTCCACTTTGTAGTTCAACGGGAGGGGGCAACATCATTTTAGGGCGGCCACCTCGGGTTGGGTGGCAATTATAAACTAAGGCATACCTTTTTTTTTTTTGTTGTTGCCAAGGACAATAGACTAAGGCAAGGCAAAAATGAAAACTCCTGCTAAGCGTACATAATCATAATCCTAGACTTTTCAACGAGGCAATCCATGATGGACAATTCCGTACATTTTTATCCTACCCTGCAGTGGTTGTCTGCCTCCTCTCTTCTCTTTTCAAAACGTCTTACATTAACATTCTTCTAATCCCAATTTGTGGAAGGAAGGCAGGAGAAATCATAAATTCCTTAGAACATTTTAAACTAGAACGGAAGGGAAGGGAGAAAAAAAAGAAAGAAAATGATGAACTTAAAATGGGAAATTAATCCCGTTGATGCCGCGCCAGTACAAGGTGGAGATGGGTATAGGACATGCCATACCTCCTTGTCGATTGACTGACTATCCGGGTGACTGAGTGTGATCCTTCCGTATAATGAAAAAATATCTCGAATAGGTCGAACCAGATGGTCGATGGCATGGCATGGTATTGGTATTTCATCGTGTATTGGGGAATGTGCAGGCACTCGGGTGGGGGTAGATAGTAGTTGCGATTGCAACTCCAATTCGATTATTATGAACAAGGGAAGGTTGTCAACTGGGTTTTTTGAAATTTAAAAATGTAATCGTTTGATTCCATTCTTTTTTTTTTATTGTTACAGCGATGAGAATACTGCGGTTAACCACGCTGGCATGATGTCCATTTCGCATGTTGGCGGGAATGACCACGACAATTGGCGACGCCCTCGGTCTGAGTCATCAGCTGATGCCGAAAGCGTTTACATGACAAACGCTGTGCTCACCGACGGAGGCTATCATGGAATCCATTCGCGGAGATCGAGTGTAAGTACCCTCGTTTGAACTCACTCACATTTCCTAACAATTTTTTTATGTGTGCGGTTTTGTGGTCTACCCCCAGTTTTGGGTCGTTGCCAAATGGAATAATGACAATCGGGAGCTGATTGTCCTTAATGTTTGGCCCCCCGGTGTGGTTTGAATGGCTTCTTTTTTTTTTTTTAGACTATTTCAGTGTTTAGCTTCTGGGAAAGTATAGCTGACGTGATAAATGGCTTGACACCAATAAATGTCGTTTTTCATTTCGATTTCAAACATTAAAATATAAATTATGTATTATTTTGTTTATATTTGTTTAGATAAAAAGCGGCAGTAATATGCGGAAGACAAATAAATGCTTTGGCGGCATTAAGGAGTGGTGCATTGCGTGGTGGCACTCTGGCCGTGAGGATTCTGATGATTTTGTGTATGAACCTGAGGATCCCTCGGATTTAGGGTATGCAACACCTGTAACCATAGAAACTCCTTTACAAAGCTCCGTATCCAGGTAGTAAAAGCCAAAATAAACAAATATTTGTTTTATATATTTACAAAAACAACTAAGAATCGAAAGTGAACGTATATAAATTGTAGCGCGATCGCATTGAGTCGTTTTGTCGTCGTAAAATGGTTGATTTGATGATAAATTAATGTTTATATGTATAAGGAATGAATTTTTTAAAATTAGTTTTCTTATCGTTTTATTTTTGTTGGTTCGATCTGTTCATATATATGCACAATGCACCGATTTTTTACGCACAATGCACACACAAATTTTATGGAATTTTGCACAATATTTGTTGTTTTAGGATTATTATTTTGAAGCACAATTTTCAGAAGGTAGAAGTTTGACACAATTTCACCAATTACGCTATGTTTGATGGCATACAACTGAGATTTAGGAAAACTCTACAAGGAGAAGTCACACGGCGTCAAAACCCACAATCTTGCTGGCCTTGGCTTGAATTTTTGTGAGATGGTGTGGTCTAGAAAAGCGCCGACTCAGTGATTTTTTAGCATTTCAGAAAATATATACATATGTATGTCAGGGGAGAAGGTTTTTCATGACAAATTATACTCTTGCAAGTTTGTCGTGCCGCACGTGTAAGCTAGTTTAACCGAAGAGTTGTTTAACCTTCCCAATGTAGATGAGAATAGTTTCTGTGGGTGCACTTTGTAAAGCTTGCGAAGTAGGGATCTCCTTACTGAAGATTAGCAACATTATTATCCACAGGGCGAGAAACTTAAATAGTATGTACTCAGCAGGGACTGATAGCTCTTTTAGCTTGCTGGAGCTTCTAAATGCTTTCCCAATAGGATATGACTTCGAAGACTTCAATGCCTAAATGCACTCTTATCCACCAAAGGAAGACTTTGTCGTAGCGAGCCAAGTTCATAAGCGCATTGAAGCAACAATCTACGAATTTCGAATTCATCAGCTTAAAGAGTCACTTGACTATCCGTAAGTACAGGTTTCAGGTTAAAAAGCATAGGTGTTAGTCCTGGAACACACTGGGACTTTACCAACCCCACCCGCGTACTTGGAACAATAACCCGTAGAGGGTTAAGGCTTAGCTTCTCGTTATAGTTTTTGCACGAATATAAGGGACCTACAATCTTTATTGCCGACTTCGAATGGGGGATCCAGAAACTTTATCATGATAAATTATACTTTCGTAGGTTTATCATTGCCTGCCGAGAGGTGTTATTTTTGCTGACTCTAACTTGTGTCAGACCACTTAATGTACAAACCACTGAATTACGCGTGATAACTAAAAACTAGTCTATCTATCATGAATCACTTGAGAATTTTTTCCTGTGTCCCAACTTCAGGGATTTTTGGGGCCATTCCGTTAAAAATGAGCCTCATTACTGAAGATGATTGTCTTCTCAGAACATTCGTCTACTTTTAGGTTTTCAAGAACCCAACTGAAGCACTGTTGGCTTTTAGAATAATCTGGGGGATTGAGTTCATCGCTGAATCTGATTAATGAAAAAACAGACTTGTTGAAAAGCCTTTCGGAATCTCGTTTTTCGTTCCTAGAATTTGTTTGCGCTAACCACCTGAATGAAAGCTATTCGTCACGAAAAGAGATCGTCTATTGAAGGAACAGTATGGCACAGCAAAGATGGGAGCTCCGCTTAATCATTCCTCTTGGTTATTAGACCTTCTTTCTTTGCAAGAACGTTTGTAAACGTCTGTAAGTTATATTTTTTGATCAAACTCTACTTTTGCAAAATTCCATACAATAATGCACAATTGATTTTTATTTTTTTCAAGTTTGTTAAATGTTGCGAATTAAATTGAATTAAATTAAGAAAAAAAAAAACATTATGTTGTGTTTTGGCTTGAAACTGCTGTTTAATGTTAGAGTTGGTCTGCATACGAAAATGTTCGTATTCACACAAAATAATCCGCGCACTTTTTAAGTCACTTTTAAGAAAACAAAATATTTCTATTTCTAATATTTATTTCGACCAGATGCACATCAATGAATGTTATTCGTGATCCGTATGGTACAGTGCGACCACCAGGTATGATCTTGCCAGATGTATCGCCAACTCCATTACGACCACCGCTAACGCCTCTTTCACAACTTCAAGAAATTACGGGACCACGCGACTCACGCTCACTACCGAATAGCAATCGACTTGGCTCTCGATCTGTCAGCCAAGACTCCGTCTATACAATTTTAATTCGCTTGCCATCGGATGGTGGAAAAGCGGGCGACGAGCATGCCCCATCTATTAAAATGATTCAGGATGATGTTCCTCTACCGATGATGTCGGTACCACCGAGACGACAATTGCCATCACGTGACTCTGAGTATAATCTGCCCATAGTCCGACGGATGTCACATGCCGCTCCAGACATCCGAATACCGCTGAATGCAAAAATTATTCCGAAACCATTGGGTAAAACGACTCAACCCCTCACCGCTCGACAAGCGAAAAAGAAAAAGAAATCTCAAGAAAAGCGTCAGGAATCGAAAGCAGCGAAAACACTTTCAGCCATTTTATTGAGTTTCATCATAACCTGGACCCCGTACAACATCCTGGTGCTGATCAAACCTCTGACCACCTGCTCTGACTGCATTCCCGATGAGTTGTGGGAATTTTTCTATGCCCTCTGTTACATCAACTCCACCATCAATCCAGTGTGTTATGCTCTCTGTAATGCGTCCTTCCGGCGGACCTACATCCGGATTTTGACATGCAAATGGCATACAAGGAACCGTGAAGCAATGGTACGAGGTGTGTACAATTGATAGGGTTAGACATTGAACAGAGTGTTTTTTTTTTTTTTTTGATTGTGTGTTATGTATTTCATTTTCATTTTATTTTTTCCAAAAGCTGATGTAGAAGCAATTTCATTTTGAATTCAAGCTATATTCTCATGTTTCATGTAGCTTAACCTATTCCATTCAATTTCATTCACCGCACGAACACATCCCAAGAAGATTCTTCACAATTTCTCTGTGGCTTCTCAGTGGCGGTCAATTTTAGTCATGAATTGATTTTATGTAATTTATTCTCATTCTTGTAGCCATTGTCGGACGGAATGGTAGCAATTTATTTAAATTTCCTTTCGGGATGTTCGGCTACTGGTCCTGGTTCCTGGACCGATAGAGTAATGAGCGTGTGATTTGTTTTGTTCATAAAATGAGTTGAACATTTTTTATACACTTGTTAAGTGTTTGATCCTTAGAATTTCTCTAGGGCAGATAGGGAAAGAACGGACGACATTTTCATCAAACAAAAATGTAAGGTTTTCGTTGAAAAAATGTTCAAAATTTCACCGAATTTTTCCAACGATTTTATCAGTGAAACGTTTTCTTACGGGAGCCATTTTTTTTGACAGCGTTTCAAAAATGTATGTTCAATTTGAAAGTTTGGGCTGAAATCACGCATTTCGATTGAATGAAAAGACATGGATTTGTAAAACATTAAATCGGCTAACGTAGGATACAATCAAAATGAAATTGCTTTCTACATCTAGGAACATTTGGAGCGAGACTATTTAGTTTTTCGGTATCAAATAGTGTGTAAAACAGATGCACACATAAGAAAATATATAAAATAAAAGTCACATAAAATAAAATTTACTAATTTAAGTAACTAAGTGTCTAGGTAAATAGCGAAAATGCAGATAAATCAATTTCAAAACCAAATAATCAGAAAAAAAAATCTAGTTAAGTGCAATCAAAATCAAAAGAAAAAGAAGAAAAAAAAAAACACGAAAAATAAAACACTTGGTATAATGAATAAATAAAACTTGATTAAGAGTTTTTCCTTTTTTTTTTTTGATTTGATTTGAATTACATCGAAGTGAAGTTTTTTTTCTTATTTTATTTTTAACTCATAAACCCTTAGGCCAAATACATTCCGTTTTGTATTTTTAAGGAAACAAAACAAATATAGAATTTCCAATAATAAACTCATTTGTACTAAGGTAAAGTAATAAAAACTTAAAAAAAAGAAGAGTATTAATGTATTTATTAAAATTAAAACAAGAGCTTTAATTAATTTTAAACTAATTAAGAATATTTCTAGTAAATTTTAAATTTATAAATTTAAGGTGATGTGAGTAACAAAAGAAACCATTAAGTGATTTGTTGTTTTATTTTGTTTTTTAATTTTTGCACCACCATTGTTACCATTTGTTATAACCGTGATGTTTATATTAGCATTTGCTCAAAAAATTCTTATTTGCGCCTCATTAGTTCATTGTTGTGTCGTGGCGTAGAGATAATAGAGTTTTTACTAACAAATTTTTTTTATAAATTAAAAACAAAATGAGTTTCAATCATCCAGATAGACAAAATACCTAATCCTTGTTGTCCCCAACAAGAAAATAGAAAACTTTACGAAAAAAAAGAAAAATAATATAATGCGCACACTAAGGTTTTTACAATTTAAATAAAAATAAAAAATAAGTTCATGTGAAACTAAAAAAAATACTTAAAAGTATAAGACATTTTTTTATAAGAAAACCTATTACTTATGGAGTACGAATTGTTTGTAGTTTATTTTGAAGAATTTTTTTTTTAGGAAAACGCACATTTCTGTCTAACTGTACCTACATGCATCTATATATGTTCCTTTTTAGAATGAAACCAGAACAGAAACCACAGATACATTAATCGAACTTTGACAAGTTCAATCCTATATTTGTTGCCATCGACGCTCATCTTGCCGCGTGGAATCTCGGATTAGATAAAGAGGATGTCGTCTAAAGTAGTAGCGTGCACTAATACAGTCATATGGTCACATTAGATCTTTTTGTGGATCAATACTTGAAACTTTATCAAATGTGCCTATTTGTGGACAGAGCCACACAATACCACAAATTAAACATTTCCGATCGTCATAATGTGCAATAAAGTCAAGAAATACCTGCAAAGCTGCTATGAAACACGACCTTTTTGGTCCTTCGTTACTAATTTTTAAGTCTCTTATTTATACATTTTTAGAAAGACTAGTCTTATGTTGATGTTGGTGCTGCCCCATAGCATATAGTGGACGATAACGTGCCAAATGAGTTGAGAATTCGTCCTTCAAGAGTTTAGTAATCATTCAATGACGGGTATTGTAGAGCTGCTAGCATTTATAGTCTGTTTATCAGCAAAATTTAAGTCTTGGGTTGTGAGTTTGTACCTTTCGGCGTCTTGAACGTTGAGTTGTTATGGACTGTAAAACAATTATTTTCATTTTTTTACTTGAAACTCGTTAGTCATTTCCAGGACCTGTGTAGGTAAAGATTTTGTCCGTTTTCGATTTGTTGGACTACAAATTTAATCTAACATGATCGTTATGTAGTATTTAGCAAAATCAGAGACCCCTACTAATGGATAGAAATGTGCAATTTCGAAAAAGAAGACCGTCTTAAACATTAGTTAGATGAGTATATAATTTTTTTATACAAAAATAAAACATTAATAAGCCACTTTAAGGAATAAACAAAAAATGTATTTCATAAAGAAGAAAAAAATACAGAAAATAACCACCAACGCAAAAGTAGATAGATAAAGAAATCTTAAAACAAAAAAAAAACAAAAAAAATGTAATAGAACGTAAATACCTATATATAAATGTTTAAAGGAAAAATAAAAAAATAATTCTAATTAAATCGTAAGTCAAAACAAAAAGAAAACAAATACAAAGAATTCATATAGCAATCTAAAATTTTAAATCAGCCCAAAAAATTATAAATAAAATAATAGTAAACAAATTTTTCATCCGATTAATCCACATGTGTATCTATGTACTATATATCGACCCGTCAAAATTCGTTTTTTTTTTTGTGACATCACTCGTTTTTTACATAACAAATAGCATATTTACATAATATAGAATAAAATACGGGTATGCGAAAACCAGCAGCAAAACAAAAATAAAAATATAAATCCAAAACAAAAAGAAATTATATACTATATCTTGAAAATAAAATAAAAAATATTGTAATTTATGTATGTGGAAGTATTTGTATATGTACATACAATATATGGATATGTGTGCATGTTGTTTATAGAATGGTAAGTACATAAACAAACAAAAAAAAAATGGTCAAAAGAAATATATATATGTATGTTTAATAAAAAAACAACAGTTGTTTCTTTTTTATTACTTATGGTTTTATGGAGTTTTAGATAGCGTAAGTAAGTGGACCTTGTCAACATCCATGCAGTCCTATAAAGGACTGCAACCAACACCATGCCTTCCATCTACTATAGGCAAGGCATTCACCCATGATCAAGATCGATGTGGAATCTCAACGGCTATCTGACACACTAGTAAGTATTCACATTCGTGAAGGGTTTGAATCCTCCCGGCAAGCGAACCTTATTAATACTTATGCTGACCTATTGAGGGCCCAACACTATGCCTTCTGTCTACTACAATCAGGGCATTCACCCATGCGTTGGAGTCCCACCTTCGTGAAACACAGTGCATGATCAATGTGAATTCTTGACGGTTGACTTGTCAGACACTAGTAACAATTCAGATTCCTCAAAGGATTTGGATCTTCTCTGTGAGGGAACCTTATTAATATTCGTACTAGCCTTTAGAAAACCTAAGCATCATGCTTAGCATTCAGCCTTGCATTGAAGTTCCACCTTAGGGAAATACATACGAGAGTATTCTCACAGCCCAAACTCGACGATGAGTCTCCACGGGAGTTTAAGGAAGGTAAAGTAACATTCACCACTAAGAAACAAAGACTAGCCTACATTGACACCAGTGGCAGCTCTAAAAATCATGCTAAACATCATACCATTAAACTTTAACTGGATGAACAGTTCAGCAAATGCCGAACTTAGGCTCAAAAGAGATCGGGTTTTGGGAGCTTACGAAATTTAGCCATTCGTCCTACTACTTGCCCACAAGTCGAGTGTTTGACAGGAGGTTCCATACTAGTATTGCTGATGGACACATCACCAAGAAAGATGAACAAGCCTTCTTACATCGATGGATCCAAAACGGAGATTGGCTCGGGAGCTGGCGTCTTCGGCAGTAACTGCGTACTGGAATAGCCAGGTGGCCGGTAAGGCTCTACTAAGACAAAGCTGTTAAAGCTCGGCAGAGTATCACAATGAGACTCTGGGAGACTATGAAACGAGAAAGGGGGTGAACTTGCAATGAAAGGACCGAATCAAATGCCCTTTCCTATTTAAGAACCCCGCTCAGTTACGTTAACAGTCGTATAGGCAATTAGGCCGAAAGCAAGAAGAATATGCCGTGGAACCAATTGGAGACATGTGCAACTGCCAAAACGCGATGGCTCTTGTCGACAAAAGAAGATCTATGTCCTTGATTCGACTCAATCAGAGTGCAGCTTCGGTATGCTAACAGGAAAGACTCAGTGTTGATCACAATGACTACTGCAAAAGCTGTAGGAACAAAGAGAAAGTCACCTTCTCTGTGAATGTCGGACTCTGGTAGTTGTTTCTTTGAAGACCTGAGCGACCTTAGTATCAATGAGTTGAGGAGCCACCTGGAGTTCATATCCCAACCTGGGTGGCTCTAGTTCAGCGGTTTGTTTTTCTTCTCATTTCAGGTTCCCATAGGACAGGTAATTAATCATGGGCACAATGGACCCAATCAGTGGTCTGCGTAAGCCGACGAGAGGGGACTAAAGTGGGTAGCTGCATGGAATCACGACATTCTCTAATTGTAGGAAAACTTTGCTTGACAAAAGGTCTTTCAGATCGAAGCGTTCTGGATAATAAGCCAAGGACTGATGCTGTCCTCCAGCCTGTACATAGACTGCAAACTGACATGCAAAGAAAACACCCTAACCAGAACAAAAAAGGTAGCCGTTGCTATTTATACTTGCAGTAAAATCTTTTGAGAATCCACTCGGTATGTACGGCAATCTTTCGGTCAAATCTGGTCTTGTGGCAAGCCATAGACATTCCCAAAAATCCAATGATTAGCAAACCAGAACCAAAGGGGTCATAAGGGTCAGCACTCAAAATAATTCTCCCACTTATACTGCGACCTACGTCCTTGAACATCGAATTCCTGGAAGAAGGATGCAAATGAAAAAGACCTTTTCATCATGAAAGGTTCACCAAACCCGTCAACTCTAAGGAACAGCTTTACATTAGGATAGGTTAGGACACTAGAGTAATCATAATTCAAGAAGGTAAGTGGCACACCCTTTATATCATGCAATGATGGAATCCAATGGCAGAGTGGGTGTAGAACAGTTGAAGAGGAAACGGACCACTACAGGTAAGGAAAACATGTTGGCCCTATGGGTATAGTTTTGAAAATTAGCTTAAATCCAGTACAAGATACATTTTAAATCTAATGTGTAAAATCTTCAATTTCCTGTCCCACATCGGTCCCCTATCAACACAAAACTAAAAAGCCTATCAACCGGTGATGGAAGACAAGCCCTTATCCTGATAGTATTCCCACTTATCTCCAACAAAATGTCGACATTCGCAGTCGAAATGTTAAACGATTCAGTCACCTTGGTTTAAAAAAAAAAAAAATTCCCCAAGTGACCATTGCCGAAGGGTAATTCCCAATCCCAACAATCGCTCACTTAAAACAATCCAATCCAATTCAATCGAATTTGCCCACACCCCTGAGTGAATTTTTTGCCTCATTAGTCGCAATTGATCGCATCGAGGATGGAGGGGGTGGCCACCCAAAAATACAGACACACACACTCCCACCACTCTTCCAGCATCGAATAAATATTTTCAATTCGAAGGGCGGATTAATTTGGGGGCATTTTACACAATCCCAAAACATACCACCTCCCGTTGCCACCCCATTGTAAATCGATGAACAATTTCCCACTCAGTCAATGACCGGTTATAGACAAGCTACCCTTGGCGTGACATTTCATTCTACTGAAATGCCTACATCCATTCCTCTCCTGGCCGGGCACGAAATGCTGACTGTTGATGTTATCATAGTTGAAACTTATGGCAGGACGTAAATCAATAAGGAAAATTTCACCTCACGGGTCCTGGCTGTCTTTCACCTATGAAGTGTTCTCATGTGTTCCTTTTTTCGAACAACATGGACAATAACCTATCGCCCGTTGTGTCAACTCCGAAGACACGCAAAGGCAGTCAACCTGCAGGACATGGCCAGGGGCACGTTCATCGCACGTATCACGTACTCGGGGAAAAAAAAAATTGTGATTAGGTTTCGCACAAGTTTAGTGGTTTTTATTTTTAGTCCCCATTTGCTGTCTTCCTTGCCAACGCAACGACCAGAGGAGGCAGGAGAGTGGAGGTGCCGATTTTTTGTCCTGCTCCCGTCATGCATTTAGTTCCAATTTTGCTGTGGCTTTGGATTTTCATATTTCATAATAAATCGAATTACTTGCCGGGACTCGTGCGCGCTATCTGCAGCAGTCAGCCGGCTGCTGGAAGCTAAAGCTAAACCCCGACGCCTTACACACTCTCGCATTAATCCCCCCCCCCATTTCTTAAGGGGCGCGAACAAAATCATACGGAGTTTAAAGTTTATCTTTGCATGTAAGTGAATCAATATGTGTCGGTCGGTAATGCAAATTAAATTACCCCCTGGGATGAGGCTCCCTCTGTCTGCGTGTATGTGTGTGTGTGGGGATGTGGAATAAGGATAATTTGTTTCGATCATAAAAAGTACACATTATCTTGTATGAATGAAATGTGCCTTATGTCGTTGGCGAATGATGGCGGCGGGCGCTGCTATTATCCGGGCGGTCGTTAACTAGATTTGGAGTTTGTTTAAACAATTTTTTGTGGCATTGAGCACAAAAGCTGATGGCTGGTAAGTGCCGAAGTTTAATAGGAGGAGCATCAAGGATGTGGAGGCCTAAATGTGTGTCACTTGGATGTTATCTGCAACAAATATGGCTAAGCTACGATGTGGTGGGTGTGGGTAATCGAAACTTAACTAACTTTTGACGAACGACAATGGATTTCACTTTGCGTGGTTAATCTTTATTTCGTGTAACAAGGATCCTATTTGGGCATGGAGGGGGGAGTCATTTGTTATATTTTATGCTCATTGCTCGGGAATCGAAAGTGTTCGGCGAACCCTAGAGGAGAACAAATGACAAGTGTTGGGTCTAAACCAAATGAGTTAACTCCTTAAGAAGCTGAGCTCCATGTGAAGGCGCTCCCACAAAAAAGCGGCTTAGCTTCTGATTCAATTGTCTACGATTCCTAAAACTACGTTTTATGAATCTGTTCCGGTCTGCTACCTAAATGAGCCAAGTACAGTGCAACATTTAGGCTATACCTTCGGCTGCTATGGAGCAGATATGCATTAGATGCAATCTCCAATCCAAACCCATCATAGTGGATGCTGCTGTGGGCCTTATGCTGTTTTCCGAATAGGGCACTTATTAAAATTCATGGCTTGAGCATCTTCTCTAAGAGTTTTCCTGCTATGGATAGTATTCGTACCTAGGGGCCTGTACGCCGAAAGGGTATCCGGGTATCCTTACCCTTTGATAATAAGTATTGCTTTTTCCAATACTCATGGAAAGCTCCTTCCTGTGGACAGCGGTTGTACATGTTGAGCAGAAGTCGAGGGAAAGTTTCGGCAATCACTTTCAAGACATCTTTTCGTCTATGGACCTTTTTATAGAGCTAGCAGCGAATGACAGCTTTTTTTCGTTAAAAAGCGGAACCTCTTATTGTTTTTTGGAGGAAGAACGTCCTGCTTTCTAACCAAAACCATATGACCACCTTTTTGCCGCGTTCAGGACTGGTCTTGCTGCTTACACACCCATTCCACTCCCAAGGATCGTTGCTAATTTCGTGAAGAAGATTCTCCTATTTGATTGTTAGTTTGAGCTCTCTTCTTCTCTTAATTCGGCTAGCCGTTGGCTTTGGCGTCTCTTCTTCTCCCTTTTGGTAGCTTTGCGTTCAAGTCTTCTTCATTCGACCACACCTTAAAAGACACTTTCAACTCTTTGCGACGCATTCAATAATAGTCCTACGACCATTTCCCTCGCTTCCAGTAGCTCATTTATATTATATTTCCTGTGACCTTGCCGCAGGTCATACTCATACGTCCTTCCGTGAATGCACATCAGGAAGGAACGTATTAAAAGTAAATATTTTCTATGGAAACACAAAAAATAAAATAAAATTGAATGTCCATCGGGTAAACGATAGAGGAGTGGACATGAAACTCCGAAAGCGGATAATATCGTATCATAAAATGAAGTACACAGAACGCTAGAAAGAATAAAGCTTCCGAGGACAAACAAAACACACACACATACATATGTGTTTATAATACATAAAATTATTTGTCTATTATGCACAACACACAATTACTGTGGAACAGTAGCCTCCAGTCTCCCCTATTATTAGCGTTTTCAAAGAACATATCGCGCGCAACAGCAGGGGATAAGCAGCACGCAGGACATACCGAGTATTAAAGTGATTTCCTCAACTCACACCCGTTGTCGTTGTCATCGTGTATGAGGCGGATATGACGGTCATCCATGAATAATACAGTTGTGCTCCAAGGGTGTCGGTCACTACCCCTTTATTCGCCCAATTGATGGATTCGAATAAATATCGCTTAGTTCAAGGAAATGGACAAGCTCTCTATGTGTCCGGTGCACGAGGGGAGGGGATAAATTAACTGACAGTTCGTTTTTTATTTATGGAATGTGAGTGAATGTTAAAAGCGAATAGAGTTCGGAGTGCCTTTCCGCAGCGCTTTTATGCTCCTAAGTTCAGTTTGACATGGGAACTGTACGACTACGTTACACACAAAGTCCATGGGAATAGCGGAAATTAAAAATCAAACTGATCCAAAGTGTTTCATCCTTCCAGTGGATTCATTGCGCGAATACGTTACGAGTTTCCTTTTTCGATTGCACAAGTCAGATTGGAATAGAGAACAGTGTTCTCTTGGTGTCGCGTCGCGTGGAGAAGGATACTGCCGAGATTGAGATTTCCTATAGTTGGCAGCACAGCTGTCGTCCCCTCGTCATGAAGGGATAATGTCCTCGGCTGGGATAAACGACCGGATATCTGATTATAGGCTTTCATCTCACCACCGCTTACATTGGAATTTAATGATGGGCTGTGCATCTTCACAGACTGGTAGCCTACCGGGAAGCGGCGACCCCACTGCTCCATCCGCTGACAATGAGCTATCGGCTAAGTACCGTAAATATCGATTTATGTAGAGCAAAATGAAAGTGTGAAACTTATTTAACCATTTTTTTTTTATTTCCATCCATCCCGGAACAATCGGATCCTTTTTATTTTATTTTTTCCTTGTGCCATCGATTGACATGGTTTGCTGCGTCGTATATACGGCCACACAATGAATTGAACGACATTCATATTCTCTGAAATGGGGGGCTGAACACTTTCAAAATGAACTTCTGACAGCACCTGCGGAGGCGTTCGAAATCTCCTTGGATGATGTTGACAACGGCAACGATGAAAGAAATGATAGCCTAATCAAAAAGCACCCTCCGAAGCGACTGCAAAAGTTGGTCGAGCAAGCGGCAACAGCTGTGCCACAAACAACCATCGAGCATTTGGAGGAGAAACTGGCCAAGGCAGAAATCAGACGTCAGCAGTACATACAGCAGAGAATCGACAACATCATAACCCTGACAGCGAAGGGAGGAGGTGCTGCTGTTGTTAGTACTGGTACTGGCAATGGTGATGATTTTACCGAGGGTGGAGACAGCACTCCAAACGATGGCCAAAATGATGGTGGTAATGCGAGCGTTGATGGTGAAGCTATCATTGTTACCAGCAGTCAGGATGCTGATGTTGTGCAACCGACTTTGAATGAAACTGCTGTGAGTGCGAACGAGCGTATTTAAAACTGATGGCGACCATGATGCAGACAATCGAACACATTCTTAATAGTGAAACTTTTTTTATTTTTTATTTAACGATGATATATGTATTAGGTGTTAGACATAAAATTTTACACTGTTCAATAAAGTGACTCTCAATTCATTAAGAGTACGACTTTGATGGCTTAAAAAAGAATTATCTACAGTTGCGACGGGAAATGGAACGTTACTTTTTGTTGTTGTTCTTCCTTTAGGTGTGGCGGAGCGTGCATCGTACGCTCCCCTGGTCCCGATTCGATTTTATTTGTGTGCTTATGGGGTATGGTTTTGTCTTCCTCACACTTTGTCCTTCACAACGTTGACTCCATTAAGGAACCTATTTGGTTCCATCTGTCGTTGCTCGGGATCATAATTTTTACGACATTTTTTGGAGTGATGTTGCCTGTCTTTATTTTCAGCTGCTCATCTGTTACAGATAAAAAAAGAGCAGTTTGCGTCATCTATTGGTGAGTCGCCGTATCGGAAAGCCGGGAGCCCTACTTTTCCCATCGTATGGAGGTACACATTGAAGTTTCCATATCCGGTCAGAAACTGGATGATGTAGTAGTTTACTTCGTCATGTTTCCGTTCCGTCTATTCAACAATGTCCTTATAATCAGTCTCGTCATCTTCCGTCATCACCTTTCTCTAGTTTCAGAACTCCATCACCCTTTCCACTGTTGCTTGGTGAGCTCCTTTGCCTTTTTGTAGATGAATTCCCTCTCTCCTGCTAGGAGATCGATAGGGTCACCCGGTCGACTCCCGGCCTTTGAGGGACCTAACACATTGCAAAAACCCGCACTCAGGGGTGAGCATTGTTCCACAGTCCTGAATGGACCAGGGTTTCATCCGACAAGTTTCTGGATAGAGCTTAATCCTTAGGTAGCTGTTTCCAGTTTTACATACAGAGTTGGTTCGGATCCCTCTCCAACTGATGTAAGTGGGGATCTTCCTCTGCTGCGTTATCACTCTGGGCCATGCCCTTCTCTCGATTCGCTCCTTCTTGATAAGATCAATGTTGCAGTTGAATCTCCTCCTTCATTCTCCGTCGATTCAAATTGAACCGAACTTTACGTGTAAATTCAGTAACGCATCATTGGCATCATGATGCTCATGATGCTTTGCAAAATGTTCATTAATGCAAACTATTGGCATCACTTTCAACGTCAAGTGTTCATTTTTGCAAATTTGATCAAACTGATGCGCAAACATAACGAAAAAAAGCATCACAGAAATACCTGATGCGCAGCTGATTCGCCGGCCAAAAAGGAAGAAAAATGTCGGAAGAGAAAGAAAATTAAGTACATATGTATGTACGTGTGCTTTTGAAAGAAAAATTTATAAATTTTTGTTGAATTCTTACTTTTTTCACAAAACAATTGATTTTCTTGACATTAAAATGTTTGATGTAAACAATGCGTTCTAAAACGCAATCGTCATATTCAATCAGCAACGCATCAGCATAAACTGTGCATCGCATCAGCATCGCAAATAAGCAGTGATGCCGCATCACTGCGCAAATGTTTGACGTTTCTGAATTTACACTACATTAAAAATGTTCCCATCCTGCTTTACAAACATTTACAAAAGCGGATGAAAGTGAGAAAGAAAGTAAAATCCTTCTTGTGAATTCTCCAACTCCTCCATCAAAACACTAAAAATTCTCATTGCAGTTCCACCCTTAAATCTAAACAAGTTACAGACAAACTTTTTGAAAAAACAAACCAAATCTGAAAAGATTTGTCCTGCAAGACAAATGTTCAACACTATCGCTCTCAACGGAATAGCGTGCTAGAGTGTCCTGTTATGGGAAAACAAACGTATAAAATCCATAAACTACAAGCTTTCATTTGATTATGAACAACAAGTCAACAAAAGTCAAGCTCACACCACAAGCTATGTATATTAATTTAAACGATGAGTTAGGTTTTGTTTTTCCAAGAAAAATCCTTACAAGCTGTTAAACACTTTACGACCGTTTCCTCCTTTATAGTCCATATATCACTTGGATTAATGGATAAATTTTGAACTGAAACTCGAAAATCTTTAACGACATTCGAAGCAACCATCTCCGGGTTGGAGGAGGCAAAGCAAGGAAGGCAGCAAGTACTTTCATGTACAAGGGGACGTTTGTATCTCACTTTAAAATTAAGGACCGTAAAAACAACCATGTTTTGATGTTTTTCTGATACCATTTCCGCTAATTAATCGACTCTGCCCTCAAACCATGCATTTTGATTGACAAGACTGCTTTAGCTTAGCAAGAACAGCGCAAACAAAATGTTTGTATATAATGCGCGTTTAATTGCTAAATACTCATTTGCCCCTTCAATCGGAAGCAATCTCAAGGACATCTTGACAGCTAATTCATTCAGAAAGCGGCCGCCACCACAAGAACAACAATCCAGCCGTCGGCAAATACACACACAGTGGGTCGTCCGTCGTCCCTATGCCTAAGCTCCGGACTATATCAGCCCGGCTCTCTTAATTAATTGCTCCACCAAATTTCATGTGAAGCGTGCATTCCTATGCCATTGCCGTGTTGTTCCTGTCGCCTTTTTTTCTGCTCATAGTCAATATTGTTAGGGTTGGCAGGACTTGTAGCAGCAAAACTTTTGCAAACGTCACACTGTGTATGTGTATAGAGCTGGATTATACATAATCGCACAACGAAATACATTTGTTTAATTAAAAAGAGAAAAGTCATGAACTCGGAAGGGATTTGTAAGGACATTTTACGTCCCCTCATGGTCTCGTCAATGGGCCCTCCTGACTGTTTGACTTTCGCATTTAGAATGTTTAATTGGAGCTCTGCGTTGATGGTGTGGTTCGGGTGATGTAGGAAGTTTTATGGTTCGCAGGTCAAATATCAGCGGCATGTAGTTTGCGGATTGGGTTGTGGAGAGATTAATTGATTACACACAAAATGGTACTCGGAACGCGTGTGTCATAAAAGTGTGAATTTGCAATTCAATTGGCAATTAATTGTTTGCGAGGGTTAAGGCGAAGGGTTAGGTTGTTTTATTAGCTAAATATGGAGTGAGTTTGAGTGTTAAATTGGGTGTTCAGTTACAATTGGAATTCTGTGTAAATCGTTACGGCGTTTGGTAGGCTTAATGTCCAGACCTGTCCAAGCTCTTTTTGTTTGTTGGTTTAAATCGAATCAGTAGATCTAGACAAACAGTATCAGCAATTTGAGATACTCATAAGCACATAGAACGGAGTTGAGCTAGATGAATTTGGATCAGGAAGGAGCTTCATAGATCAGAATTTTATCGAGTCTTGATTCCAGAAATGATTAAACTATCGACAGTCATCGCAGACTACTCTTAACGATCAATGGTGTCTACTCTCATTAAAATTTTGAAGACCAATCTTACTGTAGCAAATCGAAAGCCTACAACCCTTTTCTATTGGAGATGGATCCAGAACTATGTCAGCGAAAATTGTCTGACTTCGCAAAGAGAAAACAAAATCAACCCTCGGAAAAATTCTTCAGACAATACCCACAACTTACTGTGCCATTCTACTGACACTATTCACCTGCACGTATACTGGTTTACTAAACACTCTTCGAGTCTTAATAAGACAATCAACATACGCGTTTATAAAACACGACTTGAACCCACGCCAGCGTGGTGAAGTAACATTATTATCTTGCCATGAAGTATCGCGCCCACCAAATTAGGTAGTTCCGCAGTTTCGTTTTAGCTTACGGTGGTATGGTCGACGCAAGTGGAAGAAACCAAACCAATGAAGAGCGGAAGGAACGACATCGAAGTCCGATTCTGAATCAAAATAACAATAATTATTATTTTTATCATAATTACATTTGATGGCTGTCATCACGGCGGCGGTGGTGCCCTAACCGCTCCGCGTAATTCATATGAGTGGCACGGGTTGGATTCTTTAATTATTCATTTAAGCTGGCTGAGATTTGCATTGATGTGCTTGTTTAACTGTCGGAGACCGCTCGGCGATAAATAGTTTCGATATACAATTTTTTTTATTTGTTTCACTGCCCACCCCAAAGAAGGCGATCGCTACTTCAACCTAAATAAGGAAGGAAGCAGGCATACGCGATGAAGTCTCAATAAGGAAATCCGATAAGAAAACCTGATAGACACAAAAAAACGTTCGTAGAGATACTTTTCATTTTGCTTCAGCTCTTTTGACGATTCCAAATTGGTGATGATTATGACGGTGGGAGCCTCTGGAATGTAAATACGGTGATTTGCGAGTACAACTTTCGAATATTTATTTATCTATCTTCAAGCCGTTTGATTAGATACTTTCCGAAAAGAATACAAAAAAATAAAACTCCATCTTTAAATAAAAAATATTTATTTTAATAATTCTTCTTTCAATCATTAAGCCTTGATGATCTTAATTCTATTTTATTTTTATTTTTCATTTTGTATTTATAAATTTTACGTTTTTTTTTAAAGAAATTATTGCAATCATTTTATCAGTTTACAAAGATTTAAACAACTTTTTGACTAGTTGAAAAGAGAACTTATAAACAATTTACTAAAGAAATTTGTTTAAGAAAAACAAACAAATGTAAAAAATAATAAAAAAAATTCACAAAAACAACAAACAAAAGGCAGTAGTTCAGTGTTGGACATTCCGAATAAGTATAAATAAAATATGACATGACGCTTTGTGATATAAAAAATATTTTAATTAAAATGATAAACAATGATTGCCGTTCAATAATGTCGCATTCGAGTCGATATTAGTTCAAAGGTTAGATGGATAGGTGTCCCGAGGGATTCACTAAGACTCAGAGCAAATTGTGATTCAATAGTATTCAGAAAAAATTCAGATACAGGGATGTGCACTGCCGTTGACGAAATTGTTATTTGTCATTGGCTTCCAATATCCGCACAGGTGATCAAACACAAACTCGAAACACATCTACCTACCATAAACTGAAAAACATTTAAAAAGTTTGTGGATAGTCCTCAAGAAATTCGGATGCAGGGATGTACCTATATGATCATTCACGATGTTGACATCTGTCATGTTTCTATTTTAACAGTTACAGCAATGACAGTCGATCAAAAACTTGTCATGAGATATGAAATCGATATATTTACGTATACGGTATACATAAAGTAGAAGTTGTCTTTTGGACGTCGGAAACAGGAGTCGACCCCACTATGGGATGGCAAAAGATCACCATCTCGTGGCAGCTACAATCCAATTACTTACTATGTCAGTTCGAAGACTACGCTTGAACATCAGAGTGTTGAGGCTTAAGGAACCGCGTTATCCACAGAAGCAGCGAGTAGGGGTGGCAACCACGGAGGCAGACACGGTGATTAGTTATGTGCTTCGTTTTGATTTGACAATGGGAGACGGAGGAATTCAATAGAAGCTTACATCTGACCTAAAACACCTGAACGACGATGACGACGTACGCTTAGCTACTAGTTAGAAGTGGTCCTCAGAAAAGAGGAACACTTAGACCAAAAGTAAGTCCATTGTGTTATCCTAGTCTACTTCTGATACCATTAAGATTTCCTAACGTAGCGGTTTAGATCGACCGTGCTGGCGGAGTTCAGGTCATTCAGATCGTTAAAGAAATATAAGCTTAAGGTCGAGAAACGTGCAGAGAAAGTAAAGTGCATACTAAGAATCATGGATCTCCACCAAATGATAACGTGAAGACTGGAGAGGTAGGCAGATTTCGTGGGGTTGAAGATAAACCGCACAAAAACAACATGTCTCAGCATTGGAAGTTTATATTACTCTCGATTGACAGACAAGAGAGCATCCAATATCTTAGGAGTATTGTCTCGACGGATGGTGGAAGCGAAAAAGATATTGCATTGGCATACACAGTACACCTATAAGACTATAAGTCGACTATGACAGCATCAAGATGCTAATGAAATATAAGTTCAGCCGCAAAGTAATAGAAGAGTTTAAGATGTTTGAAATCCATAATCCAGCTATCTTTGCCAATAACACGAATCCTCACCAACAGGACTGACTCTTATCGATCGAGTTTCATGACGAAATCATTTGTCAAAATTGTGGTTGTCGAAACCGAGCAGACCGAGAATTCCTTTAAATTCCTTTATTGAAAGTGCTGTCAATGGATCCGTCCCGAAGGAGAGAAAAGTTAAAAGTTCGCTTACGGGTCACTTCTCATAAGCAAGGGTGTATTCAATCGAGCTGTCAGTTGTGTACGTAGAAGTGACGGACATTCTATTGGTCATCGCTTTAACAGAGTGAAAACTACTTTCATATTTTGACAGGTAAACAAAACGAAATCTTCAAAGAAGATTTGTTTGTTCTAGATAATCTCAAAAACTACTTAACCGATTTGGATAAAAGTTACCTTACTGTAATGCTTATTTCCTTCCGGGGGACAAAGAGTTAGCATCAACATATTTCGTTAAAATGGAGTGAAACACTGATAGTTATAGTCGAAAAAAAACACCTGATTTGCTGTATCTTTTCAGAGCTGGTTTGGTAAAAAAAAAAGAGGAAAGTGAACTACGACATTGGAGAACGGTTATTTGTTAATATATTGCGATGATAAAAAATAGGCATAAAGGACTAAAATGAATAACGAATGTGGGGGGGGGGGGTGATTTTGGCCAAGTTCAGAAAAGTAAAAAAAATAAATAAAAAATCATCAAACAAGCAAACACTATACTAATCAATGAACTCTTTCTTAACACGAATCGTATCTCTGCTAGAAGATGTTGATGCTGTTCCTGCTGATGATGAGGCATTTTCTCTAGCAGCATTAGCTTTAGATGAAAGATCCTTAACCTGAGTTGTCCCACCCCCATTATTGTTGGCTGTAGCGGCTGCTGCCGCTGCCATAGAAAGCGGTATGGTGATGTATTGATGTCCACTTCCATCTGGGAAAAATAAAACAGAACACACACACAATTGCAAAGAGAAAGAGAAAAATAACCGAAGAAAAGTTAATAAAAGTCAATCGCATTTGGCCCCAAAAATGGTGGCCAACCAGATGTCAATCGGCGACCAATCATCGGTCTGATTTAAGTACCCTCTCTAGCACACCGACCGCAGGCCCAACGACCAAGTTATGGTGGCGACAGTGCGCACAAAAGTTATGGACATCTTCGACATATTTGCCGGATTATACGTATAGTATTCGTCTGTGGACTAAACTAAATGCCTCACGCCGACATGTGTAATTCACCAAAAAGGAGCATCGATCCGATCGTCTACGACTGACCGACCATGCACGGACGACGACGACGCGGACAACGGGTGCATGGCATGCAATTATTTGACTCGGTTTGGCATCGTACGCGCGCGCTTTCATTTCAATGTTGTGCTACTGCTGCGACGGATAATGCTGCAGCGGCTCTGTTGCGGTTACCGGCCGGACAGTGTGAGTTCCTTTTTGGGGCGCGATTTCAGAACAGTTCGTCCGCTTATTTGCCTTTCGGGAGGAGCATCGATCAATGGGAGCTCCTTATATGCGTCGATCGTTGTTATTATTACGCAACTGGGGCCGTCGATCGACGACAATAGTGCGGGCTGGCGTGCGCGCCTTTTTTTTTTATGCAGATGGTTAAGGAAACGGTGAATGAATTTGATTGAAATGGAAGTTCAAGATGTGTGAACCTCATCCCGATTTGGTAGATGGATTAAGTTATTAAACGAATTTGGCGTCGGTGGCGGCGGCGGCGATGGTGTTGATGGTACTTTCAGTTTCAATGAACTTCGCACGGCTAAAACGGTGGTTATTTGTAGCTTACCTTCTTCGGTGTGTACTTGCAGGTGGCCCGACTGAATTAGGCCTAGAAGCACCTCCTGTGGTAGGTTTGCCATGTGTGCCAGAGCCGATGCTGGATAAACAATGTTGTTCGGCTGGCTTTGGTTCGTCGTCGATGGTTTGAATACGTCATAGTAGATGGGCTCATTAGCTGTAGAAGTGGATGCAGTTGGTGCTTGACTTTGTGGCTCATTGTGGCTGTGTGAATTTGGCGGTGTGTCTTGCGCGACAGGCACATTGTCAGTCAGCATTGCCTGTTGGTTGGTCTTTAAGCTCGGAGGTCCTGGTGAGTCAACATCCGAAGATTCATCTGATTCATTCCCAGATGACATCGGTGAGCGGTCGTCCTGCGAAAGAGAACAAGATTTCTTATAAATATTGAGAAACAAAAAAATAAAAAAATACTAATAACAAGCTTGGAGTCACAAAGTCTAGGCACACACACAAAGCGCACATTGCCAATCTGGGCGAACCGCAATCATCATGCTTAAAGTGATGTTTGGAATCCTAATTAGATATCAAATTCCAAGCAATGAGCCTCATAGATTCCAACACAGCAAATAGCCGCAGCAGAGGCCTCTAATTATTGCTCTGCTGTTGCTTGATCTATTCTCGAGACCTCTTTAGAAATCAATAATTTATTTATCTTTAGGATTGCAACGAGAATCTTGTTGTGGCAGAGATAAGTAGATATTTGTTCCGTTTAAAGATGCCCTTATATTGCATGCATTTTTTTTTCTTATTCTGTTAGCATTGTCGTTTGTTCTTGTATGGGAAACGCGCGAGACGACAACACGCAGCTCTGGTGTCCTCTTTATCTTCTCCGATCATCATGATCGTCAATAGCTTCGACTAGTACACCTGACAAAGCGAAAAGCAATCAGCAACAAATTAAATTCACTATTCAACCGAACTTGAGCTTGAACTATTTAATCGAAGCTCATGAGGAATTTCAAAGGCTTTCACAAGGATTTTTGACAGAAATTCTAACAAAACGAGGAAGGTTGCGGTGAGTTACAGAACTAGACTTGAATTCGAGATGTAGGTAGTCTGTGTAGATCACGAAGGTCCTCTTCGTAGTTCGAAACTAGTTGCTAGAGTTATTGGTAATGGAGGGGCTTTTGTTTTAAACTTGTGAAAAGCAACTATTGGTGATGATAAAGTTTAGGTTAGAAATATTTCTGGAAACGTTTTGCTCCATCCTTTGACTGAAGTCTTCCGTGGCTAGACGAATTTGGTTTCAACTGAATTTTATCTGAAGTATAAAGACAGATTTGAGACGGGCGAGCGGTTTTGTCTAAAAACCTGTCTTCCCATCCCTTTGTTCGATTATTAGGTTAGAATGGTTAGAGTAGAGAAGCATTTAGACCAGAGGAGGTCCATTGCGATACCATTGGCTTTCCTACCGAATTGAGGACAAATTGAACAAGTTGGAGTTTATTGAACCAGATTGCTGAGATCGTCGGAGAAAAGTGCTCGCAAGGTGGAGTTTTCTTCTTTTGGAGAAGGCTGGACAGGTGCCAAGAAAGTGGACAATTGTTTTTCTGATTCCTTAGAATAGAGACCGAAACTTTGAGCATGTGATCCTAATGGGCTGTGCCCCGTGAGGGAACTGATGACGAAATTGATTTGCATTCTTTTAAATATTGAAACGTTTTTGACCAGCTGTGGCCTAAGTTCGAGGAGACTCAACGACGAATTATACGAGCTGTACAGCGAAATGGACTTGGTCAAAAAGCTGTGCATTGGTCGAGATGGCTAACATATGTAGCGAATGAACAGCAAAGATACGGCTCGGAGAGCCTTCGAATCTAACCTGAAGGGAAACCGCAGTAGAGAAAGATCTCGTCTAAGGTGACACGCACAAAAAGAAGGGGACCTCAACCAATTTGGAGTGCATTACTATAAGCTGGTTGAGGCCCAGGTAAACCCCATGCCATGCTTCCATCTTTTGTTGGCTTTGATAGCCAAGAAGAATTGTTCAGCCATCTTCGTGAGAAAGCACGAAACCAGGAACTTTATCGCCACTTGGCTGTACAAGAAGGTGCAAATACCCGGGACACAGCTTCCTTAATTGTAATTTTTTCCACCTGAAATTCGCTAAAATAGTTTGCAAGACAGAAGGAGGTGCACAAGCACATGAAAACCCTTCAATTCAAATAGATCTTAAGACAAACTCCCGACAATTCAAAACGTTCCCAAATGATGTATAAGAGTACATCCAACAAGTGAACTTTTCCAACTAGAGACTGCATGTCTATGCCTGATGGTGAATTCCTGATGCGGCCACACTACATCATAGTGAGTTCCTCCCGGCACAATGCCATAAATGTAATTTAAGCGGGCATCCGCAATGGTAGACTTCATGTCTTCTGGTTCTTCGTTACTCTCTCTCTAACTGCGCATCTTTAGGGAATTCGAGCTATTTCTATACGCTAACCAAAGTGTCCTCCTCAACTTTGTTTCTTTTTGCCACACTGTCACACAGCAAGAAAAGAGATTCTAGGAAAAATTGCAAAGATCAGGAAACAACTCACTTTTTGTGAGGCGTTCATGATCGAACCATGTATGCCATATATGCTGGGAACAACTTCGCGCCGCGTACACTTCCACAAGGAGGGGGTGCTGTGATGCTGTGATGCTGAGATGTCTACTAACATTTTCTCTTAGACCGTTTTTTTTTTTTTGTGTTTTTTATAAAATTAATATAACAATCACATCGCACCGCAGGAAGACTCTTCACCGAGATTCCATGGACTACGCTACGCACTCGGAGATACAGCGGCATTCTTTCGGAACTATATGGGCTGGTGGAAGGTGCACGTTGTGTATCGAATCCCAATCTGAAGTGGGGATGGTAATGGTCGTGAACCAAACAAGGCTACTTCAAGGTGGATCACCTAAATAGACATCCGACGGATCTACCAGTTAATAGATTTACCAACGTATCATGTTGCGAATTCTTTTTTGTCTTTTGGCTTTGGTGTTGCAGGAGCGCAGTGTGTTCTTTAATTCAGACAGCTTGGGGGCTGTTCAGTATGCAGTTTATGTAACACACGCGTTTTTACGCTATGTCACAACCTGCAGCAAGAATTTATCAAACCATTTCGAGTGGCAAAGCAAATGGCAATTTGCGGAGATTGCTTGATTTTTTTTTGTTAGATCGCGGTCTTAACGAAGGAGGATCTGCAGTAGCCATACCAAACGGACAGTAGGAGGAACACAAAAAAAGAAAGAAAGAGGGAATGCAACCGGAGCTGCCATCGATGGCATCACCCGCCGGTTGAGTTATTTCTCCTTGCCAGCGCAAATGAGTGACATCTTTGGAATAGGGTCAATGATCAAGCGAGACGTTATGGCGATAGATGATCATATTTGGAGGGAATCTATGACAGGAGATGTGGTGTGAGTTGTATGAGCGATTGTTAACTTCCTGTTGGGAGGCTGTAGACAGCTTTTTATGTAGTTGCTGGGATGATCAAGAAAAGAAAGCCACACTGTCTAGTATTGGAGGATAGAATTGAAACTGTTTGTACAAGGTACACTCAGTACTCCATGTGGCCTTCATCTTGCAGTTCAAGAGAAACAGACACATGCTAAGGTACACACTAGAGTATTTAAGGGCCAAGAAGAAGTTCTGACAATCTGAATACGGAGCCTATCAAAAGATGAGGTTCTTTCTGGTCTAACAAGTTGAGACATGATCAATTCAACAAACCTCGACAAGAACTAGACAACCAAGGTGCCATTCGTTCGAAATGACTTGACTAACCTAAGCAAGATCAGCTATGTTATCCAATAGGCAAGGTCTCTTTTTAAATGATTTTTGCAGAAGCTGAATGGTGGTTACCAACGCTCCGGCCCGAAAGAGTCTTCGAATCTAACTCAGAGGAACAACGTAGTAGAGGAAGACCTCGCCTTAGATAGCGCGCACAAGTAAAAAAGGATCTCAACTTGAAGTGCATAACTGAAGGCGGTTAGCTTCGGATCGAACTAACTGGAGAGACTTGTTGGTTGAGACTCAAGTTCGCCCTGAACTGTAGCGCCATCTAAATAAATAAGTATGGCCAGTTTCTTCGACAATCTTAGTGAACTGGCTGACATAAGCATAAATATTCTCCAGCGCTTCGTAGCAAGCTTCGGTTGCTTCTGCGGGTAGTGTTTTGGTGTCACAATGGATCAATATTGGTCTCAGTGTGGCAGTCTGTGACTCAGACCTAACCTAGGTTGCTTGCTTTAGCAAATATGTTTTAACCTTCGTGGTCCAGATTGTTCACGAGGTTGTAGGCAACAGGGGAAGATTCAAAATCACCACAACATGGACAGATTTACAATGGACCTCAAGGTCTCCGAGTAAAAGTGATCCATTGGATCATCAAACGCCTTTCCCAGCCTAATCAAAGCTTAGTGCAGGAAAGAATTATGGCACTTCTGAGATGATAGATCATTCAACATCACCAAAGAAGCGTTACCTGGAGGCGATCAATCTTGACACCCGGGCAACAAAAATTGCTGAGTGGTGATGATGGCAATAGAATTCCTCTTTAAATGACGATATTTATGCTGTCAATCTTGCAAAAAATTCAGCAACGATACTAAGGCTTGTTAGACGATGTTGTTTGGTACCGATTGCCCGTGGTTAAAGCCTGTGTCTACATTTAGTTATCTACTGTCTTGGAGTACAATTCAAAGTTGGATCAACTCCCCGAAAAAACCTATCTTGAGCCAATAGAAAATCAATTTCTTCGAGCTCTACCCTTGCGCTGTGTCTCCTTCATCCTCATAGCCATGCACGCATACAAGCACATATATATAAATGCAATGAAACATTGTGATTTGTTGGCAAAACCTTTTATATAGAAATTGTTTAAATAAATCAATAATAAATTCAAGTGTCTTTGTCCATTTTCGTCGAGAAGAATTTCCACCACTTTGGTTGCCATCTCTCGGAGTTGGACACAACAACGACGACCGACGTCGTAGTCGTTGTTGTCGACGACGACGACGGCGACAACAAGACAAGAGGCTCCAATGCCAGTAGCACCACCAACGTGCGTACCCGGTTTAAATCGGTGGCGGCAGGCGGTCAACCAGCCATCCAGTCGACCTGTCGTGCGTACGCAGCTATCTCGGTGGTACCTGGCCGAGTATATCACATTCCAAGTTATTTATAACCACTTATAGCTCTGGCACAGTGGCAACTACAAACAAAAAAAATGAGAATTACACAAAATGGCAGCCGGAGGAGAGTCCGAAAAGGACAGACTGGGTATATGAAGCTTCAATTTTCACTCTTGTAACAGTTTGAGTGATTTATCATGCGCCGCTGGTCTGACAGCAAGTTCAAAAAAACGAAACAAAAAATGTCAAGCCACTGGCAGTTGGAATTTTTTCCATCCACTAATGAGAGTAGCTAATTTGATTTCATTGGTCGATTGGCAGCGGCGGTCCTACTGTGGCACAGTCCCAGGGGATGTTGCCGAAGTTCATTTGACTCAAAAACTCGGTTCTAAGCGGCGAACAGAAAAACAAATAATTAAAACAGAAACACAAACGTACACACATACTCCTGTGTGTTCCTCGTGCATTTCTAATGAGTTGTGGCCATGTCAGCGCCGTTGGAAGTGCTGATGTGACTCGACGAACACATCCATCGAAGCTGCGACCTACTGCTTGCACCGCTTGATTGATGGCGTTTGATTGACTGATTTGATATTAACAAGCCGACGGCGAATGTCGCCACCTGTGCCGCCACATCTATCTGCATATGACACTGATTACCCAAGACTGGTTGGTGTCAACTAAGATGCTGCACCTTGACATCCAGGTACAGGTACCATTGTCAAATCGCGCGCAAAACTCCAAACGAACAATAATCGCTTGTGTGGGACCCCTGTGTATCGCATCGAGGCTCTTTTTTGGACAGGGAATCCATTTACCAGCGTGTGCATCTGCCGCCAGCGATATTCCAATGAAAACATAAAAATAAAAATGCAAATTAAGTGTGCTCGGTTGCGTCGTCGGTGAAAACGCAGCCAGAGAAACCAAAGCAAAGCTTGTTACTCTCCGGCGGCGGTAACCGGGCGGACACAAAAGAAAATCGAAATTCAATTGATCGTAGATCTGCATGTGGACGGAACCTGGAACCATGCAACATGCCGATGAGTCAACAACGGATGCTTCCTGAAAGCCTAGTCTAGCGACACTTGCGCAACTGATTACCTATGGCTGTGGACATCGACGTGGACGACTATACACTCTTGTGTGTTCATGAAGTTTTCAAGATAGAATTTACACGACATTCGAAACGTAATGTCCTATTCACCTCATAAATTTAGCCGCTGCAGAGGCAACAACAACAGTGGCGGCTGGCGGCGGCGGTGCCACCAAAAAGAGTGTCAATCGAGCTTCGTGCATCGCCACAATGTGCTGCTACTGCTGCTGCGAAAAAAAAAACTGCTGCCAGGGTGGTTAAGTACGCAATTTGCACACAGAATCGGACGTGGTGGCGGTGAGATTTGCCACTTGAATAGTTTTCTGGCGGGACAGACATATCGACACAACAGTTTACGAGTGTCGCGTCGTCGATCTTTTGCTTGCAGCGCTATTACTTTATGCTGCAAAGGAAAATCCAAGGATTAGCATTCAGATGGTCGTCTGATATGTCCAAGTCAAACAGTAGTTGTGTACATTTGTTGTTCAATTGTTCTGCCATGCAATTAGGGTGACTCCGATTTGTTTGCCGTTGGTGTTCTGATATTTTTCTATCAAGGGGAGATAGTAGGTTGCGCGGTTGGTGGGAAGTTGAGACAATTTAATAACTGAACTCGTCTATTTGAGAATTTTCCTCGTTCCTGGCTGAATTCTGCCAATTCAATGACATTTGGTTTTTTTTAAAATGATTTACCCAAGACACGAACCAGGAAGTAGACTGTCAAATAAACTTCCAAATGTCAGTCACACGATAAAAACAATAGTGGAACAGAATCTGATATGACAAGGACGTCAAAGTAGGTGACTACACTCTCTAGCTGTCAATTTTTATCAAAACACTCGTCCTATCTGCACAGACAACTCATATGCATCATCAGGTATTCCCCAGACAACTGAAAATACGCTCTAAAGGCCTTTAGATACCCGAAACATCCTTGTCAAACTGCATGACATACCACGGATGAAAACAAATCGCATTCAATCAATTTACATGTGCATCCTACACATACCCACATGGACATCATCAACTTGATCAGATCAGACCTTCGATCAAGGGAAGCACGAGAGCCGTCATGCAAAACGTAGCCTATTACTCATTATAAGAAAACATTTTATAGAGTTGTTCGAATTGAATTGTCTTCACGAGACAGAGGGGCAGACGACAGAGGAGAAGATATTTCTTTTCAATTTGGTTATGGATCGCACGCGTACATGCCTCCACCAGCGGAACACAGAAGCGGATATTTATTCCACCCAAAGACTGAGGTTTGTTGGCAGGTTGACTGTCTTAACAATTATTTATAATTCCACCCAGGACCACAGAGTTGTAAACTGTGATCAGGTTTTCTCATTACCTCATTCAAATGTCGCTTGTTCATTTTGGCATGCAAGCAGATTACTTGAGGTTCCTCTGGGCCTGTATAATCTTTTGTTCTTGCCAATAGCACCAGAAAGGGGGGACCAACCGACTGGCCGGTCGCGGTTGCGTTTCATTCAAAACACTGGACTGGACAATACGAAAATAATTTTTGAAATAAATTATTGCAATTCGCCGGGAGTGCGTGGAAAAGCGCTGAAAATCACCAAAAAGAAGACCACGACAACAATGAACGACGACAGCGAAGACAGCAATGAAAACAACGACAAGGAGGAGAGCCCTCCCACAGCCCGCTCCGTCGCTGTCGTATGCATTGCCATTGCCATTGCATTTGCATTGTCAACTCGCATCTGTTTGCACGTGCGTCTGTGCGGACAACAGAAAAATCTTTGGGGAGCAACTGAACGAACATAAAAGTCCCATTTTAATGGAAATGTATGTTGCTGGTGTGTGCCCACAGTGCACCCAGAGCTACCGTCGTCGACGACGTGCGCAATTCCGATGGCACCTTTTTACTTTGCCGCCCCGTGGTGTATCCGTCGACCAGCAGTCAAGCGGTCAGGTCACCACCACCACACGTAACTCCTACGCGTGCCCTCTCTCTCCCACTGCACACTAATGCAAAGGTATTCCGCCACAAGAACAATGGCCACAAGTAGAGTAGAGAGTTCGATGGCTGTTTCCACGGAACAATTACACAATGAGTTAGGTACAACGACATCAGTAGTCTGTTGTCCGAAATAATTCATCACCTTCCTTTCTCCCTTGATGCGGAACCAGATCCTAAGACCCAAGACCAAGTTGGCAATTAATTTGAAATGCAAATGCCAGATGCACTGCACCAATCATAAATTATCCAATTGTAGAGCAGTTTGTCTGTGCCGATCTATTAACCAGTGTTCCTTGGCGGACTGTAGGGCTTCTGCAACCTACACCCAATCGTAAAGGACGTCTAAACTGTTACTGTCATGTTAAAACAACAAGAAGCCGGTTCTCTGTGTGGCTTCTGTGTTCTTGGTGGCGTCATCGATACCATCATCATCGATGGAATGGGCTCCTTTTTGCTTATTTGCAATTCGTAGGCTCAGGGAAGAACCATGAACGTGAACTTGTCCCCAGTCGTGGCATAATCTCTAATAGTAATAACAATAATCTCCGTCAGATAGTCCATGTGCGTTCGACAATTGAATGCCTATGTGGCCCGAGGATGAGGAAGCCGAAGAATGCACCTACGACTGGCTTTCTTCGTTGGTTCGTCTATGAATTTAAATAAAAATTAAGAATTACCCGCTCTGATTGTTGTTCGTGCTCATCGGGCTCGGTAGCCAGTAGTCGCATCTGGGCGGTAGCAATATTGCTTTGCTTAAAGGACATTCAACACGATTATTCAATCTGACGACGACGGTCGTTAGGACCGACGAGAATAAACGAAATATTGAAATTACCAACTGGATGATGCACGCTATTTCTTCCCGTATATCGATGAAAATAACAACAAAGAGGACGACTACCATACGACAACGACAAAGACACAATGCGGAGGAGGAGGAGAAGGACGACGACGACGATGAGGATGAGGATGAGGACAAGGAAGCGACATTTTCAATTTAATTAGCTAGGACCACAAGCTGAACTTATTCCATTGTTCATTCATTACGTTCGAGGAGTAATTTATATTTCTAAGTGCAATCAACTTTTGTGTGTGTGTGTGTTGGGGATGCAATTGGGAGTATTTTAAGAAAATAAATAAGCCATGGACATCTTGTTTAGAAGAAGGAGTCTTAAACTGATTGCGTTTGAAAAATGGTCAACAGACTTATCGAGTACATGAAGCTTTGAAGGAAATCAACTGATCCACCTTAGCTAATGAATGAACCGATGTCTGACAACACGTTCAACAACCCGAGCAACATTTTAAGACACTTATACATGTGTCAACTTTGCTGGAGGTGATGGACTTCAAGGAGACCTTTGAACGATTAGGTATGAGATCTCTGCTAACTAGCCTAATCTTGATTTAATTTTCTGCAGTCGATTGAGATCGAGAGCCCAACTATGACGTGTCAAGTGTCTTCCTGAGCTCAGCTTTATGCAATTGATCAAATTGCACAAGGGTGTCTTCAACCACACACCTAGCTAGTAACTTAACAGCACTTGACACGGTCTCTAGATTCGTGAAGTGCTGCTGCAATACCTTAAAGGTCCTATATGGGCGTAACTTTATCAAACTCTGTTGGGTATCAGCACGTGTAGGTTATGAAGTCACGAATCTATGAAACCTTTGGTCAAGATCAGAACCTTTCTACAGAATTTCATAAATCGCAACCAGAGAAATATTTACAAAGCCTGTAATCCTTATTCACAAAGGACTGAAAAATGCCTCTACGAGTGATGTCTCCACATTTAAAAGAAAGATGACCTAATGGAATAAGTCGAGTATATGATATGAAGGGTCTTTTAGGTCGTAATATGTAAAGAAAGTTACTCTTTAGTTTAGCACATGATCTCCGCTCCGCGTCTCCTCATTTATTCGTAGCGTCGCCTCATGCATGCTTTTACATTTTTAAGATGATTACGCTTAGTTGTCCATCGGAAGGCTTGCTTAAAAAATTGCCCTCATAAACCAAAGAAACAAATTGGCAAAAGTCTCATCTTTCTTACAGAACACCTGGTTCTTGGAGTACCGTCTTCATGTTAATGATAGTTGTTGGCTTCACAAGACACTTAGGAGGTAAACAGGGCCCTTACGAACGCAGTGGATAGTCCACAGAAGTTGTCAGCAATCTTGAACTCATCTTCTTAAATGGGAAAGGAAACGCAGATGGTTTGATCGCCTCAAATTCTCTCTTAAGGAACGACAGAAATGTGCCTAACATTAGTACTCGTGTATGGATCCGAGACTTAAGGAGAACCGTTAGCCTCTTATGTGAAGAAGGACGATTCGAGAGGCTCTACAACCATGAGATATATGCGCGGTATTGAGAGGTAGATGTTATTCAAAATAATAAGCTCGGTAGACTCCGATGGGCTGGGCACTTAGCTCGCATGAGCGAAAAGGAGTTTGCTCGTAAAATTCTTTAGGATACGAAGACGGGGTAGACCATGCCTACGCTGGAAGGATAGCGTTGACCAGGACGCCTAGAGCCTTGGGGATACTAAGCTGGATAACATTGGTTCAAAATCGGGGCCGGTAGAGAAGGTTGCTGAGGGAGGCTCGGACCGGTTCCCTGTTGTAGTGCCGATGATAATGATGCTGATGAGCATCTGGTTTAAAGTCTCTTTTCAACCGCCTAGTCATGAAAGTGGACCAAAAGATCCTGGGCTGCACAATTTCCTCTAGCTTCAGTTTTAGAAGCGTGTTATACCAGTCCCTTCTCCGGCTTTAAACATGATGTATACGGGAAGCCTGTAGGGTTCACAACTTGAGCACCATTGTCTTAAGGAATAGTGTAACGCAACTGCTAAAACTCCCTGTCAAAACGATACGTTACTGTCACTGGTGTCGTATTTCTTGGCAGCACTGTTCTCCTTCAGCCTTTCCATTGCGTGAGTCAAAAACGTAACAATGACGTCGAAACTTAACAATTTCATCCGTCAGATCCTACATTAACTTCTTAAAAAGTCCGCAAAACTTCACTAAATTCTACACCATTCCATTGACAACTCTGTTGACAATAAGAATGTAAAGTTACTTTTCAATTCCTCCACGATGACATCCATTTGTAAATGTGCGGCTGAAAAGTTATACGTACAACAAATCCGTAGTTTCGAAACAAGGAACAAGGACTACAAAGTTATTTTAAGAATGCAAAAAGTAATTTCCTCTTGGTATCCTGTGCTATTTACAATGAGATTCAAAGTCTAAGGTGTCATTTCTGTGTCGTTGTGAAAGGTATAACGTTAACGTAAGACGACTGTTTGGTAATGAAAACGGGGTAGGGGGAGAAAAAGTTTCATGCATATATTTGTACGTGCGAATGAAGGTATATTAATGAAATTGTCGATTAATTATTGACAAGGCACAAAGGTGCTGACATTAAAAAGTTGCAATTTAATTAAAAACTTTTTCTATGTCAAGGGAGTTGGCAGTTACCAATGCGTTATTACCCAAAGTGTTGCATGTCATAACTAGGATATGAATCTAAAATACAATGGAAAGCAGAAAGACTACCTGGAGTGATCAAAGTGTGGACGAACGGAAAATCGATTGAGAAATTGACTCCTTTTTCCCATACAAGTCGATTGGACCCAATGATGCAACAAAGCACCAAGGAGAAATGAAACTTTAACACAGTGGTGTACGAGTTAAGAACAGGAGCAACAGGAGGAGGTTCCAATTCATATGGGTTTTAAATGCTTGTAGATCCGTATTTTCAGAGACGCGTGGGCTCCGGGATCTACTTGCTGTGTGACACTGCTCGGTCAATAAGATCATGGCAGTGTATTCCAAATGGAACAAATCCCCAACGAGACACTAGAATTACCTATGAAACTACCTTCTAGGAAAGACATATAAGACATATACAGTCAAGCCATCCACAGTAATAAGATTAAAGCTTGTGCAATGTGCTGCGACCAGCTCAAAACATTCACACTTGATTGCAAAGTAGCATTCCTAGACACAACGAAATGGGGGATTAACTAGCAAAGAATGGATCAAAGTAGTACCGTTAAATGGTCGATAATTCAATTCGACTTTCAACGACAAGCTGAGGAGAGTCAACGCTGAACAAATAACAGCACAATGGAAACATTCTTGCGCTTAATAGATCAGATTTAGGGCTCTTCATATGGTTCACACAGTCTACAATCTATTGACGGCACACCTTAGAAGAATGCGTTTATGCACCGAAGACCTATGAAGAGGCTGCGACGATATAAATTCAAAAGAGAACGAACCCCTCCGCCTATGCTGAATCAGAAAGACGGACCTCTCTTTAAGAAGCCATTTAAAACCATTCTTAGATTCATAATGAACTTGGGATGGTTCAGCAAGCACCCCTTGTTTTTTTCTCTTTAGACTGGACAATCCACCCCAGGGAAGCACAATGAATCTTTAGAGACCCAAGAAAACGCTGCATCGTATAAGAGCGGCCACTTCTTCAATCTATCTACACCTTCCTATGGTGGAGATGAAAGAAAATAATAAAAATACTCCATGTGTACAGGAAGCCTAAATCACACCTTTAGTTAGACAAAGGAGTTCAGGATCCTCTTTCTATCGAAAAGTCAGTTTTGTCAGACTTTTTTTGATTACGGACGATTCAACAAGTTTTCTTTATTTCTTTTTGAATGCTTGGCAATAACGCCTACAAAACTCTGCTCTCCGATGCGGACATTCAACTCTGAGACACGATATCAATTTAGCACTACTACTTGTCCCCACCGTCGCCATATTTGGAAATTTAATGGTCAAATGGAAAACTACAAAGCAAATCGAAAGGCTCGGGAAAAGCAAACTCTAAAGAGTTCAATAGATTCACGTCAATATATCTACAAAGTTTAAGACTCACGTAATGTGACGCCCAAACGCTTTTGCGTCTCGAATCGACAACTTTTAGAAAACAACCACCACGTAGTAGACATTGTCGCCACATTCATCGTCATTGTCGCCAGTTTGGTCATCTGAATATGTTCCGTCATTTCTTAAATATAAACAAGCAAGAGGTCAGTTAACAGATCTTCCACCCCCGGATGTTTGCTCCAAATTTGGTAGGCCACAGCTCATCACAAGCTTCACGAAAGTGAAAGACCCTTCAACCCTGTGTAGCACAATCTGTCGCCGCCACCGCCACCGCCGTCGCTGAAATTACTACATCTCTCGGATACAACTTAGATTTTGCACGAGTATTAGCCATTTGGCTACTTTATACAGCGCCCCGGCCATAGATGGTACGTCCGGCCATATATGGCCATCTTGAAATGCGCGCTGTGGCTTTCTGATTAGCCACTGCTGCTCGCTGAGTTGCGCGTCACTGCAATCGAACGCGCACGATATCTATCTATATATACACAGGTAAGCCGTGAGCGACACTGAGTAGGAGGAAGCCAATGAAGTCATGGCGAATAATGGTTTCAGGTTGGGTACATGCTTCTTCAACCCGCACATTAGAATCCAGAAGCGTCACAGTGTCTATTCTACCCATTGCCCGTGTGGTCACAGGGCGCACAATTAATATGTGAATTCTGAATGCAATGCATCTGGATTCTACTGCTTGCTGCACACGAAGAGAGAGAGCGCCCTCTCTCTCGTTTAATTGGATTAGCATTTGGAATCTTTTGTAGCTTTGGCTGTATATGGACACACGATAAGCCGGCTTCGGGTTACATGTTTCTTATTATTTATTAATTTCATGAATCTCATTACTGAACTTCTTGGATTTAATGAATGTGCTATTGCGGCAGCGACTTCATCGTCGTCGTCGCGTCGGTGGTGGTGACGATTAAAAATAATTACTAACGTCGACAAGAGGCCGTACACAACTTAATTAATTGTTTGCAATTAGGTTATGAGTGTGGATTTGACATGTGAGGCAATGTTTTGATGCGAAAGTTCGAAAGAAACTCTCTGAAGTGCCATCATGACTTTGACACCAGAATCAGACTCAGAAGAAGAAAATATTCGCGATGTTGTGTGGAAGCATTCAATTAATTTGTAATCTTTGAAAGTTTCATTTAAAGGTGCCCGGGGGGCCAATGAGACTAGTTAAGAGACGTTTAGTCATAAAGCATTGAAGGAAACATTTTAAAAACGGTTAGGCTGCGAATTTTTCCCTTAACCCGATCGTCCCATGGTAAGTGGATTTCAATACCAACGACCAAGAGCTTGTCAACCTGACCATCAGGAACAGAAAGCAAAAACCTTTTTTTTCCACCCAGGAGCACCTTTCATCTTGAGAGTCACTTGGAAAGTGATCGTCTTTCACTTCTTGCTTCTTCTTGAATTTGACACTTCTTAGGACTTAGGTACCCACTGGTTAATTTTAATGTCAAAACAGAGAACATGGGAAACGGTCTTCATCTTTGACAAGTTGACGATGGAGGTGCAATAGTAGTGTGAAGTAAAATAGAATCAAGTACAATCTACTAAGTCTTGGAAGAGTGGGCAGCAACCAAGGCCAACCTAGGCTGGTTTGGTGGATTCAACTCATAAATTGGCATGAAGATACACATAAAGGGTAAAGTTGTGATTGCACTCAACCAGGCGAGATGCCAGGTACGACCCCTGTCACTGTACAATTCAAGCTAACATACAGCCACCACGTGACATCCCTGGATAACTATCTCGGCATCCGAGAACTAATATATGCAGCAGTGTTCTAAGCAACAGGACGGTTTTGTGTGGAAATGGAATGTTGACGACGAGGGCTCAAAAAATGTCAAAGATTTAAGAATATGCTCCTAGAATACTAGTAAATCAGCAACCAAGGCTAGCAGAATGTTTGCTTCATGACAAAATGTTCGAAATCGTTGTAAAATTTGATCAGACCCAGGTCTATCCTGGACTGTAGTGCCACCTAAAGCAAGGAAGATCAGCGATTCATTCAGACTTCCAAATCTTTTAAGGCTGTTTCAGACTGAGATCTTTGTCATAAGCCGGGTAGGAGGTAAGTATCTCCATCGGATATGTGTAGGAACATACATGACACATGTAATCCGTCTTTGGGCTTCTGGACAATGTAGTGAAGTCGAATGGAACAAACGAGCTGACATCAGGGATCCGAGCTGAATGTTCAGAACTCTGTTAGGACAGAATAAAGGACTTGAAGTCACCTACTGAGAAACAGGCTAATCGTAGTACATTGTCAATTGTGCTACATCTCGAGCTCTATTCTGAACAGGAAGAGAGCGAAAAGGTTCTAAGGTTTTACAGGCTCAAACATCCGACTGCTAACAGGGTTCAGAGCCTGTCGACAGATTCTCTCCATAGGCCTACCAGGGCCCTTAGAGCTGCTTGCTTGTACCTGTGGAAGAGAAAGTGATTGAGAAAAGAAAGAATCTGCGAGATTTTGGCTTGGTTCTTTGAGGATCTAACCAGTCTGTGGGATTAGAACTTGCAGATGTTCTACGAATCATTAAAGATTCAGATTTATTCGGATGAAAAAACTCCGAAGTCATGTACTTTAAGGGCTCCAAAGTGAATCTTGCTTAAAATGAATGAGTTTATAGAACAGCGCCCAAAAAACGTTCCTATAGCTAACTCACCTGCTGTTGACTAGGTATGTTTACTGAAGCTTGCATAAGGTAACAGCAAAAGTAACTGCAGAAAGGTATTTTCTTTTGGACAACATTCTGAAACACGTCCAGAGTTTGAGTTGATAGCTTCTAAATCTTGCTTTACGCGCCAGAGCACTTCCGTAAAGGTCAGATACGAAGTAGAAATATCTCGGTGCACTGAATGACTGTGCAATTCAAAATGACTTGACACTGGCTAGGGGCTTGGATTAGTGGGGAAATTGTGGCAAAATGCAAGGAAACCAAAATGGCAATTACAGTGTTTGCCGGCTGTACCAAGAGAATAGTTTGAAGCATGTCACGAGGACCTCTGACATGCGGTGTAGTAGCGTTTTTCACAAAACATGGAAGCTTCAGGTACCATTTGACGAAAATGGATCAGAAGATATATATCCTCTTCTGGCCGTGTCTAGAGGACGAAAAGACAGCTGCACATAAGTATAGGTACTGTGTGCATGTCCGGGACGTGCTGCCAATGCAGTCAAATCTAGAGAATCAGCCAAATTTCTTTAAAACAAATGCAAGGGTTGACATGAGGAATCAGGGAAGAACTGCGTAGGAATCCAGGGGCCGCCTCGGACTGAGACGACTTGTAGAAGAGAAACAAAAAGGGATACTCGTACATAATGTATGTAAGTAAGTAGATGTATACTTTTCAGGTTCTTCTCTCACTGGAGACGATTGCAAAACTACTCGATCAGAGATCTTTAAAGAATCTGAGGACAATTTTAACTGAAATCGCTTCTCGTCATTCCTTCTTTCAGGACTTACCACTTACTTAAGGCTACAGTCCAGGGTGGACCTGGACCTCAAACAAGCATAAGACTATCACTTTGTCATTTGGAAAAAAAATAAGACAAGAAAGCCCCTGAGTGCAGATATAGGTACAACACCCGTCACGTTTAGCACATACCAGCTGTTTATAACATTTCTGCAAATAACTACAGTTTAAGACAGAACTTCTTACCTTTATCCGATTGGAAAACCAATCAAAGATGATTGACTTGCAGGTAATTAGTTACCTGTTATGCTCAACGCAAACATTTGTGTTGTAACGTCAATCGTTGTGATATTTAAAGGCTCAGACACAAGAAAATGTCACGAGTTTACATTCAAGTTTTGGCAGCAGAATTTGTTTGACAGATAAAATATGTACATATGTCAGACTGTCTGTACTTAAGTGTCCGTTTTGACAGTTGTGTTAAGGAGTTGTAACTCAGTTTTTTCTAGAAATAGTAGGTAGGTACCTGCACCTTGTTTCACATTATCCCTTATGTATTTACGCCTGTCCACCAGTGTGTATAACATCCCTTGACACAAAATGTCATTAACTAATAATGCGCAGTAGTGTTCGTGTATGTTGAAACCACATTGACAGTATTTTTAATTAGGATAATTAAAATGCATCATAATAACTCGTATTAAAAAATGTTTCCTACAAAAAACAATTTAAAAGGTTCGCAATACCCAAGGCTAAAAAAAAACACCCAACTGCTAACTGCGTATTAAATAATTAATTTTATTTATTTTTTTTCAGTGCCTACATCGCATCTCGTTGTGAAATAAGATACCCCCGATCAACCTACCCACTCCACGCATATGTATACATATGACAAGACCAACGCTCGGAACGAATTTCCACATTTTAAATGACAACGTTATTTATCTCCGACTTGGTGTGTCGCCCAATCAGAACCTGGCTCACAGTCGCAGCAATAAATCCGACCAGCTCCATTAATGGAGACCACAAAGCACGGCCAACAATCGAGTCCCGCCCACAATGGATAGACGGTGTACGTGTACCCCCACATAAACGATTTGTATCTGCAAAGACCTCTTTGGCTCTGCGCCTCTTACTGTCTTCGTCATGCACAAAGATTCGAATAAGACAACAATAGTTGCAGTAACTATCTACAGAAAAAAAAGCTCTCTCTCCTCAGTAACAGTTTGAGTTTGAGGTCTTGCAGACGATCGCACTGCGCTCAGATACTCACTGAAGTCAGTCTCAGTGTGTATCTCTTAGGTTCATCAATCAAGCGTGAGTGAGTGCATCGGTGTTTTGCTTTCGGATCGTGTGTCCAGGTCATTTGCATAATTTAGTGCGTCATTTCCGCTGCAGTTGGTAATTTTTTAAAATTTAAAACCCGATTTCCGAATTTTTTTTCATCCAACCAACCGATCTGACTGACATTATTCTGAAAAAATTTACATTTTCAGACAGAAAATCGCATTTTGGTGAACATGTGTTGTGAAAAGTGAACAAATAAAAAAAATTGTATCTCGAGGTGAGTACATACACAACTTGTTTTTTTTTTTTTTAATTTTACATTCAGTTTTACCACCTCCCACTGCATTGATCGTGTGCGAGAACATCCAATTAAAGATTGTTAATGTAACGTTGGCACCTTTCTAAAGGAAATCCAACAGACGTGTCACTATCTCTCTAACAAGTTTCTAAATATCTCGCGTATCTACGCACCATTAGCTGCCGGTTAATGGCCAATTGGCCAACCGTTGTTCATGTCACTGAGGCAATCATTTAAATTTGCAATCAACAACAACTCTGTGCACAGCTAATCAGCTAGCAATTTGAGTGCTTATAATGCTGTCGCTGTCGTATCAAACTATCGGATGCCTATTCATCCTGACATCTAACTTGGGTTTTAAGTCAAAGCGCCCTACCCTATATCGCCGCTCTGCATTAAGCAACTTCTGTTTCGTTTAACTCGGTTAATTAATTTGTCTGACGTCTGTGTTTCTGATTAAGCCCGATCGATCATAGGAAGCGTGCAGTGACAGAGGAGTGAAACACTGAATTAGTTCTGCTTGGAGAGAATTGTGGAGCAGCACACCACCTCTATACCTCTATTCCTGTTCCGTGCACTGGAAAATGCAAAACAGGATTCGCGTTGAATTGATGGCTTTGGTAAATATTTTGACTTTTGCGGCATGTTATCGCTTAAGATCGTGACATTTTGTGAACTCAATTGTATGGGTCTTTCCGGGGATTATGGATCGAAGCGCAACTACGGTCATAATAACGACCAGCAAGCAACGTCACTAATAAAAATCTGCATGAACGATCACTGTGGCGAGGACACTCACTCTTTTAGCTACATTTTCACACCTTTTTTATGCAGAGTTAATTGACGCGCAGCGATAATAGCCGGTGGTTAGCGCCAGTAATTCTGTTTTCATTGGGTGCCACTCGGCAATTACCTGCCTGAACGGCGGTGTATATTAACTTTTGCGGGACACAGCGGAACTTGTAATTCTTTATAGTTGAGCGACGAACGTTGTTTAGAGACAGTCAACAACCATCTCACTATGCAGATGAGGGTGAGTCAATCGAGCCGATTAGCACGATGGAAACATGCATACGTTGATTGCGTAATTAGTTAAAAGGTTGACGACAGGTCTAATGTTGTGTCCAGGGGGCTTGGAAGGAAAGTTTTTGGCGGTTGTTGGTGCTTAAGATTAAACGGCTACCAATTTTCATAACCGGTTTCAGGAAGGAAAACGGTTTGATTAATGTGCATTCGGATTTCATTGACTGTGACGAGGTGTTTTTGTTTTAGTTCACAGCGGGGTCATGGGCGTTCGATGGGAAGAGTCGACAATTTGATTTAAGAAGGGTGTCTGTGTAGTAGCAGGTCATTGCACGGGCACGGTTTCTGCTTATAGAATGTCTTTAGAAGACGTAAACTCTGTCATCATTGTGGAGAGATATGTATGAGTTGAAGCCTTCTTTTACTGCAAATCTCAGCTAGAGGACCAAGTTTGATTCAGCGAAAGATACAAACCTAAGGATCTTGGACAGGAGAGTTGATTCATACAAAAGGAACTCGTCAGTTACTTGGCGTCTTAGATAGACGAAGCACTTGTATTGAATTCGAAACCTTTTTCGAGGGCTTCCGATGAGTTGAACTCCAATTTTAAGAAACTGTGAGCCGCTGGGTCCTATTAAGCAAGACTGGAGACTATTCTGTCGAGATCGTCTTGCCCCTATACACCGGTGATCGTATAGTGATCAGCGAGCTGTTTTGGGAAGTTCAGACAATCAAACGCAGGCTTAGACTCCAACAGAAAGCAGTTTAGAATCAGGCAATCCTAGACTGAAAGCAAGAGTTTAGAATTTTCATCGCTGCTCCCCTAAAGCCCTCTCTGGCAGAGCTCAAGTGCACATCTCGGTGTTGCGTGCCGAAAGGTCTTAATAGCTTGAAGTTGGGACCAGAGATTACCACAATGACTTGACAATTGAGGACTGCTTCTAAACACAACACTCTTGAACTGTCAAAGAACCTTTGTTTGCAATCTAGAGACTTAAAGAGGAGAGCAGACAGGCATTTCACTACTGTCTTCTAAGAACTCGTTTTGTTTTCACTTGTAGCTCAACTTTCGATTAACTTTTAGGAGTACCCAAGGTAAACTTACTCTGTGGAGACTGCCGTCTCTAGTACTTCTAACAGAGACATGTCAAATCGATCACGAAACCAAAGAATTCTTTATTTTTGATTGGAATTCGTAACGCCATCTATTGTGCAATTGATTGCAAGATCAAAGTCTTTAAATGTCTCGTCTACATTGGAATTAACGCACCCAGAGACCTCCAGTCAAGTGTGTGCTTAAAATGTTTAAAAAGTCACAATTCGGGTTCGCCTTCATGTCCAAATAGAAGTGACGAATTTCATGAGGGTTATATACCCATGTAAGGTGTCTGATGTCGCTACTCTATGGAGGTTAATTGGTTGACAAAACAACGACTTTAACCGACTTTAAGACACTCAATCGATACTATTTCATTCGAATACCATGAAAACCAAGTTTAGAACTTTCTTCGCTCAGACAGCCCCAGACAAGGCTAGACTCAAAGCAAAAAAACTTAGAAACAGATTAGGAACGTAGATGAATTTGCAGAGTCGACTCTAAGCCTGGGCTATTCGACGAATCCAGGAGGAGAAGTCTGGGAGCCAGGAAAGCATTAGATGCTTGTCTATTGACAACCGAATTATCCTGTCTTTCCGTCATTTAAAGCGTTCTCTCACCCCCAAGGAATGTCTAAGAATGTGAGACAAAGAAGAGAAAAACCTTTCCTCTCTATAGTGGGGGTGAACTAGAAGGAAAGAGAGATACAAATCAGCAACAGACCATGCTAAACACTTGGTCTAGCTTCTTCTCCGTATTTTTTCTCAAGTTTCTTCCCGACTAAGCAGATATCTCCTCTGTTTTCTTCTCTCCCTCTCTCTAGTTTCTTTAGGTTAGGGTAGTAAGTTGACGTTGGGAGTGATAGCTTTTATCGTAGCCTGGTTAGGATAGGCAGAGAACTTGAATGTCAATGAAAAAGGCGATATCAGCACGTGGTATTGCCTTCATTGTAACATTCCGGGCAGCTGTTGCTATCAACAGGACCTCCGCCTTAAACACAGTGCTATGGTCCGAAAATCAAAGAGTGGGTTGCTGATTGTAGAAAGAAACTTTCCTGTCACCATAAATACAACATCATCTGCGTTGGTTTTGGCTTTAATCCAGCTATACTCGAGTATTACCAGTATTCAGAGGACCCCCCTTTGCAGAGTGACTCTAGAGGTTTTCACCCTTAAATGGTTCTGTTCTAACATTGTTGAAAATTCCCTCACTGTCGAAAAACGCAGCCAAGAAAAATTCCTTTTCAACGGTTCTCATGCTTTGGAGAGTGGTTTCGAAACTTTGACGTTGTGCCGGAGAGATGTATTCCGGTCTCAGCTTACTGCGAAGGTCCATCACTCTTTCAAATGTTTTCAGAATAAATAAGTTCAAGCTGGGTGGGTTGGTGAGTGGCTCACCAAGATCTTAGTACATGTTAGACTGCCAACAAACATATCAACCGCCCATGTCTGAGCTCCATTAACATTGTTGTGCCTCAGTTGTGACAAAGTTTCCAAAACATCACGACAAAAGGCTTCAAGTCATGAATGCTTAGATCCCACTCTCAGAGGTTGCAATGCAAACAAATTTCACAATCTAGACTTAAATTTAAATTCACCACTTCAACAACATTCCTCCAATGGGCTGAGTCTGCACTTAATAAAGCGCCATTTGGCAAAACAAATTGTGAAAGTGTCGAAACAATTTTCCGGTTCGACACAACAAGACTTTAATTTGGACCATCGCGATGGTTGGCGACACAAGTCTTTTCCATCAGCGCCGTAAACGTTTTCATTAATCAATTAAACATGAACCAAACGGAATTGAATGAATGGAAAAGCTGTCTTTGCCACCTTAGGCTGGGAATTTTCACATTCCAGAGATTTTTGCGTCAAATCCATTTGGGAAAACTCTCCTCTGCTCTGCATCTGGGTGTGTGTTTAAGTTTAAATGTAAAACTAATTAAAAACAACAAACGTACTCGTCCTGCCAGAACACAGAACGCCAATCTGAAGAGCAACAGGCACACAAGACCAAGAACATGTACGTACAACAATTCCAGACCGAAATTCGTGTTCAATAAATTTTGAACAATGTTCTCTGGTCCAACTCGAAACTTCATCTTCCAATCAAACTCACGCGGAGGTATACGAATGCATACGTTCGTTACGTATCAAATCGGGGACCGGTGCAGGAGGAGGCAGGACCGCTGTAGCCCGGTGCCAATAATTTTGTCTGATATGTAAATAGATAAGCATCATGAAATCACTATTAAGACACACTGCTGCAACCTGGTGCACCATGCGCGGCGATTGCAATTGAATTCGTTGCTTAATTCCTCCGTCGTGGATCCCAAGCGAACATGCTGCAGTCAGCCAACCAACCGGCCCCGGTCGTGGTGTCCCCCTATGTGCAGCGAGGGGTCAAGTCGATCACTGACTCCCAGGCTGGTGAAAATATATTGACAAGGATTTTTTCTATCGATTCCTTCTCCGCGTCGAGCGGAGCTCTATTGTAAAATTGAGCTCACTCGTGTCATTAATCATATTTGGAATCGGTCAGCAAAATCTATCTGCACACAGCAGTTGGCTGGTGTCTTATGTGCTGCGCGCAGGTACCATCGGGGGTCACCTCGACGAGTGTGGAGTACTGTGGAACCGATGTTTCTTTTGCCACCACTGTATGCCACATCGAGGTTCCGCAAAAGGGAGAGAATTATGGGATTTTAATAGAGTTGTTGCTGTTACTTATCGACAGTTTCACAGTTTTTATTTATGTATTGTCCGGCCAACGCTGGACTTGCAGCGAATTTATGCGTTGCGGCGAATTGTATATTTTCGTGGAATTGCATTCTAAGTGCCGCAGTTAATCGCTGCCCTATTCGGCAATAATTCCGTACTGCGGGTCAAATGTCGGGATTGCATTCACCGACGACGTCGTCGGTCGGCATGCGCACGAGGAGGATCTCTCCTCTCGGTCCGGCAGGACATCGAATGCAATAATCAAGAAATAACCATCAATCATTTGAGGCTACAGATGCTGGCTAGATGAGATTCAGTCCATAAATTGTCCGAACATCTTCTTCTTCGATTTACCTCCTTAGAAATGTGCATACAATAGAGGTGAGCAGCACTCCACACAGAAACGGTAGCTGGGCCCAATTCCTCCGCAGCGGGTGGAGTATCTAGTTTCCTTCGACTGTCTGTCAATCGCGGACGACAGCACAATGTATTCATATTTTTGATGAATTTCTTTCCATCGAATGCTAATGCGACATTCAGCTTTCAGCCAGTGGAGGAGCTGCCATGGGTACATTATGCGGATGCCATCTCCCGGTGACCCAATCGGGTTATAAACTGCATCAAGTGCTTGACAAGGCGCTCTCTGACTCCTGCGTCTTGCTTTTAGGTGTGAATTTATCGGAGTAATCTTGATTCTCGAAGTTGTTTTATGCAAAGCAGTTCGCATTATCCAAATTGAATGGTCCTACTTGGTGTATCTGAAGCGAATCAATGCGATGGATACGACGATGTGCTGGTCTCTTAGTTGTATATATCTCTCTCTCTCGCTCTCTGAAGTGATTTAAAACTTTCAGTAGAGTCAGTTGAATTAAAACCAAACACAACACCTGCAAAGTGGTGCAATCGATAGTGCTACTGGTTTTCACTTCAAAAGATCCTATGCTCAGTCGTGTCACTGCGGTGGCATTCAATTCAAATTATTGGCAATTTTAATGGGGAGTGCGATGTTCCCACGTGATGTGCGGTCGTCGTCGTTGTCGTATTCCTAGTGATTTTGCAACATAAAAGTCTACGTCTTCGAAGACTTTTCCTTTTTTTTTTTTTTCTTGTGTCTTCTTTGGATACGTGCCTCATTTGACATTCACAATATTTGGAGGGGAGAGAGTTCAATACGTAGGGATCATTAGTTTGCCTTTTGGACACTTCTGTAGCGTTGTGTTCAAAATGAAATGAAGACGTGCCTGGAATGTTGCTGCCTGGCATCCCAATGGAAAAGGTTAAAACACGAGAAAGAGTCTTCTAATTTTATTTTCTTCTATACAGAATGTGAAACAAATAAAGAATTTGTGTATATTGTGATTTAATTAAAATTCAATCTTCCGAGAGATAGATTTGGAGCAACAGGAGGTTCAGACAACCAGAAGGAAATGAAAGATATTTGTTTCATGGCAACTTGAGAGGGTTGCCATCGTTTTAGGTTTGACGTAAACTGTTTGACGTTTTAAATGTCAAACAAGGTTTTCAATAACCTTAGTAAACGTCAGTGGATTTTGCATGAAATACTGTAGTTTTCAAACTGTCAAAACCGATGAAGCATTGAAAAGATGGATTTGACAGATGACAGTGATGTCTTGATGTCGAATAGACCAGAAGACTGGTACATGTTTTTGTGGATTTAGGACTAAGTCAACAAAATTCTGTCTAAAATCTTTGTCGGAACAGTGATTCCACTTTTTTGTTCAATTTTCCTTTGGAGTATGGGATGCCCATCGACGGCAATGAAAGAACTGGCTAGGCGGGGCTCAGCCCTTAGCGGCTCAGTAGCACAAAGGGTCAGTATTTAGCTAGGAACTGTACATCACAATGGACCTATCTTTGGTCTAAGTGTGCTGGCAAAGGCTAGCAGCCACTTCAACCTAGGAGCCGTTTTAAGAGAAATATTCACCATCACCTTTTAAAGGGTGGAATAGGCTGGATAACTACGTCATATCAAGACCAGATTTTGCAAGGATCGTAGCCGTTAGTTAGTACAGGGCACTAGTCGATAGGAGACCACGCAGCCAAGCTAGGCATCACTTACAGCACTTTCTGCCTTAGTTGCAAGAATATGAATCTTTGTTTCACTTTCTGTACAAATGTCCAGCCCTGACGACCTCCAAGAGATATCCAAGAAAACGCACAAGTTGGGTTTAATTAACTACGTCTATCAATCTATCAACACAAGCAGGTTACATGAGTTGTGATTTCCAAACGACCCATCCCAGCGCTAATTGGGTTCTACTTTGAACCGTCACCTACCTCTACCTATCATGGCATGGCTACAAGTCATCTCTCAACTTTTATAAGAAATTATTTAGTACAGAACAGCGCTTATCCTTTAGACTTTTCTGTAACAACATAGAGGGGTTTTCAGTTGCCTCTAGGCTACGTAAAATCCTCTCTTCAAGCCCAAGCAGCCTTTTGAAACACTCACTTTCCTGGCAGCTTCTCTACCGAAAATCTGCACACCATCGTCTAGCAAACCATAAAAACCATTGGACCATCTACAGTTTCAAATCTTTCAAGTTGACGGCATCATACCGTACTGAAGGTGAAAAAGAGGGAACAGGACGTAAATTTGTCAAAGCTATAGAGGCTAGGAAAAGTGGCACCAACTTGAAGTAATGCAAGAAGCAGTTCTGGGGCTGGTTCGCCTGAAAATAGAGAGTTTAGTCGGCACACTGGGGGAACTTGGTCACCCCTTACGCTGCAGCTATACTATCGTCGTCCCAACATGCGTACTGCAGAGGCAAGTCAGTTGAGACGGCCTTTCATTGAAAAATCACTGAGCTTCTATGAGCTATAGTTGCTCTGTTCCGACACATTCCACTCTACAAACCAAAGTAACAAGCCCTGATGGGTGAGTGTATGAAAATCAAAGATATACCCTACATAGTCCACAGATTAACACTATTTTCAAGGGTTAACCCAAGTCTCTAATAAAGACAATCACATCTACCATTCCATATGCCTTGTCACCACCACAAAGACCTCCCTAAACACTTGCACTTTCAATAAAATTTTAACCAAAACGCTTTGGAATTTAATCCACAAAAAGAAGAGCAACCTGTGCATCACTTAAAACCCACAAATGGACACTAACATACCAAAATAGAAAGGCCCAATCCGTATACAGTTGAGAGGTCCTGTGTAGCGGGTGTCGTCGTCGTCGTCGGCGGCGGCGGCAAAACCCCAACATTCAGCGATTAGATCCCAATGTGCTCCTTCTGCCGGCCTGCCAGTACGAAGGGATGGATATACTCGTACACTACGTGTATGCCGATGCTGGCGCAGGACGCAATAAAACTTTATACGGCGTCAATTGCCAATTCGATTGGACAGTGTTTTGTTATGTTGTTCCTAGTTGTTGTGCCACTCGCTTGTTTTTGTTTGTTTTGCTCCTTTTTTTCAGGCCAATTTACTTTTATTGTTATTATTATGCCACGTTGGGAACAATTTTCAGCGTTTTCCTCTAGAGATTTTCACCATTTGTTTCTGAGCCATTTGGTGTTGTGGCAGTTTCTTTCGTATTTCGCTCAGTTTTTCGTGGTCTTCTTTCTGTGTGTGTAGTCGTGGGGAATTGTATCTTTGTATCCGCAAAAAAATGTGTTGTATCTGCGCTCTGCTCTTGTTGGCAATTTATGACCAATTGAAGTTGGGGACGCGATCTTTGAGGCTGATAAAGATATATACTGTGCGCGCCCTGGTCGCAGTGAAATGGAATTATGTTTGGGAAAAAAAATTTATTCGCTTTAGAGTCGATTGTGACCGTACTTGGCAAACGAAATCGGTGGTGATGGCTGATGGATCCCAGAGTTCAAGTGTGTAGAGATTATTGAGACATTATTCCTAACAGCTCAGCAATTTATCAAAACGAATAAAATGCTGATTGGGAAAATTAAGGGCGCCATGCGGTGCTACGTAATATATTTTGTGACAAATGCAATCGTCGTCGTAAGACCACTTGTTTGCGGTTAGAATCTGCCAGAGGATGAAGCACCATCAGAGAGGTGGTCGTCGCTACACGATATGTCGGACACCCATCGCCTGAGTTCTTTTCTCCAGGCATTTGTCACTATTAGGCACATGAAGCTTCTCCTCGGCACACTGCAGGACTACTAACTTCAGAAAACTGAATGTCGACTTTGTCTAGCTCTAGAGGAAGACGAATGAGCGGAACACGTATTATGTGAGTGCGTGGCTCTCTGCTGCATCAGGTGGCACTTTTTCCTCAAGGAAATCCTGACACCTGAAGATATTAGAAACGCCTCGACTGGAAACATCCTCCACTTTATCAGAAAGATCGAGGACTAGTCTAACAGGCTCCCAGCACAATAGATCTTATAGGTCGCAGTGCCGTTTGCGTTAGTCGCATGGGGCTCCTTCCTGCTTTTTGATTTCTTCTGCCTTAGGTGGCAGCACGCAAGTGGAAGGAGGGACCTCAAATAACTTAACATCGAGCTGGCTGGAGACGCTTGTTGGTTGAGGCCCAGGTCAACCTCGTCCACCTTAAGAAAGTAAGATTGCTTCTGCCTTGCAGTTAGAGCTGCTCTCACTTTTGGTCTTTGAGTAGGAGCACATCCGTTCCCATCGCTCTCAAGATATTGTCCGGTGTGTTGACATCAATGTCAATTTTCAGCCTTTGCTGCTGTTCTTGCCATCGACTGTATTAGAAGAAAGATGGGGTTTGTGTCGTAGTGAGGGGAATCACCATATTGACAGGCTGGGCTGACAATAGCTGAATGAGGTAATAATTAGCTTCTCTGTGCCTCCTCTCCGACCAATGTGATCTTGGTCCTTTACCTCCGCTGTTTGCCATTTCTTCCCCACACTTCGGTCTTCGCAATTTTTCTCTACTGCTAGTAGATGGCCTCTTCTCTACACCGAGGCCATTGGTTTTGTCTGAGTACAGGTGCATGGAGTTCATCAGAAGTCTTTGCTTGCCACCGACAAGGATCTTCTTTCTTTGCTCTAAATGTGTCTAGCTTCATTCCTAGATACTTCACTGCTTCCTTTCTAAATATAAACTCAAAGCCAACATCAAGTTCCACGATCGTGGTGATTCGTCTCTATCTCTGTCTCCTCTACTCCCATGCTTGCATCGTGGTCTTCCGTCGGGTCTCACCTCCAGGTCTAACTTTCTCTGTGCGTTAGTGGTCTCCTTGCAGTAAACCTGCAACATCTTCCATCTAAGCACACACGCGTCTCACCACCAGGTCTAGCTTTCTCTGTGCGTTAGCAGTGTCCCTGAAGTGATCATGCAACAAACCCATCTGCATAACCGACGAGGAATGTGTCTTAGGGCGTCTGCATATGAAAAATTCCATCGAAAATTGTTTCCATGAATCCGTTTCCGGTTTCAAAAGGTACTGCGGTACCCTAAAGATGTTTTTTTATAATGTAGCACCACCTAGCTGAGTCCTCCCATCTTGAGTTGCCAACACCACGATCCTTTTCGAATTAAGGTTACGATGCCGAGCCCTCTGAAAGGTCCTTACCTTCTCATTCTCTTCTTAATAAGTGCTACCTCTGGAATCATTGTTTGCGACTAGATAGATCAACTGTCACCCACAATTCTGGACATCTGTGACCGGTGCTGACAAAGTAAGTAATTACGTTAACCCATTTCATCTATGCCTCCAACGAATCCTTGATGGCGATATGGAAAGCACAAAAAGAAAAATGCCAACGCTATGTTTTGTTCTTTTGTCCCGATCACTATCGGTATGAACGACGACCTTTCGTGCAACATCATTCCTTAGTCTTGTCCACTCACTGGCAACTGAATTCCAGCACTTTCCGAGTTCCCACGTCTCATTAAGAATCCCATCTCGCTTAGGGATTACAAATTCGAGATAAGAAAAAAAAAAAAAAAAAAGTAGTCGTCATCGGAATGTGGCGTTACTTTCCGAATTCTGTGACGGTCCTCCACTTCGCCTCATCGGGCTGAAGAAATTAGTTTTCCACCCCCGGACCCCTGGTTGGCAATTATCATCGTTCCAATCATCAGCAAGATCAATAATCGATCGATCATCATTGTGCTACATTGTGGTTTGTCGTCGCTCCTGGTTTTGGGTTGTATGTGCGTGCCTCCTCCCGTGCCCGATGACAACCCCCTGCGCACTTAAGCTATATGAACTTAATCGATTAGTTTTATTCGAATTTAATTAGCAAGCGCATTGCAGACATGTTTTACGAAAGACAGCTCTCTCACTCCTCCTGCTCTACCTTCGTTAGGCTCATTTCGAATTCAGATTCCTTTGGACGGTGGTGGTGTGGTATAGGCGTATAGGCGACCACAGATCACCAGAAGCAGAACCAACAACGGTAGCATTGTGCGCTTCCTCGTTGTGTGTTTGTTGTGCCATGCGCGCAAGGAGGAGGCATCTCCTCCTCGTGAATTTAAAAAATTTATGCGCGCGCATATCAGAAGAATTTGCAGACTGCGTGTAACTCGAATTCCTGCGGCGATAGTTCCCTCTGCAACGCGGTACCAGTGGTCGTCGTGTTTAGTTAGGCCACTGTCATTGTTTGGATTTTCCGACTTTTTTGCTGGCAAACAGAACTAATCGTTGGCGGAATATATGCAACAGCTATCCACGTACCGGTTTGTGTTTTCGGTTCGGGGTAATGTGTGATAAAAAACGGGAAATCAAAATATATACGCGATTAACGCGCACAGGATCGATCGCTTGGAATGATGTTATATGCGAGCGAGTCCACACCACGGTACAATTTTCTGCTCCTACTGATGGAACTCGGATGCACTTGTTGGTTGCACCCGAACCGCAGCACAGTAGCAGCATGTTCATCGTCATTATCATCGCCGCCGCCGCCGCCGGAGCCGTCACAAGTTCCAGAACAAGAGTTCTGTTCACACGGTGTTCGTTATGAATTTCTGTCACGAAATTTTCCAGTTTTCTCCCGATCGAGGGATGATTGTATGATGACGATGTCGATGATGTCGCTGATGATGATGATGACGATGACGACAACGACGACCAAGACGACGACAACGTAGTAGTAGGTCGGGAGGGCCCCTTCGGGAAGGCACTGTGCGTACGGCACACAAGGTTTTCACAAGGCATTCCCATCACCATTGTTGTGTGTATAAATCAGCACGCAGTGCTACCGAGTACCGAGTGCTGCGCTGGAATTATGTTTCGGAAAATGATTTATCACCGCGATTGAGTGGACGGGTCTGGAACATGACATGAAAGTGGACCAATTTGCTTTTGTTGTTCGGGCTTTTTTGTTTTGTGTCTTGTTACAGTGTGTGCAGCAGGGCTGTATTGTAGGTTTTTGTACGTGTCGAACAAATACCTGCATAATTTTCCTCAACTTACGTGCATTACAAGCGTTTGTGCACTATTGGTGGGTTGAGGGCGGACACAGACTGACGACGACAAGTGGCCTTCTTTTTTTTCGTCTTGAAATGGAATGTGTTTTTAAAAAGAAAATTTAAATAAGGACAACAGGCTTATTGGATGCAATCAGACGTTGCCGTGCAGAGGAGTTGGTTGGAAAATGATTGGACAATAGGGAGAATCTCACGCTCAACCCTACTCGGCTGGTTAACACCCCGTTAGAATCACATGCGTATCAGTCTGAGCTTGTAAAAAAATCATTTTCACACTTAGAAAAGCACTTTTGAGACCAACATTGTAGTCTTTTGAACAAAAATATGGGGCTTCTGGACGCAGAGGTCTGACTTGGCGTTGGTTTTTCTTTTTGCCACGAGCGGGCATTTACTGATTGATTTACTTGAAAAAGCTGCTTTTGGAGAAGCTGAAGGAATTTGGTCAAGAAAAATGACCACAAACCAGGCCCTCAGCCAAGTCCTACCGCTAAGTAAAAGTTGACAGTATCTGTGAACGGCTCATGCAAGGCCTTCTGTGAAGATGATGTGACAAGACGAACGCTTAGCAACAACCCCATGGAGCCGAGTTTTCTTCTGTAGGGATCTGACATAGAGTTGTGACCAGAAGGTGCATCTCGTACAACAGCCACTATGGGAGAGTCATTAAAGGGCTAATCATCCTTTGCTTTTATCAACTGGCATAGGTCTTGACAAACTTTTAGGTTAAGTCAGGAGTTAACAGGGACTATCTAGGTGGCGTTCTATCTCCCCTGCTATGGTGCATGGTGGTTGGCTGCTGAACACTCGCAATAGCTCTAACGTATATATGCCCAAGCACAAGCGGATGATAATGCCATGGCTAGAGACTGCCTGTACTAACGCACACAGGGTCCTGAGCATTATTGGTGAATGGTGCACTAAGAGTTGGCTTCCGGTCAATCTTCTCAAAGTTGAGGTTGTTCTTTACACGAGAAGGATGCCCTGTCTGATTCGACCATTGCTTAAGGATCAATACCTTCAGAGATCTGGGATAGAAAACCTCTTTGGTCTAAAAATGTCAAGTCGAAAGCATCAAAGACGTTCTCAATTTTCTGCCAGTGTTTGCCTTGAGAAGATTCGGGGCTAATCACCACAGAAGACCTTTCTTAATACATGCTTTGGTTGTTTGGTGGAAGTGCACCAAACTTCATAACACGCCCTATCTCGGTTGCATGGGTGCTCTATCAAGTACCGACGTTTGCTTCTGCTTTAGATGCACTGCACTATCAAAGTAATCTACCGTCTCAGATGAGGTGGCTTCTGGTAGTTTCCTATGACTCTGGTCCCATGGATATGCCGTCTGACGCAATGATACCAAAACTTCGGCTGAAGTCGATTTGCATTCAGGACTAGCTTCAACCAGAAAGGTTGACCTAGGAAGGGAGCGAAGTCGAATTTTCAAAACTAGTCTTCTTCTGGGCTTCACTATTCATTAGGCAAACATGCATCTGTCTTCCCAGCAGAGACTTATGCTATCCTAATGGCTACGAGCTGTATGGTGAGGAGTAGGTATGGAGATACCTATCTTACCTAATGTCAGCCTACATGCCTTAATCTTTGACCACTGCCAGTTTAGTTCGTAGAGGCAAGAACTGTCTGAATACGGTCGCAATATTGAATTCTTTGACTCTTGGTTGGGTCCCATTGAATGGTTGACTAAGAGGAAGACTTTTCAGAATCAGAATCTGTTTTGGGTCTTCCCCCACCCTTGGTTTACGATTGGATCTCTCACGAACAGAATTGTCTGCTGCATGACTACAGGATGCAAGCGGACTAAAAGAATTCTCTCGGAGGTCTGTAAGAAATCAGCGGCATCCTTGCAGTCTCTCAGTAGAAAAGCCTGCTGACTAACTTCCTGACGCCCTAATGGGACACTTCACTTTTTCCAACCTTTTTCATGAGTACGCCACAGTCTTCAACAGAGGCTTGTTAAGAAGGTGTTAACCTGCCTTCGCTCATATTAGGTGGTGTATGTTGCATGCTTATGGGATGCCTGCTCGAGTTTCTACGGAAGACGAGAAAATTCCAGTAAAATGAGCAATTTAGGGCTTTCTTCCTTAGTAATACAATGGACCAGTTGCATCTGAAGTTCAGATTGTGGACTAAATACCTTGCGCTGAAGTTGCCTTCAACATTGACTTACAACAGTCGCATACAACATAAAGACCGTCGAATCAACATTCAAATTTGCCTCAATAAACCTGCCCTGCCTTACTACAACAAACTACGTTGTCACTGCTTAACCTTGAAATTTATTAAAAATCGAAGCCCCACAAAGGTCACGATCACGAAATGTGTCCCAAACCCCCTCCCCCCCTCAAAGCGTATGTATTTCACAAATATTCGCTCACGATAAAAAAGATAATAATCATAATAATGTGAAAGCAACCCCAAAATATATCCCAAAAATCAAAAACCATTTATCTTACTCTTCCAGGACAAACCCCATGACAAACCCATGCTGCCGCTGGCGATGATCAACACTCACGACCTTGAGCCTCCCACCGTACCCATACACGCACCTTGGTAAGTCAACCCAACAATCTACATGTATTTGTTCATGAATCCTTTTGAATTTGTATACCCATCTCTCCGCCACCCACACCCACACCCTATATCTATTCAATTTGTTAACTTTTGCGTGCACAGACGTCTTCAATTTGTCTTTCAATAAACTAGATCCACCGACGAAACTTCCCGTCGTCCTCCTTCTCGTTTGGGTTCTGTTTTTTGCTCCCGCTAATCTAATTAGTGCCACTGGTACCATCGAAAAGACGAAGTCACGTCGTTTGTCAGCGGCGACAAACATGAAAGCCAATCGGGTGTGAAAAGCTGTCATTCCATTTACTCCGAGATAAGAATTTACCACCAACACACACTGGCATTGAACGGGGCGTAAAAAAAAGGAACAAATACAGAGGTGTCTCACACATCACGTAACAAGGATGCTAAGTTCTTCCTCTGCCCGGGAATGGTTATTTGCAGGCGAATCTAGGACTGAAATCATGACGGATGTTAATGGGCCACAAGTTATATGGAGACTGGACCGTTACGGGCTGATGGTGTATCCCTACCATTACTGACACCCCTAAATGTACCCCCTAATGGAATTCATAGATTTAACCTACTTTAACGTCACATCGACACGCATATACTATGCCTGTTGTACAATATCTTTTCGAATTATCACCTGACAATGCAATTCGTTCCACTCGAATGCATATACACATTCTTGCTTCCACAAGGGAGGTTGGTATTGGTATACACAAAAGCGGTCCGGCTTGTGGCAAATGTGTGTCAGCCCCCCCCCCAAAGATAATAACTCGTCTAAGTCGTATGAACCCATTAAGACCCCCCCCCCTTACCAGAGCGGTGACAATGAAACCGAATTGCGAAGGCGGAAATCATTTCTAGAAACGTTGTTAGTAATTAAACCCATGGAACCACAATCGGACTTCCAGTCATGGCGGGCGGAAGCGCTCACACGAAAGTGATATGAACGTCGAAAGGTAGCTGCCAACTACCGACAACTCCAAACACCGCCAAAAAGACGATCGATAAATTGTGATATCTAGCGGGTTTGGACGATCCCCCAGCCAGAGGCCAGTTGGCCGCGCATGCGCATGCGCACAGACACCAACCGAGGTGATGGGTGCTGCTCTAGGTTCCTTTGCGTTGCGATGTTTGAGAGTCATTTCAATGAAGTGATAATTTTTACTCGTAGACTCGTGCTCGGGATGCCAATTTGTAAGATTGTCCAATTGACACAACGAAGAGCCTTTGGTGGTCTCTCTAGTTGTTGTGAGATAGTGACACTCTCTCTGTGTGTACAGGAGTTACTTTTGTGACATGTGGACTGCATTTGTGTGCTAAAATTGGTTATTTGTCTTCTCAGTTAGATTTGTGTCGTGATTGTAACGAGGGGCAGAGGAAAGTTAAGGGAATATTGTTTCAAGTCAGTTAAAGGAAGACCATCTTAGGGCTAATCGACGGGTAAAGACTAGGAGAGTGAATGAGATTTTTTGGAAAACAGTGACGAAAAAGTGATTCCTTCTTAACCAAAAGATATTCAAACGACTGACAAGAGGCGGAAAGTAGTCCTCTTAAGCTTAACACTGTTGGCGAAACGACGTTTAAAATCAAGGCCTAGTAGTTTCGTCAGTTTAAGAACGCCCTAAAACCGGTATAAGCAGGTTGTGAAATCGTACGATGAATCATACAAGATTTACGAAAGCTAGGTGTCAAGCTGTCCAAAGACAAATGATCTTTGCTATTCAGACTCGTCCTCCTTCAGATATGATATCCGTCTTATCTTCTTGAGATGATGTCCGGGAGAAAGCCCAGTAGCTTTCCGACTCTTGTAGGGATCCGTGAAAATCTGCTTCTCAACTGCTCTGGATCTCGGAAAAAAGAAGGCTCACCTGTCACATCAGCTATTCGTTCACGAGATCCTCTGGAATTAATTAGAGAGACAACGTTTGGAACAATTCAGAAGACGATTCAGAGATAGCGTCACGAACAGCACTGGGGTGGCTTGAGAATACTCGATCAGTGACTAACTTAAGCCATCAAAATATGACAAATGGCCCATGCCTATGCATGGAAAAAGCTTCAAAATTTAATGACTAATGATCGGTATAGTCACCTTATTAGTGAAAATGGCAACCGCAACATTGTACGCCGTCAGAATTTCTCACACCTAAACGTTCGCCGGACAGCAAAACAAATTACGTCTTGCGACTGTCATTGTCAATTAAAATTCGGTGCACGCATGCAATCGCGCTCGGAATTATGACAACCGTGTAGCGAGAAGCGATAAGAGAGAAAGGGCTCCGAGGGTCTACTCGGCAGCCGCCGAACGCCCACTTATTTCAGTCACGATTCTCATTCATCTAGTGCCGTACATTAGAACCCGGAAATCCCAAAGTTGTTGCACCTCCTTCCGTTAGCATATATTGACCAAAAACTAAGCCACGACGTGACGTAGGCATTTTGAATTGGAAATTGGCCACCACCAGTGTGCGCACTGGAAAGGCGCAACTGGCGGGTCTTTGATGATCAAACGAGAGTGCGTCGCAGTGACTGTGCATGTGGATGCAATTAATAATTTATACGAGCAATAGATAAAGATGCCTTCGCATCCATATAGTGCGCTCTAATGATATCGCAGAAGTGGCCAGTTCCTGCGCTGGTACTTCACACGCTGTGCTGCTGCGTTGCTGCCTCCTGAGCTGCAATGACAATGGAATTTGTTGCAATTTTCATTCTGCGAATTTTTCCAATTATTATCGAATCGGTAATTGAGATGGCTACCCCGCAGGGTTTCCCCCTGAGGTGGTGGACTACATCTAATGAGCTCTCTGTCGTCCGCGAGATGGACGTGTTAAACAATTTTTCTTGTTTTTATATGTTGTTCTGGACGCTGGAGTTGCGTCCAGACCGTCAGTGGGTCTGTGGAATCAAACGATTGATCTGTCCTCTCCGATCGCCGACATATACCAGGCAATTCTCGTAAATGAGCTACGCGCGACACCGCGCACAATGATAAACAATCTAGATGAGAGCACACCGATAGAAACCTGTGAGCTGTGAGCTAAGACATCGAGATGATGGTGATGGTGATGCTATTCGCGTTCGGATCCCAGGAATTGAACCAGCTCAAATCGGATATTGTACAAGTAGGCATCAGGTATCCACTGCTAGACACCACCATCGTCAACATAATCAAGTAACTGAGTTTATTTTTTTGTGGATGCGTGGTTTATCTTCTTGGAATACGAAATGCGGATGCTGCCAGATGCGCGGGATATTCGCGTGAAAGCAACTAGGTTGTGGAAACTTGAAATAATGGGGCGCGCGCATTTATAAACGTGGGAATTGTTAAGGATATTGTTCCATTGTGTTGGCTGTGGCTGCCTCTGTTTCCATAGTTAGATGGAAGGAACATCATTTGAAATGTGTGTGCGGGAAATGTGCGTTACACCAGTAAGGGGTATTGTTTAGGTGGTAAGGGGTAAGGGGTGTTTGTGTGGTGTCAGCGTAAGATGGTGTTAATTTTTTAACATTCAAATTAAGCTTTGGTAGAGTGTTGACAAAGAGTGTTGAGGAGGCGAAAGCTTTCACCATGTCCGTGTGTGCAGAAGTCAAACACCAGCACAAGAGGCTGACAATTTTTCAAAAGTCCATGCAAATACGCGCATACGCTGTCGTTATTGACGGAGCGTGATGTCAATATTGCGTTCATAAGTAGTGAGATGCAAGCGGCAATGATGGATTTAACCGTTAACGAGGACAAAACAAAGTATGTACATGGTATCAACAAGAAAGGACACCCAACCTCGACCTTAGGCCTTATAACTTCGAGGTAATTAGGGACTTTGTCCCCCAAGCTCCGCTTATAATTTAGACAACGAAGTTGTTTCTTAGGGCTAAGACGGCATTTGAGTGGCAAAGCCCCCTTTCAAACAACCAACAAATCCCAGATCATCTCAGCCCTGCTCTTTGACACAGAGGCATGGACTTTGTCATGAATAAGTCCTTCGGGGATGGTCTCGTCTGCATAAATGGAGAGTTTTCGGATTCATCCGGGAGGCCCAGCGCAGTAGAGGAAGACCGTGACTCAGGTTGTGCGCAGGGAAAGAAAGGGACTTCAACCTACTTGGCGGGCAAAACTGGGGGCAGTTAAAAATCGAGCCTGCTTCAGACACTTGTTGATTGAGGTCCAGGTGCATCCCAGACTGTAGTGTTATCGAAAGTAAGATGCTTTACTGAAGCAAATCGTAGATACGGTCGATGACAATGATTGTACTTCACGCAGACGCAGTCTTTTAGGAGAAGAGCCTGCAAGAAGTGATGGATGTGCGACTTGTGAAGATTGATCAATCAAAGAGTTGTAAAATTGAGTTGAAAAGACTAATCCACACGTACGTCATCTGCGACATTGTGCAAGTTAGGTCGTGTGTAAAGACTCGATTCGGTCGGGCTAAGTTAGGTTAGGTAGATAAGTGACTCCATGTACTCACTTAGACTCACGAATCAATTTTGACGCCCAAAGAAGTCCTTATGATACTGAGTTCTACCCATAGAACCATTAAGAGTATGGGGGTTTGGCTTAGGTCAGTGTTATGATTGAAATGAAAGTTACCCAGAAGTCATATTCTGCTGTAAGATAGTGCTGGACAGTGGCATCGCTACCGCTACAGCTTCTGTAAAAATTATTGAAAAGAGCGTGTTGTCCCCTTAGTCAGTAGCCTGTTCTGTAATGACACCAGTGATGGTGCGAATTTGTGTTTCGTTGAGAGGAATATGGTCATCTTGACCTATGGTCATCTATTTCAGACCAGTTAAGGCTGGTGGGACGTATGACCACTTTTCCATCTGGAGTTCATTTCTCTAGTTATGAAGTTATGAGTTTCACTATACTGTTTGGTACACTAATGTCGGTTTTGCAGTTACCAGGAATGTCACTGTGTCCAGGCACCTAACAGAGGTGAATATTGAATTGCTCAGTCATCTCGTTTATAAATTGATAGGCAATCGAGGAAATTCGGAAAGCCTCTAGAGTTTTCCATATATCGACTTTGGGGATAGAGAATCAAGCGAAAGAGCAGCATGTGCATGCCATTATCAACACTTTTTGAAATCACATATGACATTTCGTGATTGTGCATGCATGATTGCGCAGTTTACATATGTATGGTATGGCATTTGACTAATTCTGTGAACGAATTTCACTCCCTATTTGTTTCTAATCCCGTCTGGGACGGGAAAAAGCAGCTAAAATGTGCGTCCGAAGAAGTAAGTGCACATGAGACGCTCGGCTAGAAAGAATCCTCACTGTCCATTCTTCATATGGCACTCGAATCGCATGTCTATATTATGACTTCAGTAAGACGATTATGTCACGAATTTTGTTGACAAATTTGAAAAATTTTACCACGTTGTTTCTATCGCACACAATTCCACGATTAAATAGCCAACGTTACGACACACAAATGTCAAAAAATGACATCAAAATTATTTTCAAGATGGCCGCAGTCAATCAACAACCAGATTTTCTTCTGTTGCTACGAATCAACGTGGCATGCAGCCGCCAACGTTTAGTCTCTTAGAGAGTACAACATTCCAACGTAATTATTAAAACTCTGATCGTGTTGAATAGATGGAAAAAAGATCTCCAACTATGCAAGGCTACTATCAATCTAACACATTTTGAAAAATTTATGTCACCGTTGAAGGCTTGCAAAAGAAAAACTCCTCGGAATGAATATAGAGGCAGCAAATTTAAATTACACCGCCAGCCAGCCAAATGCCACATGCCAGGCACAGAGAGAGCGATCATGGCAAAGATCGCATTCTACAAATGAAGAAAAGGAGATTCCGTGGCTGCCTCTGTGGTGAGGTAATTGTTGGACCTTAAACTGCGCACGTGACACCGTCTACTGGGCTAACATAATAACCCCAAAAGATTTTGGCCATCGTCTCTGGTTGCCGTGTATGATCTCATTCGTGGTAAAACCGAGAACAATGAGGACCTCAAAAGAAGTCAACCAAGCCGAAGAGATTGTCTGCGTGTTTGCAAGCACCACGAGCCGCCGCAGTGGTTTGTGTGCTTATTTGGTTGCGAAATTCACGACGACAACACAAATGTTGGACAGTTTTTCCAAAGAGAACCTCTGCCATGACACATAATCCCAATTGCTGCCACTCGCCACGATCGGCCGACCACTTGATACACGTCTCAATGGTCTCCCCGACTGTCCGGCGAAATTGTTGTTTCTGTTTTTTTCTTTTTACAATTTTTACCGAGTTTTTCTTTCTCTTCGTTCTCGTTAGGCCCGACCGATCGCTACCGTATGTGAGGTTAAATTTGAATTTAACACCCACGCCGACCAAATCATCAGGACTTGGTGTCAGAAGTGCAAAGTTTGCACTAGAAATTCGCGATTGAAATCAAATTCGAGCGATTTGCGTGAATCCATAAGGCAGTTATGGCTTCCGCACTTAACATGTGCTAGCCTTATTAGGAAGCTTGCTCCGCCGTACACACACCGAGCAGTCACCGGGCAGTCTGACGGTGATGACGAAGAAGAAGAAGACGACGCAGCAACAGCCGACAGTGGAAATTGAAAACACAAAACATATGGCCAGCCAGGCCAGCAGTGAGTGACTCTTCGTGGTCGTCGCCGTTGTTCCGTCTGGTGATGTCCGACGATGTGTTTTTTGGCATCAGGAAGCCCTTTTATGACGAGGTTCGCTGTTGCGGTGTTAACAAATCAAACCGCTTGCTCGTACACCATGGGAACTTGGTACTCTCGCTCTCTCCCTGGCCATGCCACCATCTCGGTGGACGTGTTAAATGACTCGTTTAGATGGCCAAGCACTGCACACCGTGTTCGCAGTCGATGTTTTCACGCGCACTTACACCGAACAACCTTTTAATGGTCGCACACTGGCGAGAGGACATGCAGGACACTCGGCATATTGCGATACCAGCGCGTCCACAGATTTACGCAGAAAATTCCTCCAATTGACACTGACATGGCACATCGGCGTCGTCTCGTATGCAGAATCTCCCGGTCGAGGTGTATAGGCGATATCGATCGTTAGAAACACTGGCGAGATCATGATGATCATGATCATGACGATGACGACATCGACAACGACGACGACGACGTGTGAAAAGCGTGTAGAATCATTATCGCTCACTTAGGTGCCGAAACGCAGCATGGCTTTGATTAGCGCCCAAACGACTCAATTACACGAACTAGCGTGTATTTATGGCATCGATCTTGCACTCTGCGATTTGCATGCCCAATTATCGATCGCTGCAATCATTTTTGCTTCACTCAAATCGAGTTAAATTGCTTTTAATGAATGATTGTCGTCGGTCGTGTCGCCGTCATTGGAGAGCCGGTGCATGTGTCGATCGATTTGTCGCATTCGCGGCACGCAGATCTCGCTAGATTGTCGGGGACCACCGCCACCGCAAAGACTGCGACGATAAATTATTACTCCTCGATAACTGAGCTCCATTTATCGATAGATAGGCTGTGTATGTGCCTGTGCAAGTAGTAATTTAAGCCTGAACGCGCTTCAGGGCGGTGGTGATGTATGAGACACTCGGCGAAATTGACAAATTGCTGCCATTTAACCGTGCGACGTCTCACCCCCGTCCCATCAAAAACGACTGTGTACTTTCTCTGCCCCTGCGATCGACGGGAGGCCATCAAAGCGATCAACGCTCAGCTCGATCCGTGATCTGCGATCATTGATCAGCGATCGCTGTACAGGGGCGTAGCGTATGCGCTCTTACGTGTGGGTAGGGGCAGATGATTGATTCATGTAACCATCGGCGAGTTGGCGTTAAGCACTCGATCCGTAATTTCATTAGAGTGAGTTTATATTTGTTTGATTGTTGCTTAATTCACTGTTTTTATTGTTTTGTGATACGCTTCAGTTGGCTAACACAATTTAAATAGACATTAGGCGACAGCGCAAGGGAGAAGATGGTGGAAAGAGAACGAAAGGAAAGGAAATCCGAAGGCGGGGAGCTCGAGGAATGATAATTTGAGTGTCATTAAATTTGAAAACGTTCGATAAAAATCTACGAGATTTTAATTCTCTTGTGAGGTAATTTCTTTCTTTGACTACACACACTTTGTAGATCATTTACGTTGAAGAGGTGTGCTGGTGTGCCATTTGGGAGGGGGAACCGTATGGCTATGGGTCTTGGATCATGGCACCGTGGAGAATAGCAGAGGTTTTGTTGAGGCGAAACCACGTTGACATTGTGTGTCAAGCTGTCAAAAAACATATGTTACATGTTTGCATCGAGTTTAGCAATAGAATTGAGACTTTGCAATACGATATTTGGGCCGTTTTTTTTTTTTTTGGACTGTGACCAGGATAGGGTCTATTTTGGAGACCCTTTGGTTAACCTAGAGTTACGTTGAAGCTTTTGATAACCAAAGAAACGCTCTGGGCTCTATGTTTCATATTTTTAAGTATGCACGTTGCATATCGTGTTTTGTCGTCGCTTTTTCTTCAGATACGAGTGGCATCTTTTTTACGAGGCACCTAAGTAGCTGGTGCCTTCAAGACCCATCGATTTTTCTTGTTGAATTCAACTAAATATTTAGGTTTACCTAGAGCTTAGTTGATAAAGTTTTTTGTTTATCTTTCGTTGGTTGGTTTTCTGGGCGTTCAAAGACTTACTTGGACCGATATCTATAAGGGGCGGCTTATTTGGAAACCGCATAGAGAAGGATAAGAATTCAACCATCAAAAAATCATCCAGACCATAGCAGAAGCTTCTTCCGAGTTAAGAGAAAAAGCCTCTCGAGTTGGGCCCAGTATTAGACAAACCGATTATCCTTCCTTCCTTGAGTTTATGTTTTCACGAGTGATGGAAGGAGCAATGCTGAGTAATCTTGTACAAGTTTTCAAGTTGGATATTGACAATTTTGAGAGAGCTTGGTCAATCTGTTACAAGGAAGGCTGAACTAGGTGTCAAAACTAAGTTCTCCGTTCTTTATTTCGGTATTTGTTCCAACTCTCACCTACGGCCATGGAATCTGGATAGTGACCGAAAGAACGAGATCGCGGTTATACTTACAAGATTCCCTTGTGGTGTTGCTGGAATTACTCGCAGGATTCGAGTCAGAAACATCAGAACACATAAGAAACTCCGAATGAAACGATATATAATCCGATGATTTGATCACTAAGTCGCATGCCCTTAAACCGGCTTCCAACACCATAAGGTAATCAACTATCGGGTAGGCCTATGATGAAATGGTTGGATCAAATCCTGCATCTCTGCTGGATCTCCTTGGGATTCCTCATGATGAAATGGTGTCGAATTCACCTGAGCAATCAACTCCGCGATCCTCATGAACTCATAAAGAATAAGCTCAACGGAGGTCTACAGAAGAGGTTCCGAAGGCATAAGCGAGCGACAAACGTTTCTTTTTGCTAGACTGTCCGCTCATTTGCTGCCTTTGGAAACCCTTGTAGACAGATAGACAGCAATGAAGGCCCTCAAATCCTAAACCTGCTGTAGGATCAAGGATTGGCCATTCCAATTCAAGATCTTCAAGACCTAGAATATGCTTACTATTGTCTATATCCTAGACAGCGAGGCTTTTGAAAGTGCTTCGGTCCAACTTAATTCAACTCGACGATTCTAGACTAAACTGAATTCAATGCGCAAAACACCCACCACACCCTCTTTAGACGATCATTTCGATCTGGGAAAATTGGGAGGAAGATGTGACTTTTATACAGAGAGTACGTACGTGCCTTCACACAAAGGTCTCTCTTTTCTCCTTCCTGATCACTGTAACATATTCAAAGCCGAGATCCCAATCGATCCAAGTTCTGTCATGACAGAAACTACATTTTTGGTCTCAATTTGGTCGGCAATTAGTGCAGACGGCCACCTCAACCTAACCTTCAACTGTGAGCATCGTAAAGCGAAACAAACTCCCTTGCTTTGCAACTCTCTTTCCCTAATTTTCTTCTAAATTCAAGCACTTCCTCCGACAGGACATAAAACGAAACGAAACACTCCAAACAATTTACTTTTGACCCGTGAAAGCTTGCTTATCATCACCATAAAGTGCTTTGTGGGTGCATTTACTCGTATGTATATTTATGGGAAAGAAGGTTACGCCAACTTCCGACTGACCCACTCCATGATAAATCGAAATTCAACAACAGAACTGTGGTACAGAGACAAACAGACGAAACCAAAAGCGTTAAAACGATTTACGGAAGCATTCCGTTTCCAAAGTTCCGTTCTTACGTCCAGCCATGTAGCCATGGTGATGGTGGTAACTGAGGTGGTGATCAGTGAGTGAGCCGTTTATGATTCACTCCCTGGGTTGTAATTTTCTGATAAACGCTGAGACTCCTCTGGTCGATGTGGTTTTCTTTACGACGCGAAGGTAGTAATTATTTATGTTGCCTCTATATCCTGTGTAGTGGAAGAAACAACGAACAACTAAAGTGTGTGTGGGAGGCGGAGATGCGCCTGCTACCACTGTATACTGGGAGTCTCAACCAAATAGCAACGAATTTACGAGGACTTGCATTCTGACATTGATTGCATTTTAATTGCGCATAATTCCACCGACGTCCGCGAGTCCCTAAATCAATTTCTACCAACGTATCTGATTATAAAGTTGTTAGGCACTGATGAATGATTTCAATTAAGATTGCAACAAAGGACCTTCTCCCTTTTTTTGGTTGTTACTTGCTTGCTTTGCATGAGGGCGTCTTTAAAAAGACCCAACCACAGATCAGATGAAATACCAGAAGCGCCAGTTTGAAGAAGGTAGCATCCTTTTTTTTTTTTTGTGCGTGAACCTTTTTGTGTTATTTTTGCGTTTTGTTTTGTTCCGCAAGACTTGAATTGATTTTTCCTCCAATTTAACCTTTTCCTCTGCGGTCTCTTCTCCTTTTGTATGCGTACGCCTATTGCGCTACCAACATCGTCCGCGGCACGAGACAAAAAACCTCAAGGAATTCCTGCCGCATTGCCGGAGAGGCAATTAAAGAACCACATCTCGGAGAGCGAGAGATTAAAAACGAAATAAATAAATACCCTGCACCATGGTCATGGAGTTGGATGCAGGAGCAGAAGAAGAAAATCTCTGAAATGCTAGATCGATGTAAGCTTTTGTTGCGGTACGTGGGTACTCTCTTTGGAACAATATTCATTGGAAGGAGAATATGGGCATTCGAATACCGCAAATAGTTTCTAGAGGACATTGTGTTCACTTATTACGGCTAACTAAGTTAAGGGTTGCTACTTTGCGGTGACCTAAGTCGGGGCCGCATTCAAATTGGAATTGGTTAACCGAGAAACAAAAAAAAAAAAGTACTCGGAACCACAAAATGCTTTTAATGCTGTTATGCCGCGGAAAATACCTCAAGAGGTTTACATGTACATTCGACGCATTGTCGTCGTCGGTAAGCGCCAAATTTAAAAGGACTCGGCTACTGTGGTCAGAATGTTGACCATTAGTACTGAAAATTTGTTTGGAATTTATTTTTTTTTTTCGAGTTTTTGGCACGCGCTTGTACTCTTAGGGATTGGATAAGTGGCGTGGAGAGTCACTGTGGGGAGATCATGTGGGGCCACGCATGACGAGGGTGCTGCTACAGACATTTTAGGTTTAAATAAGAGAAAGTGCTTTGCTTGTGTACAACGGAGAGTGATTCAGAGTCCCTTCCGAAAATTGTTTGCAACACAAGTCACTGATTCAAAAGGAAGCCACTAAACTATGACTGCATGCTTTTTGACTTTAAGAAAACTAGTTGACCGCACGTTTTAAGGAGTTTCGGACGAGAGTCTAAGCCAGTTGCACCTTTTACTAAAAGAAGCGCGAGGTATTGAGGAATGTTCCTTGAAGCAAAGCTGAACTGGAGACTTAGCATAGAACAGCGGGTTAGGAAAGCATGTGCCACTTACTACGCCTTTAGTGAAAACTTTAGCAAGGACTTGGGCTTCAACCAAAGATGGTTTCTTGTCATCTATTCTCACATTTGGGTTGCTAAGTTTCGTAGACCGCCATATAGAGTCCAAAGAACAGCGGTCATTTCCTACCGAGACCCTACATCTACTCCCTCTTGATCAAACATATTGCATCGCGTAGCGCAGTCAGATTCCCTAGCAAATTTCCTGGGTGCACTCGTGACAGCAGACTTCACTACACCAAGCTAAACTTCAGAAAAGATTTCATCGTAAACGTCTCTTCCAAGAATGAATAGAAGCATGAAGACGTGATGAAAGATTAATTTATAGCTGTCTTTACCGACGATTCAAAGACGGAATGAGGGTTCAGTGCGGGAACCTTCTCAGAAGCTCTAAATATATCTAAATCATACAGACTTTCAGTTTGATCTAGCGTCTTCCAATCCGGGAGGACTGGAGGTATGTTACTAACAACGATAAGGTCCATAGGTTGTTGGTCTTAAATGCTCGAAAGCAAGGACTGCAAATCTTTAAGGAACTCCGTGTCTTGAAACTAATTGATGTCTTTCAATTCAAGAAGATTCAAACTCCTAGATTGTGCTGCAGTGTTGTAAAGGCTTAAATCATTGCCAATGAGATCTGCGTTAAGTTAAACCGAGATAAGGGCATCAAAGGAGCAAATGTCCATATCTCTTTAGATATATACCTATCCCAAGACAATGAGATCTCGCTCTATAAAAGCAACGCTGTTTAAGTTTAGCTCTACAACTTTTAGTTAGACGCAACAAGGTGAGTGCCTGCGGATTGGAATTGGAGCATTGTAGACCACGGTAGCCTGAGATATTAAATAAATAATGTGAGCCTGTACCTGGAGAGGGTTCCGAGTACATTAAAAACGAGGAGAGAGGTGGAAGTTGTCAAGCATATTTTCTGTAAGTTTTCGTAGAAAAATTTTCAGCACCGAGGACATCAGAAACAGAATAGTCAGTCGAACTACATATGTAAGTGTCTTCTAGGCGGAACTGCTTATACAGACAAACTTCCTTCACCGACACTTGCCAGAGTCAGACGACGCGTGCAAGGTAATTCCTTTCAACAAAACATCGGAAGCTAAACTCCACAGGATAGACTTATAAGTCTTTAGTTACTTCGGCTGGACCTACTTTGTTCTGCCTTATGTAACATTTGTGTCCTTTGTAACGGTCATTAAAAGTTTGAATGAGACTTTTTTCTCTTAAAACTCAGTCTTTCCTTCCGTGTAAAATTCGGTCAAAATCGTTATTAGCAACGATAAAGGATTGTGATGAGAATAAAATTTATTTTCTTCAAGAACTCTTGGGTGCATCCCCAAAAAAAAATTTTCATTTCATGGGGTACGTTCAAAAGACCCACTCGATAATTTCATAATGCCTTTGAACCTGAACCGAAAGCCCTTAATTGTGTTAAAATTCAGGCAAGTGGGAGTAATTGATGGCTCTGGTGTGGTTAGTCTGAAACGATGACTGCAATTTTTAATTATTTATTCGTGGAATTAAATATAAAATGAAAGGAAGCTGAAGAGATTTATGATGCCATGAGAGGGGAGAAAGGTTTTATTAATTCTCATTTCCACTTGACTTTTATCGTTTATTGGAAACAATATCAATTAAGTGGATGGTATGTGATAGCAGGATCATTTACATCAATACATCAATTCCTTAAAGTCTGTCTGTTGTAGGCTTTTTGTGAGGATTTTTTAAGTCAAGGGTTGATTTAAATTTCAATCAAGGAAAACCATGCCAAGCCAAGGACAAAATAAAACAAGAATTCGGAAAGACAAGTGCTCAAATCGTAACGAAAAATGACAAGATGTAGTCGAACAGCCTGGAATATGTTCCAAGAACTTGACATCAGCATTCCCATAACCGACAGCTACCAGAATCGTCAAAGTACATAAAGCGCCTTCGGACAAAACTCAAGTCACTGAAGAGAGAGTCAAAGGAACTGACTGAATTCTCAAAATCCCGAGACTATCCGGGTCGGAAAGCTTCACATATTTCAAGAATCCAACTAGTTCGATATCACTGTACAGCGATGTCCTCCTTTACTCATCGCCTCTCTATGAATGCGGGACCGAAGATCACTCGCGGAATTTCTATCTTGAAACACTCAAAGCTTTCTTAATCCCAATCAACTCTATGCCTATCTGTTTAATCTCTTAATCTGTCGTCCAGATGAAAGAAAGTTAACATCGCCAAAATGTTTTACGTGTGTCCATTCGTTAAAGGATCAGTTAGATAGTTATCCTTTCGACATCATGGTTAGTTTCTAACTTTTGAGTATGAATCTCCGATTCCATCTCCAGTTTGCTTTACTTTTTGCAAGAACATTGAATAATTTCATTTCTGAAGCCTTTGTTGCAAGTTCATCTACTCCTGGACGAGGACAACTATAGTTCTATATCGTCCAGGTGACTCAAAGGGCTAAATTGTCGTTTCGAACCCTGAATAATGGTGGTTATTTCTTCTTGCAATCTTTCTTCGGAAAGCCCGGCTTTTGTTAATCTGTGATTAGATGCCAGCAATCCTTCCTGTTGGGAATCCCCTATGAAAGGCTAGTATCAAAGTCATATCTCTCTGCTGGGAAGAGACCTTGAAGCTTCAATCCATAGATAAACATTTCATCCACATCTCCACCTTTTGCCTACAATAACTTAATTTATCTTTTCTCTTTGACCTTTCAGAACACAAGCAGAGATCTACATCCAACGACTCGCAGATGACCACCCTCTCAACCACTGTTTAGACTTTAAACGATCAAATAAAGAGCTACTGTTTCCGGCAAATGTGTTTTATTTTTTCATTCTTTTTTCTACACATTGTATTCATTTCCCATTTTGACAGCGCAGAGAAAGTGGTTAATTAAGCAGCCCTGACTGGTACAAATCACACGGATGGTATAAACACAACTCCCACCTCCGCGCTTAACGCTGAGTAATTTGCATGGAACCCACTTGCAGATGTATTCACAATTCACAACACTTTCAACAATCAACAACAGAGACAACCACAAGCAATCAAACACAACAACGCAGTAAAAGTGACTAACTTTTGTGTGGCTTTATTCGCCCGTCTATTAACATTAACCTTGAGGCAGACCCGAGACCTGGCACGAGTGCTTCCAATTCATTCATCGGCTCAACTCATTCATTAGCTTCATTAGCCCACAGCGCACAGAGTTTGTCGTACCGTACGTCCGCCGTTCCGTCAAAGTGTGCGGAAAATAAACGCAATGCAAGCACCCCGGTGCGTGCGCATGAGCGGCGGCGCCCCAAAGAAACATTTACACCCACGCCACACAGTGCGCGCCTGCGTGCCATGGCTACAGAGTATTCAAACGCCCTTGCAATACCCCCGTACTTGCTCACCAATTCGCGCACAGCAACACAATAAATACACTGACGCGCGGAATTATGGTTTGCGGGCATGACAGCCTCACTGCCGGTTGCATGCCCACACGGTTCATTCAAAGACCGGGCTTCATTCAGTAGTTTGGAAGCTGCGGACATGACTTTGTACCGAGAGTATCTAGACTGACGTCATGGAGTTGTCACTCTGAGGTGGTTGCCTAATCAAAAACCACCACACAACAATCCAGCACGACGTGGGTTCCATCAGTCGAGCTCCCGCGTCGTCATAAAAAACAATCTCTGAGCCAAGTATTTCATTCAGTGACTTGAGTAGATTTTTGGAAGATCCGACGCCTGAGAATGATGTCCACTTGTTGTGCCGAAAATTGAAATAAAAAAAAATCCACACACACACACACAAACAAAGATACACGAAATAGTATCGATGATGCAATTGTTCGCCTTTTGTTCAAGAGATGCCTACACAATTGTGGTTTGATGGAATTTTAGGTTGAACCCACATAGTCACTACGTAACTCATTGTGTAGGATAACAAGTAATCCGAAAACCTTGCTCTTGAGGCTCGTGGAACTAAGACAGTAGCAGGTTAGCACGCCAGCCAGCGATGGCCGACTACACGAGCATGTGGTTAAGCGTTTATATACGCGCTGGATGTTCCTGGGCAACCAACCACCTAACAACGTTGCTTTTAATGGCGATTTAACGAGGTGTATGTATTGTAATATTGTATGCGCGGCAAAGGTCACTTCGTAGGTGGAAAAGTGTTGACTGTTTGTATTGCTTTCAATGTTAACAAAACAAGAAGGAACGACAACGTCCGTAGGTGCTGTTGGAGAATACAAAGTGAAGCGGAAAGTTCGTTGTTATTACACGGTTTTTCATTTGTGGAATGTACGACTTGGAGATATAAAAATGTTTAGGCGAAATAAATGATTTTGGAAATGGCAGGAAATGCAACTGATTTTGTTTTTAGTGTACAGGTAGACGGTCATCTTTCAAAAAGAGAGGTTTCAAGGGACATAACAATCCCTTAGTCCAACAACTTTTGAGGCAAATCTCTGCGCTAAATGTCGCAAACAAGATTCTATCCAACGTCTGAAGCGTTTTTGAAACACATTGGCTTCCGGCCAAATCTTCACACAAAGACAAATCCTGAAAAAAAGGAGGACTCTTAAGTCAAGACTCGGCACCTTTACATCGACTTTAAAGTCTTATTTGATACTATTCATCGTGTGGAGCTCTCCCCAGCAAAAATGGATCCAACTAGAGGATATGCGATGCAGAGTGCAGTTGGGAGACGCTCTGTCATGTGACTTCTTCAATCTCGTACTGGTGCAGATATTGGACACAATGTCACTCTTGATAGCTACAATTTCGAGGTTGTAAACGAAGTAGAAGGAATTCCACGAATGACTCCCTGGTAGGAGAATCTACGAAGACTCAACCATTGCTACTTCAGTTTGACGAGTCTTATGCAAAGGGCCTCTTACTTCTTTCCTTTAAGACGTTGGACGGCGACCTACACGACAATCATAGTTTGTGTAACACTAGGCAAATTTGTCTTAAAAGCAAGTCTATTGAAAAGACGGCTTAGGCCAGGGTGTGTTTACAAAATTAACACATCACGTGATACTTCTATTGATGGTAAGCTTTGCTGATAGCCAAGTCTGCAAAATACATGAATCTCAAGGTAAGCTCAAGTTAAGATGTCCAGGGCTGATTGCCAATCTTTTCTGACAAATTTAACACTATATCTCCTACGGTTGGTATAGTATAGGTAAGTCTTGTCGGGATATAGATAAGACACTAACAGCTATGTCAAGAACATCGGTTGATTTCAGAAAAGACTGTCTGAAGAACTGGAACCACACATTTCAAATTGGAAACATAGACCGTAACATGCACACTTTCCTAAGCTTACAATCGACGAATGTATAGTCGAGGCATGCTATCCTAGACCGTATAGTTTATACCGAAGCTATCTATTGCTGATATCTTATCTCAACTGCTCCCAAGTGAAAAGGGATAGAAAGGAGTCCACGACTAATTCTATTTGAACCGTTCTTGTCCGAGATTTGATTGGTTATCAAGTCGCGTCAAGATCGCTCAAAAAATCTAAGGAGAAAGCGAAGGCTTCTGACTTCTCGGGCACCGGACATCGGCCTGCAGCACGAGCTTACGGATTAATATACAGAAGCGACCGACCAGATTTTTGAGTTGAGCGGTTTGGGGCAACAAGATGCAGTAGAAGCCGATGCAAGCGACATTGATTGCGACAAGCATACTGACGAGGAAGTATGCTCGTTATTAGTCAGCAACGATCTTATACGACACAGTCTTCACTCGGATCTCTAAAGATTGTCTTTCCCTGGCGTGAAATTTCCAGTCTGAAAAGCAAAATGCAGCCTTGAGGTTGTTCGACCTCTTTGAATCATCCCGAACTCATTGCATATTTAAAAATGGTTTTTGGTGGCTTCTTAGATAGCAAAGGATTGAAATAGTTCTGCATAGGCTGCGGCATTTGAATACGAAGTGGACAATGCTCTCTCCTGCGCCACAACCTCTATTTAACTAAGTGATTAATCGTTACATTTTCATTTTAATTTAGGTTTGGCAACATCAGTTTGTGCCATCGTGTCCTTACTTATTCTGTTAATTTTATTCTCATTCCTGAATGCCTGCTTTATAATTAATCCCAACGTAATTTCTGCCTTTTAGTATCCAATAAGCGGACAATAAAACAGCAATATCCGAAGAATATAAGAGAATTTCATAGACAAAAGTTTTTAAGTTAAACGAATTTTCAAAATAACTCCACTTGTACATACAATTAAAGATTTTATTACACCATTAAGCATTATTGTCACGGATATTGGATAATAATACACGGGTAACTATTATCATGGTTTAATGACAGACAGGACAGCTCCTTAACTTCTTGCATATACTTCTGTTACTCCTTAAACTTTTTTAAATTGTCAAACCCCTTTATCCTCAATTGAATTACAAGATGTAAAAAAAAACTTCTCAAAACCTAAAGACGAAGTACAAAATTTTTTCCTTGTTTTCCTAATTTCCTCGTATTACATCAAGATCAGCGCGTCGTCGGTTATTAAAAGTTAATATTCAAAAGAAATAAATAAAAAATAAATAAAAAAAACCTTCAACAGTGAGATGCCCACTTAGGAAAGAAAACAAGAAACCGACAAAGGACGAAGGACAGACCCTCTTCAAAGACATAAATCAATTTGCCAGGATATTAACAATCTTTAATTCGTAGAAAAGAAATCCTCACAACGAAGGAATTGCAGTGAAAAAAGGGACTACCGAGGAAAAAAAAAATTAAATAAAAATGTATAAAATTATCGAATTGTTCACTTTTTAGTTGGTAAATATATATGTATATATTTTGTTTCATTTATTTGTAATAATTTTTCTTTTTTTTGTTTGTTGATGAAAAAATAAAATAATAAATTAAATTAAATTATATTTTTCGTAACAAGCGAATGAATTTGCCTACCTTTTGCAGATCCACGATTAGATCGTTTTCCCTTCTTACATACTAGAATTAATTTAGTTATACATGTTTATAAATTTAAATAAGTTTTTTTCTTCTTTTTTTTTTAACAAAATACTTTTACAACATACACAATTGGTCTACTTGTGATTTAAGTTTTTTTTTTTACTTCACTCTACTTCCTGTCTGACAGGATTGTTTTTGTTTTTTTAAGAAAATTAAATCTAAGTTGTTAAGTTGACGTTTTTTTTTGAATTGTTCTTGCAATTTCGAACTTTTATGTACACAAAATAAAATTTTAAATCACAAACAATAAAATATACGCTAAAATATATACGAATTTTTTTTTTTTTTTTTTATGTTTTATTCTTATGTTTAATTAATTTACTCGAACTACACAACACGAAAAGCAAAAAGGATGCAGAAGCTATATAAGTTGGGAAATTTGTGTACAAGGAATGGATTGTAATTTTTTATTTTTTTCAACTGAAACCGGGTGTTTGAAGTTCACACATCATACCTAACAAGAATCTCCAAATGAGTTCTCTTATTTCGTGTTGGAGGTCAAGTTTCTGTTCAACGTTCTGTCACTATTGCGGCTTTTCACTGTTAATACACAGCACAAATGTCAAAAACTAAAGGAGTTGTCCAAAAGAGGTTTCGTTGGTTTTAAATGTTTGTGTCTTGCCATTGGAAAAGACTCAAGTGCGCTGAAACATTCGACTTTCTTGTTGTGTTCGGTTCAAGAAGAAATCTTTGCATTTTACAGGATAACCGGAGAGAGGCTTAGAGATAAACACTGATGGACAACTCTTGCGTAGTGAACATTTACAATTTGGCGAAGGAAGTGGCAGTAGATTGCATTAGTGGTAAGTTTAAGCGGGTTCACACACAAAACTGCCATTTGTCCTATTTTTCCTACGACGCGATTGTAACAATACAAAATGGATCATACAGGTACCGTGGGAAGGCTAAAAGTACGCTTTGTGACAATCGTAATAGAAATAAGGTTTCTGTATGACACGTTGGGCATGAAGGCACTGAAGCCAACGAGATTGCTGATCAGCTAACCAGAAGGGATTCTACGGAAACATAAGTACGACTCGAACCTTTATACAGAATTTTTGAGTGCGTGCCGAGTCTAAGACAAATCAGCGTTGCTTTTTGGTTAATTTAGTGGCAATTTGTCACCTTTTGACAAAAGTATGACACGTTGGGACCCATTTTGTCAATAAGGTATATCAAAGAAAGTACTTATACCTTTTTATAAAAATAAATATCCAAACTCCGATAGTGAAGAGTTTTGGCCGAAGGATCTCATTTTAGCTTACAAGCGTGGATAGCACTTATTTCATGTGGAGACTACAATTTGGCAGCATTTCTGTTGGACAACTTTAGTCATGACTGAAAAAAGGATAGAGTCCTTTTTTAAGAGTCTCGACCTCATTTCAAATGTTCATGAGTGACGAAGTTGATGTCTTAAGACACAAAGCAGTTAGGACATCTTCAACCTCGAAGACTGACTGATAAGATGGTTCATGGATCACTATTCAACTTTGTGAACAAGAAATTGTCGTTTCTTGGACGACTGCATAAGCAATTTGAAGGGATGACTTGTAAAATTCAACAAGAAGTAGCAGCATGAAAACTGCCACAAAAGCTGTCGTGGAAGGAGCACAATTTCTTTGAAAAGGATGATTGATAGTCTTTTGGACTTTCTCCGATACCTACAAGGAATGGCTTACATGAATAACCACAAAAGTTGTCGTAAATTGAGCACAATTCGATTGAAAACTATGAGTAACCCATCCTGGCTGCTCGAGGATCCTTTTTAAACGCCGTACCCAACAAATTGGTTTTCCCTGATACCTATCAGGAATGACTTACATAAATGCCCATGAATCCCGCCGTAAGCCGCAATAAAAAAAAAAAATTAAGACCGTTCATAAAAAAACCCGTCTCCATCGCGAACATTTAAACAACACTGTCCCGTCATCTTGTACATAAACTTCACCAACTTATTTGTTTTACAACACAAACATTAAGCAAACATTTATAACTTAAAATCTTAAGCTTTTGGTCACGCTCATCTCTAGTTTAAAAAAAAAAAAACTCTACCACTACCACTACAATTACTACTACTATGAACAAGTTTTGAAAAATTAAAATAAAAATAAAAATTCTACATCCTAGCATACTCGTACATATATGTGTTTTATTGTATAGACCTCGTTCATTTATTGAATATTGCACATGTGAAGGCACTGCCATAGTATCAAGACAAATATGTATCTACTGCACTAAAGTCCGGTTTGAGATAGATATAATTGATAAGTAAACAAATTAAAAAAAAAAAAAAACTGTTGTATATTAGATTATGGCACTGTTTTGTCTATAAAGTTCAGAATTCACTTAAGTACACCCACAGGAGGACTGTACTTATCGTGTTCAGTGGTTTCTTTGAATTATTCACTATCTCTGAGATTATGGCATCGCTTCCTTATGGCACAGATATTTTTTTTTTTTTTTTTTCTAATAATGACTAGTTTCATACGTATGTGTATTTGCAAGTTCTATATATAAATAACAAAATAAAACAATTTTTAGAGTGATTAGGGAGAGAGAGAGAGAGAAGGAGGACAGAAGAAGAAACTATTCTTTAAGATGAATTCAACTAAATTATCATGTACTATTAGAAAAAAAGAGGGTATCTTGCGAATGTCTAGTAGATTTTAGGCTCCTAAGCGAGATCATCGATCGTTTTTTTTTTATATCTGCCACCGTCTCAAGGTGAGAGCGCCACCATCATCTATAGGTTGGCTCTTCTTAATCTGTCACAGTGTCGGACGGCGGAGTGCTTGTATCTCATACTAGAGTCACAGGATAATGTCGTTATTGCCTAATTTACATAAATTCTATGCTAACTACTGAATTTACCGCTGCGCATGCGCATGCGTCATATGCGAATGAGTCGAATGAGGCACATGGGGCACGTGTGAATGGTGTGAGTGTCCTCCATGCGGCGGATAGCCTTGCGCATGCGAGAGCGGTGATGGCTGTCCCCCGGACGAGTACGGTGACTGCATTATACTTTGCTCCAAGCCATAGTGACTGGGCGCTTGCGGATGACCGAGATGAGCGTGACCATGGTGACCATAAATTAATTGTCTTACTTTTGAGTCCTCGTCGGCTATATTGTAACTTAGTTCGGTTTCTTCAAATCCGGTCGCTGACATACGTTGATCGCCGCCACCGACACTGGGCGGGTCGGGGGAATTCAAGCAGGTCTGGATCAATTGCTTGCCCGCCTCCGAGGTGATCATCGGTTGTAGTTTACGCGTCGCAAATGTGTACACGTGTCCTGTTTCGGATGCCACCAATAGCATCACTTGAGTACCGGTGAGGGTTGAAAGCTCGTATGCCTGAAACGAAAAGAGACAGTTAAGTGCTGTTACAATTAATTAATTGGCCAGGGAATTGATAGTTGGTTAAACATTCATGCAAACAGTGAGAGCATAGCCCCATTCCAGGCGAAACCACGAAACGATGTGGCGTGGTGTGATGATTTAATCGATTACACATGGTACTGACTGACTGACTAACTGGGTGGCTGGTGTGGCGATACATATGCCACCCCGTGGTGGAAACACGCTCTTGTGTATCCGAAATTGAGAACAATTTATTGTTGTTGCCACCTTGCCACCCATCTCTAAGGCAACACTCGTGTTGCCGCCGCCATTTACATCAGATGTAAACAGAAAAATCAATTTGTAAGGTACGCACACCACCCACCCTTGAGTTTAAGAGGAGGGTCGTACACCCACATCCTCCAAATAAACACAAATACACACACACACACACAAACATTGAGCACAAGTCACAGTTACACCCGCTCTCGGGAGCCACATGTCTCAATTCATTCAATTACGAATGCGATTCAATCAATTTGGAAGGTGTTATCTACTCCTTGAGAGGAAGTGGGGTATGCGAATCTCGCAGTGTGAATCAACTTAAATATTTGTGAGTAATGTGCTTCTGGGGGCCTGTTGAATACCACTTGATGACAGTCGAGAAGGCTCACGCAAATAAAGAGCCCGCACAAGAGCGCTGTGAACAAACTCATGCATAAAGGTCCGTCTGCATACAGGATCTTGGGATACTGTATCTGTGTGCTCTTATCTTTTCGGATAATGAATACAGGCTATAAAAATTCAATTGGTAGACTCGTAGACGCGGTTGGTTCCGCATCCTTATCGTCCAGCGTTTCCTTGTGTAATTCTCCGCCTTTTATTAACATTTAATCTAATTTACGGCACACGGTCCAGCTATTACCGGCTAATACAGTGTGTGCTGCAGCGGCTTCTGGTCAGGATGCTTATCCGCTGCCGCATCTTGTTGTGGGAGCTGAATGCATGCATGCAGTCTCGATTTTCTCATAAATTTCTCGGGACCAACATGCAAAGGAGCTGCTGCAGCGGCAGTAGTTATACCAGCTCAATGGCTGTTGTTTGTTGTGTTTGCAACAAATTTTGCGCCCGCAGCGATTTGATCGATCCGATGGATGCTGGGCTGGCTGGCTTTTCTATGTTTTATGTGATGTGAACGTAGGTGACCAGTGGTGCTTTCGTCAGTGCTTCTGTGCAGTAGCTGCGGCACGATTGGTGAATGCGTTTCTTTATTGGTTTTAAACTGTCAGCATCACCTCTAATCTTTGAGAGATCAAGGTAGCTTCTAATTCATATTATCCGCGCTGGTAAAAGGCAAATGGCCAACTGGTGGCTGGCTCTGAAACCTTTGTGGGCTATATCGGCTATGGCGGTCTATGGAGAGTGGGTATACAACTTTTGCCGTGTAGGTGACTCAAGGTAAATTTTTTTTTCTACATTCATTCGCCTCCAGAATGCCACTGCAAAAGTGTCAATTAGTGAGCTTAATTAATCGCTTGTTTTTTGTTTCGTATCCGACTTTGAAGCTTGAAATTTCAAAAGATCCAATCGATAGGTATATCATAGCAAAGTCTTTTCACAATTTTATGGATTATATGAGGTGAGGGTGACAACGACAATCCAACAGCAGATTCGACTCGACTTAAGAGAGTACATTACCAATTGAAATGGATTACTCGACGACCTCCTCTAACCACAAAGTGCCACCAAACCACTCGATGCTCACTTCAGAACCACACCGGAGAAAAGCTGCAAAAATAAAGAAAACAAAACTAAAGTGCGCAAAGCCGCACACCATAGCAAAGTATGGTTGCACTGAATGATTTTCCCTTCTGAATTCCAACTTTTTTCTTACATTTTTCCTGAACTAAGTTCAGTGGTTGTGCTCCCTCTTTCTGAATTTAAAATTTCCATTCATCCTAGATGAATTTTTGTTTTTTTTTTGCCACGATTTTGTGTGCATTTCGCTGACTTGAATCGTTTGCAATACGAATACATGCTGTATAGGCACAATCGGGCCTATGGTGGAAGATACAATGTGATCACGATATTGGAAAATTTATCTAACAGATTTATTTATTTACATACTGAGGGTGCCCATTACATTTCGGAAAATTGCGCATTTCGGTGACAATTTGGTGGAAGTTGTGCATATAAAACTTTGTCACAAAATTTGCATATGGTATTTTATTAGATAATATATGGGGTGTCAGTTGGTCGGACGAACGAAATGTATTTGTGTATTGCAATGCGTTGCATTTCTTACAGGGCGAGGGATTTTTACAATCAAATAAAACAAATTGGGTGTTGTAGAAGTCGCCCGTTTCACTCGATCTAATTGTTTGACGCTACTTCCCGTCCCGTATCAGTTTGTTCCTGTACACGTCATCTAGTAAGGTCACACATCTTCCCCATTTGCCTTGATTTCTCCCCAACTGTTTTGAGCAATGTACTTCTCGGGTGTCCAGATCTTCCATTGCTTCGGGTACTTTGCTATGGAACTGTCGCCTTTCGGAAGCATATCTATAACCAATGCATTGCCACTTACGTTGTCCGGTGAATGTGCCTGTAGGTTCCTGATCTTATACAGTTCGGTTGCAAAATTCTTAAAATATTTCGAACACACCGATTCACAAACGTTTACAGCTTCTTCGTGATAGTGGCGGTCACTTTCCAAGCGATACGCCCGTATAACATAGCGAAACGGTCGTAGCTTGGTGTTTTTTCTACCCCAAAGCGTATTTGGCTTTCCCGATTTGACTAACAATATCTTGAGTAGTTTCACCCCATCGGGCAAGCCAATATTTCCAAGATATTGACAGCTCTCTAGTCTCTGTCTTGAAGGTCCAACGACTGAGGTGGCTGGGTCATGTGGAGACACTAATGCTCCGGTCCGAAAAATCTTCGAATCCGGCCCCGAGGGACAGCGCAGTAGAGGAAGACCGCGACTCAGGTGGTTCACGCAAGTTGAAAGGGGACCTCAACCACCTTAGCGTGCGAAACTGGAGGCAGCTAGCTAAAGATCGAGCTGGCTGGAGACGCTTGTTGGTTGAGCCCAGGTCCACCCCGTAGTAGCGCCACCTTAAGTTAGTCTCTCTAACAAGAGAACTACTGCCAAAGCGGAAACACTTAGTTTTTAAGGTGTTTATCTTCAGTCCGACTACGTCTGCCTACCTCTCCACGTTTGATGTGATTTGGTGGAGACCCATGAGTCTATGGCAAAGTAAGCATACGTCAATTGATCTGATATTATAGGTAGCTTGATACCGACTAGTTGACGACTTGGGTTAAAAGTCTTTTCAAAGGGATAAGGGCCGAAAACGTGATCTAAAGACGCTCTGGTGATTAATTGACTAGGTTAACAGAACTCACACCGTCAGCGCGAATAATCTTGGCCTATTGAGCCACGATGAGGGCAGTCTTATGACTGAAGACATCAGCACCAGATCTTTGAATGGTTTTAGCGTCATCCATGAAACTTCGACTACACGTAACTCATGGCTTAAACTCTGGTCAAAGTCAGCTCTAAACAGAAGGAAAATTGACTTCAGCGTCATAGACAGACACGTTTAAGCAGAGTTTAAGCATAGTTCTCGTACATATGTACACATATACAAACGACCTTCACAGGAATAGTCTGTAATATCTATTTTCCCTCGGCCTTTTGGGATAAATTCTTCTTCAAAATTCCATAGTTCTCGACGCCTAAGTTTGGTCGCATATATGTATTTGCCTAGTGGAAGCCTTGAGTCTTTAAAAACTCACTCACACTTTCCCAAACTGCCAGTCAAGTTTATGTTTGCTATCAAATAAATGACAGCAAATTCTTCTCAAAGATGGCCACGATGGGTTGTCAGATTTCCTGCTGCAATGTCTTCAGACAAGTTGTCATCTAAAACTTTTCAATTCCATCTAAGCCTAGAGCATCCATTCTCTCATAGCAGCGCTGTCCATGTCCATGCGGATTACCTCTTACAAACTATTAAGCTTGTAGTGAGACGATAAATTCTTAATCATAAAACAACTGGTATCCGATAAACTTGTTCGTTCATAACTTCTATCTATCATTTCGAAAGTAATTTGCAATCTAAGGCGAGATTCTTGTTTCGTTCGTCCCCAGACAAAGCACTAAAAGTGATGGAATAAGTAATTTGAATTCATCCTGCAACACACCCCAAAACACAAACACACTATGACAATCTGGAGTTGCAGTGTGGCAGTAGCAACAGCAAACCTTCCCCCAAAAAACAGATTATTCATTGTTAATTGCTGGTTCCGGCAGATACAGAGACCCAACTGCAGACAGAAACGTGGTGTTGGGTACCGTCCCACCACTCAGATTGTATATGCATCCCAGTCGAATCGACCCGGTTGAAATTCTAGCAGCAAAGGAACTTTGCTACTGGGTTAATGATTCATTCGAAAATTGCCAGCTGCAGTCGTTTATTAAGGGAGGAGCACGGTTCCCGAACTACAATATGGCAATCGGCCAACAACTGGGCACAATAATTCAAACGAGAACATACTGCATTCTGATGCTGTTGATCTTACGAATAAATTGAGCTGGGATTGGTTGGCCCGTCGCATATAAGTGCCAATTCGCGCACCAGTAATGCCAAAGCTTTGCATTAAATTAATTGAAGTGGATGCCATGTTCGCAGACAACCATCATTGTCAACACCCGCACACCAAAGCCAGCGAATTGAGTTCATTTTGCTATTTAATTAAAAAGGGGAATAAATCTCCCAGCAGAAGGATAAGCTACACACACCCATTGTTTAGGGATCTCCTTTGACGTCGACGAACATTATTCTCGATAATTGAAAACAATGACTTTTGTCGGTTAACAAACAAAAATTTCGTCGTTATGTATTTGTTTGTTCTCGAGACTTGACAATTGTTTTACACTCGAGATTAGTTCGACGTCCACACCTTAAGGGAGCCTAGCCAACCAACAGCAACATTCGTTTGTTATGCCATGGAGGACGCGCAGTCCGACGACGACGGACAAACGAGACAATTTTAATATTTATAAGTTCGAAAACATTGTCGAACATATGTTTCGACAACAATCCAATCCAATTCACACCCAATTCAAATTGCACACGCTTTGAGTGGATATTTTCGTGAATATTTTACGCAAACAGCGGCCACTGGACGGAGCAACAGGGAACAGGATCCACATCAATGGTCGGCCACGGAGTATCCAATTCAAATTGAATTTCTCTGATTCTGTGCCGAGAAGGTGCCGTCTGACAGAAGAATTGAGGTTGTGGCGGCAAAATCCCACAAACATTGACTCACACACACACAGAGATCCCCCACTAAAGAACGCAGATTGCATATAAATCCAAATGCCTGCGCATGCCAATAGCTGCCGCTGCGCTGGTGCGCGCTTGAAGCGATCTTCTCCTCCGATCACACATCACAGATACAGGCTGCAGATTATGTGTTGCAATTCGTTTTGCGCCAAATCAGTTCTGGAGCGGGTTGCACGGGGCAGTGTGGTGTGACTTCTCTTAAATTCGCCGCTTTACCAATTGTTCTTGTTATCCCAAGTCGACAAGGATTAACCGATGCGTTTTTAACCCTTTAACACCTTTGTTGCCGATGCGGTGTGCTGCTGCTGCTGGTGGTGCTGATGTTTTTGGTTGCTGCTTCTACTTATTGGCGGTTACACGCACAACCCGCCGATATTGTGTGTCTTGTTTAGCGTCATCGACAGTGCAAAACAGAAGCCGAAGGTAGGACACGTGATGCTATGAACCAGAGAGTGTTATGCCTTTTCCGCGCGAATACCCAACCTAAGGGAACATGGAATCCTTGAACAAAGGTTGCAGAGCAGTATTCTAATTCAAAGAGAGAGAGAGTGACTCGTTGACCCGGCGGAGGGTGAAGACAACACGAATGCAGGACTTCGTTGTAGGTAGGGTATTTGAAAGATGTTCCAATGTGGCATAAGGAATTTGCAATCTCGCCTCGTTTGTCGGCGACATTGACTATGCACGTGACAAGAGGCATGGAAACATTTTCCTTTTTTTTCTGTTTCCCCTATTCCATAGGACTCGATGAATTTTTCAAATAGAAACAAGGAAATTGGACTTGGGTGTGGATACGAGTACTTACTGCAATCAGGAAGGGAGATTTTCATTTGTTTTCTTTCGATTTCGGTGAGTAATGGTGGCATCCACTTTGCACTTTGTTGTCCTTCGTTCCAGGATTTCGCAAACTAAAATGCATCTTGTCCATTTATCCCAGAAGAAATATATTTCAACATTGTTAATCATAAAATTGCTTTTGTATTTCTCCCACTTGTCTGGATGGACGTCATTGTTGCTCACAACTAAAATGAGACGTGGACATACACACGGAACGTGTAGTTGAGCTACAGACACACCAAAAGTTTTCAGTCACGTCTATGGTATTAGCTCATCGTTTTACTACTCGCTTGAGCATGCTTCTCGTTCATCCTACATCTTTGCCAGGAATTTCGAGGACTATTGGGATTTACTATGAACACGTAGTTTGCTATGTACCTACTTCCAATGGTTTTTCCTGGAGAAAATCATAAAGGTCGACGAAGGACAGTTGAGAAGTATGTTTTTATCCACACAGGTAATTCTAGGTCTAGGTATCTTGTAGCTCTTTCTCGGCACCCTTAAAATTCAAGGTGTTGTCGTTGAAGAGCTCAATAAGTATTCTTCAAATATACGTCTTCTATATGGTAAAGCAGGTCAGCAGAACTCCAAAACTTTTCTGTTTTCGAAATAGGAGATACCGACTAAGGAGAAAGGTTGACAAAATGTAGCTAATCTGGCCAAAAGAGACCAAGTGATCTTCAAAGATTTCGGGCGCTTGCATTGCCAACTTTGCACAGTTTGCGAAACAATCATCATTCTTGGAACCTAAAATCTGTGCGGCAGTCTTATGGTTCTTATGGCAGCCTGTCATCGTCATCTCTGAAGATTGCTGAACGTTTCAAATCTCGGGTACCGCCTTCATACCACTCGAAGTTGATCCATTGCCATTTATGTAGCTATGGACTAAATCTTTGACGATCTATCGCTCGCTTTTAAGAAGAAAAAACTGTGATCAATCATAAACTGGGAGAAGCAGTTTTAGACGTTCAAAAGAGAATATAAGACGCCGTAAATGCATCTTTTGAAGAAGACCCTTCAACATAAACGAGATCAGTCGGGAATCATACACAGCAATGTTCCAAGACGACGCTGCTTCTCACACAGTCAGAGAAACTATGGAAATTCTGTAAAAACTGTTCCCTCGCCGATTAATCTCTCGAAATGGAGACATTTCTTGACCGACTTGTTCGCTAAATCCAAAAGCTCTATGAAAGCCTTAATAGATAAATAAATTCCTGTAACATTCGTTCGCTTATTACTTATGGCCTTGTAGATCATTTCCACCAATCTAACTCCCAATCTCGTAAGACTTGATACAGTGTACAAGTATTTGGTACCAATTTGTTCACAATTTGTTCTGAATTCGGATGATTTTGGGTTACAAATCCTTTCGTGAACACCATTCAAGCCAAGTTTAACCCAAAAAAAGATCAGTAAGATCACTCCTGCTACCACCATACATCGCCATCTAGTTTCAAAATTACCTTTCAATATGACCAAACCTAATTTCATGACAAATTCATAGCTAAACTCACACATAACATGTGTTTGGTGTGTGACCCAATTTCCAATCTAACTTTTCGAATAAATTTTCAATTAAAATAAAGAAAACCTCTTTCTCTTAACAAAAAAAAAAAGAATACACATTTATGGCGAAATTTCGAAGATGTCCCACTCCAAATGAGATCATCCCCAAAACCAGTGACAACAAATCCAACAAATGCACTCTAAAGCCTCCGCAACAAAAGTGAATCACAGCCACGATATATGTAGCCCCCGCAAACTACCAAATCTGGCCAACCGTTACGTTATGATAACAACCCTATAAATTTCGAAGAAAAACCCTGCCAAACACACTTTCCCATCGGTACAACACAGTGCCAGTGGAACAACAAACATGGGCATTTATTGATATTTCATTCGCCATTCCATAGTTCATTGACATGGTGGCGGATTTGTGGCCACCAAACACCTGATCCAGCAGCAACGCCTGGTCTACTATTTTCCATTTACAGACATCCGTACACAGCACCATATGTGTGGGAGGCAAACTGTAGACAAATCACAGAGTAGCTCCATCCTCCCGTTCGGGATGAGACGATGATACACTCAGCGAGAACACAGGTAGAGAAAGAAAATACACGTACTCGCAGTCGTACTTGCGCCGCACCAAATCAAAGACTCAAATGAATTTTGATTTCCATTTAAAATATGAGTTCATTCCGAATAAAGCAACGAGAGCACTTATAAAGCAAAAAACAAAAATAAACAACAACAAGCACATCAAGGCGCCTCCCATTGTGTGGCTGTCATCAGAAATCATAACAATTGCCCTCCGCCGCGATGTCTGGCATTCAAGTCAATCAAAACTGTCAAATCGTAAACTACACAAGGATCTGGGATTTCCACAGTTTTTTTTTTTTTTTTTATATTCGACGCTGGACTTCCTCCGTGCGTTTTTGTGTGCAACCCAGAGAGGATCATTCTTTTGGCGGCGGCAGGCACACTAATCCCCCTGACTGTTTAAATGGGGCTATAAATTCAGAATTGCAATCATTTCACGGTCTCAGGGCTTAATTGAAAGTCAAAGTTTAAAGATCGATATCGGATCTTTGTGAGGGGAACCGAAGACAGGGTCGATGATCAGTTGATGGTCTGAGAATGCAACAAAGAGTATCACCTCATTGGTATTCTGCATTTGCTCTCAATGATAAATAGCATCCTTAGCGTTCGCAGAGGACTACCACAAAAACCGTCCGAAATTGGCGGGAACAGGACAAATAATCGTTTTCGTCTCGAAACATGTTGATCCCGACGGTTAAGGTGTGAGTTGTGTATGTTGGAGGAATTCCTAAATGTCGCCATACCTTCATTTCGATTGTCCAATAAACGCTGTGTCAAACGATTAGAGGACGTATTCGTGGATCAATAAACCCAAAGGAACGCAAAAACAACACACACACACACACACACTCAAACAGAATCAAATACATTTTTGTGTCATTCTCGCGTGATAGAATTTCGCTTCTTGCGAAAATAACACACAAAATACCAAGAGAGTCCTTTTTAACATTCGTGGTGGCACTCAACCGCTATTACAGCTATACACAGTCCCAACAGAACCGGAAGGTAGCATCTCGCAGGAAAATCCGTATCCCGGAAATATAACCATGAATAATTTGGCGGGTGGCGCGCGGTTCCTCCTATGAAACTCTGCCATCCGGTAGTGCGATTTTTTTGTTTCCCCTTCCCAACTAAAAGGCAACATCCTAACGACGTGATATACGAGAGATGGTGATGACGATAATGGCACCAATGCCGGATTACATGCCCACTTAGCAATAATATTTTAATGGCATACAGCAATTGTTTTTCGGTCAGAATTCCCGAACAGGAGAAGTTATTTTTGGAATGTTGAAGATTATGATGGCGGTGTGGTGCATGCATTCGAGGGGGTGTCTATGGCTATAGATACAATCCTTTAGTGTACACGACGACGACAACAATGCAGATGTCAGCTTAATTTTTCAATTCACATCGACTGATTTCCAATGTGCATTGGATACATTTGTGGGTAATAAGGAGCTTAGCTGGGATTTTCTCTCAAGTTAAGTTGAGTGTGTCCAAAAAGAGATTTATTGGAAAAAAAAAAAAAATAAGGGATAGGGGGGAGTATCTTGTTCTTTGCTTAGTTAACCCATATACCTTCGAGCACACTGTTAACCCAAATAACTATGAGGAAGGGTGTCTGCATGAGTCACTGCAGTCTTCCATCCTCTTTGTCTCCTCGTTATCTCCAGTTCTACACATCCAAGCACTCTAGCATCCACGGTAGCTTGGCTCTTGAAATGGAGGTTCGGCGCTTTTTGTTGGAACACCATTATGTCAGTAACGTCTGTGTACCCGGCAGCTGGGTGAATTTAAACATAGTACCATCCATGCTAACACACGCTCTACTCACTATCTGCTCTGGCATACTGGCGCGGGCGTCTACGACCCAAACTCCTCTCTTGACTGCTCTACTTCCATTTTTAGGTTAATGCATGTATTAGACGCAACAAGTTGCCATAATTTCCCACAGCCAGGCAGCGATGAAAGTGCTGATCTCCTATTTTTCGATTCAAAGTTTGCCTGGAGCTGCATAAAAACCATCAAGCAGCTATCTGTTCACAACAAAATAACTATCTATTGCCGATGAACTCGCCAGACAGGGAGCTCAGTCCACAATCATAGGTTCGCTCGTGGGAACACCTAGGGAAGCCCTTAAAGTGAAACTCATCCACTGGATTTCGTCAATCAAGAAATTCTCGCACTCAGCTACTCCGTTACATTGCTCAATCAACTATCATCTCCACAAACTGGGCATTAATCCTTAAGATTCACTTAAGTAGAAGATTCATTTTAACAGAAACAATCAACAATTCATCCGTAGGCACAATCCTGAGGTTCCTCCATAACCTCGATCTTGCTTTGGAGGGTTTATGCATCTTCCAATTGTAGCAAAACTTTGTTCGTAGTGCTTTTCTGGTCTCTGTCAGCTAGGTAACCAGAGCCTTATATCTTAGACGGATGAGCTAAGTCTTCAAGTCAAGCCAAGTCTTCTTAGGAAACAAACTGATCGTCGAAAGTGTTCGTTCTCAAGAAGCTTAGAAGAGGTTTTCTCATAACGATCATCCGACTAAGTACTAGGATTCTAAGGCTATTCCTGCCTTGATTACTTTTAATGGAAAGTCTCTGTCTGAGACAGTACAACTGCTTACATTAACCATTCTGCTATCCGTTAATGTCTTGGCTTCAAAAACAAAGTTCGACCTCTCGCCTTACTTGTCGTGTCAAACCTGAGGACGCGATTCGACAAATCCCAGACTCTTGTAGACTGAGTTTGCCGAACTAAGCAAGTGCCTAGATCAATGAAATATTCTGTGCTCAGAGCTGAGTTCCAAAAGACTCTTCGTTTTCTTAACTTGCCACTTAGGTACGTAGGAACACAAGCATTAGTGAATAAGTTCTAAGGGGTAGTTTCGTCAAAAGCTTAAAAAAAATATCATACTGGGCACTGTCTACCCATGATTGTATTTCGCAAGGTCAAGTTCGACGATAAGAGCTTCATTGAAAAGCCTAGACTGTGATGACACATCGTCTGATGACAAATTCCACGTGACGATATCTAAGATTTGGATTTATCAGCTAATTTTGTCGCATGGAAATTGAAAACTCTTTCAAGTCAAAGAACAGGAAACTACCTACTTCAATGCTAAGGTGACCATATCTTGGCAACGTCCCGTTACCATCTTCATTTAACAAATGAGTTTTTGTCTCTCGACAAACAAAAAAAAAGTGTCAAAGTTAAGAATTATAACTTTCCAATCAGAAGTGATAACTTGGATTTTCCATCAATTTGTGTGCAAGTTTGTGTGTGCGTGTCAAAAGGAGCATTGATTACAAAACAACAACAACAACAGACGATAAAAAGTAACAAAAGCAGAAGCGCGAAACAACGGTAGTAGAGCACAAGCAAGGAGACGAACAGGAACAAACGAAAGACAAAAAATCAATGAAAAGGTGAAACTTTTCCGGTGAATCACAATTTTAGCATGGCGTGCCAAGAGCAACTTAGCCGGAGCCAACAAAGCCAACCCCCTATGAGACACACCCTTTCGGTCGGTTGCCACTGTTCAACACCTTCGATTTGGATCTGTTTCAGGGTGTAATCAGGCGACGGTGTAACACAAAATCAGAAGCAACAACGTTGAGGGAATATTCCACCAAAGGAGGAACAAGGACACGCTGGTATTGTATCGCAGATGTAAAGTTACTTTCGTTATCAGAAAGGCAAAGAATTAAGAACTTACAGCCGACACCTTGCAACAGCACGGAACAATGGCTCGGGAAAAGACTCTTCCATTGATTATCTTGTACAAAGGACACCCCCTTTGATTTGTGGTTTAAAGTTTAGACAAAGGGCGGCTGGCTTGATTGTTCAACTTGTCACTTTGCATCAACTAATTTTGCCTAAATGACACTTGGTATCGTTTAGTTAATCCTGTCCCAGCAATTACAGCTGCTCATTAAATTACCATTACGTTTCATGTTCGATTGTGGATGTGCACAATGCACATAAAGGAACGATGATCTCGTGATTGTTTCAACTGCCAGGAAATCCACGACAAGAACCCGTACGCTTGCCGTGTCCACTACGCAGGAGGTACATATACAAGCAGCATTGTGGGTGCCACATTTTGAATGTCGTAATAATCGTGGTAATCGGGAACGATCCTCATCCGATCGCAGCAGCGTCATCACAGGCCGAAGAAGGAGGAATACAGTACCTTCCACCTCGCGCATAATATTGAATGCGATTTTTTTTTATTATCAATGCGCGCCAGTGCTTTGTGTTTGCGGTCTTCGTCGGTGGAGCGAGTGCGCGCACGCTCGGTTATAAGACCTCGATCATGAGTGTCCTGTAAAGACATGAATTTGTAGGAGCCCGTCGTAGCTTCTGTTGTTACACATTCGGGATTATGCCCAGTAGCCAGACAGGGAGTTAGAGCATTTCGATTGTGTGCTGCATGCAGACAACTTGTAAAGAAAGTGCGCGCTTAGCTTCTGCAATGCAAGTAAGTATATTAAAAGCGTCTTATCGCAGGGAATACATCAAGAACTGCATGCGCCAAGCGGTCCTACACCAAAGCCACTGTCAAAGTTCAATGCGTTTGTCGCACGTCATTGGAGGGTGGGTGAAGGGTGACTTTCTGTTCTTTTTTTTAGGTTTGATCGTTATTGTGAATCGTATTGAAGGGACGAATTAATCACCGAAAACCATCCTTAAATTCCTTTTGAAGTCGAGTTTAGGGAAGTCAGTTACAAATAATAATCCCCATGTTCGGTAATTTCAGGACTCCTACACCGGGGATTCTTTGAGGCCAGAATGAAGCTAACCTAACTGACAAGTAAAGACGAACGTTTATTTTAAAAAGGATATTGCACGTGCCAGAAAGTGCATTACGGTTAGATGAACTATGGTCTGACCCATAGAATCTGTTCTGCGTTAACGACGACGTACACGGCGAAGAGAGGTGACCCAATGAATATGTCGAAATTGAATTACCACTTCAAATTCCTTTGTTGAAAGTGCTGTCAACGGATTCTACGGAGAAAAGTTTAAAGTTGCATACAGGCCTCTTCTCATAAGTGAGAGTCACATTCAACTGACAGTAACTGACAGTTAAGTTGTATACGTCAACTCGACGGAAAGAACGAATACTATGAACTCTTCATTGTTTAGATCTCGTTACATCTAAGGGTTCCTCGAATAGGGTATCAACAAAACTCGATCGTAGGAAAAAGATAAGACAAGTAGACAAACTAGATTAATTGGCTTAATCCCACCTTAACTTGAAGGCATTTATCTGATTTTTTGTATAAAAAAAAACCGCAAATTCGCGCTATCACGCTGATAACCGACAATTTAGTCTATTTTCGCCAAATAGATAAAACTTTAAGTTTTTCACACTAAAGTACTCAATAATTCTGAAGTATTGATTGCCCTCCCAAACAACTTTACATCCAAATGTTGTATAACAACGGCAGTTTTACTATTTAATTCGATTCAATATCTCAAATGAAAATCAATTGAAAAGATTGACTGTGTATATCTCTTTCCACTAGAGAAACAAAACAAAAAAACTTTTGTTGTTAAAATAAGAATTTAAGAAAAAAATTCCCGACTTTAGTTTAAAAGAAATTCAATAAGAGACTAGAGAGGGGAACCATTTAATCAATTAATTCGAATAAAGATGATTTTTTTGTAAAGAAATAGTGAAATTTGAGAGAAATGGGAAAAGATAAATAATGAAAAAATAACAATGCCAATGTTTTCTCAATCAATGTATAGAAAGAAAGATATTTTGTTCTTTGGTAGGGGTCAGGAAATGTGTTTACAATGTGAAATGACGATGGCTCCGTGTAAGTCTGCAAACCCCTTGGCACTAAGCTATGCCAAATGCTTCCTGAAGCTAGTTGAGTTACGAATAATTAAATTCAAAGAATGAGCTAAGTAATCTACGAATTTAAAGCCGGGTTAAGTGAAAAATAAAGAGGAACATTGCTTCCATCCTGAAATTCCGAAAAACCAGGATTTCTTGTGTCTTCCACTTTGACGAACTATGCAAAGGTACCTCAATGTAATGACAACTCTTTCGTATGAAGTAACGAAAAACGTCAATTCAATCTGTCAAATAGAATATTTTTGGCAAGTGGTCATTAAATTCTTTTATTTGTCTGTCGGGGTGTTGGGACACCAAACTAGAGCACTCTGAGACAAAAACAGATCCATTTTACTACCAGCAGGTACAACCCATTTACTGTGTTTTACAATCGTCCTTCTAATAAAGTCGAGTATAAGAGCTTCAGTGATAAGGAGCTTAGGTTACCAGCATTCATGACATCAGCCCCAAATATTTGCCACCTGATACTAGCAAAGGCAAGACAATCGCCCTCTTCACAAGTGTCATAGATAGTGATGTCACTTAAGCATTAAACGTTGAGATGTTTGATAAAGGTGCACTGTTCACCAATAAGTTATCTGCAGTCTTTTCAGCTGAGAGACAACCGAAATGCCGTGGACATCTTACAGACGTCGGGAAATATCCGTTTATTCTGCTTGCATCTTGGAGAGTCATGCCAATTCTTTTGTGGATTTACGTTTAATCTCTGTTTTATGCCGATAAACCAAGAACAATTGACGTCCCTTAAGGACAATTTTACTCTCGTTATTGCTTAAGTAAAGCCTCAGTTATTTGAGAATTCCAGTGAAATTTAAGTCCATTGAAGTATAAGCCTGTTGTTGACCGAAATGTTTCAGAAAAGGGCAAGCTGTTCCTATAGTACAAAACTCAAGTAATTAAAAGTCTATTCTATTAGTCCGCTGCGTCCCAAAAATGACTGTTTGTCGCAATGTTTAAGTATAAAAGTCAGTTAAGTTCCAATTCTGCGAAAACCTCTGAACCATATCGTCGTCAGAATGTTGAAGGACCAAATAAGCAATATTGTGAAATTGTGAGTCAAATTTCTAACAAGTACCAATACTTTCGCTCAAATGTTTCTTAATATGTTCCCCAATAAATGTATAAAAACAAATTTTTGACATCAATATTTTCCCCACAAAAAACCTCGTACATTTTAACGATAAATCGTCACAAACAACTTTTTTTTAATTTACATTTCCTCTTTGTCTGATTGCGAATTCTGTTTTCACAAATTAACAAAAAAGGCAAAACAACTTGTTAACAATATTGGCGACAATTTCTTTAAGTTTTTCATAACAAAAGTTTCGAAAAAGAAAAAAAAAATTATAAACAACCCACATATGTATATAAAATAAAAAAAAAACCCACCAAAGTGTAGGCGACCCACAAAATCAAGAAAACAATCCACCAACGAGCATTTCTGGCAATGCCCAATGGAAAACAAAGCATCTGCACAAACAAACGAAATGACAGAATAGGAGAAATCAAGAGCATGTTTCTTCTCTCAGCACGCTCTCATTTGCTTGCAGAAACTCACTCACACCAAATATTGAACTGCACATTTGCCATATACACACGCTTCGTTTTGACATTTCAACTTGTGTGTAGTGGTGCGCAGCTGCACTTCTACTCTTTGAGTAAAAGAAAATAAACTCTCCCCCGAGAGTTTTCGAGGTTATGTGTCAGACAGAGAAATATTCAACAAAAACAAAAAAACCCCGAAACCTAATTGCCCTCATCTGTTTGCAAAATCGAATTTTCCCAATAAACGTGAGATGTCCCACACTCACCTTCTTCATGATTCCAGTTTTCCTTTTGGAAAACGTCGTATACCGCCGCAATTTGTTGTCGATGTATTCCATCTTGATTTTGACGCGACCTTTTGTTTTCTTGCCGTTGGCCGGTGGTGATTTCTTGTTCTGCAAGGAAGTGTAGCTGTCATCGACGACATCTGGCACATTGCCCTGCTGTCCCACTGGATTCGTTCCATTTCCACTGCCACCGGCACACGATTCGAGTCCTTGCAATGATTGCGAAGTCATACCGCCAGTGCCGCTGCCTCCACGATGATGGTCGTCATAACAATCGGAACTAGTACGTTTAACACCTCGCGATTGTCCACCGCCGCCGCCGCCAGTTGCGTTTCCCGTGTTGCTCAGCGATTGACACTGACTTGAGTTTGACATTAGACCACCACCACCACCCGCTCTTCCACCTCCTCCACCGCCCGCACCACTTCCACCACCCATCGGCTGTATCAATCCTCCACTGGGTGGTCGTCCGCCCAGCGCAGCCGCCGCACCAGGGTTGCCATAAATATCCGTCTGGTCCGCCAGACTGAGCCCTATACTGCTCATGCTATAGTTCAGGTTGTACCGCGAATCACCTCGCGAAGGATCCATTCTGAGGTAAAAGTTCTCCACCGCGTAGCCGTTTAAATAACTCAGTTTGGAAGAAAAAAAATTGAATTTATCCTCTTTCGCGGATACTGTTTCCCTTCGCAGGTTACACCTTTTGACAGCTGTGTACACAATTCGTCCGCCGGAATTTACTCTACCGATGAACTTTTTGTTTTGATTTTCGCTCGCGAATGGTTATAATCCAAAAATAAACACTATCAGGCGGCGGCGGCGGCTATGTATATCTAGAACCCAGATTCATTCACGCATCCCTCGGAGGCACTTATATTCTGTATTCTTCGGTTTCAATTCACTTGGAAATTCTTAAATTTACACTGCAATCTGTCAGAATTGGGGATGAATTTGGAATTTATTTTCTCTCTCCCTCTCTTTTCAACGCACACAACACTCGGTTCGGGGGAAATTTGTCGTTTCCGATTTCGCTCTTTTTGTTTGTTTATCACTCACTGCGAATTGTCACCACGGATATTTTTTTTTTTTTTTTTTGGCGATTTATGGAATCAAAATATTTTTATTTGAAAAGCGCACAACAAAAGAAAATATACAACACTAGACGTTAGCGCAGCACACGAGCCTCTTCCTCTCTAGATGGAAGCGCGCCTATGAATAATACGTCGATGCATGCGCATTGAGCAAACTGAACGCAAAGTTAAAGAAAATCGATCAAACGATCTCAACAAACAAAACTACTAAGCGAAGCGAACGCACGCAGAAATGAGACTGAGCGGAGCGTTCGACGAGGGCTTTTACGCGATCGTTGAAAATCTATCGCATGAATTCGTACCGGTAAGAGCGGGACGCACTGCTTGACAGTTGCGTTACTCTCTCGATTGTGTTAAAAGTCAACTCAATCTGCAAATAAACAGCCGAGCATTTTCACCACCAAACAGTGACAGTGATCTCTTTCGAAGTGAATTGGTGGAAAGAGGCTCGAACGATATGCGTGGGCAGAAAGCTTTACTGCTGTTCAAGCCCAGCTTGACGTGGACAATATTATTTTTTTGACAAATATTGACGAACATTTTTTAATATTCATGAAGTGTGGTGTGGAATTTGTAGGCGTAAATTATTTATAACGTGTTTCATTTCGTTTTGTAAATTAATTTGCAAAGTAAAGCCGGTGAAACCCATTTTGTTTTTTTTTTCTAATTTCTACTGGCAAATATTATTAAGCCATGAAATCCGTCTGCAAAGCATTTTGCCTTTGGCTATCTACCTCGGGGCTCCTCCCATTACATTATTTATTTATTTGTTTGCTGCGGTCCCCACTTAAGGTAGCTGCTTGGGATAGATCCAGTAACTAATGCTGGTGGTGTGGATGGCAACTCCCACTGGCACAAGTATACAACGTGAAAGAGAATCTAGCAATTGGATGGAATACATACTACGTTGGAATTGTTAAGGATTTGATGGCATGTAATGCACACTGAACATAAATCAAAAGCAAAACTGGAATTTTCTATAGACCTTAAGACTTCAAGACGCATATCGGATCATAATTAGATTTGTATCTTGCCAGAAAAATGAAATAACGATAATGATAGTGTTTGTGTAACGCCTGTTTGCTTTTTTTTTTTTGGAATGAACAGGGTGCGATCGGTATCTTCAGATCTGGGCGTAGAAGCATTTGATTAGTTTGTAAATTGCACACGATAACAGTTTTAAGTCTAAATGCAGGCCTTAACTTAAAATACCAAATAAGGTTACCTAGGTAAACCTATGACGTGTTTTTTCTCTACCTAGAAACTTTTATAGAGGTGTAGAATGAGCCTAGCCTATAGAGTCTTCGCCTAAGACACCATCACCTTCCATAATTTTTGTTTAATCTTTAACAAGTAACCTTCCTGATCTACGACCAACTGATCCATTAAAGGAAGTTTTGCTTGATGTCCAGAATCTGAGATTCAAAAACCCTTTTCCATAGGCTATTAGGGTCTATTCAATTGATGAGCCATACCTATTGGTCAAAGCTTCAATGGACTTTATCATGAAATAGTTAATAGAGTTTGTAGTTCAAAAGGAATTTTTGTCCCGAAGGGGCACAATATTTGCCCTGTTTTCTTGCTCATCACACAGTACGTACTCGGCGTTCTATAACATCTTTGGCAGGATCAGTGATCTGTAAAGAAAAATTGTATCCTCCGAAGTAAAAGTAGCAATCATGACTCGTCTATTCACTAGTGGATTTGTGGAATTTGTTCATCGAGGGTGTTTTGTAGCATTACGCGGCACAGCTGGACAAGTTTTCTCAAGGCCCGAATCCAGGCACCTTCTGGAAAAATTTTAACCATCGTTATCGATTCGCTTGATGTCTCCGATCCAATGTGATCGAGTTGATTTAGATTTTCGAACTACATTTACATTTTGATACAGTTCATAGAATTTGCGGTCGGGGTTGGGTCTTCTCCTCCATTCGCTCTTCTCACAAATAGGATCGAATAGCTGGCATAGTATCGCCTATTACAGTGCAATTTATGCCCGAGAAATTTAGTGTAGTAAGCTGATCAGCTGTACAATTCCCAAGAGTCCCACAACGGATAGGCAGAGCATCAAATGTCACTGCACTCGAATGCAAGAGAAGGATTCGGAAGCCTTTTTGAAAGAGTTGAACACTTCGTCGAATGATCTGCACTTATTTATGGTACCACTGCAGTACCCATACAGTCTCATGCATCACATTTGACGGACCAATGAAAATGAGCCATCTCTTCTCGGATCGAACTTGTCTTCTTTTCTTTAGAAACTCTTGAAAGCTGACGGGAGATGATGTGCAAGGTAGACTATTTCTCACGGACTAATGCCGGTTCTGGGGTTATCTGCTTTCCACATCTTTACAGAAAATGTTGGAAAACAAACTGTCTTACGTTATCTCTGCACAACGTGGGACAGTTAATATGAATAAGCTTATTTCAGAACGGTTCGATTGCTTAAGGTGGGGCTATAGTCCGGAGTAGACCTTGGCCTTAATCGACAATCGCCTTCAACCTGCTCGATCTTTAGCTAGATGCCTCAAGATCCGGAGGCTCAGTTGGTTGAAACCCCCTTCCACTTGCGTGCGTTACCTGAATCGTGTTATTCCTCTACTTCGCCATTCCTTGGTATTGAATTCGAAGATTTTCTGAGCCGGCCGGTTCGATTAGGATGCAGAAAAGACGTAGAACAGGGGCATCTAGCAGTTGCTACTTTTTGTTGTTCAGTCTGTCTTCAAGGGACCTAAACCCTATCCTGATTGCTTTTCACTTCCTCAGAAGCGGCTAAATGACTCTTTCTATTGAAGAAGTCACCATCTTTTGAACAAAGGGTGGAAGAACTGATACAGTCCCTATAGAAGACGACTTTAGTCGAGAACAGCATGTGTAGGTAGCGCTAGAAATTGCATCCGATTTGTTTAATCTGGGCCTTCAAAACATGAAGATACATAAGCTCACACATGTAGTAAATGTGTGGCACGTGATCTCCACTCGCTGCTGTAGGTACCTACAAGTATCAACATTTTAAAATAGAAGAACAGCCCTCTCCTCTGACCAGTCATTGATATTAAAACTGACTTGAAACAAAATGCCAGTTCTTTGTAATCTATTGCATATGTATCACTCTTCAAGTTAATGAAGACCCATTAATTAATTAATCTTGAAGTGAACTGATAAAACTTCATAAAACTTGAAATTCCCCAGGGACATATTGTTAACATTGTCAGCAGTATATTAACATTGTCACAACTTCAAAATAAATCTAAATCAACGGGTATGTAGGTACTAGAATGGAATTTCAAAAATAAAATTAAATAATTCAATCCAACGATAGCACGCAGCTGCGCTGTTCTAAACCGTTCATAGGTACAAGAAGATTCCACCACCTAAGCATTCGGTCGTCGTCTGTCGGTTGATAATGCTCAAAACATGTTGGCAGCCAATGAGGCGCGTAGCACAAGAACACAGAATCACAGTCCCTTGGAGAATACTACTTTTTCTAAATGGGATATGAATCTCTGGAATCCGCACCTATCACCAAAAATAGACAACCAGGTAACCACGTGCACAGACTACCTGATGTTGCGGTGATTAGTTTTTCACTTTCCCCCCGATTGCCATCTTTCCCCATAGGAGCACCAACCATCAACAAGTCCATGCCTTCACTTAAATCATATCTACTTATCCATCTATCTAGTGGACTTGTCGCGCACACACAGTTATTGCGCTCCGATGATAATCAGCGAAATATAGAAATATTTCCTTTTTCACACATCGTTTCCTAGATGCACTGCAGCACAGCACAACCACACACTCAAACGCGGGAAGATTTCCTGATGATGGCCACATATGGTAAATCTCCATTTATGCTGCTCCAGGCACTACGATCGCGCAGATACGAAAAATGTCGCCGATATGTCTTCGGAGTTAAGGAAGATACACCGCAGCAATGGAAACGGGGGCTTTCGTTCGCACCATGTTTTCCTGTCCAACAGAAACGTCTATACGTCTGCCAGCGATGGCATTTTTCATTGGTCACAGCTTCCCACATCACCCCGCTGCTGTCCATCTTCCTTCACGAAGCAAAAGAAAAAAAAATTAATAAATTCAAAATGAATTGTATCTATTGAGTCTTCTAATCGATCTCAAGGTTCTCGTTCACAGCCGCACGAGACGAGACTAAAGAGTATAACATGACAAGGATATGATTTCGATGCGCGTGCATTTTTAATATCAATTCACATGGCGATCGAGCAGCGTACTCGTTTGCAATAATTAAGGTCTTTCCAGGTATAAATACTGCGTAGTGGGCATAGAACAACGTAAAGATACACACATGATGCGAATGTCTATTTAGGTTCTCACAGTTGTTAGAAATTACTAATTGATATTTGCGGTCTACCTGAAAGCATCTGGACTCACTTCATCTAGCGAAATGCAATTATAGAATAGAACCGTTTGATTCCAACAGATCGGTGTTGTGAAAAGTATCGATTAGTTATGTTGAACATGTGTATTGGCATTAGGAACACGAGCAATATGTATGTTTTCCAGTGGGAGAGTGGGCTTGATAAAGCTATGAATACAAGTCGAGGAATACTCTGGAGCACATTGTAAATGAAATGAGGTTACAGTTTGTCTTAATCGATACCTATACTATCTCTTTGACGATTTGAAGGCAGCCTATGCAATTCTGCCAAGCTCGTCCATTTGCGCCATGAAGAATAGTACCTCCTTAAGCTCAGTTCTGACAGTGGAGAGCTATGTATAACTTTGGGTAGCAAGACACTTTGTCCACCTTGAGTCTGCTACCTTACTTTCTTACCTACTCATAAAACCAGTGACCCTCGGAGAGTCTGAGCCTACACTAATGCCGAGTTCCATCCTTCACAGTCTCAAGCTAGCGTCCGCGATTGCATGATCTTTTAATCTGAGGTTCAATCTCCCTTTTCTTCGTGAACCAAGTGGTTGGGACTCGAAAGCTCTCTACGCTAGGGATTGCCCGAGCCAGTGCAGTGGACGGATTTTTGCTTTCCATACAATTCGTAGAGCTCGCAGTTGTACCTTCTCTTCCATTCACTCTCGTCGCAGACATGATCAAATATTCGACGAAGAAGTTTTCTTTCAAAGGATTCCAAGATCTGCGCCACTGTCTTGCTTATCGTCCAGCAATCAGCTGATAGAAGACCTTCAATATCGAAACTCTAGCACAATAAAACTGTGTTCAGGTTATGAAATTGAATAAATGTAAAGGTAGTTCCGTAGCACCTCCCTTATTTAGAACTTGTCTACGCAGATTAAAGCATTTTTGCGATAATCTTAAGCATGGATAATTGTTATTCTATTGTTGTTATGGCATTAAAGGAATTATTTTCTAGTTTCATAGATGACGCTACAATCTGGGATGAATCCAGGGCTCCACTAAAAAGCCTGTCCAATCAACTGAATCTTTAGCTTACTGCCTGGAGTTGGTTTAAGTACTTTTTGAACCTAAGATGATGTCTTCTCTTACCGAACTGTCTTGCTGGGGTTGACTTGAAGACCCAACTCTATGGTTTTCTGCCACTTAGGCTTGCAAAGCATGAAACTTGACGTTTGCCTAAGTTTTCAGTGACTTTGATAGTTAGGTTAGGTTAGGTTAGGTAGATAGATGTCCCGTGGAACTCACTAAGGCTCATAGCCCATTGTGATGCCTATAGAATCTCTCCGTTGAACCATTTGGAATTAAGACAATCAAATTAGACATCGAATCCTTTCATCTCGCTACGATCTAAACGACTAACCATCTCATGACTGAAAACAGACTGGAATTTATGTTCTTGTTCTTGGATCATACTCTTCACAAGCATAGTTTCTTGAAAACCACTATCCCTTCACTAAGAATACGAACAAATTGAAATAGACATGGTAAAAGTACAATAAAACACGTGGATGATTCAGCATCTGACTGACATACATTGCTTGAAGATTGTTCTTCCTGTCGTTCTCCATAGAAAGCACATTTTCTTGCCATATGGCTCTAAGTGCCACAAATGGAAAGTGCGTACGATATTAGAAAATGCTTCAATTCTTGATTAACATCTATATGAGCATTGGTGTACCCAACAGCGCCCATGGGAAATAACAAGTCATTTTCTTCGATATCATTCCTACTGCCTCCTTGAGCTATGTACATATATCAAATACCAGCTCCTGGTGGTAAGCGTAAAAAATGAATTTCTGGATTGCTAAAGACGTTCATCAATAAATGCCAGAATGTCTCGCATCCTCGACAGTGTGATACAATGCAATTGAAATTGTATCTTTCTGTAAGGCATTGCCTTGAAAAGATCACAGATATACGTATGTACATTCATACTGCAAATTTGTAAGATATTTACTGCACCGAATGATCTCATTTTGGGATTAATGGTTTTCTATTTTCTTAAAAATGTATGACCCCGCGTCCACTCCATTAAAATCCCTGGAAACATCTAATACGTTTAGATTGGTTGCACTAGCTTACGCTCACAATGAATTTCGAAAACTATAATGCGTGGCAAGGTAGTTGTATGAGTTCTTAAAAATTAAAGATACTAATTATAGAATAAATTCTAATTTTGGTTGGAGCTTTTTTGGCTGCTTTTTTGAGGCCATCTCTAGCGAGAGAACATGATTAGGAAGGTGGGCGTCCGCTGTAAGCACATGTGTAGGTACGAACTAGCTAAACATCGCATGAAAAGATATTCGACAACAGTGTGTATAAGATATTGTTTTAATGATGATATGTTTTTTTTTTTTTTTTTTTTTTAAAGTGAGACAATCTAATCTATTTCGATATTTGGATGTATCTTTTGGTGTATATATAAAAATGACCTCTTTGGTCTGTCACCGGTTTTTGTTTTAGTTTATTGCTCAACGCTGCAGTTTTATACGAATGTATCATGTAAATAGAAATTGAGATGGGTAACAACAGATAGACGTCATTATATTTGATTGGCTCAGCGACTGACGCAAGAGGCATGGACCTTGTGCCGAAAGCCTGTTAGACTATGAGGTCTTGGAACTTTCTAATTAAGTTGAGGACGTTTCCAGTCGAGGCGTTTTTAATGTCTTTAGGTGTCAGGATTTCCTTGGAAAAAAAAGTGCTTCCTGATGCAGTAGAGAGCCATACACGTGTTCGTCTGCCTGTAGACAAAGTCGACATTTAGTTTCTTGAACTGTTCGGAGAGGAAGCTGGCAAACCTATTGATATCGTTCCTTTTGTGATTAAGAATGTTCTTTGAGGTATTGACCCTTTTGACTTGTCTGAGTCCCTGAATGTTGTCCCTAAATACGAAATAAGGGATACCGCAAAAGGGTTCAGCACCTACGTATGTAATGTACCTTTCAATAGAACCTTTCCTAGCTAGTTGGTCAGCGATATTGTTGCCTTCAATTCCTCCGTGTCCTTGTATCGATCATAGTTTAACTTTGTTTGTTTGTTTTGATAGGTCTTGGTGAGCATTGAAGCAGTCAGAAACGGCTTTTGAGTTGCAATAGTATAAGAACTAAGTGCTTTAAGCACTGCTTGACTATCGGTGAATACATTGGTATCAATGTCATGCATTTCGACCAAAGAAAGACATATTCCAAGTGCTCAAAAAGCTCAAACCTGATTATTCTTCAAACTCATGAACAATATTCGAAAAAAATGACTTCCCTCACCTTCATCAGACCTATGCTGTGTTGTTGGCTTCTTCCTCTTTTTTTTTAAAGATACAAAAAAAAGCTTTTTTCCTGCGTGCCTAGCCAATCTAATCATCCACACTTTGTTAAATTGGCCATATGATCATCTTAAGAAAAAAAAAACAGCAACAACTTTTCTTCAACATACCTGACCGGTGTATCACTTCTTAAGACGCCACAAGACAATATTCCGTTATGCAAATCAAAAATTTCCATCTTTAAAATTAGAATCAACTCAAATCACAAATAAGAACGAAAATGCTTTCTCATATAGTATATAGCTCTCGTATAGTCAGTGCCGGCCTTACGTCATCAATCATTTATCCATTTGTATTGCTCCTTGCCAAAAATTAGCCGCACTATGCCTGATGGCCCGGACATAGCATTCGCTTATAATAACTATAAACTTGGACCGTTTCCCTTCTGCTCTTTACCCATCGACATGGACATGGACATGGAGCGTAAGCCATTCAGTCTAACTTTTGTTCACATTTTTTGGTTTCTTGAGAACACGCTGCGCTGCGTCTTAAAATGAGATAAAATCTTTTTTGTCTATTTTTGGAATTTGGCTATTATTTTCGGACGCCGCCGAGGAAAGTGGAAAGTGGATATGCAGCGGATTCCTTTTTTTTTTTCGTTCATCATATCTTTTTTTTTCGAGTATGGGTATAGAATTCTCCGCATCACCTATAGATAGATACACACGCGTGCTCCATATTCTGAATTTTCCCTAAACCGAAAGATTCTACTTTTAAGGCTATTTATAGACCTAATTTGAAGAGTTGTATCGGGTTGTTATTATGTGTAAGCGCAAAATAAGCATTTGGTCTTGGCTATGATGATGGGAATCTAAAAGAAAGTCCCATGGAATGCTTTCCAAGAGAAATTACAAAGGTAGACTAAGTTCAAGCTTCAATAAGAGTCCGTATAGACATGGAAACATGATTGTGTCATAGTTTTTGTATTTCGAAACAGAATTTGCACACGATTACGTCTCAAGCGAAAGATTAAGCATTTAGACGTAGCAGACGCGTTACAGGATCTATCAAAGCTGTATCAAAGTTACTACGACGTACGTATCCGTTGATAGGGCTAATTATTCGGTGGAAGGCTCTCGAAAAGGCTGTATACCTCAACCTTCGGGAAAGTTCGATAAAGGAAGCCCTGTCTTGATCTATCAAGAATATTTGCCAATTAATGTGCATCCAAGCGGCAATAAAGTCCCTGGTATCATGGTCACTTACTTCTGAAGACGAACAAGATTGTCCCTTAAATCTCGTGGAAATGGCTGAGCACCTTTGTGCTATGTTGGGTGCCTGACAATAGAGAGAGACTGATGAGCTCAGCATTTTGCCAGATAAGCAATATTCATGTCTATTGACAAATGCAGACATTGTGACTCTCGAAATTAGGCAACCTTATGAGACAATAATCCTTCGACTTTTACCTTTACCGTCTGACACATCGGCATCATAACTTCAACTGTTGCGAATATTTAAAGTCGGCTTTTCTCGTGTTGAAATTTGACTCTGGCTAGGAAAGAAATGTAGCCGGATGCCTCCAAAACCAGTATACTCTGAGTACCTGCATGTCTGCGTCTACACTGACAGGCAGGCTTCGCTTAAAGTCTTGCTCAATCATGTAACTGCTTCTAAAATAGTTTAAGAATGGACAACATATTTGAATTAAGGCCGAAGGCCTGCATCTCAACCTCTTTTCCATAAGTCCTTTGTGCAGGTTTTTCTAGAAATACTTTTGATTACAATGAAACTAAACACTTTTAAGATCGCCTAGCTGACGGAGAGGATGAACAGTCTTGGCACAGGCTTTGAAATGCAAGAATTTTCCAATACAATGCTTGATGGTCAAAATAGATTGTCTTTCAGAATCTTACAGACTTCTGTTTCCATTTTAAAACAATGCTTCGTTGGGATGCAATACGTGGTCCAACAAAATACAACCGTTAGGCGATAAAAGTTTCCAAAACTTACCAATTTCCCTCTACCTTCTTCCACTTCCTACATATCCTTGCAAGTCCTATGCAAACTATTGAATATCAAGTTTAAATTATCTCAAAGTCCAGGCACTAGGAGATAACGAATAAATCACGATCAAAAATCGAGGTTATACCACTATCATCTCCTCCCTGATCCTTCCTATCCACTGTTAACCGAAAATGGCGAATGGAATGAGACAATGGTAGCAACAACTACACATACCTCATTCTCATAACGAGATATCACCGGCAATTACCGAATGATCCCATTTCGAGTACGTTTCACGTGTGTCACAATATTTAAACGTCTCAGTAGAACCAGTAGCTAGCTCTTCTCTCTCTCTCTCTCTCTGGCGCGACAACAAAAAGATCTTCCTAAGTGCTTCCAGAGTGCGGCACAGTCTAGATCGCCCTGCATCTCGCAAGAACCCGATGAAGAAGAAATATCCTTAATTTTTCACATTGCATCGCATTCTCTTGGCGGAGTGGAATTCCAGAAGTTTTTCGTTTTTCTCAAAACCTAATTAAAGCATTTTCAGCAGGGAATCCATTAGGGCAGACAGTATTATTGTTTATAGCCGTGTCCTGGCCATGATGCGAATTAATAATGAGCTGTACGAGCATCTCTCGAGTGCAACAACCACACGTTACTGGTTCGCTCGGAGGAGTAGGTTGCAGTTAAACTTGAATTCTTTGCAAAGGGTAATCCCAGCGCTGTTGCAGACCAAAATGCTGTCCTCACTCTCTCTCTCGCTCGTAACGCATCTAGTGGAGGAAAACGCTGGGAAAACATCCCAGCACGAGTCATATAAATAATGCAGATCATCATCATCATCACGGGCGCACAAACATAGAGGTAGTAGGTGGTGTACTGAGTGGGTCTCCTGGTCTCTGTCCACCGATCGATGGGTACACAAAATCACTGGTATTGTTCGCTGACAGTTGCGGATCTCGGCATCGATCATGCCGAAGAGCGTTCTTAAATAGTTGGTAATCAGAAATTACGGAGCCTTAACCTGCACTACGTCTGCTGCCGATTTGCACTGGGATAATGTATCCCCAGTCTACGCACTGGCTGGAGTAAAAGTTGTCCATATACGAGTAAACCATCGCGGCCAGGAGCACAAAAAACTCCGAACGCGTACAACTTTAGAATTTGTCTTTTTGCGCGATCCCCTGCATTCGGTTAATTTAATTCGAGATTTTTGTTTGAGCTGCCCTGGGATTGCATTGGAATCTGTGATTGCTCCTGACGTTCGCCAGCACTGATGGCTGGTCGAGACAAGCGACGACTTCGTCCGAATTGGAGGAGGCCCAGGCACTAGCAGTTTGTTTCTGATTTGAGCCCCAAGGCGGTTTTACAGGTTTGCCAGTTGATGGGATTCCTGTCTGAAAATTGTATGTGCGATATGAGGTTTTTGTACGCTTCCTTGAATAATTTGATGTAATAAATTTCATTAGAAGGAATGGTGGCGGGATATGTTATTTGCAAAGTTGTTAAAAATTACGGATCCACGAGGCTGGTAATTGAATAATGCGCGCAATGGTTTTTTGATGTCTTAATTTTAAGCGTGTGTTTGCATAAGAATATGACTTCTAGGATTCCGAATAGGACTCTTCTGTGTTATGCAATATTCCTTGAGATGATAGTTGGTTGTAATTGTGTACCATGATGAGATGCTATTAGCGTTTACTGCTGGTACTTAGAGAGAAGCCTTTGAGTAGGGACTTCTTTAAAAATATTTGATAACTTCTGTGTGGAATTTATTGCCACAAGGTGTTTCTGGCTGTCCTGCCTCGTAGCACGACTTTAGAATGATGTGTCAGTCTTCGTCTTAGAGTCGGTGCTCATTTCGGGGTTTTCTTTCACAAGATGTAGTCTGGAACCATTTATGCAACGCAAAAACAACATATCCATACGACTAAGACATGGAATACGAAGTCGACTCAGAAATTTCACTGAATTCCTCTAGCATTTTCCAAGCGAAATGGCTGTTGCAATTCTCACAGTGAGTCGTAAGCTTTGTAATGATCCATCGTCTATACGGAATAACCTCTAAAATAAGTGTTCAACGAGCTAGCAAACCTAGCTAATCAGTTCTCTATGTTATTGATTGCAGGAGGCGGCCGAAAATTCCAAACGAACCATTAACAACTCTTCAGCGGAAGAGCTATGAAAGGAAGACTATTTTTACAAACAAAAGTGGTTCACTCTGGGTAGCTGAGTTATTTCCAAAAAGATTTAGAAAATTTGGAAACGAATTTTTTAATAGAAGCTCGTGGCTAAAAGCATGAGCCACTTAGCTGATATGTAGATCTCATGTAGCTAAACTGGTCTAAACTGTAAAGATATCAGTGACGAAGAAACAGTAAAACACTTCTATTGCAGATGTCCTGCCTGACTTGAGTTAGGCACAACACACAAGAGTGATGCTTACATAATACACTGCGATTTCAGTCTCGGAAATCCGACCGACATACATACATATGTATGTACCTACACGCACATCGAAGGCTTGAAACTTCCATTGTCTAGCAAAAATATGACTGATCCCATACATCAGTATCACAGGCTTTTTGAGGATACAATCTGGACTTGTTCAAGTAGCCTGAGACACTACCGACATACTTTCTCTTCGATACCTAGCACTTTGCTTCCGAACTTTCTCAGTCATTTGGTCTTCGAAACGGAAGTTTGTTCTTCTTTGACGTCTCGAGCCTAAAATCCAAGTCCATTGTTGTTTCTTCGCTCGAACACCTCGATACAAAAGATAAGTCTGAATACGTTTAACCCCTTGTGGTGTGTGAATACAGGACGAGGCCGTCTTTTCGCTGATTTCAAGCGGCGATCATGTAACTGTAACAGGACATGAGGATTTACTGTCCTTCCTCTAAGTGAAATGGCAGGTTGGTAACTTAATAACGACTCAAAGTTGCTATCTTCTAAGACGAGGCTTCTCGTAATCATTTATGTATGTTGTGAGTGTTATACTGTTTACACGACTAGAAGGGACACACAGTTTTTATTGTCGACTCCTGACAGCAAATTGAGAAGCTCCTCATGACAAATTATACCCTCAAAAGTTTGTCGTTAAAAAAAAAACGCTGCTTCTTGCTGGGATTCGAACCTGTTCTCAAATCCATCAGCATACTCAGCAGTCCTACCTACCACCATTTAAGGACCCATATACCATCTTGAATACCAGAGTTCACTTCCCTTCGGTCAATAAACTTTGAAATTCTTTTGCAGTTATTTTATTTTTCCCTTTAATCAAATTGATCGATTGAGGTATGAACACAACAAACAAAACAAAACGAACTAAAACGAGTTACAAAAAAAAAAACAAAAATACATAACAACAACAAATTTATTTTATTACGTCCTAGCCATCAGTTTGGGGATGTTGGCTGTGCCTTGCACATTTTGTTCCTATCAAAGATGAGATGGGCGAGAGTGCGCACAAAAGTCGTTGATTGTTAGTTAACCTGGGCAGATCTGAAAAGATCTCGCAAGATTCGTAAGGGCAATCAATGTTTCAAGAGACAATGACGAAGACAATGTCATCCTATGGTACGTCGTATGGCATAGGCACAGTCGAGAGGATGATGACGACGACATCGAACGACGTTATGAGGAAGGGAACTCCACTGATTTCTTTTTGTCATCCGAGACTACTACTTCTGATGACGATAATGGCTTTGCACACAACCAATCGCATTCGCCCCAAGCCGCGCCACTCCTCCCCTCTATCGCCAGAGTAAAGAAAGTCAGTTTGAACTTTCCAAAAACACACACAGGATCTGCACGGAACCACGGGTATGAGTGCATTATCTCTCGCTATATAAGAATAAGTTACTAAAATTCCTGTCCTGTTTTTCCCCCACTGGCAGGCTCATGAATAACACATTAGCTGCGAAGCATCCAGAGAGGACATCCAGGGAAACGTAAAGACGCACTGCGTGATAGTTTATACGTTCGGATGTGCTGCGACGATCGTTATGGACCGATGGATGGTTCGTCGTCGCAGTGATGAGATGATGACGAAGATCAGCCAGGCAGGCAGACAGCCCAGAGGTAATGATTCAGACAGAATCAGAAAGACTATCTCAACCAACTAGCCTGATGATGATGGTCGGGGAATCTGTCAGCTTGCGCAATTTCATTCTTTTTTGGGATTTGTTCCTTCAAACACATTTCCACATCCACATTGGCATTGGTCGTCTGCAATTTCGAAATTAGAAAACTAAAGAAAACGCACAACAACGACAGCGAAGAAGTAAGAACACAGTTTCAAGACACACCTTATCAAGCACAGTGGCCATTGTCATTCCACCTGCGGTCAGCTATCAACATTTCCTTCCAGCTGACACCATTAACAGGGCTGGAACACATATCGGCACACAGGCCAAAAACGGAAGGAAGACCGGACGAATGGTGTAAACAATAGAAATTACTTGCTGTCATACGCGTCCAAAGAGTCAACCGTTACTCAGTTGGATGACCAACAACCTAAAGGCAAATCCATCAACCGAACGCTTGTGGGAAGCCTCATAAAAATGCAGTCACCGAGGCTATCGTGTCGCACTAATTGACAATTCAACAGGAATTATGTTGTAGCACCCAGAGAAAGCAGGGGCCCGGGGAGTACATATGTGTGACGCAAGACTGTATACAAAAAGCAGCCGCACGTAGGAGTCCCCCGTATGGCTAACGGTCAATTAGAACTTGGCGATTTCCTTAGGACACGATCAAGTGGCACGTGTGACCTGAGCCCTGGAGTAGCGCTCGTAGGGCGCATGTATTTAACCCGCTGAAAGGCTCACGCGCCACAAATGGTTTCCTCTTCCGTTTGGTGCGCGAACGCACAACTGTGTGTTTTGAAAGTGTGTCCGCCACCTGATTGAATAATCCAAAGACATAGTCGCTAGTCGCCTGAGAACTTCCGGATGGGCGAAAACCACTTCTCCTCTTCGAAGGCTCATTATGTACGCTGGAGGGTTGATCATATTGATGGGGTTAATTATGAGCGGATTTTTTTCTTTATTTTTGTTTTTGGTTTGATAATTAAAACGAAATAGGCACTGATAAGAATAAATAATGATCTTGAAGCGGTTCAGCAACCTACGAAGTAATTGTGAAGAGAAATGATTGAAAAAAGTCTTAATTGTTGGTGGTGTGGTGGGTACTTGAAAATGTTAAACGAACGAAAGATGTCTTCTGACGTCGATTGATCGGTGCCATAGACTGTACATAGTCCTTGTAGTACAGAAGGCCATTGCATTTTGCGGTCGTGATATCCTTGTCAGGACAAGAGAACGTCCATGTTGTTAGGAGTTGGACGCATAACAATATTTAGGTTCTGATTGTCGAGGTTAATCTCCTGAAGGCTTACTTTCCCGTACCCACTTTACAGTGGAATGCCGCCAAGCTATTCTGTAATGTGAGACCAAAGGTCTGTTACTACTGTCAAAAATCGAACTACTTCGATCATCATAATTTCCTACATCAAAGTCTAGGTGACAAAGAAGCCATTGTTAGTCCATTGCTCCACAAGAAGTAGGTATACATACAAAGTATTTATTTAGACCAAGCACAAGCAGCAAGTAGAAATCAATGATGCGAAAGATGGATTTGATCTTACAGAGAACACACTACCGTCAAGCTGGTCGACGATCGTTGTGTTCCAGAAGGACACAATAAAAAGTCCAAAGTATCTCTTCCATTTTGCAACCAGTCAACTGATGCACAAGAAGCGGGTGGAATTTATGGAACTTGAATACCTCGCTGCAATGGTCGATGACAGTTTTCTGACAGAAAATCGTACAGCAAGAGACACTCAGTCTATGAGGGATTTGCTCTCTTGCTTTCACATGGCAGACGGGTACGGGTAGACCACGGATTAGAAGTCCGTTTGTATTTGCTGGTTGCAATGCTGATCGATAGACACAGTCGTCGCCGTTTTCCATTTTAGATAATTGGTTAGCATTTAACTTTTTGTTTTTATTGCCATCCTCTCTGCTTGTGGATATATGGCACACTAGGGAAGCAACGTTCTTGGGAGGAACAAAAAGGGCGAGTGCGATCTTTATGGGCATCGAGAAAATGATTTCTTTGAAAGACTGACAACCAGATTTTGGCATTTAGATTGCCTTGAAATCGTTTATACATCTCTGATTTATCATTCACATTAGATATCGTTGTTTCTACAAGTTTGTGGTATAGATACATACATATGTATGCATAGGTAGCAGTTTTTAAGAGATGTCGTTGCGCTCTGAACTAGAAATAAAGGTACAAATAAGTCGAATTTACAACGATTTTTATGATCGGCATGTAGCTGACCTTTACTCGTAAAACCGACTGTTATAAATGGAAATAGGCAAATTTCTTCCTCATCATCCATCAGCGATCAACTGAAGGGATAGTGCTAGGAAGAATACGAAACTAGAACATTGGTACAACTGGCGCAATGAAAACCACTCCACTAGCAGGACTTGATGTCATTCTCAAGCTTCTCCCGTTGGGTCAATTTATATAAGAGTCTTCAACCAAAAGTGAACTTAAAATAAGCAAATCGAAAGACTAGGTGTCATGTCCGGCAGAACACACTCAAATCTCAAGTAAATATGTAGGTGTCTTCAGTTTTGAACGCCAAGTCGATTGAAGTCTCTTTTCACTTGCATGCTTCACCTGAGTCGCGGTTTCCTTCTTCTCCGGGTTCGAAGACTCGAGCGCTGATGTGCATCTGCTTTACATGTCCCAACCATATAAGGCATTGTATATAGACTGGGTCGATGTCGCTAAACAGCCTATACAGTTCGTCGTTGTATCATCTTCTCCCATCGCAGATGGGAATCACCCAAACAACAGAGGGCAACCTCATCCATTCGTGACATGCCACCGCACTATAGAGCAGGAATGTGATCATCAGGATCTTGTATAAATACAATTTGGTTGTTCGAAAGATGGAGAGAAGGGTGTTATACCTGATGCAACAAAAGCTGAACGCGAAGAGTCCATACAGCAGGCGGTCACAGAAACAAATACTAAAGAATCAGAACTATGAATTTGTTGGTTGGCGAATCGTGAGTTCCATTATCTTCATAATTATCATCTTCATATTATACGAATTTTAACGGCTACATAAAAAAAACCAACACCTTTCATAAAAGAATTATACAATATTCAAGTCTGGCAATACCACTCGCTATTAATTTATTTTCGTACTGTACCAACATGGCTGCCACTTTACGGCAAACAAAAGCGTCAGTTTCAGTTCTTTTTTGACATTTCTCTATTAAGCGGGGTGAAATTCGCTGATTTTTTTTGACGCGTTTGAGAGAGTACTTAAAATAATCTACACGCTTCTATTTGCAATCGTTTAAGCGCTAAAATAAACAATTTCTCTATAAATTGAATAACAAAACAATAATCAAACACATTCCATAACTTTTAATCATAATTTCTCGACGTAAATTGTTCAAATATGGTGAGTAAATTAATCTTGTTTTCGTGCTTGTGGTTCGTTTTTTCTCATTTTAAGATCCTCCATGATGGCCGAACGATTTTCAATTTTATGTAAATTTCTGTATTTCACCCCCATACTTGGGTGTAATTTGCAGTTTTTGATGAAAATGTGTGAAAAAAAAGTTTGGAAGCAAAGAAAGATGAAGGAAGAGAACATTTTTTTATGTAGCTTGATAAAGTGTTAATCCAATATGTTAATCTTACAAGGTGCGGTAAAGACGCATGACCTTGGTGAGCCAAGTGCCTCTTACACATATCGATTAGTGATTTCAGATAAAAAAAAAAAGGAATAGCTATGTTCGTGTGTATATTTCGCATTATTGCGATGAAATGTTATCATTAAAAAAAAAAACCGACATTTTGCATACCTGTGGTGATGTTAATGACTTGTGGTAATTTATTTATCCATCCCCTGATTTGAACATCGCCCTTTAATTTGTGGTGCAATCAATTGTAGATCTAGATTTAAATCCAGCAGAGCTTTTGAATCCATAGCTCTTCCAATTTTGTTTTGTGTCCGTTTCCATCTTCATAAAATCCGCTGCTCTTACTCCGTAGGAGAATTTGAAAAGTCTTCGGGTCTAAGTGCATATCCTAGTCATCTTTCGTTATAGCCTATGACTTTTCTAGTTAGGTCAATACATTTTCTCATCCATTCTCTGTCCAAATAGACCAAATGTAACTCTTATTTTTTTTAAAGCATAATTCCATCCGCCTCTGATATAGTTCACACTTCTGCGCCATAGAAAAGGACTACGTTGGCAATGACTTTATATAAAGTTACCTTAGTTACCTAAACCCACACGAACAGTAACTGAAATGACTAATTGTTCATTGTATATCAGCTCTGGTATCGTTTTTAGATTATCAGCCTACTAGCCTAGCTAGACAAATTATTTTTAGCCGGCTCTGTTCTGTAGCAAAACTCACAAATGCACCATTGACAGCTCTTTTGCGCACTTTCAATTTTACCATTGCTTTCTTACCGTAGTTACATGACGCAAGACCATGCCAAAACAAAGATCTTAACTTTTTTTGGATTAGATTAAATTCGACTAAAAAAATATCACTTCTCTTAACTAACTAACGTCGTAACAGAGGTCAGCATCTTAGAGAGGGTAGAAGAATCTATCGTTCATTTCCCCCTGCGAATACCTCTTCAAAGATCTGAATGAAATGGACACTGCCCATTTTGCCGATCTAAACTGTTGCTTGGTTTCAGGAGTAGATTTGGGTTTCCAATCTCAGCATTCACAATGGACGTACTTGAGGTCTATATAGGTGACCGTAATGTAGTTGACTCTGCTGCTAACAAAAAATGTTTTTTTTTGTTGAAAAAGTTACCTGGTAACAAACAGATTTCCCCCGGTGGGGTATCAAGAAAAACATTTGAGTTTCTCGAATCACTAAACCAAAAATGTCTTTCCTAGCTCTTCCTTCCTTCTTTCTAGAGGACCACTTCAAACTAACAAACTTCATTTAACAAATTGATTGAAAACGTTTTTAATCTGATTTGTCAATTTTCTTTCAGGGTTCACATGAAAGAGAATCGCGTTCGTCGCCACGCTCGGATGATGCAGTCCACGACGGTGCATCGCCGACCAAGAAGTCACGCTCGGATTCAGGTATAATAAATAAATTAAAATATTATCCATTCATTTTCACTTGCACATTGATAACTAGTAAAACTACACCTAGTAAATATCAATTTAAAAAATTAAAAACAATCCTAAATTTAGCAAACATTTAAGTTAACCACATAAGTTATTCTTTTTTTTTATGTATAAAATGTAATTATAGTCAATTTGATTGAATATGTAAGCAAAATATGTATACAAAATTTACAAAGAATCTCTCTAAAAAAAAAAAGCTCTAAACATGTCAAAAATTAACTTAACTAATTCGTCGGTTTTTTTTTTTTCTTTTTTGTTCTGCTCTTAAGTTATTGCAGACTCATGCTGATGTCAGGTGAGACACTACCTAATCTACCTACTTGCGCTCCTTGAAAATTAGTCAGCGCGCTCAAGACAAAACGAGAAAAGAACACTTTTAAGCAAATGAGTTAATTTTAAATCTGAACCTAGAAATCGAAACTAAAAATTCTTTCCTAATTAAGTAAAGGCGTCCACTTGATTTGAATACGCTTAAATAGAAACTGAGCTGATCGAGCGAGTAAAGACCATACAAAAACCGAAAACTAAAGACCATCGATTCGAAATTTCACTAGAGTAAAGCAATATTACTACTATTACCCCTGAAACTACTATTATGTGATCAATGATTAATCGAACTATTCTCTTCTTTTTTTTTATATATATATATAAAATTCTTTCTTTTTTCTTTGTATGACATATTTTTTAAGTTTCTAATCGAATGAGGATAAATTGCAAAGCAAAAACAAAATGCGCGACTGCAACACCCTGCACAACATCCTCTATACACCATCTTGATAGTTGGGGGCGAAAGGTGTGACATCTCTGTTCTTCCATATAAAAAAAAAAAAAAAAAAACGGCTGTTTATCTCTACTTTACAGAATTTAATTTGTTTGTGTACACTTTTTTGTTTTGATTTTCATTAATAACCAATTTTTTTAATTTTTTATTTATTTTTTTAGTTCTCATTTTTCAAATATGATTATGAGAAAATGTTTGACTGATGCATTTTCTATTAAACACAAGAAGATTTAACTTTTTTTTTTTTTAGTTGTTTCCACTGTGCTTATTATCGTTTCAGAGGATTTTCATTTCGTATTTGTATTTCTCAAAAAAAAAAAAAAAACCAAGAAAAAAGACTATTATACCCAAAACAAAAAAAAAAAAAAAACACCTCGAAAGAATGTGGCTTCCTACAACTTCATGTTGCACCATATATAAGGTCGATACGTTTAATCAAACTATACTTATAAATGTTTGTAAAGCAAAAAGAATTGTATGGATTGGTATTTTCATTGTTTTGATTTTCTTTGTTCACACATTGTATGTCATATATGATTTAATTTATTTAAAAGAAATTGTTAGGTGCACTTTGCTTAGATTAAGTTGATTGCCTTACATTATGTGTATGTTTTTGCTAGTGTTTGTAGTGAACTAATTGTTCTTCTATCTAATACTATGTGCTTCATATGAAGATAAATAACACTCGGATATAAAAGACATCCATACTTTGTAGATTTGATAGTTGATAAACCACACTGTTACGGAAGATCTTTCAAATGTTGAATGATGCAACCTTATGTTGATTAACACGTTTTGTTGTCAATGATCTAAATAGTAAGAAGATAATTTTAACACGGTACTGTAACGTTATTTTAATGAAAGGTGCTGTACCAATACTTTTACTACAAGTGCTCGGACTAAAAACGTTCGTGTCTCGCCTTTTCGTATAATATTTTCCTCACATTCCTATATTTTAAAGCCTGCTTTAGTCTGTGCTCGTTTAAGGTCTGCCGCGATGAATTATTATAAAAGTATTTATCATTGTAGGCTACTTCTTTACCCAAAAACTTCACTTAAAATACACACTGATTGTCACTAGGTCTAGAGGAATGAACTTTGTTTACCTAATCAGTTTCCTTTGATAACTTTGACCTATTCCAGCTTTCAACGCTCTTAAATTAGCTGTAGATAACAATTTCACACGACGGAATTGGATTCATCAACAAGAACAACCATGTGAAAGCCTTCTAAGTGGCCTCGACCTTTGTTAGAAAAATACCGCTGCAGTGATTCGATGGTCAAATTGATAGGTGGAATTGAGCTGGAGGAGACACCCATAAATCTTTGTGAATTTAGCCAGGCTGTTATCCCAACCCTTACTAGTGATCCTTGTTAAAAGTATAGTTTCTACGAAAATAAAGAGAAGTAACATGCATCGTGAATTACCATTCTTATGGACGTTTCTGGTCTCATTCCTTGAATGCCAAATATAACAAACACTCGCAAACAATCTTCGAACCCAACTCAGAAGAAAAAAAGTGCGAAGATCAACTGGATTAGTATAACAACAAGAAGAGGATAGATACTACCATCTTATGAACAATCTAAGTAAACATCGACGAAGACAAACTCCAGCATTGTTTTAAAAACAACTTTAAAAAACAACAACACAGTTAACCATTCATGTTCGGTGTCATTTCATATTTTGTTTTAGTAGATTGTCCCGCTTTACATTATAATTTGTCAATTCTAACATCTTTATTTTTCTTGTTACTCCATAATGATTATTTGTATTCATAACCAAAAGACAGCAAAGTATTCCCAGTGGGCAAGGTTCCTAAAGATCTGATGCTTGTTAGTAACTGACTGACAGAGCTAAATGTATTGAAGCCTTACATAGAACTAACCACAGAACGATTAATCCTCACTTCAACTTTTGAAACAGAAAGAAAAAGTTATGTACCTTTAGACACGGTTATTTACATTACCGTCTTCATATTCGTTCATACTTCTTCGCGCGGATTGACGATTTGCTGCCGCAATATAAATCCGCGCTGATCTATTTCTATGGAGTGCCTAGAGATAGAGAGTGTGCAGTTGCTTTGCAGAAATCTTGCATTTCGGACGTGTGTTACAATAGATCGCTTTGACACTGAATTGTTTATCTTGGAACTGAGGTGTATGTAATCGCGGCGTTTGAATACAGTATATTTTTCTGTGTTCGATCCGCGCGGTTTCCACCGGGTCTGAACGGGGCCTTAAATGTGAACCATTGGGTACTTGTTTAAGATCATGGTCAGGTCTATATCGCCCTGATCTCTATCACTGATTATGTGATTCGTTGGTTGTGAAGTAAGTTCCTCAGCATTTGATTAAAATATATCACTTTCGATGGCAAAGAATCCACTTGTGTACCATCATAGCCTCGATTTTGTGTTTGTTTCGAGAACTCAAGTACATTTTCCCAGAAACAGTAACATTCCTACTGAATTATCACTTTCAACCATTAGATTCGCCAATGAATTCCTTCTATGTTTTTCGTCCACGGAACCGTAACCACGTCGTTTGTGCACCTTGATTTTGTATATTTACTGAGATTTATACGGCAACATTTGAGAAGAAAACTTGTCAAAATCGGTGGCGTACTAAGAACGAGAATATATGCATTGTTGACAGGAATCACCGTGCTAACGATTGGCCTGATCGTGAGCTCTCATTCGCCACATGCTGAGATTGATACGGACGGTATCAAAATTCTTAATGAAAACAAAGCACAAAAGCATAGTAATGCGTTTACAACCAAGCGATGTAAGCTTCCAATAAACACTTCGAAATCGCGCCTATAAAACCAGAAGGAATTTATTGGTCAACCCAATAGTAATCGTCAATTAAGTAGACAATGTCATTCCACAAACCACACTCTGCTGCTTATTTTGGTTGCATTCAAATAATCATTTCGTCCAGCTAACATTTCATCTTTATTTTTACTCACGATTTCGTTTTGCATTGAGTGCATAGTAATTTTTTTTTAAGTAACTCATCTTATGTATAAGCAAGCCATACAGTTCTTTTGTGCATTACATATTTATATATAAACAACATTAGGCAACTATGTTTGGTTAATTCTCCGGTTCTTTCTTTTTGTTCTCTCTTATTTTCAGACGGATTAACAAATTATAAAGTTGTGTGAAAATAAGAAAATCTCCTCCCGTATATCCGCTATCTAAACGCAAATTGTAGGCTTTTGTGAGAAAGACACACTCCTAGGGTTGTTTCATGTTCCAAAAAAGCAAAAAAAAAAAATTAACCACAAAAATTTATAATAATATTTCTTTTTTCTTTTTTTTATCTTTCTTACAGGCATCGAATATATGCAAAAAAAAAAATGTTTCTTTGTATCCATTTCGTTTCTGTTTGTTCTTGTTGTCTCTTTGACTCTCTACAAACGGAACTCAACGACTTTTCTGTTATATCTCTAACTCGAAAAGAAATACGCTTTGACGAGTACAACTTTGATAACGCTTTCGAATTCTGAATTCCCTTACGCTAGTTCGACATTAAATTTGTGACTTCGACTGACTGTGACTCTCACAAGACCAAAAGGAAATACTTTTCTGTTGTTGCTAAGAACAAGATGATGTTTAGCTGTCGACTTATTGACCAACTTTTACTAAATGAGAGTTAACAATTCTAGGCAAATCGGAACCGAAAGTACCTTTCATATCTCAACCTGTCTATGATTTAAAGCAAACTGGTGATGTGAAGTTTGGACCAGGCACGAGGTCAGCGTTGCTGGGTCTTTTGGGAGGTGCTCTGCCAAAGTTGAGCTCTGAGCAGCATGATACAGTCACCAAGGCGAAGAAATATGCCATGGAGCAGAGCATTAAGATGGTACTCATGAAGCAAACACTGGCTCATCAACAACAAGTGAGTAGAATGAGTAAGGAAAATGGGGACACTTTTCTTATTCTTTGTCTATTTTTACAGCAATTAGCAAGTCAAAGGACTCAAGTTCAGAGGCAACAGGCTTTGGCGTTGATGTGCAGGTAAGTCAAATCCGCCATTTACTAACTCGCACAATTGAATGATGTACAATAAATTCTTTAAAGTGAAAACAGCTTTGATTTCCTCGAAACCAGTTCTCGAGTTAATGAGACTTCGAGAAAATTCGAGGCTTCGTGTGCTTTGAGCTGATAAGATCTGACTTTGGTTAAACATACAAATTCAAACCAGTCGCCATACATTTAAGATTGATATGTTTCTATTTTGTTTCTTACAGAGTGTACGTTGGAAGCATATCATTCGAGCTTAAAGAGGACACCATTCGTGCTGCTTTTCTTCCATTTGGTCCCATCAAATCTATAAACATGTCATGGGATCCGATTACACAGAAGCATAAGGGATTCGCGTTCGTCGAGTATGAAATCCCTGAAGGAGCACAACTAGCTCTGGAACAGATGAACGGAGCATTAATGGGTGGACGTAATATTAAAGTAGGTCGTCCTAGTAATATGCCGCAGGCACAGCAGGTGATCGATGAAATTCAAGAGGAGGCAAAGAGTTATAATCGAATCTATGTGGCTTCCATTCATCCTGATCTATCCGAGGTGGATATCAAGAGTGTTTTCGAAGCATTTGGGCCGATACTGTACTGTAAATTGGCACAGGGTACATCGCTGCATTCACACAAGGGCTACGGCTTTATTGAGTATGCAAACAAGCAAGCTATGGATGAGGCTATTGCAAGTATGAATCTCTTCGATCTTGGGGGACAGTTACTGAGGTAAATTCAAACAGAAAAGTGTGATAATAATTGAAAATGATTTTGTGTTTCTTTTTCAGAGTTGGACGTTCTATCACACCACCAAATGCTCTGATGGGACCTTCAACAAACTCAACAATGCCTACGGCTGCCGCTGTGGCCGCAGCTGCAGCAACTGCGAAAATTCAAGCTTTAGACGCAGTGGCTAGCAATGCAGTTCTAGGACTTTCGACAACTCCAACTCTTACCGCGATTCCACCATTGGCCACAGTCGTTCCAAAAGTCCCCGCTCTTCCAGTGGCCACAACCACTGTACTTCAAGCACCAGGAATTGCAGTGCCCGCTACCACTGGATTCCACTCACCCGCTGTATTCCAAACACCGGCAGTTGTTGCACCCGCTACACTGGCACCACCTGGCATAATAACTGTTACAACAGCAGCGCCCACAATAGTCACTCCTGCGGCTATGATTCCAGCAGCCGTCGTTGCAGTAAACAACTCTGAACAAATCAAAAAGGCCCATGAAAAACAACAGGAAGAGCTGCAAAAAAAACTCATGGAAGAAGGTGAGACTCAAACATTACAGCAACAAGAGAGCATGTCCATTAAAGGTCAGAGTGCAAGGCAGCTGGTAATGCAACGCCTTATGCGGCCGCAAGAATCCAGAGTCATCATCCTGCGTAACATGGTTGGCCCAGAGGATGTTGACGAAACTCTGCAAGAAGAAATCCAAGAAGAATGCGCCAAGTTTGGTGTCGTAAGTCGAGTAATTATCTACAAAGAAAAGCAAACAGAAAACGAGGACGACGAGGATGCTGAGATTATTGTTAAAATTTTCGTTGAATTTTCCGCAGCCATTGAAGCGATACGTGGTCGTGATGCGTTGCATGGTCGATTCTTTGGCGGTCGACGAGTTGTTGCACAACTGTATGATCAAGCACTGTTTGACCATGGGGACTTATCCGGATAAGGCTACCTACCACCATCCTTTGTTTAGTTATGAACCTTATGTTACATAGATTTAAAGTCGAGCGCAAAAGTAATTATTTCTTCCCTTTTCCCAATTATGTGTAGCTGATTTCCTCCATAGCATATTTATTTTGACGTGTTTCAACCGATTGCATACAAAAGCATATTTTTTGTGAGTTCGCATACGCAAAACTTCACACAACTGCTAGGCAGACGGTTCTAAAATTGCAGATCTACAAGTGCAATGCAATGTTGCACCTTTAATTTTCTGTTGCTTATTAGCTGTAGTTCTTAAGATTCTTTTATTATAAAAGAAAATAGTCGAACAAATTTTAAATGGTCAAAACAAATGAAATTATTAACCGTACTGCATACATACACATATGTACACATACTGTATAAAAACGTGATTATATGCTTAATAAATAAACATTACCAAGAAAACTGTTTTCTTTACATTTGACCGAGTTTTGTTTATCAACACAACCGATGTCTAACAGAGATACATTTCAAGCACGGCTTCCACACCAGCGGCAATCATACGACGACACCTACGTTTACAATCAGCAACAGCGTACCACTTAACTTATATCACTTACATATGACAAATAAAAATACATATGTATACATACATATATTCATATTATTTTTTTCCATAAACTAGGCATTCCGCCTTTTCATTTGACGTTCATTTCAGGTCCATACATGCTCTAGAAGCCAAGATATCGAGCAAACTACAAGCCCATGAAGTAAATTTTCTGTCTAATTTCCAGTTTTCATACAAAATATTTTCAGAATTACTAGTCGCCCAGAAATTTTAGTAGGTATCCCTCTCTTTTCTTGGCGTCAAATTTTTTTTTCTCTCAAAGCGGGATATCGGCTGACAGGAGGAACAAAAATTGTATGTAGCTGTGTGCTTTCAAGGTTGTTCTACAAAATGGCGTCCTTCAAAATTTTGTGACATGTTCTGTTATGCGCTGATATGTCCGAACATGAAAATAATTGCGACAAATGTCGAGCAGTGAAAAAGTTCACGGATGACGTAGTTAGTCCAGTCGAAATTTCGATTTTTCATACAAAATTTTTCCTGAAGTACTAGTCGCCCAGAAATGTTAGTAGGTATCCCTCCCAGTTTTTCGGCGGTAACATTTTTTGTTTTCTCTCAAAGCGGGGTATGGGCTGACGAGAAAAAAAAATGGTATGTAGTTATGTGATTTCAAGGTTGTTCTACAAAATGGCATCCTTCAACATTTTGTAGCATGTACCGTTATGTGCTGACGTGCCAAAACGTTAACAAAATTGCGACCAACAGTTCCCAGATTTTTGTTGCTATATTTTTTTTGCATCCTCTCTTAAGAGGATGAGAATTGGAGAAAGAGAAAAAATTGAAATGCAGTCAAGTGCTTTCAAGGTTGCTCTACAATATGGCGCCCTTTAAAAATCTGTAACATGTAGCGTTTTTCACCGACATGTCAAAAAACATGAAAAAATACACGAAAAATGTTAAAAATGTGCATGAGTATTTTATTTCTCAGCACTTAAGACACAGTGCAGGAGCAAAGAGAAATAGGAAATATGTAGGTCTTCAATAGTCAGTGGCTGATTCCGTGGGGTGCAGTTCCCTCGTCTGTGATGGATGATTTATGCAATTTACTTGCTATGAATTACTGTAAGTTGCGTGTTGAATTTATGACACCCCCTAGCTACAGTTAATCTCTGGAGTTTGGAAGCTTCTTTCTTCTGCTGCAATCTTCGTAGTTCAATGGCTTATTTGAACGATGCGCAGTAGCCGCTGTCATTTATAAGAATAGTACTCTCCAATAAAAAATGGAAACACAATCAAACAGGTTTATTCCATTTCTGAATTTCTCAGTTCAGTGGTCCGCAAGCTGACAGTTCCTTTTTCTTTTGTCAAACTGAAATCAATAAAAATTAAAATAAACAGTTTGTATTCATATTTCTTTCATGATAATATTTTATACATCCATAATTATTTGGTAAAATGGCCATGTGTCCCTACAAGGGGTGCAGTAATTCTAGATCTTCTTTGGTTTTATCGTTTTTCCGAATCCCTGAAGGATCTAGAAGGGAAATTTGGATCAAGCATGCTCAAACGGAGATTGTTTCTAAAAATGCCTTTTTATGAGAGGAGCATTTTTATGAGAAGGACATCATTGACCGCGGTATTCGCAAAATACTCCAAAAGAATACAGTACCAAAATCAACTGCATCGGTCTGCAAGTGTACTGATACAGTCATTGATAATTCCTGCTTTGGAATTCTGACGAACTTTACACATCAGGAGAAGCAAACAAATGTATCAAATCCCCCTAACAGTGGTAATACCACAGCTGTGATAGAAGAAGCGCATAATGATAACATGTCTGTGGAAGAAGAGGCTCATAATAGTTCACCTCCATTATCATTAAACAAAGGCACAGACTCAAGTATATCTATAAATGACTATAGTCTCAATGATATCACAAGCTGGGCGGAGATACTAACTTCGCAATCTCAGGCTCTTACTCGTAAAATACTGAAAAGATTGAAAAAAGATAAAGATTATATTCTTAAGGAGAAAGTGAAGATAAAATTGGAAAATAGAAAACCTGACGTGAAAACTTTTGTGAATATGCAGCTTTTCCACAAAACCAAAGCACAGTGGAACAACGAAGAAAAAGAGATGTCTACAGTTTTTTTGTAAATCTCCTATTCTGTTTTCGCACATGGTGGATGTAGGATTTAGTTTGCCATCGGTTAGTACAGTATATCGTTGGCAGTCTGAGTCAAAACTTCCGCTGAGTTTTCCGAACGAGATGGACCTTTTGGTAAAAAATGAAGCTGAGACAACGGAAAACATGGAGGAGGAAAACTGTGTATTGGTGTTTGATGAAATTGATATAAAGCCTGAATTTAAATAAAATTTAAAAAATAGAGAATAAAAAAACTAAAGAAAGATGACTGAGACGAATGAAATGAGGATTAGGCCTACAGGGGACACCTCGAAAAAAAAACGCATCTCGTATTCTACCCCAGTGGGTGATGTGGAAAAGAATACAAACCTACCTATATAGTCCATCTTTTTAAAACAGTTGACTTTCTTGCTTAATTACCAGGCTAGCGACCATTCCATCCTTCGTAGTCCTTGGCACGCTTCTCCCAGTTAAATTTAAACTAGAGGTTCGGTCTGCCTTTTCTTCATGTACCATGTAGCTGGGATTCGAAGAGCATGATTTTGCATCTTCGAGTTAGGAGTTTGGGCCATAGCTGTTTGGACAAACTGAAGTAGCAACGGTTGCCTAAGGTTATCCTTTGTCGAATCTACACCAGGGAGTCATTTTTGAAGTTGATATTTGCCCCCGAAGCACCTTGAAATTATAACTGATCTAACAGCAGAGCCAAGATAGACGAAGTCCCTTGTTACCTCGAAGTTATAGCTGTCGTACAACAGTGCGATTCGTCGATGTTGAGTGTCCTTTCTTTGACGGATTTAGTAAAACAAAATCAACTGTGAAATAATAACTTTGTTGAATACATATATTTAAACTGATTTTCGTACATATAACGTATTTTAAGAAAAAAAAAAAAAAAATGTAATAATAATTAAATAACATATAAATATATTTTCTTCTATTTTCCATAAAACGAACCAAAAGCTGTGCACGGCTCTCCGTCAGAATGCAAACAATTTCATTGTTAAAACTTAGTTTAAATTTAAATCATTTCATAATTCATGTATTAAATTAAATAAAGAAATCGAAGTAAGAAATAAGAAAAAAAAGTGTGTTTTAAGTTGTGTGGTTTCGTTTTTTGTGTGGGCGTGTGTTTATGTGTGGGTGTGTGTAATTATAAATAAACAAGAGGCAAAATATATTTACATAGAATTTGGACATTAAAAGTCATATTATTTAATTGAGAAAGTAACGAGGTACTATATACAAAACTATTTGATTATTAATTTGACTCTTTCAAATTGTGAAACGTATTCTATTTCAAAATACAAAAATGTATATATTTTGTTGTTTGCATGTCTACACTTAAAAATTAATTTAATATATAATTTGCTTGTCTTTTGTTATTCTATAATTACAGCAATTGTTTTCTTTTAATTTACTTCAGGGCGTATAAAATTTAGTTATTTTATATTTCTTTCATAAAAAAATATATATTTGATTTCAATCTAATCATTTGTTTATCAGTGTTTAGTATTTTCGATTGGCATTGGTATGGTTTTGGAAGAAGTGCATATTTGGGTAATTTCGTTTTAGTTAAGATAACTCCTTTTTTGTTTGTTTGTAATTTAACAATATTTATTGAATTACCTTTGAAACAGTGAGAGTCTTATTTTTTATTTTGAAAATTTATATTCCTTTTTGTTTACTGTTTAAGTATGCAGCATGTTGTATTTGTAATTTAGGTATTTCATTTACCTAACAAAAAAAAAAAAACAATAAACCTATTCTATCTATCTACTTGTAGATTAATTTTATCTTTTTCTTTTTATAAACAAATTTAACCTAAGAATTGTATAATATAAAAAAAATATATATATATATATATATATTTATTGTATGCATATCAAGGGGATTTACGTTTCCATTTTGTAATTGATTCTAAGGGGACTAAACAATGTGGGAGGTCGTAAGAAAGAAAAAAGAAACTCTAAACAATTTTTGTTCGTTTTAAATAAATTATAAATACACAAACATTTGATTTTTCATTTGCCGAAAATTTAATAGATTTTAGTTTTTTTTTTTTATCAATCGATTTTTGATAATTTGACGAATTGTTAACCTTCCGAGTATGAGGATAGACTACTACGTGTAGATCCGGTGAAATCACGCTGCAATGTATCTGAAGGGATAGGAACTATAAGCGCACCGCCGTATAATGATTCCATTTCCTCCAATTGTTGGGCAAAAGTCTCCTCCAAACGCTATATGAATAGTTAAGTAATTTAAAAGAATATTTATTTGAATAATGTATGCATGTATATACATATATACATTCTAAAAATGGTAAAGAAGAAGATAACTATACATAATATCTACAATTTAAGCAAAATAATATTTACAGTTAATTAGTTTTTAAATCACAAAAAAATATATTTACAAAGCAAATTAGGAAGAAGAAGTCAATGAAATTTCTATACCCATACCCTTTAAAATTAGTAAAATAAACGTCTTAATGATTCGAAGCACAAAACAATTCAAAGCGCGAACACAATAAAACAGGATCTCTGATCACTTGACTTAGATGTGAATTCCAACGCTGCTTATGAAGCATGGTGACCAAAGCCGACAGCTCAATTTGCTTGTACTACACTCGATAGACTGATTAGCGATACTCCAAAAGATTTGCAAGGAAGGTCACAAGATCGAGCCTAAGCAATATCCAAAAGTTGTTCGTAGCACAAATTCTTGGCAGGCGATGACAAAGCTCCAAGAGTATACCTACCTAATCCGCCATTCGGAATCGCCAGTAGAACTGTAGTTCCCTCCATTCGTGCGAAAAATAAAATACACACAACATGAATGGTTGCGAAAAGCTAGGCCCTAGTTCTCTATGAGCTGTTGTTCCAAATATATTATATTGTTGACACGAAGGACTTGATTTTCGGCATGGAGCATTATTTACAAGATTTTCTTTTTGTATTTCAGTTTAAGGGGGATGTGTTATCAGTTGGAAATGTAATCAATTCAATCGCCAGCAAGTTCGATCAAAGTTGAAGTAAACGAAGGGCTTTGCAACCCAGCATCCAGATTCTATAAGTCTGACTGCGCTGAACATTGAGATGTTTTTGTGTGTAAACCGAGAAATAAAAGGTGCAGTGTCTTTGAAGAAATATACCTCTATCAAGAAGAGGTTAACCAAAATACTAACATGGGTATCACAATGGGTTTACATGGACCTAAGTGTGCCCACAAACCTAACCTAGGTGTATTACGACTAAAGCAGCTACCATATCGAGTATAAAGTATGAAATGTAAAGTGATCTACTTGTAGTACAAAAGAGCATCATGTATTGTATTCTTGTGAGCTGTTCAGTAATGTGATGGAAGAAAAGCACGGTGCAAAATTAGACTGAAAACGAAAGGAACACAACAACGAATTTCGTCAAAAAAGAAAAATGGTGAAAGATGTGTCGGTACAAGAATTCATCAAAGTGCCGATGATATTTTCAAGCGATCATTTTCTGCGACATGTGAGTTACATTCAAATTTTGAACGTCTATGTACATTCTCAGACAAACACAAAATCAAAACTTCAATGTTAGTTTTCCACAAACAACAATTTATGTCACGCAATTCACAAATGGGAACATTTAAAACAATGAGGAAACAGGTAACACTTACGAGCGACGAGAGAATAATAGTTTCACAAAATATTTAAAGTAATGTTTTCTGAGTAGAGAAATGTAATAAAAATAAAAACCTATCCCAACCCCTTCATTAACTACATACTCGGCGACAATTGAGTGATAAATGCTAATGTTGCTTTGTAAATCTATTTTCTTACAACCAATCAACAAAAAAAAGCAGCAAGCAAATTCTGTAAGCAATAAACCAACCTTTGTCGCAAACGTTGGAACACACGTTCCCATCCACCATCAGTAGCAGTAGGTTTCAGTACATTAATTCCATTCAACTCAAAATATAAAATAGTTTTGCCGCAACAACATAGTAGGACAATCAGCAATCCATTGTTATCATTCATTGTTTTTTTTTTTTTTTTAGAGGAACGGAAGGAGCATTGGAATGTATATTTCCATTCGGGATTGGACAATGAAATGGGGGATAATACAAAAAATGATACATGAGGAGCAAGCGTTAAATGCAAAAAGTTTAAGTGCAATTAGAAGAAATTAAGATGTGTGATGTGTGTGTAGTTATTGGAATGGCTTTAGTTAAAAATACATTTTATGTTTACTAATTTATTTACATTTAATTCATCTACTACTTAAATGCGATTAAATTGACTCTTAAACTAAAAGCTAGTTTTCCTTCTCTTTTACTAATATTTTGGCAACTTTTTTTTTTGGTTTAAACTTTAAAGCATCGTGTTTTTGTTTGTCTATGTGCCATGGCACAAGAATGCTGGCACTTTGAATTGGTGTACAACTTAACTCGTGGCGAATATATAACATGTCATGAGTGTAGTACAAAATGAATAGAAAAAAAGAGTGGAACGCAAAAAAAAGAAGAACAAACAGAACAGAAGACAGAGATAAAGAAAGAAAGACAGAGTCACAGTGGCAGAGAAATGAAACGAAAAGGATCTAGATGGGATTGATAGAGGAAATTGTAGCGGTTTTTAAGCTGCAGAGTCACGCAATTCTCCATTGTCCGTCGGCTTCTTCCCGTTGACAGTGATTTTTTGGTTATTCGATGCAAGCGATACCCTTGGAATGGTGTAGGAAGAAAGTGAAGACAAGCTGACGTTATCGGCAAAGCTGTTCGAGCTACGTACGGGTCCCCAGTTCAATTTTGGAGCTAATGAAAGCGAAGTCGGGGATGTCGGTGGACTAATAGCGTCGTGAATGTTGTGCATCGATTGGGCGGACCCCAATGTAGCCCTCTGTTGAACTAACAGCGATGGACGTTTGATGGCGAACGAAGACGACGAATGCAAAATGTTTTCCTTGGTCTTTGGAGGCAATGTATTTGTCGATGGTTTCTTAAAACGATCCAATACAAGTCCGGAAGAATCAATGCTCGTCGGACGGAACGTAGACAGTGTCGGAGGTTGATCCACAGGACTTCTGGGTGCTGAATTTGAGCCACCGCCAATGGTTACCTTTGTGATGTGTGTTTGGGGGGTATTGTTGCGCGCATATTTCTTATTCGGAAGCGTTGATGATAGACGTGGCAACATAGCTTCCTGATTGCGTCTTAAGTCTACAGTCATCCCCGTGGAGTTGCTGTATGGATCTCTAATATAAATTTTGCTGACATTCCCACTGGATGAAGAATTGGTACTATGCTGAGGCGATGACGACTCTTCGATAACAGAATCCACCGATGACGTAGGTGGTAGAATACGATTCTTTTGTTGTTTGGTACTCGACACTGGCGTGTTGGGCATGCTGCGGCTAAGGTCTGGAGCTGAGCCACGAAAATTCGACTGTGAGAAGTCTGTGGAGAGAGTTAGGAAAGTTCGGGACCGCGTCAGGCTACCCAGAAAACCACCGCGCAACATAGACCGACCGTTTCGTAAATGCTCCGGCACAACTATGTCACCGTCAAATATTGAGCGCTCCGGTACCGGCCCATACCTTGCCTCGTACTGGTCCACCATTCTGTCTAATTTGGCGACAAGTGTCTATTTGTTGTTATGAGTTCAGCCAAAGTAGATTCGAGTAACAACAAACATTTAGTAGCGTTTTAAGAAAGATTTGTTTAAGATAGCAATTAAAATATTAATAGAGTCCAGGTAAGCGTATGATTAGTAAGAGAGAGAGAAAGAAAAGAATTCGTTTTTAATATGTAGTTCGTCTTAATCTAGGAAAATATATTTATTTTATTATTGTTGTCATGCAAAATATTTTTAACCAGAACCTTTCCCGATCTTAACCCTCATGCAAGTGTTCCATTGTTTGACTGAAGAAAGAAACCAAAACCAAAATAACTCACCTGTTTGCGTGGAACAAGTTGTTCCTTCCATTCACGCAGATCCCTCTGAAGCCGTTCGTCGATTTCTTTCAGCTTATGTGTCTCATGTTCGATTAGTGCTCTGCGTTTCTCATTTTGTAATTGCTCGAGTTCCCTAAAACGTAAAACGAACATTTGCTTAGGCATACGTTTCTGATGAAGGATCACTTCTTACCTAATAGCTCCCTCGCGAGTAGCTCTCAATTCTTCAAGTTGTTTTTGGTGTTTGATTTCGAAACGTTTTTCCTCTTGATTGTAACGTCGCTTTTCTTGTTCTTGGAACTGCAATACAAAATATGTAACCACATGTTAAGCTGTACGATTTGTGTTAAGCTTACCTTCTTTAATCTCTCTCGTTCCACTTCCGGATCCAAATTTGTTGAAATCCGCAACGACTCCCTGAACATCAGGTCTCTGGCCTTACGTTCCGTTCTGATACGCTTTGGCAAGGCTCGTTTCTCAATTGACTGCTTTTTCAACATATCCTCCTCCTTGCGTTGCAACATTCTCTTCACTTGATCCAGCTCTTTTTCATGACGAATTATCATTTGATGCCTCTGCATAAAGCACATATCCTTCACGCGACGTTTAGACAGTTGATGTCGTTCATGCAAGTGTTTTTCCTCAAGCTCCCATATCAAAGCTTCTCGAGTACGCATAGCAGTTTGTTTTTGTTGCAAGAAATTGCGATCAATAGTTGCCAAGCGATCGCGATGCTTCTCACTAATTCGCCTCAACAGCAACTCGTGACGTTCTTTAAGTGAGTCCAGGAACTGTCTTTCTTTCTCTTCGTGATCTAGTTCCATTGCGGCTCGTCGTTTCTTAAACTCATCCTTTCGTTTCTCCTTGGGTAACAAGTCTATTTCTTGCTTCAGCAGACGAATTTCCTGCTTCAGGTTTTCTCTAAAGATTTTCAGTTCCTGCTCTTGCTCAGAGCGTATGCGTTTAGATGATGACCGCAACTCTGCTTCTTGATTCTGCTCAGTTTTTTCGATCAATTGCTTTTGCTGCCTGGCCAAGGTGTCCATATCGCTTTCGTATGTTTTCTCCAAGGTAATACGTTCTTGCTCGAAACGACGATCTTGCTGCTCTTTGGCCATCTGTTCTTTTAATTGCAAATCGTTTTGCTGCTTCTTCTCTTGCTTCTGAAGCATCTTCAGTTCGCGTAGTTCTTGCTTTCTGAACACATGATCATCGTACAATCGGCCGGTCTCATCATCGCCGTAGATCACTCTACTTGTGGTCGTGGTTACTTGTACACCATCAATTTCGAATTTCCTGGTGCGCTTGCGCGTCTTTTTGCGAAGATTACGCAGTTCGATTTCCTCTTTGGTCGGCTCCACCTTTGGAGGTGAGGGTTTGCGACGGATAATGACATCCTCCTCTTGCTCTCGACTATCATGACTAGTAGTGGTGGCAATACTTTCGGCATCACTGCGATCGATTTTGATAACTCCGCGAACTGGTGTACCGCCACTAGATCGCACTGATCCACACTCGCTGTGAGTTCGTGATTCCATTGAGCCTACACTGCTGTCAGGTGAAATGCGCTTCTCCGGCAGAGTCTTTTTGTGATTTATAATTATGCTGACGTCTTCCCGTGACGCCGAAACAGATGAAGCTTTTACCAGCTGTCCGCCATTCATTTTGTTATTGGGTTTTATTAGAATATGTTCGCTGCTGCTACGCAGATCATCGCTGCACTCACTCGGACCGCCCACTGATGATAGGTCACTACTGGACTCTGCTGCACGTATGTGGCTGCTGTCCTTTACCTTAATCTCCTCGCCAACTGTAACTACAGATACGTGACTAGTATCTAAAAGATGATTATCCACTCCGGCAGCCGAGACGGTACCGTAAGCAGAGTCCTCGTCTACGAAACTTGGACTGACGATCAATACTTCACTTTCATCTAACTTCCGAGCGTTTGTTGGTGTAGCTGTGGTTTTTGATCCAGTGCCCATTGCTTCATCCTCGTTGATAACAATCATACTAGATTGTTTCCGTGGTGAGTGTTCTAGGCTGTCCAGTGATTGATAGTCATCATCTGTAGATGATTCATTCACATGAGTCTTGTTCAGTTCATTGGACACAATAACCACTTCGCTGCTGTTGGACTTTGTTGGCGTATCAACTCGTTGTTGATTATCAATAATTACTGGTGGATGTGTGCTAGTGACTACAGTTATTTGGCTCACGTTTGACGCTAGGCTATTGGGCAAGACGGATTTATCTTCTTCGCCGCTGTTAATTGTAATAAGCGATGTGTTTGACGAGGTCGTTGTAGTTGGTCCAGTCGGAACAATCTTTGACGGTGTGGACGTTACAGATATTGTAGATGTTGTAGGCGATGGTGGTTTTTGTTGATCTTCACCTGAATTACTTCTGCTTATAGGAATGACTCGTTTCTCATCCTTTTGACTCTTGAACTCAACCGTTATTGTTTCCTCATGGTTTCTTATTAGTTCCATAACGCTATTTGTTGGCAACATATTAGAATCCTCTTCAAATTCAGGAGGTGGTTTGATTATATCCCTCAAAAGAGCTGCAGCATCTGTGTTGTCTCTAATCTCTGGTGATTCGAGTGCCTCTTTTTGCTGCTGCTGCTGTGGTAAAACAACTAATGGTGGTGGTGGTGCTTTACCCTTTTCTTTCTTGATAACCTAGTAGAAGAAATGAATTAACGATTAATAACATGCGAATGTTCCTAAACGAAGAAAGGAATAACAGAGCATGGCGGCAAAAAAAAGGAGGATAAGAAAACACTTCATAAAAAAACGGGATTCACACTGTCTCTTAGATCAAGGTAATTGAAGTCCTGCAAGCGAAACAAATTGGTTTCTCGGTTTTGCAACAGTGGAGGAAATCTAAAGGGAATAGTAGGTCTCTTTGATCAGCGATCCCAGAAGAATCAAATCTTCCGCTGATGCCGTCCATCTTTAGCACATAATCATCAACTAAACTTACCTTCTTTTCTCCATCAGCATTGTCGACCTTTTTCCTTTCGCCTTCAGCTGTTACTTCACTGATTGTTCCTGCAGCTATTGCTGCTGTCTTAGCATCCAATTTAGCTGCTTGCATTTGCGACGTAGATGGTGGCGATGATTTTTGTGACGGGGGTGGAGGACTTATTTGTTTCTGTACAACCGCTGGTGGTGGCGGAATTTTATCTTGCACTGCTGATGGTGGTGGTGGTGGAGTTGTTGATTTAACTTGAGCCTTGATGTTTTCCTCCGTTTTAACAACTGCTGCAGTTGCCACTGCTGATGATGTACTCTGCGCTGGTACAGTAGTTTGTGGCGTTGGTAGTGGTGGTGGGGTCGATGCTGTTGGAGTTGTCGGGATCGCTGGTGACGACTCTTTGGAATCCCTTGATGTTTGTGACACAGATGTTGGGGTGCCTGGAACTACCACAAAAGGAGAAATTAAATAAAATTCACGTTTTTCATGCGCATTATCTTACGTTTATCGATTTCTTGGCTCTGTTGGGATGAAGAGTCATCGTCCAGGTCGAGTGGGAGCGCCGAGTTGCGGGGTTCCTATGAAATTTTAAATTAGTCAATAAAAAGTTTCAAAACTTGTAACCTTTTGGATTTTTAAAAGCAGAAACGGAAAAGAGCAAATTAATAATACACATAAAGAACGGGTTTTTTTTTTTTAGCAACTAAAGATTATATTCTATGAGTGAGTAAGATTCTTGCAGAACCGGTGAATGATTCAAAACAATCTACAGAGTCTAGTTAAGCGTTTAGCAATCTAGGTGCTGCAGGGAATCCCACCATATACTCAGACTACGATATCTATTACAACAAAAAGCATTGAAAACGCTCCTTTCTTATATGAATTCAAAAATAAAACGAAATCCAAAACAGAACACAATGCATTATTGTAAACATGGGATGATATTATTCACATATTTACAGCCAGACTAGTCTGAGTCCAAAATGTACAAACAAAAAAATTTGATTATGAGATTAATGATGTTTTTTTTCGATAGTTTTCATTGAGTAATTTTATTTGAGGTTTTGTTTTTGTGTTTTTGGATACGTTGCACTAGTCTGACGACTTACCAACCCTCTGATAAAGTGACCTTCGTTTCGCTTGACGTTTTGCTTTCTAGCAAATTTTATTTTTTTGTTAAATGAATTTTTGTAAGAAATTTGTGTTTAAAAGCAGCGTGAAAGTATAAAAGAAGAAAGAACGTTTTGTTTTGGTTGGTGGGTACAATTTGCAGGTGTAAGGACTGGTTAGAGTAGCCGAAAGATTGAAAGAAACATAGTAATGCTATTGTACGTACCTCTGCTTCTTCATCAACAACTTCCTCTTCGACGACTTCAGCTTTGTACTCTAGTAGAAGATCCTTTATTGGCTTGCAATCAAGATTCCTGTTAATAAATGGATGTGCCATTAGTGTATCTGTTGACGGCCGCAGTAGGGGATCCTAAAATGAAGAATCAAGAAGTCATGAAACAAAATGTCTTTCACAAGGAAACAGAATTACAAACCTTTACTAAAGATTTAGTCAAAAAGTCATTAAAATCTTTTGAATATTTCGATGGCTGATCCAATCTGGGTGGTTCGCTTTTTTGAATTTTCAAAAGCACACGCATTGGTGACATCTCACTATTTGGTGGTTCCATCTGAGCCAATTCAATGAGAGTGATACCCAGAGACCAAATATCAACCTTCAGATCGTACGGATTGTCCCGGAAAGTTTCGCACAATACTAATTCGGGAGCCATCCAATATGGTGTACCAATGAATGTGTCATGCTTCTGGAGCGTGTGTTTATTTTTAGCCGACACACCAAAATCAGCTAAATAGAAAGAGTAAACATAAGTAAAGAGGCATTAAGTCTTAATAATGTGCCTGACATAAATAGATTGACCCGTCTTTAATTAAAGAAAAAACTCTTTCTTTACGCTTACACGCGACGGGAATGAGAAAATGAGTCAGTGAAGTGTGTTCGTGTTAAGTGTGCAAGTGCTTACCCAACTTAACGCCGCCTTCCATGGTCAGTAGTACGTTTCCAGCCTTTAAGTCTCGATGAATAACTCTGTTTTTGTGTAGAAAACTTAAGCCTTCTGTCATATGCTTACATACATAGGATATTTGAGGCTCGGTCAAAGGTTTCTCCAATTCTACCATAATACTATCTAAGGCACCGCCGTCACAGTACTCAATTAACATCTAAATGGAGAAGGAAACAAGAGAAAGAGAGAGAGATACATCAAAAAGAGAACTTTAATTAAGTGATAACGTCAAATGCTTCTATGAGAAAGCAATTGAACAATTTTTTTTAAAAACAGTCACGACAGAAAAATCAAAAACTCACCCATAATTTATCTTCAATAGAAAACGCTTCATACAGTTCCACGATATTTTGATGTTTGATTTCCGATAGAATATCAATCTCCACCATATGATCGCTAAGGTTTTCCTCATCCTCCAGGGTGCACATTTTAGCCGCTGCAAAACGTCTAGTTTCTCTATGCTGGGCTTTATACACTTTACCAAATGCTCCATCGCCCAATTCACCGACCATCTCCCAATATTCAGCCGGATCTGTATCCATTTTAATATTATTATACAGACGTTTCTTTTTGGCCTCTCCACCGCCGAGGTGGAACACCTTCTTCAAATTGTTAATGAAAGACATGTTTGATTGGGTTTTTGTCTGTTAATTTCGCTGGGTTTGTCTCTTGTTAACGCTGAAAGGACAAGTTCAATGTGCCTTTCAATTGAGCAAAACGATTTTGGCGTATTCTCTCTCTCTCTCTCCCTTCCGCTCTTCTATTATTAAATATCACTTATAATAATAATCAAAAAAAAAAAAAAAACAACAACAAAACAATGTCCAACTAAATAGCTACATATTTGCAAAAATGCAGACGAGTTATCGTTGTTATCGTGGACTTCATCGGATAACTCCTCTTTTGCACAGTTAAGTATCACAATTGATATGCCATTTACTATTAAATAAATCTGTATTATATACAAATTCGTATATAATGTACCTAATAAATTTATTATATTAAAATCAGTCGTTTAGTTTCGTTTCAAATCAATATGCTGTGTGTATGGGGGGAACTGTTGCTGTTGACCCCATAAATTGATGTAATATTGCTCTCTAGTGGTCGATTCGGAAGCCAATGGGGATTCCGCTAATCAGTGTCGGTGCAGTTGATCGATTTTGATGGGGCGGTGTTGGCAAAATTTCCGTCTCTTTTTTGAATTCATGTAATCTGATATTTATTTGATTTGTGAAACGAACAACTTGCATGTGATGGAGCGGTGGCAAGTACAAGTAAGTGACCAAATGAAGGTGACTGTTTATTTTTTTTTCTTTCTGGCTTGTCTTGCGGGAGGGCGCCTAATTGAATTATATGATTACTCGATATTTTTCCTGCCGCTGTGGGGGATACAATTTGTGACTTAGTTTGCAGGGCACTTCCTTGTTTCCTTTATTCTTCTTTTTCTATTTCTTTAGCGTGTTAATGCTGAACTATTAAATCTGAAATGAAAGTTAAAAAAATAAGTAAATTAGCATGTTGTCAAGTTCTAGATACATAGCTTTAGTTTGGAGCTTTTCTTGGGCGTAATGTACCGTCAAATGGTAAAGTTTTATCAGTTAGTTTTAAAATGATAACAAACTTTGAAGGTTATTTGCTGATACATTGCACAAGAATTGTTTTCAAAGCTTTGTTAACAAACAAAAAAAAATATAAATAAAAGGCACCATTTGCTGATAAGGTTTACGATTTATGTACTCATTCATGGAGACACGATAGCAAAACAATTTTTATTTTCAAAAATGGAAATAATTGTGACTGATGGTTGTTTGTATGTTCAGTAAAACTGAAACTGACCCATATCTCAAGTTGGATATAATTTTGAGCTTATTTTTCGGGTATGTCTATCTGTGCAACATTTTTAAAGAAATTTATGCTGGTAAACATTCCAAAAGCAAATAATAACTTAAAGATATCATGTCAGACAAAGTTAAACAGTGTTTGTGTATATGAAGTGAGTCACAAGTATGTCTTGAGCTTTAAATTTATTTTTCGATTTCATATTTTATAACAACTTTAAGGCATTCTAAGTTAACAGGGATGATATGGAAAGGATTGAGGTTGAGAGGACTTCGCCTTTTTATACTTAACAGTCGAGTTCAAGCGTAAAGTTTGCTAGCAGAGCGGACTTCTGTTCGTTCAGAAAAATTATAAATTTCGCGCGAAACATTCGGGTACAAAAAAGACACCTATTGGCAAACTCGTTCACCTGACTAGTAAAGGGAAAGGGCCTAAGCAAACAACCCGTTCGTTAGTAACTCCGATTGAGACAAATTTGTTAGAAAGACTTATGTGACACATCACATCACTCACCGACAAGACTTGATTTTAGAATTCAATTGATAAGCCCGAACAATGAAAAATGACCATGAAACGGGTTAGGTTCAATGAGGAACCGCTCACTCCACTTCATCATCAGCTGTCAAAGCGATATCACATTCTCGTACGTACAATCTTTTTTTCTTTTTATTGTGCATAACTATAGGAATGTCAAATTCACTTTCTTCTGGACATGAACGTGCAGTAAAAGTGTTATACATAAGCGTTTTGGCCTTACCCAATACAATGCAGAAGTGTCTCTTCATTTTTTACGGCTTGCTCTGTGGATCACTGTATTCGTATACTTAGACAAACTTCCCACGTGTTTATGATTTCACTCTTTGCCTGATGATATCCGTCGCTGAAACATAATTTTAACTGAAACGGCGCCTTCCCTTTTGTTTTTTAAAAAAAAATTGTTTTGTCTACTCTTTTTGTAAACAAATTATAATACGTTAAAGAATATTATTTTGAATGCGAGCCAAAAAAGCAATACAAATTGCGAATGGGAAATCAAGTCTCGGTCGGTTAAGCTGATTCGCTTAACTCATGTTGGCAGGAAGCAGCAAAAACAAGTTCAACGGTTGCACAGCTGATTATATAAATTCAATTGGCAATATGTATAATAAAAATAACGCCAGTACGTGAGTGGAATTATGTATTTCGTTATATTAATTGCATAAGCGTAGATATGTGTCTCTTGGTTGGCGATTATTTTATTTGCCTTTATGACAAGGGTATGGCACTACGAATGCATCAAGGTGCTGCTCATCATTTCCTATAAATAATTTGAAACAAATTTAAGTTTCTATCCGTAAGACTCATTGCGTATTCCGATCGTTTAGCACTTCAGTTGAATTGCGCAAAAATGGATTCATTCTCAACTTCATTCTCTCACTTCAATCGAGTGTGACACACATCCCAGATACTTCTTCGCTTTGTTCATGAAAAGATTAAAAAAAAAAAAAAAAAATCGAAACTTGAACGAAAAACATTTCCGATGAATGTGACGATGTCAGGGGATGGCATCATCATTATTCAAATACTTTCAAAGCGTTAAGGCCGTTTACTGATCGACTTGAGTCAAACTCTGCGCACACAACAACTGTTGACATTGGAGAAGAGACAGACAGGTAGCTTCCATATGAAATAGTGCTTTTCGCTTTACAGTGTGCCTCACATGTGATAAAAGCAAATAGGGTGCGGCAGTGGAGAGAGACCAAAAACTGGTTTCATCGTTTATCAGACAAGGTTTTGGAGATGATGATCATCATGATGATGTGTTATTTGTCATTTTATCCTAATTTGCCGTTTACAAGCTACCAAGTTCTAACGTGAGTCAGTGATGGGTGCAGGCACCTCTGGCATGATTCCCATAGCTTATCAGAATCAATAAATTCAAATGTAACCAAACTGGAACAGAGCCGACAAAAAAAAAAGTTAATTTCTAGTTTTATTGTCGCGGGATCATAAAACGGAAAATTCAATAGAATTGACAAATTGCGGAAAAAGTGAACAAAAGAACAATCAAACACTAGTGCAGAGGAAAGCCGAAGACGGCTGTATTGTGTTGGGCCATATGACGCAAAGTGCAATTAGGGTCACTTGACAAATCAAGCCCACCTTGCTCCACCTGTTTTTTTTTTAGATTACTTATCAACATTCCTTTAGATAGGTAGTCAGCCCTTAAAATAAACACACCACTACGATTTCTCTCTGGAAATCACTCTCTCCAACTGGAATTTACTCTCTGTGATCACTTGTCGATGAGCAAGGTGAGTGAGTCACAAAACTACACGTACATATTCGCCACCTCTGCCAGATGCAGCCACAGCAGCACGACAACTACAGGAATACTAGTTTGTTTACTGTTTCGCCATTTTGATTACGGTAAACTTCGCCATCGGTAGAATGCAACAGGCGAAAAGTAACATGCCATGCCGCTATTACTTTATCTATATTTGCAGGTGGTAATGCAGGGATCGTTGGTCTATGATGCATGGAGTACACTCTATACGTGTATGCAACTGCACCCGCTTTTGCTATTTGCTGCATAATTACTGGAACGTCGGCGAAGTTATGTGTGGGGGATTGACGAAGGTGCCAGTACATGCGGTTGATACATCTTGCATTGAAATTGTGTTGGAAAATAAAAACCAACAAACCAGACAGACCGAAATTAAGACAAACCCTGGGGCACATTCATATCTTTCGCAGGTGAAGAGGGAGAGCTGTTTGTGTATCTTATGCAGAATTTTTCTGCTTTAGTGAGTACATAGGCTAATAACAAAGTGGTGTACGAGCAGAGAGTGATTTAGAAGGTGATCTATAGACATATCAAGCAGAAACACAGTTAAGTAAACTGATGGAAGCTTGTAGAGTAGATAGGCGCTGAACACAAGCTTTGTCGAAAATAAGCATGGTGACTTATAAACATGATAAATAGATCCAGGATGACTTGCAAAACAACTGTAAATAACTGGAAAGGCGCTTTTTTTTAGTGACCTACGGTTCTGCATCGGCACTATTTTCCACGACAACATTGACATCATCGGTAGAAACAAGCGAACAGTCATTGGCACCGGCACCCTCGCAAACATCGAATCAAAAGCAGCTGGCTGTAAACGAGAAGACTAAGTACAAGCTGTCTACGAACACCGAGAAACAAACTGACGCCTTGGCTAGAACTTTGAGTGAAGAACTTCTTCTACATAGTCTCTGCAATTCTCCCAATCAATGCAAAAATCGGTTAGAATAAAACTCGCCAGTCGCTGTTATTTTGGTTCAAGGAGACAATCGTGTAGTAATGCCCTATCAAGGAGAGCCAAGGAGAAGCTATACAAGGCGCTCACGAGTGCCGGGTGTTTAAAACTGAAATTCAAGTGAGGATTTCTGACTGTAAATGGGATTTGGATTCACAACTATGCACCAGAATCGAAAATACACTAAACTAGACAAGGTACATCGACTCTAAAGACGGCAAATGCCATTCTGTAGGTAAGAAAAATTATGGTGTCAGTTGTGGCGTCATAAAAATGAATTTTGCTGATCAATTATGTATTACTAGCCGGTCGTACCCAACGCTTTTGTTAAACTGAAGGCAACGCTCGAAAATAGTTGAGTGAAGTTCGAGTAGCTGTCCGTGCCTGGCAGACACACTTAGATCAAATGAAACCACCGTGGTACCACTTAATCTATTGTTATTCCGAGTTCCTAAATGAACTAATTGCAGATTTTATAGAAGCGTAGAAAGGTAGGTAGGTAGGTAGGAGTGGCAGGCTCCAGCCTCACTTAGACCAGATAAGGTCCATTGTGATACCACCAGGATCTATATTCCACCAGAAATACTACCCGCAGAACCAACCGGAGCTTGCTATTAAGCGCTGGAGACTGCCTATATTAAGCGTAGAAAGACTGGCAGGAGGTCTTCGAAGAAAATTTTTCCTTAATGGAGCTATCTTCTGTTGAAGACGACTTTTTTGTGTTACTTTTAACAAAGTTAGCACATTAGGAATTTTAGCCCAGATCTGATTTCTATCGTTTGGTAATGGCCGTGCTATAACACCAACTTCTACCTCTTCTTGAAAATAAACACATTCCTGGTTAAAATAAATATTTTTCGGTCAAATTACGGCTGTAACTTGTTCGAAGTACTTAAATCACTTGCTAAAGGCGTTGAAGAAACTGGAGAAACACCTGACTAAGTGCATTGAACTTCACTTGAATCAGAATATCTTAATTTTCATTGTCATTACACAAAAAGTTATTGATCTGCTCCCGTATCTTAGATAGAAATTTCACTTTTTTTTGCTCTTACATCGTCTCACGCATTTTTGAGGAATTTACAAAAACAAACGCATAAAATCAGAATTAGAGCTTTATGTAAACCTTTTCTTACTTTCAAATATCTACATGCTGTAAATTAGCATAAGAAAGTTTTCGCTAAATTAAATAGGTTGTTTTGTCTAGCTAAAGAGACAAGAAACAAACGTTTCACTTATTCTATGCTCTATGGCCTCGTGTTTGAGTCTTCTGAATGCATATGCTACTAAATATTTATGAATTAGATTTCACTAAGATGAATGAAAAATGCCACCACACAATCCACAATCGATAATCTCTGCAGCTCTACAAATCTTTATCACTAATGCCCTCAATTGTCGAATCAACCAATCGACCAGAACAGTCAGAGAGAACTCGATCGGCTTTTGCCAGAGCATTAGGTAAAAATAAAAATGATGTCCCCGTACCATTTTTGATTCACGAACATGAAATCAAAAAAAGGTGTAACATGTGATGAACAACCCACAAGCATATCGCAATTTTTTTTTGTTTTTCACATCGATGCTGATGGATAAGCAATAATACAGAACCGGAAAATCTGAATCCGATACGAAGTTCGATTTTTCTTCGATGGTGTAGTGGTGTGTTCCATGGAGGAGATGAAAACGAAAAACAAACTCAGACGGTGTGGATCTGTTTTATTATTACATTACTCACGAGCGTTTCATTTGAGGTCACCAACCCACCGCAGTGGTCCGAAAAGAAAAAACAAACTCGCAAAGAATACGAAGAAAAGATTCAAAAAATAAATAAACGGTCACGGTCATCTAATATTGGCTGGCGAATTAAAGGTGATAATTTCGATCCACAGGTGTGTGCATGTATAAGTGTGTGCTTACTGTCGGCGAAAGAGGAAGCAAAGAAGTAAGGAGGCAAATCTTGTTCGCTTTTTGAGATGCTCCAGCCAGCCGTAGAGGAAAACGTAATCGTTGTAGGTACATGTGTCGGTGTTGGTGAAACAACAAACCACTGGTCGAATGCGTTCTAATGTTTATTTTTTTGAGAGCACAGAGAGCGAAGTTTCATAGGATCTTCTTCTTCCGGATATTTCCATGCAAACATAATGCAATTCCTGTGGTTTGCTGAGATACACCACTGTGCCTGTATGGTATCCATTCGCCGGTTGTTTTTTTTTTGTCGTCATTTTGTTCTCAATGGATCTTGCCAAGTAACTTTCGGAAATTTCTCCTTCGGACTTCGGCAAATAACTTGTGGGTCTTGCTTCGACTGCTGCCATACCTACATCGAGTAGCCAGCCAGTTAGCTTGCCAAGTTGGTGATTGATGTGCGGCCCCATCTAAGTATTTGCAACCTGCCGCTGAGACTGATATTGCTGCGACTGCAGCAGAAACTCTGTCGAAGTGAAATCTATTAAGCGACCGACCTTTCGTCGAATAGTTTGTTGCTGTTGTTGTTGGTGTTTATGGCGGTTGTCATCGCCCACATTTTGTATTTCTTTTTGTTCGCTTTTCTTCATCGCCCTCTCCATCATAACAACAGGCAATTTGTTTGCTGGAGTTTTAACATTTTGCACATTCTGCGTTTTGCCAAAAAAATTACCATAAATATGTGAAACGAAATGTCAATTGGACTGGTCAATGGAATGAGAGAAAGCGAGAATGTTATGCTACGAAGTATCAATAAAATCATCTTTGATCTTTAGTTTGGATTTTCCATACTTATTCCTGTTTTTAGTTGTCCTTGACTGTTGTTGCATAAATTCGGGGCAAAATAAAAATGATATGTTTAATATACTGAACATGTACAAAAGTATTACATAAAAAAGTGCATGCTCAAGGTCCTACTAGACACTACAGATGTACTGTCCGCTTAAAGAGACTGTAGCCTTCAAATATCTGATGCCGGGCAGAGAAATGTGACAAGACGTTTTGTGCCAGTGTCCTTTCAACAGAACTAGACACATTCTTCTCCGACCATTTCCGAGCAATTATAGTGTTTTCCATGCCGAAATTAACGCAGCCATCTGGTTATCGATATATCGCATGCTGACATTGTAATAAATATCGACATGCATGAAGATCCTTCGCAGCAAACTCAGTTGAAACAGCAAAAAGTTGGATGTCACAGTTTGCTGGGTATATCCTCGTCATAGCGACCTTCTTAGATACTTTTCGGGTGTTGAATAAGGTCCAAACAGTAGACATATTGATGATATCGACGTATCAATGGCATTAATTAACCTCGATCGGTAGTATGAATAAGCTATTGCAGGTTTGCTAGATTACTACTGCTCCAAAGTAATAACATCTCCAAATTCACAAAGTTTGAGGGCAGTGCATACTTGGCTGACAGGTTCAGAGAGAAGACACTCTGAGCATTGATTTCTGACGTGTCGTACGTGAGACAGCAATACAAATGGCCATCATCGATGACTTTTTCGAAAAAAGTAAGTAACTGAGTAAGCTGTCAGTTAGGAATCAGTACAAATCGGTCTAAAGAAAACCCACATCCCTGCTTCTCAAGCTGAGGAAGCAGCAAATAGATGTGACAGTAGAAGATTTTATGAAATCTAAACAGGAATCTAAATGGAAAATGGAATGGAATCTAAATGGGTGAACAATCTATATGGTCTCCTGTTAATTTCGGACAAATATCAACGTAGCTCATGATAAAGGAAAACAGCGAACGAATTTGATGACATTGCTGACATCTTATGGCAAACTATCATTAAGCTTTCAAGAAAGGATAACCTGATGCCTTCCCCTAGAATATTCTTGGTTCATTCTTGACGTGAGAAGAAGAAACAGAAATTCGCTTGAAAAGTCAGCGGATTATCAAAAAAAAAAGATTATCAGTCGACTTTAAACATAAAAACGATTGACAACAGGGATGTATTCTATTCCTGCTCCTGTAATCAGTGATGTCCAAGCAGTTCTATCAGACGTGGAATTAAATGAACTCTTCCTTTCGCATAGGTTAATAGATCTACTCATCAGAGCTTGGAAACCGAAGCAAGCAATGAATCGATTCCACCTTTTAGTGTAAAGTATATTCTGTTCCGAAGCGTGTCAATGGAATGTTCTTACCCAATCCTGTACAGCAGATTGGGTCGACCAAGGCAAAGCAATTGAAGACGAAGCAAGAATTTTGTAGGAGAGAGCTGAAACAAAGAAGGTTTCATCAACACATAACAATCAAATCCGTGCTAAACCCAATCAATATGTAAGTATCTTTATTGAAAAACAAACATGGACCACCGAGTCAAACCATCAATCACCTGCTTAGACTAAATCTAAGTGAAAATAAAACACCCAGTGGGGTAACAACGTCTTCGTTTCCCTCCATACTTGAATTAAGGGTTCGACTCGCTTGAACAAACACACAACGGATGATGAAAAAGAAGACCGAGTGTTTTTTTTTTTACTTAAATTACATCACACAGATTCTATTCTGTTTGTTTGATTTACCACTGTTTTCCACATCTTTCGCTTTTGCCACTTAACCCGACTGGAGTTCATTTAATTGAAGTCTTACAAGTACAGTGGAGGAAATCAAGTGGACTCCGGTATAATTTGAGAGAAGAAGGAAGTCGTGATTACTCAATATCCGAATGGAAGACTTCGGACTTCTCTGTTCATATGGATGAAAATATAATCTTTCGCCGAAAACACTTTTCTTCTCCTTTGTTCTCTTGCGCCCTATGGTGCCATTTTATAACGGGTTTCGCACTATTCCACTCCTAGATGGAGGCCAAAATAAAAGCTCACACGGTCTATTTGCTGTCTGGCAAGACGATACGTTTACATACCATACCCACCACCAGTTTGCTATATGGATTCTAGCTTCTCCATCGGCATTGAATGGAATTTCTGGTGTTTCGCAATTATACCTTCAAGTCTTGTCACTCGATACATGTACAACGACTGGCGGCTGCTGCAACCTATGGGTGGTAGTTTGAATATTATTGCTGCTAAATGCACACCATGTCCCCGACTCAGTGGGATTGTTGGAATTGAGGCTAGTAAAAGACCAGCAAAGGGGATTAAATATTCACTTGAAATAAATTAAATTAGACCTCATTGCGTGGTGATTGCCTTTGAAAAAATTTAACTCTCACGTAAAATTGGTTAACAACTCTATCCGCCTACATATTTGCAAATGACGAAACGAAAACAAAAGGAAATTAATCCAACCAATCATCCTCTTTATTGCTCCACCTATTGACTTGGTTTCATGACTTGAATTACAAATGACAGAAGCCGTAATCTTCTTTTGATGACTAGCACAGTGTATCAACACGATTGTAACAGTAGGTGGCTAATTATTTTCAAAAATATGATATTCTTGACCTTTCTTAGCTTCTTAAACAAACGAAATTGCATTGGCGGACGATTCATCATGGACACAGTCTGCACGTACCGAAAATAAAAGGAGAATCATAATGGATGGTGTTAGCCCTCTCAAGTGCATAACACCGCTAACCTAACTAAACCTACTCCTCCTTTATTTTCTTCTCACTTGTTTCTATTTATGTATCGCGATTGCATAATTTCGTTTCAAAGAAGTCCATGTCGACTGTCATTGACATCTGTCATCCTTAGTATATGTATGTATGTGCTCCACCACTAGATTGAACTAGTAGTGTATGTTCTTGCCAAAATCTGGGACACACTTGGATTAGCCTGGAAGAATTGATGTTTGTTTAATAGTTGCATTGACATCTTCTACATCAGGATGTGGGGGGAAATGTCTCTTTTTTGAGTTCAGAAATAGCTTATAATCCCCTACAGACAAACACCCTATTCAATATATCTATTTTGAAACACAGAGTTTTACAGCTTAGCGCTGTTAATTTACATAAAGGTAAGGTTAGCAAAGAAAGAGATTGATCTTGCTCATTTGAAATAGACTTGACAAGAAGTAATAATGTAGAGAAAAAAATAAATAAACGACGTTCACGTAAGGTGTGAGCGTCATCAATCCTTGGATGTAATATGTATCGTAAAGCAGCAACGATGACAGCTCATTAACACAAAACAATAAGTTCGGAAACAAAAATTGGATAAGTGGGTATGATAATGGTTTTGTGAACATATAACGCCTTCTTGACTCACTTGACAAAAAGTGACTCAAACGATTGTTATTTCATTGGTAACAATCATAAGCACGTGTCGATTAATTTAATTTCCTTGATGTTCTCGAGGAACACTGAATAAATGATTTTCCAAGTCACTGTTGTATCTGTTTACGATTTGGATATTCATGACCAAAGCTCTAACCAATCGGTACTTACAACTAAGGGTAAGTATGAAGGTAGTAACCAGCAATCAATCTTCGAATAAACAATAATTATCACCATATGTAGTACTTAAGGCATTACTTATCGTTAAATACATTGATACGATACTAATTTATCTGATCCACTATTTCTTCGAAAATAGAGAGAGTCCCCATTAATAGAAAAAAAAAAGTTCCACATCTTGTGGGGTATCAGTGAGGATCTGATGCAAGGCTTGTGCAATCACTTAATATAAAAGTCGTATTTAATGATTAAAAATTGTAGTACCTACCCGCTCAGAAGGAAACAAATTTAGATTGATGTAATTGCTATGGAAGCAGTATAAAACACGCCAATAATGACCGGTGGACGCAGATAACATTATTATAAGAAATTCCCACTGATAGTGAAAGTTAAAACACGGTTATGATTATGTAAGATTATACAAAAATAGAATTGTAACTTTCAAAATGCATATGTAGGTACAAACTGAATAAACGCAGGCAATATTTCTGCTGGGGCTTGGCGACATTGATACAGAAGAAGATGCGACACATCCTTCTTTGCGAATGAACAAGCCTTAGAACAAGAAAAACAGACTTACATTTTATCAAACTGAATTCGTAATGGTTCAGGAAGACCGAGTAGTTTTTCTACTTCCCATTTTTCTCTAAGGCAAGTTCGCTTGGAACCCACGATAATATCAATATCATCCGCGTGAACAAAAAGCTGGACAACTTTGTGAAGACGCGCCTTGGTTTAGCACGAGATTAAGGAAGACGTATTATAGTGCATCTCATTGAATAGAGCTGAACAGATTTTATTTTTTGTACGTGTTTTCCAGCGATGTATGTAATAGTTGCATCTGTATTGAGTGAGTAACAAATTCAGTCTTCAACTTGACGAGCTATAAATGATGAATCCTATCAATGCCGCTTTCCAATTTGGTCTCGTCGACTTTTCACACAAAACGGTTAAGTTTTTTTAAGCGATGTTTAAGAAGAATATGTCTTAATAGTTTTGGACAAGGCATATGACTGTCCCTTTGAGTGCTCGTGCAGTCTTTGGTTATTCTCGGCATGTTAAAATTTTCGGAGTTTTCTTTTCAGTGCAGAGCGCCGTTTCTTTTTGTCCAGGGGAGCCCAACAATTCTCCCTCTTTATGTAGTCTGTCCAACAGGCGCGTCGGCACATATTAGGCTAACTTAGACAATATTGTCTTGATGGAGAACACAGGAAGGCATCAACGAATCCGAAGTTACATCTTATTAATCACTAATTTTTCTTATTCTACTCAACCTATCCCGTGGACCGCATGAATATCTGGCGTATAGGTACTTTAGGAAAACAGATTCCAGTTAATAAGTTTTGTTAAGCTGTAGTTCGTTGATGTTCTGGGCTGCTTGTAAAGAGCAACGGCCAACCTTGTGGTTAACATAATTGAATTAGCATTGGGTAACACCACTCGAAACTAAATTTGTCTAACTGAACTGAACTACCTATTTATTGAATCTCCATGCGACGTCTTTGACTTGCCATGACAAAAAACAGTTGACATCAAATGAAGCTTATAAAGGCATAATGAGGTTGGAAAATCGTTTGAATACGTGCATTGTGCGCGAGGAAGTTATGTGAACAAATTCAAACAATGGTTTCAATGCCAGGCCCGAACTTTTAAAACACACTTTATCGTCTTTTATTTCGAGACAAATGCTGCCAAGTAACAAATCTTGATCTTGTCTGGTTAGTCCAGATAAGGATAAGAGTATTTTAACTAGAAATTTAAATGCATCGAATTCAGATTTCTATTATGAACCATTTTATGCCACATTTAATAATGATTTCATCCGAGACTCAACCTTTTACAGCCACCATCGATCCATGAAAGCCCATGTACACTTTCATGTAAGTAATTGTGAATGCAAAAAAGAAAAAAGAAAAATGTGCATACCAATGCTCTTACTGTTCCAGAGTTGGTCAATTAATTACATACCTATCTAGTCGCAAATAAAAAATATAAAAATAAAAATATTTTCGATAACAAACATTTTGCAATCTCCTAACATTTCCGTATTTTGAAGACAAATATCAAGGCCGATACTTTAAAAATTTAAAATTATAATTACCATGAAATGAATACCGATAAAATGGAAATATGTACATTTTTGAGCAACTAATCTTGATTTTGCAGTTTTAGTGCCGCCTCTCCACCGCACCATATTATGTGGCAAAAGGAAACTTGTAATAAAACTTGCCTTCAACCCGTCTACAATGGGCTTTTCTTTTCTATTTTTTTTTTTTTGAGAACACAAAAGCTCACAGTTTTTTCTTGAAAATAACTCACAAATCACGTAATCGGTTCTAATAGCAATACTTTATTTATTCTTATTACTTTCCCAATTAATACGTCGGAAAACCTTTTACCACTTCAACCACTAGGGAGCCACGACAAGTGAAGAAACAGAAAATGGCGGTTAGTCAACAAGGCGAAACAGAGATGCAAATAGTCACCATATTCGCCTATCAGTAAGTGTGATGTAGATGGCAATATAAACACAACCAAACAGTTTTTTTCTTCTATTTCTTGCTTTTATTAGCTACCAAGAAAAACGAAGAAAAAAAAAACGTTCCAATCATCCGAGCCACAGAATTGACTTTTAATTAATCCGATTTGATGAAATTTATTTGTTTCACATGGAAAAAGAATGAAAATGCTACTCACCCACACACGATAATTTTCTCCTCTTTGCACAATAAGATCGTTTTCTACCATCGTCCGATGGAATTTTCACTGCGTGTGAAAAATTTTCACTTTTGACACATCGAATGCACTTATTTCTTTTACATACATATAAAAGAAAAAAAATAAACGACAATCCAAAAGAACGAACGAGATGGAAAAACCTCTCGACTGCGCGACGTCACTTCAAAAAGAAACGATATTTTTGTGTGTAAAAAGTACGGCGATTTACCCTAATTAATGCCACTATCTCACTTTGACCGGTATAGCCAGGCTATTCTATCCAATTAGCAAATGGCACACGGATTTTTTATTTTTTCTTGTAGTTTCTTTGCACCAAATTTTCACTTTTCCTTCGTTGATATTCGTAGCTGAATTGTACGCATTTAAACCAATTCAATTGCACGAATTAATGATTTCGCGTTAATTGTTCACTTTAGCTTTGATTTTAGGGAAAAATATATGAAAATAAAAATCGAAATAAAAATTAAACCATTCGAATACCACGCCTGCGAAGAACTGCGACGGCACGGAGAACAAATATCAATGAAAATCGAAAAAAGACTGATAAAATTCGCCGCACTGAAAAATGAGCGAGTTGACGAGCGAACTGAACTGACAGCGGAGGAATCTAATTCGAAATTCGAAAAAAATTCTGTTTTGACAGAAAACATTTATTCAAGTTGTTTATTTAAATAAAAAATAAAAAAACAATAAAAGTGTAAACACTTAGAAAAACCAATCTTCCATTGTTTAGAAAATTTAATTTTGAAGAATTGTTCTCAAGAGTTGATTTTCGTCAGCCTCTCAATTCCTTTCTGAATTGATTGCGCCTGGTGTGGAGTTGGGCCTTAACCAACAAGCGTCTCTAGGCAGCTCAATCGTTAGCCAGCTGCCTTCAGTTTCGCTCGCCACGTTGGCTTTTGCTTCTTTAAAGCTTGCCAAAGACCAGATTAGTTTGCCTTAAAACTATTTAACTTAAATGTCATTTAACAACAATCGAATGCATTTATGAACGCGGTTGGCATGGTGAATTAAATTTCCATAGCCCGTCAACAGCTGATTGTGTTCAAACTAACCTATGAACAATTTGTGTAATATTTCGTATAAAAATAGTTTTTAAAATAACTCGCATTCTAATTTCTGAAAAAAAAAAAATCAATTAAAAATGGCAAAGCCACCAACTCGTGATATATTTAAAATAATTTTTCAAAATTTTATAAATTCATTGAGACCACGACAAATTCGTGGCAATTACATGGGAGAGGATTACTTCGGGAATAAATACTATGAAATTCCTCCAAATCCTGCAATTGGAAAAAGAAAAGCATCTAGATGGTTTGAACCAGTAGAAAAGGATTCATTCGACCAAGAAATGACTGCTGAATGGGAGGCATGGCTTAGATTTCGAAGGTAGATGTGAAAAAACAACCAAAAAAACAAAAGATAACACAGCCTCGCACATTTCATTTACAGAGAAGATCCACCGACAAAGGAGGAACTAGTTCAGAATCTCCAGATAATGGAGATGAAAAAGCGCAATGCAGCTGAAATTGATAAAGGATCTGGAAAGTCGGATGCCCAGGAATTGCCCAAAGTCGTAACTGGTTATGGCTCGTTTCCTAAGTACAAAGAGTACGAGCTTGTCCCTGGAAAGGATCCGGCAAAGAAAGGCTAATTAAATATAGTCTAGTCATATGTTAGCACGTAGTAGGTTTATAGTAAAAATCTTAACAATCTACCAATCATTTAAGTCTAAATCTTTAACAATATCAACTGCGGCTGTTCCATCGTCTTCCTCTTCTTCGACAACCGCTGGGATCGCCTTGGCTTTCTTTTCCTTTTTCTTCTTCAATTTTTTCACTGTAGTCTGTGGCTCCTCCTCTTCCACGTCGTTCAACTTGTCATTCAGCCCATCATCCTCTGAATCAGATGGGAATAACTCCACATCACCATTTTCTCGTGGTTTGTCACTCTTCTGGCGTTTGATCATCGGTATATCGTAATCGTTGATGTCGTCAGTGTTGGCAGCTTGGCGACGCTTCTTCGTTTCATGCGTTTTCAGCCAGCTGGTGTAGTAGATTCCAAGCGGAGTACCACGGTTGCGGATTTGAGTCTCCCACGATTGTATGAGACTAGTGTCCTTGAGTCCAAAGTTGATCTTTCTTCGCTCGTTCTCAATAAATTTCGCGTTGTCAGTGATCTTATCGAGCAGCTGCTTCAGCTTCCGTGAATGATTTGAGTTCTTGCAGGCCTAAGCGAAAAACGTTAAATAAGTTGAAAAACTTTGAACTTTTGTAACTTACCTTGAGATACTGCTTCAATCCTGCAACAGCTGGGACTACAAGATCCGAAAAGGCTAATGTAGACGATTCATGCGCCAAGTAATCCAGTAGGAGACCACACACATTTTCCACAACTTCATCGCGAAATCCGTTCTCGGCCATCTGCGACTTATTCAACCGTAGGATGCAAGTGAATTGCATGGGCTTCATGGACACCACAGTGTGCTTTTTGTTAAATGTGTTGCTGTTCAGAACTTCAAGTATAAACGGGAGCACGGGTATAAAGGTGTCGGTCTGCTTCGCCAGTGATATCAGCGCATGAATGCAGTGGAAACGGAGCGGGAAGTACTGTGCCGTTGGAATAAGTTTAATCACCCCAGTTGTGATACTGACCAGTGGGTAAATTAAGGGCTGCAGCTGTGGCTTGTTGTGGGTTGTGCCCAATAAATCCACCCACAAACGAATAGAGTTTACATACTGCCAGTTGTACACAGATTGAAAGCTATTCTTCTTCTTCAGGATGACAGCGTTACGCAAATGGATCGCCAGCTGACGGATGTACAGAAAGGCATGCTGATACGCCGTGTTCAGATCAAGTGCGAACATTTCAACCAGTGAACGTCTCATGAAGTTAATCGATGGAAGGGTATTTGGGGAAACGAATTTGGAGTTCCTCACGTACGACAGGTACATCGCCTTCAACACGTGGTTCAGCATAGTCGATTGTTGGTTTCGCGTAATCTTGAGAATGCAAAGGAAAGCGAGAACTCGTACTGTTTCATCTGCTGTGCTCCAAAGGACTATGAGACGTTTTAGAATAGTCTTTCCTATGGTGGAAAACGAACCAACCATACTGGCCATCTGATGAAGATGCTTCAGCAAAACTGTGAGGATGTTAGAACTAGACACATGTTCAATCAGGCGAATCAAGTCCATCAAGTAATATCGCAGGCAACTGCGTACTTTAGTCCATTTCTTTGTTTTGTGAAGTGGCGTTTTAGTTCTCTCTGTAATTCCCAACACATTGATGAGCGCTGGGTGCATGTGCAGGACACAAAGCTGGACAACTCCATTGAATGCGGCTGCACCTTCCACTTTGTATGTCGCAATTTTCGATTCGTCCCCTGACACACTTGCAAGTGCCGAGCTGAACGCTTGAATCGCCTTACGGACGACATCAATAGGCACATTCGGTTGCTGCAATTGCAGTTGCCATTGTCGCAACAAATTAAGTGTTACCTTCTGTGTACCATCATCTGCAACCTCATCTTCATCATCAATGTCACTCTCATCACTTGCGACTTCTAAGTTCCCACTTGGCTTGTGGAATTTCTCATCGTTATCAGACTCTTCGTCAGACTCATCGACTTGCTTCTTTGCCGGTGCATCTTCATCATCATCATCATCGCTGTCTAACACATTGAACTCAAGCAGCTCCTTGTCGTTTTGCTTAAGAAAATTATAGAACTCCGGATCAATCTTTTTTAATCCTTCTAATTCTTGCATGTGTGATTTCTTTGACTTGGATTTTTCTGGTTTTTCTTTAATTTTCTTTACACTTTTTTCGGTGGAACCATCGCTGAGTTTTGAAACCTTTTTCACTTTTTTCTTAGCATTTTCCACTTTATCTATGGTTCCTTTTAGTTTAGTTTTCTTTATTTTCATTTCTTTTGTGGTTTTCACTTTATTTACGGTTTTAACTTTCATTTTTCCTTACGAATTAAATGAATTTTTGAATTGAAAACACAAATTTTAGAACGACCGGGTTGTAAAATGAGGTCTAGTTTGCCATGTGCGTTTACTATGGTGAATTCTGATGACATTTGACAGTTTGAAGTAATGTTTGCTTATGCTTTTTTCAATTTGCAAAGCGAGTAAATATTGCTATGTTAAGCGAACAATTCGATTCGAAATTGAGCTCTTTGCGGTGGCATCATGTTATCTTTAGATTTTAGAATCTAGGTAGAGGAAATTCTTAACTTACAGTTGTTACGTTTTGTTTAATTTTTGTTTTGTTAAAGGGAAGCTCTATCTACCACCGCCTACTCTCATAGACACGGGGTGAGATTCGGGTCCAAAATAAGTAAAATGTGCGCAGAGTTTCAAGCCCTTTGATGGATTGTTGGTAAACGAAGTAAGCGAAGGATAGGAAGGTACTCGATTTTTTGAAGAACGAATAGTTATAACTCAAATCAAACAAACTTATAACTCAACTTCATCAGATATTCACCCCACCCAACAAACGGAACAGAACTTATTAGTTGTACTTACTCCTGACAGCTTCTTGTTTATTTCTTTCGTTTTGCGCACGTTTTGTTTAATTTCGGTTTTAAGAGAATCTGTCCCATTTATATTACAAAAATCTAATAATAAACGATGGCATCGAAACAAGCTAGACCCAGGCTCTCTAAGGGTATCCTCGAAATGAAATTTATGCAACGCACCAAAGCAAAAGTCGACAAAGAAATCGAAGATGCCGAGGGTCGTGCCATGTACTCCAATGAGATTACGGACAAAATGATAAATCAAAATTCAAATTTCATCATAGAACCAAGTTTTGTATATTGTGAAGGACTAATCGAGGGTAGACTAAGTTATCGTGGGATGAATCCAGAAATCGAACGTTTACTCGAGTTGGAGCAAGCGGAAAAGGAAGAAAGAAATCGACCGAAGCAGCAAACAAATGATGTATCCGACATGGATATGAAAGTTTTCTATGACAATAATTTGGCCAAGACAATGCATAAAAAATTCGAAAAGAAACGTAAAAGCAATGGAAATGAACGTGGAGCCAATAAAAAGCCAAAGTTCCGAAAACCGAATGAGGACTAATGAAAGGGTGGATACATTAAAAATGTTTTTAACTTTCTGTACATTTAATATAGCAATATTTCGTTATTAAAAAAATGTTTTTCAATTTATTTATTGCAGAGTAATGCATCCAATAGGATATTTACAATTTTTAGCCTCAAAGTGAGGATTTTATATTTCATTTTCATCATCAAATACAAACTTTAATAGACAGCTTTAACAAATGTCTAAGGATCACCAGCGCATCCTAATATTATTTCTTCTCAGACTTAATGGCGTGCAGTGCATATGAAAAATTATCGAATGGTATCCATAGCCATTTGTTCGACCAGAACTCATAAACCATACCCTTCAACAGAACTGTATCGCAATTCACTGCAAAAAAAAAAAACTGTCACTTCGGACTGCAAATGACTTTGATCACGTATACATACGAGCATTCAAGAGTTTAATAGTCTCAGGTGGACTTATTAGTTTCTCCCAGTGGTGGGTTCCTTTTGGTACCAAGTTGAGCACGTACTCGGCCAGTATAATTCCAGTAAACCACATAATGAATGTCTTATTCAATGTTGTTATGAATATAGATCCTCCCGGCTATGGAAGACTAACGTAAGACAATTACAACACGGAGTTACAAACCTTACCTTTAGAGAGTCCACACATGACGTAAGAAAATCGGCCTTATTAACAATGTGCTCTAAGACTTCGGATACAACTACTGCATCGTACTTTCCCAGATTATCTAATACGTGTACGTCCAATGGTTCCATTTTGTACGTTATTCTTGAGCTGAGTTCTGGACTGCAATCCGCCAAATGCTGTTTGGCGACTCTAATCAATTCATCACTTAAATCAATTGCTGTTACAGTAGCATTGAGTCGAGCGAGGCTTTCTGAGAGAACGCCTCCACCGCAGCCGACTTCTAAAATCTTTTGATTCTGTAAGACTTTTGTTGTGTGATATAGTGATGGATTCACATTTCCCGCAGAAATTATTCCATCACGTATGAATGGAACTCTGTTATTGACGTTAATTTGATTGGTGTAGTTCATATGCGATATTTGAATTACCTTAGTGCGTTCATCGCATGGAGCCCTTTCAGCCCTCCAGTTGGGTTCCACCATTCAGCTGCTAGTCTTGAATGATGTTCTACCTCTGAGTTTGTCGATGGTGAGGTAGAGTTAACCCCATCCAAAATTGGTTGTTTCGAAATGAATCGCAATTGAAAGTGAACAATTCTAGTAATGTAGAAAAATTATAAAGGAAAATACAACAAACCAAAACATGAACCTTTTGGATGCGATATGATTCCTTAAAGGTGACAAAAGCCTAATTGACATCTTGACTATATTTATTTGTGCACTATTTGATTGAAATAATTAGTTTTACATGTAAATTTACGCGTTGTTTGTACCAAAATTATTGTACAACCCGGCAAATTTTTCAATTGTGAAGAGTTACAGGCTGTTTTGAAAGATGTAAATAGTTGGCTCCGACTAGCGTTCGGAAACAATGTTGCTGAGTGCATTCAGCGAATCAAGTATGGATTATGAACATTTTTCTAGAGCAACCATCGTATTTATCACGTAACAGGAAAAAGAATGCCTATTGCGCCACCTAACACCGACGTAGACCCTTTTTAAGAGCCATACGATTTGTCCAGAGTTGATGAAGTTAGTCTCGGGTGTATTGATAAAAAAAAAAATTAAAGTGATCGTCTGTTCCGTCTTAACCAACAACGACTTAGATGCTAGATGGCTAGAACACGTATAGAGAAACTTTGTGTCAGGGGTTGATAACAAGTGTAAAATGATATTAACCAGCTAGTCAGGTACTTTACGATCGAACTGCCTGGAGAGGCTTGTCGATTGAGTTTTTAATCTACTCCTGCAGAACGCTAGTATTAACCTTCAGTTCGACTGCGAGCCTTTACCTCCCACCGAGTAAAGCTTATTTCAGTTTAAAACGTCTTTAGAACGAAGATGCTGCCTTTTATGTCGTCTCGAAATTGAATGCTGACATTCGAATTGAAGACTTGGCATTACTAGCAAAACAAATTGAATGTCAGTCAGATGTCAACGGACGATTTGGTCATCCAAAACAAAAGTGAAAATAGAAACACGAATTTTTCTTTTAATTATTAAACGTTACTTTGCAACTGCTTATTGATAATTCTATTGTACGATGTTTAGCAGGAAAAAACCAGAGCCTCCGAAGAGGCGTAATCACGATTTATCTCAGGTAAAATCTCAGACTATATTGAGACGTAGTTTTTAACATATTTGGTCCAAGAATGAGTCATTTTCAATATTTGCTCATGCTCCATTCAATTGTAAGTAAATTGAAACTTCCTCCTTTGTTGTCTAGTTTGGTTTGACGGAAATACCTGATGACTTTGATCCATCTGGCGGCAACCACGACGATGGTGACGATAGCGACTTGGAGGCAGAGTTGTCTGCAATTGTTGGTGGCGGTGGTAGAAAACCTAAACCGAAACCAAAACCTAGTCTAATTCCAAGCTCAGATCTTGATAAAATGATATCCGATAGTATGCGAGACATCGGGAGTGATGAAGAGCTTTCTGATGTTGACGATGATCCTGATTTACTGGGGGAATTGCAAGGAATTGCTGGAGCTGATGAGGAAATCGATCAGTCGAACATAGCAGAAGAGCAAGCGGCACCGGAACAACAAATGTTTCTTCCTACGACCACAACTGATACGATTTCAATTATAAAAACCCGCATCGAAATGTATAAATTAGCTGAGAGCACTGCAAAGTCCGCTGGTGAATCAGCTAAAGCGCGTCGCTTTAATCGGGGCCTTAAGACACTCAATGACCTTCTTAAGCAATCAGTTGCTGGAAACACAATAAATGTCGATGACATTCCTCCAGAGGTGAGTGTGAAGGGTGCAAAACCCTCTGAAGAGCCTTCTTCGGATGCAGCAGAACCACCCAACGTCCCTTTAAGACCAGCACCGGCTTTGCCTACAAGAACAGCACCAGTTCCCCCTCCAGTGCAGAAAACTCCATCTGTAGAAGAAAATAATGAACCGCCGCAGGTGGTTAATCCGGTTATAACCAAGTTAAATGAACGCAAGCAAGAGTACAAGGTTGCTGCACTAACCGCTAAACGTTCTGGGGACACGGCCATGGCTTTACAATTTGTAAAAGTTTTAAAACAATTCGATATGGTCATCAAATTGTGCGAAGAAGGGAAAGAAGTCGATCTAAGCGATATGCCACCTCCACCCAATGAGTTTGCTGAATTCCTATCAAAAATGCAAGCCGCTGCCGCCGAGCCAGCAAAGGTAGAAGAACCCCCGGAGCCAGTCGCACCAGCTCCGGAAGAACCACTTACAACGGCTACAACTATGCTCGAGGCTTTGGAACAACGACTTCAAAAATACAAGTCCGTTGAAGAAGGTGCTAAAGCAGAAAACAATTCAAGTAAAGCGCGCCGATTTGGACGCATCGTCAAGCAGTATGAAGATGCAATCAAGAGTCACAAAGCTGGTAGACCGGTCGCCTATGATGAACTGCCAACTCCGCCTGGATTTGGTCCTCTTCCAGGAAGTGGTGAAGCTGCTGGAACTCCAGCTGCGCCATCAACACCCGCTGTAGCTTCACCCGTACTACCATCAAAGCCCGCGCCTGTGGCAGTGCCTGAAGATGACGACAGCACTGGGGAGACTTCTAAGCCGCCACAACATTCTCCCAAAAAGGAATTGACCACTCGTATATCAGGAAACCAACACAGTACCAATCTAGCTGAACAGCAAATGAAAATTCTCTTAGACAGACAAAAGGAATTTAAAGTCGCAGCTATCGACGCAAAGAAGGCTGGCGAAATCGAACAGGCCAAGGAGTACCTGAAGATATACAAAGGCTTCGAGGGGTTGCTTAATGCCGCCAGCAGTGGACTGCCTGTTGATTTGAATACGGTAAGTTTTTGAGCAACTCTCCCTGAAACCGTGCTGATTTTGAAAAATTGTTACAGCTGCCTGTACCGCCTTCACAACGAGAAAACCTTGAGGCCTCCTTCGCAATTGTGAGTCCCGGAGACTGTGATCCTAATGACGAAATATCGGACATAAGTGTTAGAATAGAGGAGCAACTGGCAAAGCAACTAATGATGTGCAAAAATACTAGGTGAGAGACATCTCTAAACATCACTGGGAAGGTTGTGCTGATGTATTTTCGTTATTTTCAGAGATCACCACAAGGCCATGGGTGACATTGCTGGGATGAATCGCTTCGAAAATTTAGCCTTAACCGTCCAAAAGGATTTAGATTTAGTTAGATACTCAAAGAGGTACAATTTCTTACAAAGAAACAGCCTAGAACGTCTTTATAACGCTTCTTGATTTCAGGAAAAATTTTCCTCTTCCAAAATTCCACTACGAAAAGAAGAGCTTCAACATTGTTCACTGCAACACTGATCTCACCGATAACGAGGTCGAAATAATGGTAGTCCGTGGCATCAATTACAACGTGCCGAATGCAAAAGATGTCGACACTTATATCAAAATTGAGTTTCCATATCCACCGGTGAGTGTTCGTTGAAATTCCAATTTCCACATTCGAAAATATGGTTCTTTTACAGGAGGATTTTTTTAAAGCAAAAAGTTCCCTGATCAAAGACACTGATAGTCCGGAGTACAATCAGAGATTTAAAGCGGAAATACAACGCTCCAATAGGCAATGTCAGCGGTTATTCAAGCGTCAGGCGGTCAAGCTTGAGGTCTACTCAAGAGGGTAAGTGTTTTGAATATGATTTCTCTGCACAAATAATTGGAATGCTTGGAGGAAAAAAAAATTGAATCTAAATTGTGACTGTGAATCTAATAATGTTTGTTCTTCAACTCACTTAACCGCATCTCGACACGTTAAGAGACTCTGTACCAGACTGGCCAAGCTTGTTGGTACTTGTGACCGCGCGTAAAAACTCATAACTTTTTTTGTAGTTAGTTTCTAGAGTAAAATGCATGTCACATGTTGAAATTGTACACAGCAGCAACAAAGCGAATAGCACGACAATAGACTTAATCTAGAGACTTACTAAGTAAGAGTGCCTGTCCTTTATGTTGTTTATCTTCCCTTCTTATGGGTCTCAGAGCGTCCACCAGGTCCATGATGTAATAAGACTGCCGGACCGGCTGCAATTTGACCTTTAAGTTGCTTCCGTTCTTTGATTCGTCCCCTATATCTGCCGCCAATCATGTGCTTATAGCCTCTGTGATCTCCGGATAATTCTTGCCGATTTTACACACTCCAATGCTCTTCTAGACTCGATGACACGGTGCTGCTGATTATCCCTCATCTTTGAGCGGGATAGTCCCCAAAGTGTTGGCGCACTATACCTGGGCTCTCGAAGCATCATGTCCCCATTATGTCGGCTGCAGTACGAAGGCGGATATAAGCTACCGTGTTGGTGATCTTGTTCTATCTTGTTCTTGGATATCGTTGTCGATATTCAAAAGAGTGTTCCTCACTAGTCGATTGACAGAAGAAGCTCAATTAAGGTATGCAGAACTCCACAAATCTTTCACAGTTGCCATTGCTGTCGCTGAGACTTGTTGAGGTTCCCCATACAATAGCGATATCTCTACATGATATTTGTTAAATTGTGGACGGTAGCTAGTTGTTTAAATTGTCCGTTCGCCTTATTGCTGGCTAAAAGAAAACCGTTTAGATGCATCTTCCTCATAATTGCTTTGCATGCTGATGCCATCAAGTGTAGCATTGGAGTTATAAGCGTGAGAAAACATTTCACCTACTCTGGCGCTTATAACTCTAATCGACTGCGTCTGCTTTTGCTCGCACTACTAATCCAGCATTTAACAGAAATTTGTTTGATTTTTGGAAATTTGTAAAAAAAAAAAAATATGCAAACTAAAATAATGCCCAGATGCTGTGGAATTTGTCGAAAATTGCCAATGTGTTGTTTCAGCGGTTTCCTGCGATCGGACACGCTCATTGGAACGGTGAATGTTAAGCTACAGCCACTAGAAACCAAATGTGAGATACACGATACATACGATGTGAGTAAAATGAGAACAAAACGAAGATTTTTCTAATAAACTGGGTTTACAGCTAATGGAAGGACGCAAATCCGTTGGCGGAAAGTTAGAAGTTAAAGTGAGAGTTAGGAACCCGATTCTCACGAAGCAAATGGAGCATGTAGACGAAAGGTGGCTGATCTTGGACACCTAGAAGTGCTGATACATCTACGTTTTACCTAGTTATTTAAAAAAGTTGTTTTATTGCTAAAATGCGATGCATTTACTTATCTGAGTTGTGTGCTTAGTTCTGCAATGTGTTTTATAAGCAAGATCTTTGGTTGACTTAAAAAGTTAAAATAAAAGTTTACATGTATGTCTTGGCTTTGGAGAATTCACTGCATCTTCCGAAAGAGTCGACGCTGCGGAGTTTATAGGTACCTGCAATGAGTTATACATTTAAGACGACTTTACGTGGTAAGTTGCAGTGATTACCTTTGATCTGATGATCCTTGGGTGCGAAGTGAAAAGAGAGAAATGGTGTGTGCCATCCGCTTGTGATTTCATTCCACTGTGTGGTGTTGAAGGGAAGGAACCACACTTGGTAAGTGACTATACATCTAGAGACTTGATATTTCTCCTTCCAAATAAGTAGAACTTCCTTCGTGGTGAGAGAGATAAACTGAAGTTTACGAGGTTTTTCAGGGGGAGGAATGGATTCGGCACAGATTCTAATGTGAACAAGCCAAGGAGATCGTAGACTAATGTTAACGTGTAACATGGGTTGAGGAAGAGTTCCAGTTGAATGGAGTTTTGGTCCTTGATTTTTGCGCATTGCCTCCCGTACAGTTCTGTTTGGAAACGGTGGCGAATCGTAGAAATTCCATACATAAACTGGATCGGTGTTTTGAAACTCGAGGAGTTCTACGATGTAGGAAAACTTTTCCCCAGTCATGGTCTTTGGGTTAATCTCTTTTTGAAATCGATGGTTTGCTCCTGGTTCACCATCAGCAGTAGCCACCAAACTGTGGAACGTTTCGCCATTACTATCAGATGTCTTCAAAATTCGGATTGTATTGGAAATGTGTTCGATATCGGTGGCATGTGTTGCTAGACTGCCCATCATGCCGAGGGCAGCATAGACTGGTTTCTGAATAAACTGGTTATACGGCTGTGGCTTTGTGTTGTTCATGCGAAAGTGAGCAAAGAGTGTCCTCTGGGAGAATTCATGGGGATGATAGCTAATGAAGGCGTTGTCATGGCTTATGAAGTCTAAATTTTGAAACACTTTCGTGTTCAAATTGGCTGTCCAGTGATCAAATATTATAGAGACTACCGCAATGGCGTAACGTACGTCGGCTTGAAAATCCCTCGGCGTTGACCATTCTGCAATGGGGTCAGCTTCACTAGAAAGTAAGAGGTTTGTAATTGATATGGAAAGCAATGCAATTATGTTTACCTATTTGCCACCGGAATCGTTGTAATATTTGGAAACTTTTGGAAAATTTCCTCAAGTAGATGAATACCACCAGCAACGACTGCACTGCTGTTTCCAGAGCCTTTGCGGTGGTAAGTCAAAACATCGAAGGGACATCGTTGCGTGTTCTTGTTGCACTCCTCTAGTACCTGCCAACAAAGAGGATGATTATCTTCGCTTTTAAATAGCCCGGCTGGTCCGTATAGTTTGAATTGAATGCCGTTGAGGGGTCTACGGCCTGCTGCATTAAGACCACGACGGATCGCATACAGGTACGTTAGAAATTCTAAGAAACAACGACTCAAAAGTATGAGATCTCTTGGACGGACATACACACTCACTTTCAATGTCAAAGTGCAGAATGTTGTAGCCACTTAAATCCGGTTCGTTCCATGATTCAAACCTCCATTTAGCAAGTTTGCTTGGCCCGAGACGATCTGAAAGAGTTTTGCGTGATAAGTTGTTCATTTCAAGTTCGTTTACCTACTTAAGTATCTCTTTCCAATTTGAAATGTTAAATCCTCCCACAGAAAATCCGAATTAGACTCATTTCTGGTGAATATTTGACTTGGATTCCCCATCAATTCGAAGCCAAGAAAGAGCTCGGCTCGGACAAGCCACCAAACAAGTTTATCCAATTTGGTAAAGTCATACTTTGGAATATCGTGCCTTTGAAATTCAATAAGCGTGATAAGCTCCAGCAACCAGTGAATTCGCACAGTTGATAGGGCTCCATTGGGCAGGGCTCCGATCAATTGCAAGTTTACTTTCACTTCGCTGGTCAGTAACGAACTGGAAATTCCAACATTCGTTATATCTCCAGGCGGACAAAAGCCGGTGTTGGTCCAGAATCGAGGCAAAGGATAGAATGTTTCGTTTTGACCAAGAACTGCATGAATTAAATTGAAAACAACAAAAAAATACACCTGCATCTTGGTTTGGTTCTGAGAAAATCTCTAATCAACTGACAGCACTACTCTACCGACGGATTAAAATCCCATAAGTTTGGTATAACTGCCGAACACGAACACCTGACGATAATTTCCAGAAAACGTCAACGACCTGTCAGCCGTCAACATTTTCATCAAAAAACGGTGCGAAAGCGATTGTTTTGATCGGCAATGAACCTAATTTAAATGAGTTTTCTACTGAAAATACTAAAATATAATGTTCCGATGTTCGAGAATAAGTGTTCTTTTGTGGTTTCTCATTGCCATACTCTCAGTTGACAAGTTTTGCATTACAGGAATTGGCGGTTAGAACGTAAAAACATGCACTTAACCAATAAGTCTTAACTAATTCAAAGATTACGCTAATTTCAGGTGCACATCAGCTCGGCGATTCAATTACCACTCAAGATATTATAGCTGGTGATATTTTCTTTGAAATTATTGAACCAACAGAGTTGGAGTACACGTATCGCTTACGACCCGCAAAAGACTTTGGAACCACTTTTAATACCAAACTTGAGGGTGTAGCCTTAGTACCGACAGTGCCATTACATGCTTGTACACAGATAACAAATAAGCGTGATCTACGTGGCAATGTTGCCTTAATCGAGAGAGGGTATAGCATAAAGTTATCTTTCTTTTACGATGAATGTACAATTTATTTCCTTTTAGAGAATGCTCCTTTCTTACAAAGACAGTCAATGCTGAGTTAGCCGGAGCTGAAGCTGCCATCATTACAGAATTTAATGCAGAGTCAACCGAAATAAATTACTACATCGAAATGATACATGATAATACCGATAGAGATGCTCAGATACCAGCTGGGTTTCTATTGGGAAAGAATGGCATGGTCATACAGAGTACACTGAGAAAACTAAAACTAACGCATGCATTAATCAATCTTCCTGTGAACCTGACTTTTATACCGCCACATAAAATTAATCAACCACCATGGCTGGGATGGTAGCTTAGCTGAAAGCTCTGCACTATGAAGGAGAGGGGCTACAAAAGACAATGCATGTGTAATATTATTTTTGTTGTTAAATGTTTTCCGTTGAAACGAATTTTTGCTGTAAAACAGAAGTAGAGTGAAACCAAAGTTATAATAATTATTGACAAGAGGATAGTGTTTCTTAATTTCCTACTTAAGTTCTGATTTGATTTTTTGCCTTTTTCCGTCCTTAGGGTTTTATTATTGCGCTAGTCATTCGTAGTTTAAAAAAAATATACATAATTTGTTCATATTTCTTAATACGTAGATAATAAATAAGAAATTTGAGAAAACCCTTGTATTTTGTAGTAATGTTGTCGTAGCTGGTTAGTTCGAGAGGCAACGGAGATATCTACAAGGAACTATTGTGTTTCCTACTTGGATATAGCTGAGCATACTTGCTTTGAGTTACAAGTGAACACAGCTCTATTAGTTCCTGTTCATCCCTTTGGGTGAAAAAGCTTCACACAGTTAGTTTGGAGTGGTCCTCTAGGAAAGAGGTACCTACAATCAAATCAAAAATAGGTCCATAGTGATGCCACTGTGAGTGCTTCTGAAACCATTTAAATTAATCATACTTGCAGTGTTTATATCGTTGAGAAAATTCAAAAATTATTCACCTAAGATGGTTTTTTTTTAGTGTTCCCAGGGACTGCGCACGTGTTGTGGAAGTCGATAGATTCTTCTCCTTCCTTTTCTCTTTAGCTCCTGCAGAAATCTTTGTAAACAATGCTTAAACGCTGAGAATACCTGTCTAGGATTGACGATTTCGATCTTTTGGAATTGGGCGAATTTTTCTTTCGGCAAAGCATCAGTGTGATCTGGAATACCCGTCAGTACTCAAAACCTTTTTTGTCATTGATAGCATAGCTTGTTCTTAGCGAGTCGTTTTAGGTTTTGAAAGTTTGACGAACTGGCAATATCGTGCCTGGCATCGAAGAGAATAGAAGGCTGCATAATGCAGATACTCTTCATGGGTTGGAAGTACCTTGTATACACTTAATATTCATCGATTCGAGGTCGCAGTAGGGCATGGCCTTACGTACACCTGACTCTTTTCCTGTCCCGGTGAGGTATTGATTTTCATGGCCTACTTTCGCCGTTTCGAACAAACGGGCACTCTTCAAATCCTCTATGTATCTGTATATCCCTTCATTGTCTTTCAACTTTTCAAACTCGTTGATTCCAACTAAGAACAAGTCCATTGTACATACCCTCTCCAAGAACAATAATGAACACACCAAAACAGTCATTGCCCCATTCCCAGAGGAAATCTTGTTAACTTTATTGTCCACACTATAATTTCAGGTTCATTTTTTCTCTTCAGCTACGTATACGTACGTAATTAAAGCGTTAAATTGTACTATAAGTTGACATTTTCGAGCGTGTCATCCAAAAAGGTGCCACCAGTAGTTGTTCCTGCTGTCCATGTCCAGCACCTTTTCACTAGGATTGCAGAGATATACACATTAAATCCACGGCGAAACGAAACGACAACGCTTAGAGGGTCATTGGGAAGCCAATTTTAATGAAATTAAATGACTGGTGCTTACGATCTAATGACCAAAGGAAGAAGGAACACATTCTAGAAAAAATCACTTCTTTTCTCATAAGGACGAGATTGCCCTATTGTTTTCTGTATATGTGTTTATGTGTGTGTAGTGTTAGACACTTTGACAGTGGGGAACAAAAACAAAGAAGAGTATAATTTATGATTGCCGTCAGGAGAAGTCATCCGAGTAGCACCCTACCGGTGTAGACGAAGTGATGTGATGATCCTTACCCTCTGATGGAATTCTCAATTTTTATTTTTTTCTTTTTTTGTCAATTCAACCCCCCGCTTGGAGGTTGGTACTTGTCTTAAATAATAGCCTGGGGGAGGAAGCTTCCATGTTGAGATTTTATTGCTCTGCCATTAAACGAAAGGATAAAGGAATTCAAGTTGTGGGAGCATAGCACAACAAGAGGATTTTATTAGTACATCATATAAATAACACACAAACAGACATGATGTGTTCAGAAAATTCCCAGCGAGAAGTTCAGGCACATCCCGAGAGTCAGGATCACAACGGATATGACTAAGATGGCGAAGCAGAGATAGTTTGGTTGAATTGGCATGCGGAAGAGTTTCGCGGACATATTCAGTGATGAGGCAAAGAGCAGTGTAGAGTTGAGATCTTCGGCTGAGGTGTGGTGATAGACGAAGGGTCTCACTCGGATTTGATGGCCATTGGCTTGAGCTGTTTGACAAACACGGGTAACTGAGGCGGCCGTGAAAAATGGTAGAAGGCCCATCAACAGCCACAGGAGCACGTTTGCTATGTTCAGGACGATTACTTTCATCTCGTTGTAGTGAAAGTCGAAGTCTTTGAAGAGGAACACCAGTCCTGCAAAGGCGTAGGATAGATTCATTATTGTGAAGAAGCAAACTGGGATGGACAACTTGTTGTTGAGGTGATTCAGAAGCTTACGAAACTCTAGAACTTCCTGTAAATGATACAGTGAATAAAAATGCATGCGTTCGTCATTGAGACATATACATACCTTCATCCAGTCGAGACTCTCTATTGAATGCATGAGAAGCTTTTGAGAAAGCGTGTGTAGATGAACTTTCAACAAATAGCACTCTATGCTGTAACTTGTCAGGATAACTATCTCCACCAGGTCCTGAGTGAATATAGTGCACAGGAGAGCAACCTTAAAGAAAGAGACGATGAATACAGTTCCTCTAACCAGGGTTTACCTACCTTCACGGTGGTTTGACACTCGTCTAGTAGAACCGGCATCCATTCAACTTGAATCATCTGAACTTGCATTAACACAGCCGGCACGACATATCCAAAGAGAAGCGCTAGAAATACCATGCCCAGTCCGACATAAAGCCAAAGTATGGTACAAAGCCGTTTAGGCTTCACCGACATCAGGAAGACCCTTTCAATGAGATTCTGAAGTTGCTCCTTGTCAACGACTTTGCACACGAATATCGCTGAGATAAATCCCAAAAGGTGTAGACCATTTGGAATAATGTAACCAAACAGAACCTCTCCCCAGTTGCGAACTGTCATTTGGTGGATGCTTGTATAGTTCGACACTTCTTTTCGGTCTCCCGTGAAACCTCGATCGCCTCTGAAAAGAAAGCTCTGTATGACATACATCGACATAAATTGTAAGCCTACCTATATGACGCAAGAAATTGTAGAAAGAATCCAAAACAAATGATGAGTAAGACGACCAACGCCTGTAGATAACTCAGACAAGCCCTGCACTGAGTTGTATCCGTTGGGATCGGATTTAACCCCACCAGCGCGAGAATAGTCATATACGGCCGGAGAAACTAAAACGAATTCTCATTAGCTGATGTTTATAAAGGTGTGGCTTTTACAACTAACCTTCTTCTTGCAGTAGCTTAGGATAGCAGAAGTCGGTTCAGTTTCAGTCGGGACATCGTCCATCTGAATATTATAGTGATCGACAAAAAAGGAAAAAAACTATTAGAACTGCTTCGGCGCATATTACTTCATCACAAGCACACGTACCACAATCTCGGTCATGCTGTCTTCGAAAGTAGCCAGGGAAGAGGGCATTCTAGAGCTTCCATGCCGCTGATTGATCGAATGCAGCGATCGATGATGTTGATACGAGCTCGGTTGATGATCTGGTCGTGACGGTAGATCCTCTGATGAAACCGAATCACAGCGTTGTCCATTTGTGCATTCAATCGAACAGCAATGCAAACGAGCCGTCGAGGAGAGGTGGTCCAGTCCATTGTACATTTTATTTGCACCGGAAGAGAAAAACACACACATACACACCGAAAAAAAAAAGAAGAAGAATAAAACGTTGAAGCCAAACGATAAGGTGTCACTGGAGCCGACATACACACCATACTGGCTCATGCTGAGCGATGCACTGGATGTCTCTTTTCAGCTGTTGCCTGGCCTTAGCTTTTCGCATAGAGATAGTGCACTTGCAGACTGTGAAAGTTGTTGATTACCACAAGTTGTTGTCGTCACAAGTTCGACAAAGACAAGGGACTGCCAGATATTTGCATCACTTTCGCCGCAGATAACCCTCGCGAGGAGAGTGATAACAGCTTGTTGTGCGTATTCAGAAGCTCAGTGAAAGCTGAGTGGGCATATTCTAAATTTATTTTAATCTGCAATGTAGGGTTATGCAACTCGACTTATCTTGGACGGTATAGACTCGTCATCGCTTAGAGCACTCAACTTAAATCAAACGGATCATCAGAGATTGAGGACATTTCTATTGAGAAAAACAAACCTTAGAGAACCCCCTCGAGAATTATCCACCTTGTGCGGAAATTGAAGCGATTATTCTGCAGAGGTAAGTCATTAGAGGAGGAGTACACTTCTGAAAGGATTTCTCATGGCGAATAGTTCAGGTAAGAACGGCTTAGTTAGCTGCGTCCAGTACTGGCGTTTCGCGTTGCAACTTACAGACTAGCTCGCGAATAAGTTGCTCCTTGTGCTGTATGGGAAAAAATCTCATAAGATTCATAAGACAGTTGAGTAAGCGCTCACGTCCAACAACAACAATCAATCAGAAAATGCAACACAACAATGCAATTCACCTTAAAAGCGCACACTTCTTGCAAGCAACTAAACTTGTGAGAATTTTATTACTCCCGTCAGATTCCAAGGTGAAGCAATCTCAAGAAATCATGGCCAAGGCAATTCTTTGTTGGAAATGAAATTTAATTCCTTAAGGTGTTTACAGCTGAAAACAACATACTCGTACACCGCACATGTACAGATCTGACGTTCGTCCAGAGGCGTCACTACAATCCAGGACGGACCTCTCTCTGTAGCGCTTTTTAGAAAATCGTAAAAAGAATTTAACATCGCAATAAAATAGGGGGAAACTCTTCATTGGGATGTTAAAAGCATTTTTACTATCGAAATGCATCAAAACGTTGGTTACAAGGAAGAGAAAGGACGAATTGTACATAGGGTGACCACGTAAGAGGAATTGTTACACCCAGTGCGAACCTTGTACCATTTCAAAGGTAATTTTTGCAATAAAGTCCTACACACCATTAGTGTACACATACCTACTTCAAAATTAGATTCATTCCAGCTTGCCTCTCTATTACTCCTGGGCATACCGGACAAAAAGGATATCATCATCAAAAATTCCGCTTTGCGTTTCACCATTCCATTCGAATATTATCCGTGTCTAGTTTTAATTTTACAAACGAAACGCATATGCAGTCCAACATTAGATGGATGCTTAATGGCGAATAGTACTACGAGTACTAGCCAAAATAATCCTTTGAAGCGAATCTAATATTAATTGCATGCAGTCCGGTGGAATAAGCTTAAATCGCAAATAATTTAGTATCAACATACGCACTATGAATAACTGATTTATGTTTTCTATATTTTGGGTAAATTTAAACGAAAAGTAGGAGAGAACTTCGATTAAAGAGGACCAAGACGAAGCATCTTTAAATTCAATTGAAAGGGAAAATAAAATAATTAACCCTAATTGGAGAATAGCAAAGGATATCCTTTGTATGGATGAGCTAACGAATCAGAGCGTTACGTACATGCATACTCATATACGTTTCCGTTGATAAATTGAACGGAAGTCTTATTACCTAGAGGAGGCATCATGAATATGTTTTTAGTGGAGTACGCATACGTCCGGCTTATCGACATCGTTTTTATGGGTCATTAAGTTCGATGGCATAGATCGATGTGAAGAATTGGTCAACCGCTAATCGAACTGATTGAAGAATGCATATAACACGTCCTTAGACGTACGAGTGGATGTAAGGGTGAAGGATAACATAGGTACTTGTCTGGTATTTCGCTGTTGTAAAAAAGTGTGCCATTCCCATCTCGAGTTGAACTGGATATAGAGCATGTTTTTAGCTTACATCGTTGCTTGTAATCTGGTGTTGGTAAGAGTGTGATTTTCGCAGAACAGGTGATGAGTGAATTAAACTTCTAAGGGATTGGCAAAATGAAGCAACAGGTAGCAGAAAGTTTTATGCTCCGTTCGCTTGTGAACAAATTACTTGTCTAGTCCTCAGAAATTCGAGTAAAGAACTTGTTGACGCACGCTTAACCTTCTTTACTTTTATATATGCTGGGCTTGAGCTTGAATCCAACAGGACAACAGTTTCGAAAAGCTAGGCCTTGGTTTCCATAAATAACATTGAACTCCATCTATTGTCTATCCCCTTCAGTGCTTTTTTTCCCTTGCTTCGGGCCAAAGTGTGCAAGGCGGGATGGTGACAGAGTGGTCAGCTTGTTTCGGGTTTGGTGCTGAAATTTTCATTGCTGGTTCATAAGCCTTCTTATACTCTGTACTGGACCCAACAGAGTCTAACTTTATGCTGTGTACCAACAACCCTGATCTGTTCTCGATATCAGCCGATAGCGCTCTAATCGCTGTCTGGCTGTTGATAAAGAATGTGACATCTTCTCGTGATATTGCCCACATTGAAGTCTCACGGGTTGCTATAGGACTTTCGCTTGGAAGATGCTTCTATGGACTGGAAGTCGAAATTTGAATAAACGCGAATAGTTTCTTGAAATTATGCCCCTTTGGCGTTTGAAGAAGTGGAATTTTACTTCTTCTACAGCACAATTGGATCATTGTTGATCTATTGCAATGAAAGTGGTTAGGCTGAAGTGGCTGCCAGCCACGTTGTTACTTCCTGCTTTCCCATTTGGGAATTGAATATTCAGGTTGCACCTCATCATCCATTAGAGTTCAGAGCTCTCAAACTGTGCCAAAACGTGGTTCGATATACCCTTGACACAATGTTCGCATGAAAATAATACCTTTCCTTACTTTCACACAAAAGTACGTATTCAATCTTACTGACCTTGAGACCAGTTCCAGTTTACTTTGTTCGAAAGAACCCTTAGGAACTCTCCTTTAAAATGTCCCTAACTACTTCCCAAATGGATATGAATAGCTTCGCAAAAAAGAAAAGAAAGGAGTAAAGGTATATAAATACTTATTCCCATAAACATACGCCATTTTAAGTCCATTCATCCTTTTTTTTTCTTGCAAGGATCGTACGTATAAAGTAGTACCAGTTGAAAGGGCGTTTAGTTTAAATGAAATATCACAAGTAAAATACTCCCAACTACACACGTTTGTTGTCCTTCCCCTCATCCAACCTAAGTACACTCAGTGCTACCTACCTACACATCCTTCGTAGAAAATCATGTGCCTTTTGCACGAAAAGGTGGTATGCACACCAGTGACGGAAGCAATTGTGTACGTGAGAATTTTCCAAATAAGCCTCCTTTTGCAGTTCTTGTCATTTTGTCCTTTTTTTCCGCCCCCTCCGTCTTTAGTTGAGTACTTTCGGCCCTTTTTTTTTGCTTGGACCTGTAGTGCTTTTCAAAATGATTGTTTTGCATTTGGTCTTGTCACTGTCATACGCCAAGGGAGAATGATGTATTTGTATTAAGGAGAAAAGGAAAAACAATAGGCCAGTGAAGTTGAAGGCACAAAAGAGAAACGTATTAAAAGAGTTTAAGCTTACGTTCTTTTAACATCCATCATCGTCATTATCGGGCTAACGGTCAATGTCGGAGAAGGTTTCCCTTTTAAATGTTTGAAGTGTCGTAATTGAGAAAGGAACTTCAGCAAATCAACCATGGTCTTTGATAGTGTCAGTGTGTGTGTACCCACATAATTGCCTTGCAGAAACAGGACTTCAGTGTCATTGAGTAAGGAATTAAGTACTCTATTTGTACACACATTTTGTGCTCAGTTTCTTATATACAAACGATGGAAAAAGAGAAGGGTTTCCATAAGGTTATCGGAGGTTTAACAAACAAATCGAGGACTGGACTTGATAGAAATTAATTTACAGAATTTAAAATTGAATCGTCATTGTTGAAGTTACTTTTATATTTTAAGGGAAGCTCTGGTACAATTTTAAATATTCATTCAGAAAATGAACTCCACTGTCTAACAACTGACGGTATTTATGTTTAATTAAGTGCTAATTGCTTAAATTTAAATGTTTATACATTTTCGCGTTCACCCATGGGAAAATTATAATATTGGATTAGAATAAATTTGATTGAAATTTGAAATTTAAAATTAATTAAAAAGGTTTATACTTATTGCATTAGGACAGAGGAGGGATACCTTGGGTTAGCGAGCCCAAAGAATGACACAACTGATAGGCGGACTTTTAAATTTTCGCTGTACAATTAGTTTCTATTAATTGCAGAAGACCTGTTGGATTTCACCAACAAGTCTTGTTTTTCTTGACTTCCGAACAGTCTGTAGTGACAAATGAGAAAACCGCAGTTTTCTTCGTAGTTCATTTGGAATAGATTTGACTCTTCCAAGCCATCTCGGACGCTGGATATGTACTTTCCTCCATGTTGTTCGTGATTGAACCTCCTCCTCCATTCACCGTGAACACAAATAGGACCATACTTCGTACGAAATACGACGATTCCAAGCGCATTTTTATCCAGCTTTGGTAAATTCTATATTTCTGCACCATGTCCTAGGACTGGAATGATGAAAGTTCTCTGCAGAGTCTCCTTGGTCTTGCTCCTTCTCAGCCCAAATAAACAGTGATTGGCAAGAGAAATTCTCTATTTAATATCCATGCCGATGTCGCTGGTAGAATTAACAGTGGAACCTATGCAGAAAAACGCAGTGGAAGTCAGTGTCATTTTTGGTTGACAGCGTATCTGGCGATTGTCGATTTTCCAAGTCGACATATGGTCGACATAGGATTTTAGACGTACACACATCATAGATAGAATTATATAAGCTAATGCCTCTGTGTTCCTAAGCCTGAACTCCTGAGCTCTTGAAGCCTTTGATGGGTAGCATGCTATTTCAGAAAGCTAAGAGAAGGCTTGGTTCAGCTTCCAGTTAAAGGTACTGAAAATCCTGTGGAAGTTAAAATTATTCGGTGGGTGGTGACCTCAGCTCACATCGCGCCCCTTGTTTCAGTGTTGTGGCACGCTGAACAAAAGAAAAAAGGTTTGCCATCCCTGGACTTAGTCTTTTTTTTTTTTTTAAATACACAAGGTGATAAACGATATCAGGAATAAATTAATTCACAACAATAAAATCAATCGTGTTTTACACTGTTTACACATATGTAATTTAATTTCCATCCAACCGTCATCATTACTCCAAGTGTTATCTCATTTGTTTTTCCATTGCAAACCGAAATAAATTCACCGAACATTCAATTACCAACTATTCCGGGAGAGAGCCAGAGTCCACGTAAAGCCACAGCCATTCTAAATGTATGCACAGCCCCTAGGAATCAAATACCAAGAGTCTCATCATCTACCTTTACTTGGACAGTCGCGCATTAAACGTGTCACCTGGAATTTGCATAATTAATGCAAATTAATGGGTAGCAGCCCCTGAGCCACCGATACCATAGGTGCTGATTGGTACAAAATGCATATCCTCCCGCATTCCAGCGATTTCCCAGAATGGCTTCATTTCCATTTTCATATGACGACCTCCTCTGATACAGTATTGTGGACTATACACTTCTGCCACAATTGATGCCGCTGTGTTCCAGGTGGCAACGATGTGTTCCACCTCTTTGTTGAGCTTCCATGGAGTACACAGTTTGAATGGCAATTTGAATTAATTCGAATCTGATAGTGGTGCACTGTGGGCATTAGTTCTGCATCCGAAATTTGCCAAGAAAGTGACTCGCATGAGTATTGCAAAGAGAGAGGCAGAGATAGTTGGCCATCAAACTGTCTAATTGGAAGCGCACATAGCTATATACTCGCACTCGTTCAACATGTAATGGTCAAACAAAATGCAACCAACCTTCGTCTTTCTTTTTTCTTTTTTTGCATCCACTGACTGTTCGCATCCATCCTAACATTTTTGTAGCCTTCATTCGTCGTACATTATACATGACACTTGTGTGCTTCACGCCTGGTAAAGCAAACATTTTACCGGATATGGAAGAAGAAAAAGAAGAATCTCCTCATCTCTACTTCAGAACTTAATTCAGTTTTTCTCTTTGCGAAATTACTTTTTCTACTCTGAGTGTGGAAGTCCATGCTCTTTCTGGAGTGCACAAGGCCCACTTGACCTGGAATCACATACAAGCTGAAGGAAGCAAAGAAAACATAAAGCTAGGCTAGGCATAGTTGTATGCAAATTATAGAAATGCCCATCGGTGGTTCTCATTATTCTAAACATGAGGCCTAGAAATACATATGCATTTATAGATACCACATGCAACAGATACAAGTTCTTTTTTGCTTTTGCAATATGGTAAAGTGTCAAGCAGTTAGCGTCTTGTAAAGTGAAATCCTTTAGTTGTTCGTTTCATTGTAAGACATTAAGACTTTAACGTGGTCAAAGCCTGTTTAGTTGAACAAGTGTCAAGTATGTTCTTTGCAATTATGCTGATTGGTAGACTTTGATTTAAATTAATCCTTTTCTGACATGGCATCATCACTGTTCTGTACCAGGGCCTAAACGAAGGCTGCTCCTTAAACAGCATCAATCTCTGCATACTCCTAGTAGCTCGTGGAAGAAATTCGAAGAATCCTATGGCCGATGCATTGGTGCTTATTCATTATCCATGACATCGTAGTTTGAAACTTCTCCTCCATGTGTGTCCAAAGCAGGCACTAGAAGAACAGTCCGAAAACAGCAGTCAGACGATCAGAAATGGAATGCATCAGGCCTGAAACAGGCAGACTACAAGACGGAAGCAGTTCTAATAAGTGGCAAGAAAAGAGCATAACTATACAGAATTGAGTTGAGTACTCACTTCAATAACTTGCTGGACCACAGGTTTAACCTCAAAGAGCACCTGATTGGCGAAAGAACCTCTTGGGGTAGTAGTGACATTGTCCAGATTAATGTCCTAAACTGGACGGATCGAAAATCGTACATGAGCAGGATAAATTCGGCGCAAGGAATTACATCGACAAGAGCGTGTCTTGCCTTTAGAACTGTGTCAGCGGTGGCCGAATGCCCATCGATTAGTTGACTAGTCAATTGTGGTTAGACCTTTTAGTTACTTCTTTTCAAACTGTGTAGTGTTGTTAAGACTTGACATTACCCTATTATGGGATAGGTACCTATTCACTAAGCATAGTTAAAAGGATTAAAGCCCTAAGCTGGAACCACTGTCGTGTCCAAATGCGCCATTTCTTTTTTACAACATTGCAACCATTGCAAGAGTTTTTGTTGTTTGTTTGCAATTTTTATAATTTTTTTTCCTGTAAAAATCCTTGGCTTTGAATAAGGGACAGTGTAATTCTCTCTTTGTTTTCATTAAGTGTGTCCTTGCCCGAGGTCCTGCACTCATTCATTTTGCCCAATGAAAAAGGTGAAAGAATGAATAGTGTGGTGGTAGTCCTTTATGTCAGGCCTTCTTGCCGCAGGCATGGTAACTTAGGTTATTGAGAAAGTGCTAGGCAGATTGTGTGTATTTGGGACTTGTTTAGCTACAGGGTGATGGTTGTACTGGGTAACGTGTGGAAATGACATGCAAATGAAGAGGGTAGATATGTACATAAGTCACAATGAGAAGATGGTGATGACAAGTTGTTGTACAACAACAGGTTGTTAAGTTAAAGTCATGTTTGCTTAATTGACCTTGGTTGCTACATTATGAAATGGGAAAGTTGGTAGGCAATGCATTGTTTGCATCACATGTAGAGAAATGAATTTATAATGCCCACCTACTAATGCACACATAATTTTCTTGAACAAAGTACATCATCCATGTCATTCCATGCCTAAGGTGAAAAGTTAGAACGATGAGAAGTAGCACCAGGTAAATCAATTAAACTCCACTCCATTGTTTGCTCATTAATTTTGTTCGCTTCAACTGTTTGCATTTCTTTCTTTGCTCTTCTTTACTATGTGCTACATGTACACGCTTACATTGTGATCCTCGAAAATGCAGCCAAAATTAAAGCAACCATATCTAATGTGATATTAATAAAGCTCCTCTCCATGTTTACCCACAACGAGGAGTCCTACTACTACTACTCCCTGTGCCACAATCTCTTCCAAAATTAAACGAATTTTTTACCTCCTCTCATTTTCACTTTAAAAGTTTTCACGGTGACAACGTAAATTATTTGCCACCACACTCCTTCAGTTTCTGGAAGGAACTAGTACTTCAGAACTATGCCATCATGTATTCAACAAGTTTCGTCCCCTTCGTCCTTAACAGGAACGGGGGAAGACAAATCTCAAGGACAATGAGTTTCTGTGATGAACAAATATGAGTGTAATATTCCATTGGAATCATTTCTGCAAAATTGAATTTGTAATATGTTTGGCCATGAACATAAAACTGGAGAGGTGGCTCCTTTCATCCGATGAACAGCCCATGTGCAACATGTTACAAGTCAAATGCAAGAGTGCTTTGAAATGTATATGCGATGGGAACAGTGAAGGGTTAAAGTTTTCGGATAGTTTCACGACAATTTTGGAGAAGTCTTCGAATGGTTGGATGCAGCTATAGGCTCTGCACTGGTTTGACTGAAAGAACCCTTTTATTATGAACCACCCAAACATTTAAAGTATCAAGGATCTATAGTAACGACTAATAGATCTCTTTCCTTATGAAGGTGAGCATGTCTTTAAAAGCCGAGTTTTCAACTGGATGTTCTACCGATAGCCGAGACTTGAGGTTGAGAATTATCCTGATTAACAACTCATGACAGGTCACAACCTGCTAGCGGCCCACCTTAAGAGAATGCGGTTGAACACAACAGAACTATGCAGAGGATGTGGCGACACAGACGCCGAGGAGGACACATTCCACCTCCTATGCGAGTGCCCTAGCCTTAGCAAAAACCGAAAGACAATCCTCGGAAAACATTTCTTCAGTAATCTGGGCAAACGGTCAAGCAAGCCACCGAGAACCATCCTACAATTTCTTCGGAATTTGGGATGGTTCAGGGAGGCCAACTGAAAAAAATAACATCATTCCATTTTATTTTAGGTATCCCACACCCACACTACATCGGGGAACACAATGGATCCATTCAGATCCGAGTGAGGTTGTACACAATGCAACCACCCCTACAACCTAATCTAACCTAACAACTCAGAGGAGAAATATTGACATATGTGAACATCGATAGCCAAGTCGCGTTTTAAGTCATCTCATCCAAATCTTAAGCTCAAAGCACAAAGTCTCACTCTGTTGGGTAACGGGGATAGAGGCAACGATGGTGGTGAAAAGGCCGATGAACTGGCAAGAAAAGGATCAAAACTGAATCCAAAGGTATTTCCTCCAAATGTAAGGATAAGCTGCGCAGACTTTCAATGGCAAAAGGTACCATCATCTTTTGGAAACTCACGTCTTTATGACTTTATCTTAAACTTACAAGTGATCACCGTGGTTATGTGAGAGGACATAGGTTTGAGCCTCAAAACCACCATGACAAAGCATATTCTGCCACGAAAAAGCAATCCGCCATTCGGAGTCAACCATAAAACTGTAGATTGCGAGAAGCTAGGCTCTAGCTCTCTAGAAGTTGTCACCTAGAAGAAGAATGTTGAAGCAAATTTTATTGAGCTTACAGTCTATGTGGAGAGGCTAATTTGATACTATCGTTTCAACCTTTGTCAAGGTAAGTTGTGGCAAAGATCTCGTCTTGGAAGACACTGGAATAGGTGCTCACAGAGTTCGAGATTGGCTGATGGATCCGTTCCGTTCGTAAATCAAATCAGTTCAAGAATCACAATGGGTATTTACTGACCTAAGTGTGGCGTGAAGGATTCTCTCACCCTTCGGGAACCTATCTACCATATTCGGCTTTTGACATCTAAAATCTTTCGGTTAAATGTCGTTGGACTTGTAACTTGTGTGAAAACTTTCGACTCCTAGTGTAAAATTTAAAATTTAACTTTCTCCTAGTGAGAGGGCACCTAAAATCAGCAGCGAAAGACGATAGTAGGAAACAGATCTTCTTCGAGCACAAGTAGGCACGGAAGACAAAGTTATATGCGGCGGTATTGGATGAGAGGATGGGTTTACCTTTGAAAGGAATTTTCAACTTCGTGAGCACGTCTCTTAACCTGGAGTGAGGCTATATAACTTCATCTTTATACTTCTTCTTCTTTTTTTGGTTCTTTTTTCTTTTTTTTTGGTTCTTCCACCTTATGCCCAATGTGCGGTAAACTTACCTTGATTTAGAATTCATAAGAAAAACTTGAACTTTCCCAAAAGCAAATGTGAAAAGTGTCTATAAGTATAGGGTTCTCGAGGTTTATTGATTCATTTGTTCTAGGTAAAGGTAACCCATCTGACAGTATTCAAGTCTTGAGGTTGAATAAAATTTAATCGTCTAATCTACGCCCACGATCCATAAAATGAAATATAACATATTCCGTAACTCAGAGTCAATCATCTGAGTGATGATGCTGCAGTGACTTTGCAAAACTCTGGTCCCAGCCTGGGTAGTGAGTGGTACTACCGCCGCCGGGAAAACGAGAAAACCTTGAGCAGAATACACAGGAGGAAGGCATAGTTGAATTATTCATAAAATCCACTTAAAATTGCAGCATGGTCGTGCATCCTGTTGAAATATATTGGTGTCGGATGAGATGCAGTGCTTTTACATCCATGCAAAGGCAAATGAATGGACCGGTTCGGGGCAGGGCACAACCAATATGTCGAAACCATATTAGTGGAGGAAAATGGGAAATTATGAGAAATTAAAGACTTGCAGTATTCGACATGAGGTCAGCGTATTACACTGGTGCTGTTGCATGCATCGAGAGTATGTCGAATCGACTGCAGCTTGAGAAGCATGACAGCGCATGGGTGTGCGGAACATTGGTGCACTCTCCTCTTAAATGATGCACATCCTGTTTACGTAGCGTTAATTTTATTCATTACCAGAGAACATTTCCAAGGATAAACTGAAGGTTTCTGAGAGTTGAGTGCTGCGGCGATACAGTCGATTTCGATTTGAATATGCAACTCCTTGGAATTTTTCAACGTCAAATGAAATGATTTTGATCTGACTTCGTGATGCATGTAGATTTGGTTCAGTTGCAGGATGTTTGTTTGCGAGGGCATTTCAAGTGGGAGTAGGAGAAGCATAAGGAGTGGTTCCATTTCTTGGTGAAGTTATGCTTAAAATGCTTCCGGACTTTAACGATTTTTTGAAAACACCTTGGCCTCTATGATACATCAAGCGGGTTGGCTACAGATGAATATGGAAGTCACTGTTGCGTCAAGATGAACTTTATGAAGAAATTGTGGCTACCTACTAACATACTCTTAATTGCTTAGTTGCCTATGGTATTTATGCTATGACATAACTCGAAAGATAACAGCGGCCTTAACCATGACAGAAGCTGCTTCTTGCTTTTGGTTCGCAACTCTTTACTTCGTACGTGCTGCTCAATGATGAAAGTTTTCAATTGTGTTGGTTAAAACCTCATTAGTTTGCAAGCGTTACAGTGTCTTTCTTCTTCCCAATGGTCGTTTGCCAGCCATCAATAAGAAGTCTGCTACCAATGGCCGCGTTTAAGCTTGCTTTTCATGGCTTTTATCATGGCTGTTCTCTTGAAGAAGTAACGAATGCGATTCACTGTCGTCAGTACGAAAAAGGACGGCCTGCGACTTGCTGAAGAAGCATCACTCTTTTACGGATCACTCGAGGCTCCTATATGCCCCAACACTTGCAATTTTCTTGTTCGTGAAGGCATCTAGTACTGTCGATGCTTAGAATGGTCTGCTAAACTTTGTTAGAATGGTTTTCGTTGCAGAGAGCTCTTCGAAATGTTGCTCCCGGACACTCAGCGGCATCTTTAAGCATTGAAGCAGGATCGGGCTTGCGGATGAATGGTTGGCTCTTTCTGGGGAGATGAATCAAAAGTGTTCTTTCTTGTCTCTTTTCAGCTTGAAAGTTTCTCACAACAACCTCATGAACTGACTTAAAATGTCACATGCTAACACCTTTAATCTCCCAAGAAACATCAAATCTTATTCATCCGTTTAACTTTAAACACATTCATCAACATTCCACCTGTCATTCCCATAAATGGTACGTAATTGACATCTGCAAACATCATAACAACAAACTTCGTTCCCGTCTCGGATGTATGCCTAGAAGGTGAACAACAAGTGTATGCAACGACTATACGACCACTATTTGCACACAGTCACGATATCGCCACTAAGGCAATTAAAACGTACGCCTTTAGTGGAATTAAACCAACCACACCGACCGACCCCCGTTGTCACTCATACGAAACTTCAAGTGCACACTGATCACACACAAATATGCGACGCACTAGGCATGTGAACGATGCCTGTCTAGGCAGTCATTCGCATTAAGGACACATTCAATTATACCTTTGTCAGGCGGATATGATGCCTCCCTTCACTGGGAGCCTAAGAATTTTGTATAGTGACACTAGTGTGCCGCTACAACCATCAGACAATACGTGACATTTGTTGCTCCTTTGGGTGCGAAAGGGGGAAAACGAATACTAAAAGGTCATCTCTACGTATGTTGTTGAACAAAAAAAAAGTCCTGTCGTGTCCTTCCCTGGAAAAATAGGCACCAAATTCGCAACCGAAATGTTATCTTGTCAGCACACAGGAGTTTCCTGGAGATTACAAAGAAATCAGGTCATACTCATTACGAATTCATTTCATGCCATGTTTTCGGAACCTGGTTACACCTTCTGTGTCCTGCTGCCGACTTCTTCAGCAAATACGGATTTAGAAAATTATTTCCCTCTTCGTGCTTCGTCCTTAATGGCCAACTGTTGGCTAATTGGCGTTAAGTGAGACCTTTTATGGTCCTCTCACAAAGGGAGCAAGTAAAATTTACGATGTCACGCGACACGGAAGGAAAAGTATCATTTTGGACAGAACAGCCCCCATTGACCAACGGAAGACGATGACTTTGTGCGCGTCTTTCAATTTCAATTATGCCGAAGGACATAGATAGCATCACAGGAAACACTGACATATTCCTTAAAGAAAGAGATCAACTCTGTGGTGGTGTTCCTTTTTTTCCCCTTGAAAGATGACACGAGTAGGCAAGCCGGTATGTCCCCTGAATTAGAACAATCGCCAGAGAAAGGACACAGCGACAAATCGATACCCAGATACAGAAACGGGACGATAAAGGTAAAAAATCAATTGTCATGATTGTCTGCGATCTCAAGTTGAGGCAAAACCAGTTGGCTTTTGCCGTCAGTCCAAGGGAAGCGCTACAAAGGAATGCCTTTTTGCCGCCTGTTTGAGTTGAAAATTCCATGGAAGTGTGTCCTTAATGTCTGTGATTGGGGGAAAGTTTTCTACTTGATATCAATTGATACGACAAATGTAGGATGAACGTAGACAGATCTAGGGTTGAGATATTGGCATCAATTGGACGGTAAACTGCCTGTGGAGTTCAATAGCTGTTGTCTAATCTCGGATTCTTAAGGTTGAGATGCAAGGTTCATCGTTTTTCTTAATGGATCCACCAACTTGTCGAAGACAGACTTAATGACAGACTTAAAGACCCTGGCTACTCCGGACAAGCTCCATAGGTTCTATCCACATTTTACTATACAAATTCAATATTTTTGACTGAAGGTAGCTGGCCGGTTGGCTGCCGAAATAATCTTTTAGTTGTGTGCTGGGTTTCGAGGGTGAACTCAAGTTCGATGACCTTCTATATCCAACTCTGACACCGACCAAAACTTACGAGTTCCTACAAAAAGTTGTAAGGAGTTGCTACGCTTTGTGTGAATTTTACAAACAAAAAATTGCAAAAATGCTTCAGAAAACTTTTTGAAGACTCATTATGTGGCAGTTTATCCCTTCGCCTTGCATCTGTACGTTCGTTATCCTAATTACATTAATGCATCTTACACATGAACTAGCCTGTGGCTCAGCAGTTGAAGTTGCATCCACAGTCAACGCCACCATCATCCACACACTTCCTCTCTATATCAAAATAATGAACTGACAGCTGCACAGTCCCATGACAGATAGCCTTTTGGTGTCATAATTAGTCCTTTTTGCAAAACAATAAGAAAAATTACATTTACTTGGGTACAGAACAACCACAGGAAAGCATCTTTTTGCCCAAATCCATTTCAAACACATGCTGACTGTTCCCGTGGCAGGGCGTAACAACAAGAGCCCAACAAAGAAAAAAAAAAGGACGAAGGAAAAAAAAAAACTTTAAATTGGACCAAATAGGAAAATCCATGCAACGAGTGCTCTCACTCTCGGCTTTCAGTGGCTTTCAACTTGCACCAAATGGAATTGCTATGCAGTGCTCGTGACGGCACTCGTCGCTGGCTTCTCCCAAGTACATCTGTACACAGATGTCTTCTGTTCACGTATTTGCCGCTGCTGTTCCAATGCCACAGTAGCTCGGCTACTGCCGGACAAAAAACCCATCTAGATGACATACAATTGTAGGTGAAGTTGTGCTTCAAACTCCTGGGTGCTGATGCTCCTGCTACTGCTTTTGGTTCGCATATTGTTTTATTACCCACCTCACGGTGTAGTGTAGGGATATCTGTCTGTCTGTCTGTCTGTCGCTCATAGATGCGGGATATGATGTATTTGGAATGCATTTATCGCTGTCAGCCAGCAGCAGTTGCTGCACGTACTGGCTGTCCCACAGAATTGAACGCTGTTCCAGGGTAGCGGGTGCGACACTTTCTATAAAGTTGTTCATCATCCCTAGTGATGGGTGTGTAGCCTGAGGTGTGCTTCGTTCCAGGATACCAGCTGTATGTTGCGACCAAACAATTGACTTTGTATTCTGAAACAGGTAGTCGCTTATCCTTAAATATTGACAAAAAAAAGCACAAGTATTCGTAGAAGCCTTGGACTCGATTTAATACGCCCTCAGAGTTGCTTAATCGAACAGATGACATCGTGTACTCACATGCATATGTCATCTGTTCGAACTTTACTGGGATCTTTTGGATTTCAACTTTTGCCATAACCCCTGAGGATATTTTTAATTTCTACGGGTGTCCTTGCTGTTGTTTGCATTGGGGGTGCCAACGCGTAACCCTATCGACTTTGTGTATGTTTGTATGTGTGTTCCCAGTAAATGAACCATCAAAATAATTGAATTTTGTAGAGCAGTTTTGCGCGCGGTCGGGCACAGGATCATCGTATGAATTTTTATTGCAGTGCATTTAAACACGAGCAGTCATTTGCAGTAACTTCAAGTTTTGATTTCCCCGCAGAGTGCTTAAAACAAGTGAGCAATTGTTAAAACGTTTGTGGTTTTCTAGCACTTTGAAGACAGGAGTACAGCATTGTTAGGGTTGGGGGTGGTCCTGACTTGGATGGAATTATTTAAGAATCAGGAGGTGGTGTGTGAGCGTAGGTGGATGTTTAATTTTTAACATTTAAAAGAATGGTGTGCGCTTGTAATTTTGTGTTTCGTTCAGTCGAAATGAATTTAACGAAAACTTATTGCGATGTAATGGTTATGGGGTCATTTGAAACGTCAGGGTGATGCTTAAAATTCTATTTTATCAGCTTAAACGGTTTTTTTGTGTTCGCTTAACTATTTTGTTAAGATGGGTACATTACTGGGAATCTGTTTGTGACATCTGTTGGGTAAATACATGTGTGTAGATATGTTGGGTGTCACAAAATGGCTAACGTGTGGGTTAACGAAAACGAACTTGGAATTTCAAAGAAGGCATTTCGGAGGTTGGACATTCTTCTTTTCTATGACCATTTGCCTAATCTATCATACTTCGGGTTGGGTGGAGTCGGTAGAAAGATACCACCGTGGTGCATCGTTAACCTTGGAATTCTTAGGGAAAAGTTAAGTCAACTGTTTAATAAGACAAAACCTCCAAAGGGGCTACCGACCGGGATAGCTACAAATTGTCTCTTAATTTGTCAATTCTATGATGCACTCGGTAACACAGTTTGTAACACCCCACGTAAACTGAGATTTGACCGCAATTATCAGGCAAAAAGTCAAGCTCGTGATAAGTGGGATAATGCTGCTAGCTCATTTCAACACAGATAGTTCCAAACAGGATCCATTTCCTTTCGACTTTCAGATTATTGTAGGATATTTCAGCCGGTAAGAAGTGGTTGAAGTGGAGTGTAATACTTATGAAGGACATTTGCATCTTCACGGACAGCCAAGTCATTGATATCGTGTTCAATAACTTCTAAACAGTGCAAGACTTACGAGCTCGTTACATCACTTACTTAAGCTGGAAGGTATTAGCAAAGCAAACCGCAAATGAGAGCATGGTACGACTTGTCGAGCAGACAAGCTCCGATTAGTTCAATAAGCCCGCAAGTAGGTGGAACAGTAATAGATCTAGTGGGATCACAATAAACCTTCTTTTGTCTAAATGCGTAATTACTCGTGTGCATACAGTCACCCAAACCTAACCTACTCTGACCTAGAGCGGAACGATGAAATTCCTGTTTACTTCGATTTGGATGGTAAGGTTTCCATCGTATCCAACTATCTCTGCCCGTCTGATCCAACAGGAATAACACAAGCATCATTCCAGTTGATAATGATAAAGGTGTTAAAATTTAACACTCCAGCTTGGCTCCACTTTCAGGTGTTGCACTTTCAGGCACGCACACATCTCTTCACTGTTCTTCATTAATGGTTCCGCTATCAGGTATATATTTTATGGAATTAGTATCCAGTAAGCATTCCCTCTCACTAGCTGTGTGTAAAGAATTCAACTTTACGTCAGGAGTGTCAAATTGCTCCGGGAAATCCTTTTTGGCTGCAGCCATTGCTGCTGCAGCCAACCGCAACGTTAACCACATATTCAACGCGACATGGATTCCAGCTAACAATTTAAATGAAAATATAAATTCCTGGATTTAACTGCATCCACAGGGAGGAAGTGCAAGAGTCGTACGTGTCCATGTGTGTGTGTGCGGCGAGTTTGCTTTTAAGGTCTGATACTTTTTGTGTGATATACTCGTACCTAGTCGACGTCTTCTACGACTCCCCATAAAAGTCATGAAAGTTTTTTAATTTCCTCGTTCTGGTTATCCTTATATATATTCTTTTTTTCCTTTCACTTATCCTTGGAGTCAAAGAATTGTGGTAGTCCTTGTTGGTTGGCGCCGGAGCAATATATTAATTTTGTAAGAATCTTAAGTTCCGTATAATTATTTCTTTTTTTTTTTTCTTTCGCAGACTAAGGATAAGGAGCAGAAGGATGTGGGTGGCGACTTATGCTCTTTTTAATTGTGTAGCTTTGGGTGATCACATGGCTTTATGCTTTCTTCTGTGGTGGCAAAAACTTTTAATTTGACAGAGAGTGACATCCCACAAGAAATAGGTATTTTTTTGTTAAGCGTTCGTCCTTTTGACAGCAGACAGTGGAATTGTACTAGAAACCTGCGAATCATTAGAGGTTGCGTGTGAGCAGTAGCGTTGACGTTTTCAATTGCAGGGTTTGTGGCGCTCATTGGAAGCGTTCCTTACAGGCAGAGTAAATAGTCATGCTATTTAACAAGCCCGAATGAGTGTCGGAAGGCGCCCACGCAGAGAGGTTTACCCTTCGATAACAGGGTACCTACTTGGTAATTTAGTTCATGGAAATGGAGGGAAATGTGTTTAATTTTCACAGTGAATTGCTACTTCATTGTTAGCGCGGCACGCGAATAGTTCGTGCGAGTTCTTTGACTTGTTCTTTTAGGGTAGCTTTTCAGTCGCATGGGGTATGAGTGCTTGTTTCTTGTGATTAAGTTCTTTCAAAGTTGAAAGGCATGTTTGGCTTCGGTTGGTTGAGAAAGTTAATGCAACCACACGAGCTTCAAAGTGGTGTCGTATTAGGAGCTCACAATTTAAATGGCGCGCCAACTTTTTTTGTTTGAAGGTTGTCGGCCTTCAAATTATGACATTTGTCATCAGTTGTCAGTCATGGCATTCACTTCGAAGATGCTTTTCAAAGTAAACCACCAAGGAACTCTTGTACATGTTCCATCCTGTCCCGGTCCCGAACATTGCAACAGTGAATAACAATGAGAGTCCGGGAATAGGAATTAAATATTTCGAGAAACTCTCGGCAAGAATTCTAGTCAGTTCATCAGATGGGTTGTGGAAACGTATTCTGAAAAGAGAATGCATTATGGATCATCAGGTCCTCGCTTCTCGCTGTGTCGGAATTCCATCGATTGAACTCTCCTCTCATCTAGGCATCTGTCCATCCCGGTATCGCTTTTCACATTATTTCAGAGTGGTGTCAATATGAAGCCCATGGGGGCTCTTTCCTGATTTTCGAGTTAGAGCTGCTCCCTCTTCTTATTCTTGAGTGTTCCTTCAATGTAGAACCACACCCAGTTCCATCGCTGCTCAAGATATTCTCCGGTGAGATGACTTCTACGTTCTTTTCCAGCTTTCGCCGCTCTTGCTGCAATCTACAGCACTCAAAATTTTCAACATTTTCCAAACTTCCCGAGCTCCAGTCCAAGATACGACCCGTGATTAGAGAGAGTATATCCTATCTGTTCAGAAACGGCATCAAAAGTCAATGAGAGTCGTGGAGGATATTTAACTTAAAATCTAACTGTTCCACTTTGCTGCTAATGGGAAACCCTCTATTTCCACTTGAATTATGACACCAAACAGGATATCTCTTGTCCCTACTTTGTCTTGTCCTATGTGGTGGGAGTAATCAGTTCAATTTAATCGATAATAAATAAATTAAAACAAAATTTAGACTGACATAGCTCTTGAGCATATCTCACCTCTGTTCACTGCACTATCATAAATATGGATGAGTGATGCATCCAATTCACCGAATCTCAAATCTCTATTGTCCTATTGTTTCCACCGAAACCGAACGCCTTTGCAAATCTCGAACAAAAGACTTTATTTATGCTTTTCTTTCCATATGATCACCCATCACCCAGAAGATAAGCTATTCCCTTCAAGTCGCTTGAAGCCAAACAAGTTCCATGAATAAATCGGAGTGTTCCTCTTCCAATGAAGCATACCTGTGTGGTACCTATACAATGCGCACACAAAATAAAAGTGCAACCCTGTAGAGTTTCCATTCTCTTAACACTTAACCTTTGTAGGGTCTCCTTGGGTAGTTTACACAAAACTGCTAGATAACCCAGCACCCGAAGATGGCAACAACTTGGGAGGGGGGAAATGTTTGTAGAGGCGAAATTACCACACATAAACTTCGTCGTAACACCCGCGTCAGGGTAAATACTTAATAGCGCTCAACAAGTCTATGTGTTTAAGCTGTTAAAGGGCTCCAACCCTATCCGTGTGGTGGTCGTAAATCACCCCCATTTCATTGACTTCATTATACCCAGTATATCAATGCAAGTCAAGTGCGTTAAATTTGTTGCAAATTCCCTGAATAAGGGTGCACATACTTCCTGCTTCAGGCATGCAATTCAAGTGTCATATATCATATGAAAGGGGGCACATACATACGTACATACTAGATGCATGAATATTCATCCCTAAAAAAAAGGAAGGGATCCCTTATGACTCTGACGAAGGACCAGTAGCGAAGTGTTGGAGATACAACTTCCCATATGCACTTGCCGCTCAATAAGCTCTGATGAGCTTGCTTTAAGTGCACGAAAACACATTTTAGATGCTTTTTCAATCAACTCTCTAGTCCTTGCGTCGTTTTCGCCCCGACAAGTATAGGGCACAGGAACAGACGGGATTAAAAACAAACACTGGCACCATCTTTTGAACAGAAAATTGTTTCCAAAAGTCGAGAATTTTCCAAAAAAAACAAACTTTATCTATTAGGAGGCGCTGGTGTTGTACGTCATGAAGAGTTTTGTTCTGTATCTCGACATGGAAATCTCTTTTATTCCATGCGAATGCATCTAGAGAGTCCTTTAAAAAAAAAAAGAAAACTTTCAAATCACTTTTGTGTGTGCGAGAAAACGGCTGAAACAGTGTATCCGGGAGGCAGTGGACATTGCCTTAGCTTTGTCCGCGTACCCAGCAAGCAGGGTTCCTTCTCATTTCTCTTTTCTCTCTCTTCTATTCCTATGGACTTGACACATTCATTACGTAGTTTTAACTGCTGATGCACATTTTTTCCGCTCTTCCGGTGTAGCGAATAATGAAAGTAATTTTCAAAGTGCACTTCATCATATGAGTTTGCTAAGTTAATGTTGGAAGAGTGGGTACTCGAAACCGTGTTCATCAAGACCTTGATGAGGTGAAGAGCTACTGTCTGACAAATTGCAAACAGGACATGGCAAATTGTTACAGAAAAGTGTTATGACAGTCGTGGTTTTGATGTGCGTCAAAAAAAGAACCATTAGTATCTCTATGAACTTGGAAAGTCACCTCCTTTGTGACTTGGAAGCTGCAAACCGTTAACATGTGTCTACGTATGGAGACCGACGATTTTTTGGCCAAATCCATTAAGCAAAACTATACGGTAGGCTCCAAAACTAATTAGCTTGCATCCGTCTTCCAAGTGGAGACTTATGCTATTCATTAGCCGTCAGGCATGCTGCCGACCAAAAACCAATCTGTCGAGCACCGTCTTGGACAGAACCTTACAATCGACAGCTAAAATTTTGAGGTAACGCAGAAGTTGATCTACCTTGGGGAAATATAAAATTCAACGAAGGATAACCTTAGGTAACCGCTGCTTATTCGGTTTGTTCAAACAGTTAGGGTCCAAAATTCTAACTCGAAAGTCCAAAATCATGCTCTACAAAACTCTGATCTTTCCAGTCTTGCTTTATGGAGCTGAACGCTGGACGATAAGTAGGAAAGACAGCGGAGCAGATCTCCGGAACATTCGAAAGAAAAATTCTAGGAATATTTGCTTCTGTCTGCGAGAAAGGGGTATGGAGGCGAACTCTACGAGCTACATAAAGATGTAGTCCGGTGGCTTGACCACATCGAGCGAAAGGACGAAGCGCTCCAGCTAAGAGAGCCTTTGAATCCTAGCTCAGGTTCACGGAGAAAAAGGAGACCGAACCTCGGGTTTGAAAAGCAAGTACTGACAGACGCTAGAAATCTTGGTCTAGTAAACTGGAAGCAGCGTGCCAGGGACTGCAAGATTGAATTGTTTGACTTTTGGTTGCGTTCCAGAGCAAAATGGGAAAAATGAGATCCTCGATGAGATTGCTAGACAAGGCTCGGTGGAAGACTTTCAGGACCGAAACATGCTTTGGGTCTTCCTGCGTGCTTGATAAGGGCTTCCATTGACGATTTGGTTTTTGTGTGTGGTATGATGCACGACTAAAAGGGTGCTTCTGGACGTCTCCGTAAGAAATCACCGGCAAATACTGATGAAATCACTAGGAAATACTGATGACATCTTATGAGCGTCCTTATGGGACACCTAATTTTTGCCTATCATCTCAATGTACTACGCTTAGGTGACACTTGTTGAGAAGTCAACGACACTATGCATTTCCTTTGGGAGTGTTCTACATATGCTCGTATCAGATGGCTGTTTTTTGGTGCTTATGTGGTGAGTGCTTAAGAACCTCAAGAAAACCGTGAAAATTAGAAAATTCCAGTAAAATGGGCGATGTAGGTCTTGCTTCCTTGATAGTTCAACGGACGAGTTGCGTCTTAGAATTCAAGTAAGGTGTTTCCCACTCCAAAAAGAAATAACTATTTTCTTAAATTTTTCCAACCCTGTCGTTCCACTCCTTCCTAGAACTTACCAACAAACACTTGAAATCCTTTCAAAGCTCCAACTCAGTAATTACCTACCGAAACCAATACACATTCCAACGATGGGTACGTGTGTAGTGACCTTTACATTTTTCCAAGCGGTTCGTCAGCAATTTTTGACACTCGACCGCAACGAAAGCCAACAAAAGTCAGTGCAGTGCGAGAGTGTTAAAAATTCGTTTCGGATCGGTGATTATTTTAAAAGAAAAATTTAATTAAATTATAATTTCATTGTTTTTTGTTTAAAATTTATGATTTCCTTGTAAATTAATGTGTGTAGTTTATTTTGAAATGTGTTTTGTGGTGATTTGTTGGTGAAAATAGTGTTTTTATGTGAAAAGAAATTCTTGCTGAGGAGGTTTTTTTTTGGCTTTTCTTTCTCGCTCTTGTTTTCGTTTCGTTTCCGTCCGTTAAAAATCGTTTTGGATTTGAAATTTTGAATTTGGTAAGTAAAAGGATTTCTTTATTTGTTTAATGAAAATTTCATGAATTTTTCTATCTAAAGTGTTCAATATTTTAATTCAGAAAATGAAATTTGAATTCATATCAAATTTGAAGTGAAAGTATACCCGGAACTGGTTAGCATCCGTCAGCGAATGTAAGAGGTGTCATGATTTTTAAAGTCCTGATCCTGATTCCTGACCTAATAACTGGAATCAGGAATCGAGATTTAAAATACGATTTAAAAACCGTAACAACTGATATTCTAGGATATTCTGGTCTGAATCTCTTATAGAAAAGTTTCAAATACTTAGTACATACCTACCTCCTGTAGGGATTCTTCTCCTGATAGGGTAGATTGCGTGTTAATACAATTTCAAGACTTCGAAGAGTTTTCCTGATCAAATTATAAAGAAAACAGGAATGAATAACTTTTATCATTTGTCCAAGAGCTGGTTTTCTGATTAGGAATATTGATAGAGTAAATGTGTCACTCCCTCTTCTGCATCTACATGGGCTAGGCGCTTTCGTTTTGGATGGGCCACAAGTATGTTATGGCCCTTTCCTTTCATTGTGCGGGGGTTACACGCTCCATTTCTCATGAGGAAGGGTTCCAAGGAAAAATATTTAAATTTGGTTCAACTCCCACTCCGTCCTTGCTTAATCGTTCGCTTTTGCGTTGTCATCGATGCTTCTTTGTCCCGGAAATTAACAAAGCAAGACGTTGTGCTTTGAGCTTTGTATGGTCACGCCTGACATACAAATCTCAAAGAGGTTACAAACCTAGGTAACTTAGTCCGCTACCCTGTGAATCAGACTTGCGGCTTGACTATCACCGTATTCGCCAATCTTTCACTTCAAAAAGGCTTTTATGCGTAGAGGTCCCGTGAAGCTTTAGTTTGATATACGCGCTACTGTTGTTTGATTGGAAGAGTTGTCTTTTTTTATTTAAGGGGGTGAAGATAGCCAGCATAAAATTAACGACTTGGTGATCGCACAGGACAATGAGTGGAGGAGGAGCTACAACGACGAATTGGTGGTACAGCGAAATTCGCGAAGGGAATGGACACCAATGCTTCGGCCCATAAAATTCTCTAATCCACCCCTGAAGGATGAAACAGTAGAAGAAGAACGTGAACCAAGTGGCGCACGAAAGTGAAAAAGAGACTTCAACCAACTTAGCGTGTGAAATTGGAGGCAGCTAGCTAAAGATCAAGCTGGCTGGAGGTACTTGTTGGTTGAGGCGTAGTTCCATCCCGGACTGGAGCGCGATCTTAAGTAAGATTGCACAGGACGCCTTGACGAACAACGACATTGTGTACAATGTTGAAGCCAATTTGGGTCACCAAACCGAAGCGTAGAGTTAAGCAGCGACGTTGGGTTTATTCCTCGGGTCCCGTAATTTGTTAGATTCATCGAGTCAGGACAGTCCCTCCAAAAGAGAATGCTTGAAAGCATAAGGTCCATTCATAAGCTAATGGTACGCTGTGGCTACCTCTTACGACAAATTCGAACAAATCAATTGTGTCATCTCCAAAAACCTCAAACTAAAGCCAAAACGCTTCCTTTAATGTTCAGGTAACATTCATCAAAACCCTCCAGCTTCCATAATTCTATTAAACCGTCACAAGAACGAAAAATTCATTGAAATCCAACTGCACCCATGAAGAGTGGACACACACTGTGTCCATTCAATCGTTGGCACCCGAAAAACCAGAACCAGTTAAGCATCTTATTCGCACGTTCATCATGAATATTCTCAAATGAATGCAGAACAGGATCCCGTCCATGTCGGTACGTACACGCCTAAGTGGGCTGCAGTCGCAGGCGGATGATGAAATTCAATTGCAGCAGTTCATTTTCGTATTGATGACTTCCGACCCGGCATTGAGTGTAACATCACACCTCACAACAGCGGCAGTCTGCTCGTTCTGAGACCGGAAACCGTTGCCACAAACACTCCGAATTAACGATTCCGTATAATCCGTAATGGTTGCCGCAGATTGGCCAACACACACACACACACTCACACAATATGTTCGTTAATAAATGGCATACGAGTACGTCTGGGGCTCAACGGTTCTGTCCCTCCGTCTGGGTGGACAGGGAATTGCGACATCTGACATGTAGATATTTATCGCTCCAGCAACATTCCGATTCGTTGGCAACATGTATCAACAATGAGTTATTCGATTTCCTTCATGTGATGGCTAATTCCATGCTAATCGAAGGCATTCGGAGGACACAATTGAAAACTGCAATCTACGGCGAAGTCTGAGGCCATAAATATCCCTTCGTTGGCTGATGCTGCAGGTAAAAAGACCCCCAACATCGTCTGGGTAATTATTGCTTCCAATTTATGTCCTGGGGAGTCATGTAAAAGCTACCAGGCTTCCTGCCAGACAGATTAATCGCAGCCACCGCCGCTGCCAAAAACCAGACAAACAAGAGCGTGTCACAGTATTTGAGCTTCATCAACCGCGCGCGTATACATAATTACTGAAGTTCCAACTTTGTGGTTCGTCCTGATTTGGCTTCGTTAGTGTTGACGAAGAGCTGAGTTGCGGGCCAACACACATTACATTCCACCCTCATATGCACATGCACACACATAATTCATCTGGCCGAGTGCCAGGAAACATAAATTTTATTCGCCCTCGGGCAACTATCCGTTCTCACCTACGTTCCACCGCCAATGTCGTCCTGGAGAATCCCAACAAACGAATATCAGCTTAGAGCAGCATGAATATCAAGAAGCCAAAAGTGAAAGAAGAAAATACATTCTCCCCAGGGACATCCGCAAAAAGGGAGCAAAACCAAAGAAAATAAACCTAGGACAACGGAACCTACGTATGTCCCAAAAGTTAAGATTTATAACTGGGCACAAGTTTTCTTCCGTTTTCCCCGGTTCCGCATCCATGGGGACCAATTGGCCATATGTGTGTTGGTTTGGTTCGGTGGGGTGGGCCCAAGGATATGTGAAACCAACATTCCTTGCAGGACTGTGCTCAGCAACCACGGAAGGACAATTCATTTTCATAGTTTAATTTTGTACGTTGCTCCTTGCTTGCAATCGAAACCAGTAAAATTCCAAAAGGAAACCAAGAAAAACGGTAGAAAATTCGATGAAAAAAGCACAAAATTTCTGTAAAAAAAAACTTTCAAATTGGGAATTGTAGGAGGACACTGGGAATGTAACCAAAGGGACTATTTAAGAAACGCTAGAGTTTTGAAGTTTAAATATGTCTGGTGGGGGGATGCAGTGCATGAGTCCACGGAACAAGAGAAGAGGGATTGAAGCTGCTTTAAATGTCGTTTTGTCTTACTAATGGGAGTACATTTGGACACAAATGTTGCAAATGCAATGCAGGCTTGGACCACGGGGTTTTGAACATTGAAGTTGCTGCTGAAGCTGACTTCTCTGTCGGCCTTTGAGCCTAGGGAGAAGATGGTCCTTAGGCTGTTGTGTTGGACATCGGTGGCTAGTTGAAAGGTTGTATTCCTTAACGTGGAGAGCAGCAACGAGGTTAGTTTAGTTTGGCTGTCTATACAACAGACACACTTAGACCAAAGGAGATCTATTGTGGTACCACTGAATCTGTCGATATTTAACTTGCTTGCGGGCTAATTGAACCAGTTGTAGCTTGTTATAGAACGGAGAATATCAGAACGCGGAGATCGTCGAGATCGTTCTTTGGAAAATGCTGGACAGAAACACGTCCTTGTCTCTAAAGTTCCTGCAATTGAGACGAAGCCTTTTAGTATGTGAAACCATAAGACAGGGCCCCTTGACGACACTGATGATGGAGTTGATTTGGCATCCTTTAGGCATTACCAGTCCTTTGGAGCGTTTTTGATTTAGGTAGGAAGCTTGAAGAGGTGATTGCATCTCATATGATGTAGCCTTCACTCGGATACATCAATTGTGTTCCCCTAACATGGAATGTCGAGTCTGAAAGGAAAGTTAAAGAAAGGTCCCTGCTCCATCCCGAATTCGTAATGAAGTTTGGAATGGCTCTGGTGGCTTCTTAGATAAGTAGGTTGGCCCAGGTTCACCAAGGGCCGTTTTTCTGGTTCTGCATAGGTTGGGACATTCGCATAGAAAGAGAGCTGTGCTTTCCTTCACGTTTGTATCGCTGCAGCCTCTGAATAAATCATGTGTACTTAGACGGATTCTTCTAAGGTGGGCCGCCAGTAGGTTGTGACCTTTCATAATCCTTATGAGAGTTTTCTGGAGATGTAGCATGATGAGAGTGCGTTCTATCTCACGTCAACTTATGTTTGAAAGTCGAGTGTTATGTTGTGATTGAGTGAGATTGAGCGCAGATGCACCACAACTCACGTGACCTGGATGTTGATGGGTGTGGCTAAGAGCGTAGTTTTCAACTCCATCTTGTGGAGTTCAGAAAGTTAGTAATGTTGCAGAATTTGATGTCAAAAATCTCTGATTAAACCTTAAAGAAGGGTTTGCCAAATGTGCTATGCGTGGTTGTAGCTAGTGCCGGACAGTCACAGAGAAACTGGAACATGTTAACATCTGCGGTTTGCTTTGCTGATGGCATTCAGCTTGAGTTAGTGTTTACATGTAGCGATAGGCAAACTTTACTTCGTATTGTTTCGCTTTTGGGCGACTTGGGCGTCTTGGAGTTTCCTGCAATGTCTTTGTGGCCAGACAACAGGGGCTTATGGCTTACTTCCACTTTTTTCTTAACCAACTGCAATCGAAAGCATTGACCTTTGTTGCCTTTCAAACGAGAGGAAGATGTTTCAGCACATCTATTTCGCAAACTTTCTGCATGTTTTATCCCTCCTTTAAGTCAAATAAAAACACAAAGCACCCACAACCGTCTTCCAAAGGTGGTATTCCTACTCCTTTCCTTAGTTTGGGAAATCAAAAATCCACTTACTACTTACCGCGCGCAAAATAAACTCGCATAAATCATTTCTTCACAAAATCCCTCCAAAAGCACACTCAGCCAAAATCTTACCTACATTCGTGCACAATGGGTGATTCAGCGTTTCCATAAAGTAGCAAAAGTCTTACTCTCGTTCAATATTATGTGACTTACCCTTCGATACCGTGTCGCACACCCAACCCCACTAAAATATATAGGGCAATCCGGGAAAACAATTGCCCCTTCATATAATAGACTGTAAATTGCGCAATATACCCCCCCCCCCCAAAAAGGAATACAAATGCAGACGATACAACGTCCCGCTTAATTCCACAAAAAAAAAAGGAACACAGACAACTCGATCCTTCCCCCATCCGACTGCAAACAACAATAAGTATCCAAACTCGGAATTATTGTAAATCCCCACCGCAAATATCAAATAAAACTTTTATTACAGTTTAGTAAATTTTGCATACATCACCGGGTACCTGGGTGCTCTCTATATATTCTGCACATTTGTGTATGCCGGCGCACCCGGTACCAGGCACCTGGGATCGGTACTCGTACTCGTACGAGTACACATGAGCATTTCATATTTTTGCTGGAAATCCAAACACCAAAATACAAATTTTCTGCTTCAGCTGGAGCACCAGAGCGATGAAATTTATTCGCATACAGGGAAAAGGAAGATCCCAACAAGAATCGTCTATCTTCCAACAACACACTGAGAGAGAAAAAGGATTCACTTGCAACAAAAAAACTTAAAATCGACCCCCAGCACCGACATTCCGTATATCATCGAGTCCTCATCTACCTCCCACTACAGCCCACTATGGCGACGAATATAAAAGTTGTGATCTCTGGGGAGGATTTTCTTAAATGGTAAAAATTTTTATCCTAAAAGTCTCACACACACACACCCAGAGACACACACGCTTAGGGAGTATAGTCGCAATGAAATGCGATATATTATTAGTTTTGTCTCCTTGCCTTTGCAGTTCTCTTCGTTCTTTTTTTTTGTCGTGTGCTTTTCTTCTCGTCTTTATCCTTTTTGTAAATATTTTATATCGAGATAATGCTAAGAGTTTGTCAATCCGTTAGATTGGATAAAATAAATTTAATAATAGCAACGGGTGGGCGAACCAACGAACGGGTGGTTGTTTGCCTTCAACAAAGGACCTTCGGTTTGAAGATTGCAACGATATAGGGTTGCATCTCACCTTGATTTCTTTGCTGCAAAACAATTGGCTCTTGGTTGGTCCTTTTCAGTCGTAATAATCCTTGAAAATGGTGGTGTTGGTCCCGTACCATAATCTCCGGCTGTGTGAGAAACTTTGAATAAACTTTTTATTTAGTTGGTCAACAAACACAGAAATATAATGCCAAACGATTTCTGTGTAATGCTTTTATCAGAGAGACAGAAATGAAAGGAATGAGATACAATGCGGGACCGCAAGTTGTGAAAAATGGTTTTGAGGTTCGTTTTTTTGTATCTAAAAGTTGTTTTTCCTGTTTCTTTTTTTGTTTTGTTTTTTCTGCTGCTGTTGCACACTGCGGTTGTAGATATTTTCTCAGCTTTTACTTCCGTGGTGTGGCAGCGAGTCGACGGGCTTACACAAAAAGAAACTCATTACTTAGCGCGGAGATAGAAAGAGAAAGAGAGAGAGAGAGAGAGAAAAGGACTGAAGGGCTCTGCCTCTGTGTGTTGGCAGTAAGTTGGCTGCACTTTTCAGTGGAATTAGTTTTGTTCTTCGCACCTTTTCATTGGTGGTGTTGTTCTTTGTAAAGTTCTTGGGTAAAGTTTTCGACGAGATAAACAGTTTTAATGGGAATGATGGTAGTAGCATCCCATTCAGGGAGTATAAATCCAACCTTCAACTTTCCGCATAAGCATCACGGTAGAGTCTTTTCAATGGGAGTCTTCTTTAGGTTTTTTTTTTTTAATGTAAAGGCCACTCTGATGATGTTGCTCTTGGCTGCTTTGAGAGGAAGATGATTTTCGGTCCCGTCTGCATAGATGGCAAGTGGAGGAGGAGATACAACGACGAACTGTACAGCGGCATCGACTTAGCCAGAAGAATAAAGGTCCAACGACTGAGGTGGCTGGGTTATGTAGAGCGGATGAACACCAATGCTCCGGTCTGAAAAATCTTCGAATCCGCCCCCTAGGGACAGCGCAGGAGAGGAAGACCGCGACTCAGGCGGCCCACGCAAGTGGAAGGGGACTTCAACCAACTGTAGCGCCATCTTAAGTAAGTAAGCAAAGGCCAATCTGACTACTTACCAAGAAGTAGAAAGGCAATGTGGTATGGAATGAGAATAAGACTCCGAGGAGCCTGTTAGCTTCGATCCAAGGTTTTCCTCATTTACTTCCTTAACCTGCTCCCAAGTCGTAGAGGGTCTCTGTCTGAGACACAGTAGCGTTGTAACTAAGCGCGCTATTTCCAGTGGTCTATATAAAGAGCAATGGCTTGGTCCTTAGGGCTTGGGGTTTCTTTCTTTGTTGCCTTCTTGAAATTGGGGGCTGTGATTCCTAGATTCTCTTTGCTCGATGTGGACGAGGCAGTGTAGTCAACGGGATTTGCCTTTATGGACTACAAATAGAATCAAAAGTGGTGTCTACAGTTCCAATTAAGTTAGACTACTTAGGTTCACTAAGTACACTACTCGCGCTACTTTGCATGTTTGGAGTACAGGTTGGTGAGGACCAGTTTATCCGACTTCTCTTCGTAGAAGTTTTACCAGGGATCTGGTCTTCCAAGTTGGGGGTAAAGACATGAACAAGCCCACACAGCAGAAATCTGTGAAGAAAATGAAGGAAACCTTGATGTAGAGTCACAGTCGGTGCTAGGAATAAGGAAAAACTGCTTCTGGCGACTGTATAACCCCAGATCCGGTTGTCAGGCACAATTAATCATTTGACTTAGATGAAGATAGCCAAACCTTCCGTCCACTTGATTAAAACGAAGTAAGGACAGCAAATGCGATGATTAACCACCAGGAGAGTCCAAAGTAACAAATTTCTATTTAAAGTCCGAAAGCGTTATCCTTATAGATTTTGCTGTCTGGAGGTCTTTAAACTGTTTAAAGGTTTGAATAATGTCGCCGTTTTCACGGTAGAAAAGCAGACTTGCATGGGATTCTAACTAAAATCGAATCCCATCCTAGTTGTCCCCGGAAACCCCATAACAAAATCACCATACTCCACAAAAACACCGTTCAACTCTTTAAGGTAACAAGAATTTATGTATGTGGGAAAAAAAATTGGAAAATTACCCCGCGTTGGACCGCCAGTCTCCACATGGCGCAACATCCGAAAACAGCAAAATCCAATATTTCCTTGGTTATGACTTCATCAGCCGGAAACAACCGACTTTGCTAAGCTTTCTACACGTTACACCTCCATTGGCGGTTAGGTACTCGTCGTCGGATGAGAGCCTCATTTAGGAATCCCATTATGTCGCCAATATTCATTTGTAGAAAACCAACCACCAAGTGCCACCACCAAGCCATTGCTCTCTATACGCCGCAGTTATCCGGTGTGAGAGTGTATGTATTGTATGTCCGGGGTAATTCCCTGGCAATTTAGCTGCTTTCACAATCTCGTAATGGCTTTTGCTATCCTTCCCCGTGGGAAGGACGAAAACGACGACAGGATTCGAGACCTCATCTCTGCCTGCAAATAGGAGGTCATTACTTGGCTCGTCGTCATTTAATTAATGTCTACGCGTCTGATTTGATTACCCTTATTAGGTATTAAGCTGAGAATTAGGAAATTGCTAACGGCCAGGTGCATGTGACCCCAGGCGCCATCGCCATGACCTCTCATCTGGTCATCTGAATATCCGGCGGTGGAAATCCACACACGGTCATGATTTAATTTCGCAAAACTAAATTGAAAACGCAATATTTTCCACGCGGACAAAGACTTTGCCGTGTCACAAAACAAATAAATCAACACCGTGTGCAATTTTCACATGCCAGACTCAGTCACGTCCAATTTGATCCCAATGGATTGGGCAAATGCAGCTGCAGGACGATTGATGCCAGTTTCGGGGTCAGGTGAATGAGTTTCCTTTTTTTTTGCTGCTATTCACCTAATTTGTTGCGCGCTCGCGAGAAAGGACTGACAAATTATTAATAAATATTAAAATTAATTGAAAACTAAAATAATTATTTACATCGGATAATGTCGTAATCCCGGAGCACAAATTATTTCCCAGGACCGGGGGTTGATGGAAGTGAAAAAGTAAAATTCCATCTATTTCGGTTCGGTCCGAACATAATAGCTAAACAAATCACTAATAAATTATTCGCATCGAAATACCACATAATATTTCGTTTCGGTTTTGGGTCATTTGGCAGTTGGATTGGAGTGGCAGAGCGCCATGGTGACCCCTCCATTCGTGGGCTTATGGGTTAAAAATGTATCGGATTGCAGGCGAAAAATGGCTCGGTGCACGTTGCGGTACAAAATATTCCATTTAATCTTAATATAAAACAAAAACGCATATAATACCGTTGTTGAACGCTGCCTCGACATAATGCGTGTATACCTCGGACACAGGGATGTTAATGGGGGGACTTTGGGTTTTTTTTTATTTTTTAATTGAGGGTTTTAAGGGATTTTGATTGTATTAATCCTCCCGGGCGTGAACTAATTTTTAATGGAAGGCATTTTCTGTTAAGGTAGTACGCGCCTTTAATTGAGAAGAGCGTTCGAAATTTATCAAATGGGCGAAACGAAACCGTTTTTGGTACGTATTTGCCAAAACATTGGCAGTCTGTGACGAGGTAACCACATGCTGTTTTCTCTCTCAGTTTCCTGAGCTGCACATGCTTAGCACAGTCTCGGAACCACATTGTCAAACTTGTCATCCGGTGTACTGCGCATTTTTTTTGTCCTACTGTTGCCCTTGAACTGAAAGACTGGTCCATTTTACTACCGGGTAGAGGACCACAATCTAATAAATCTTCATTGAGTAGGTGCTTCAGTGATGAAGAGCTAAGATTGCTTATACTCACCACAACAGCATCGTAGATCCGTCATCTGATCCGAGCAGATGGCGGACATAGGAAGTTATCCGCACACCGATTTCTTGCAGACGCACTCATTTGTCAAGTTATGTCACCTTTGATTGTGTTTTCTCGAGACCGAACCATCTATGAAATCACTGGCAAATCTAACGAGGGCTTACATAAGATTCCGCTACAGTCCAGGGTGGACCAGGGCCTTAACCATCAAGCGTCTTCAGCCAGCTCGATCTTTAGCTAGCTGCCTCCAGTTTCGCACTCTAAGTTAGTTGCGTTGGTTGAGTGGAAGGGCCACCTGAGTCACGGTCTCCCTCTACAACGCCGGACCGGAACATTGGTGTCCATCCGCTCTACACGACCCAGCCACCTCAGTTGTTGAACCTTAAGTCGTTGTACAGTTCGTCGTTATATTTTCTTCTCTTAAGGTTCTGAGAAATCCCTTAATAGCATGCTTGTCGCAGATTTCATCCTCTCTTCCCTTCCAGCTGTTCTTCACAATTTAATCCGCAGAAACCCAGGTAGCGTATATCTCTGTTTGGCAGATGAACGCATGTTCCGTTAATGTTGTTTAAGGTGGTGGTCTGTATTAAAGTACACATCAACCAAAGAAGATCCATGGTGATACCACTGAGTCTATCACTATTCTTCCTTCTTGCAGACTATTTGAAACATTTGAAGCCAGAGCTTCTCATGAAGCAGAGCATGCTACTAATGTCCTCCACAAGATCGTCGAAGAAGCTTCCAGGTGGAGCAGGGCTGTATAGGTACAAGGAATATCTAGGATTGATTCTTCCTGCTTCTCGTCTCGGCTGGTCCTGGAAAAATCATTCGAAAACAGGCCTAGCCTTTAAGTATCGAGGCCATGAAGCTTGAAGTTTACATTCCTTAGCGTCTGTATCTAATGAAAGCTCTATCAGAGCACCTTAGCACATACTAAGGTCAGTTGAGTGACTGACTAGCTAGAATTTTATTGAACCATTTATTGACCCGAAACCTTCGAGATGGAATAGCGGAGACAGCAGCAAGGAGAGACTCAAAGCCTGGCTCCTCTACACGTAAATTGTTTCCAAATTCATAAGGCGAATTGTTAGTTATTGCAACCTCAATGGAAGCTCGTCAGGAAGCTTAAGGGCATGAGCCTCTTTTTCAGTCACAGATATCAAATAACACTTGAGATCTAGGTCTTGCAAACGGCCCTCTCGAGCTATAGGTCAAGCAGGGCCATGAAGATCGTTCTAACAGTCGATTTGCTGGCTTCTATTAGGGAAAATCAAACCAAGATATGCTCGAAACATCCTTAATCCTCGAGACAACGTTAGCAAGTATCAGAAGGAAGGAACCTAATTGAGTGAGTAGTGTCCTGGGACTCTGTTTGGTGTTTCTTTTTGGCTTAATGTAGCTCCTAAGTCTAGTTTTTTTTAACGTGAGGGGCGATGGATGGACATTTCAGTAACAATCTCGATGTGTGAGGGTGAGATTTTTTATGTGAGCAGCTTTAAGACACGCAGTTTAAATGGTTTACAAGCCGTCTTTAGTTGTTAAAGACAGCTTCGACGTAGACTCCCCTTTCCCCGAATTTTTCCTCGAATTTTGCAACGACTTACAGTTCGTCTTTGAAAATCCTCGTCTGTTCTAAATTTTTAATCGTAAACTTATAAGCCAACGCACACGAAAGAATTTCGCACTGATAACGTACTTATTCCCCAAACAATAGCTCTGTCTTCAACACATTTCGCACAAAGGATTATCGAATTTAAGAAACCCCCTCCTTATGTGTGAATGAAATGCTTGAAGGATTTCCATTAAATTCCAAACAAATGTGCTCGCATGTAACCGCCTCAAATTCTATTCAAGACACCATCCGTGTCACCTTAACCGAACGTCAATTATCTACACTCATGGCAAATTGCGGTTACCCGAGGCATCATGAACTTGATTCGGATTAAATTGAAATTAATTGCATCAATAGTACTCACCTCTGGAAACGCCACAAATCAGATATACACCCTTCCAATGTGATTCAGCCACCCGTTCTTCTTTCTCCCAAAAACCGAAAGGGAAACCTCATTTCAACAGCTCCTACCTTAATTAAGGCAAGCATGAATATCATATGTCAAGCGATAGTAAACGAAAAATATAACCTCCAACCACTTCGTCTCTGCTCAAGCAGATATCGAGAGATATGTAGCTCCCCCCCCCATCGAGAGGAAGATTCAAAATTTAATCAAATCCACCGCAGGACCTCCTCGGAGCTGCTTCTTGTTCCATGCGATGTTTATGAAAAAATAAAATAAAATTAACTATAATTTCAATTGAAAAGTGTATAAAATATTCACCCCTTAACGGGATAGTTTTCGACAATGTCGAGTGGTAGGGGGTGGGGCAGCACAGCCACCAGAAGAATTCTCGTGAGTGCAGCACTTTGGAGCGCCTTACACACGTCGTCGGAGTCGTCAAAGTTGAAGTTTTGCTGTTTGGCAACAAGCAACCTAGGGAACTCTATGGGGAAATCAAACATTTTTAGAAGCTTAGTTGTCGGGAAGAAGAAACTTTGTTGTAATGTTACGAGTAACATGGCGAAGCGCTGTTGTTGCCGCCATCCACAATGAAATGAAAATTTGTATCTGAGAGAGATGGCGCGGCAAAAACGCTGTACAATTGGGACTGCAACTTGGCATTGTGGTGGTTATGGCTAAAGTTTTCCATTTTCCTAGAACGAGCACGGACGCGGGAGGTGATGATAATGATAGGACGCGAACGGGGCGATAAATTGAGTTTTCTCTCACTTCTCCGCAGCGAGAATGCAGTTTTAGTTATCGGATTATGGGAAGTGGTTTAGCTAACTGACAAGTTGCTGGCCATGGGGGCGATTGAGAAAGTGGGATTATTGTTGCTGTGAAGTTTTATTTGTGTGGAATCACATTGAAGTAGGGGAGGGGATGGCGGGGAATGTTTTATTGTGTGGTAGCTGATCGAAGGTGAGCTGATCGTTGGCGAAGGTGAAGGCGTTTTCGTCGCTTACCAACACAGGTACGACCGACATATCGAATGCAGCTTAATATCGCTAGCCCTTCGGCTTGCATTCCAAGACACATCTTGATTTGACGTCCTCCTGCCATTTGATTTTTACACTTTTGACTCTGTTCGTGTCGTTGAAGGTCTTGTGAAGCTCATTCTTCAATTTTCTTTTCAAGCTAACACGCCCTTTCTCTGCACACACAAGTGGAAGGGGACCTCAACCAGCTTAGCGTGCAAAACTGGAGGCAGCTAGCTAAAGATCAGCTGGAGATGATTGTTGGTTGAGGCCCAGATACAAGCCGAACTGTAGCGCCACCTCCACATCTGCTATGCATTAAGCTTACCTTACTCACCTACTTACTGCATCCTCAATCAACAAGCCTCTCTAGCCAGCTGTCTTTACTTGCATATGTCAAGCTAGATGAGGTTACTCTCCACTTGCGTACACGTAGTCCTTTAGTCAAAGATTTATCGGGCTGGAGCATCGGTGTTTGTCGGCTCTACATGCCCTTGGCACCTTGGGCGTTGAATACGTATTTCCTGTAGTTCTTCTCCATGTCCCATCAACGCAGATCGGACCGCTGTACATCGATCGTAGGACTTTTCTCTCAAAGAGTCCAAGGGCACTTTCGTCTAAATTCTACAAAGTTCATGCCTTTGTGCCGTACACCAGGGTGGCGGAGCAGAATTTCCTTGGTTCTTCTCGAAAAGGCCTAACTGCACACTTGACTCTTAAGGCTAAAGTAGCAGCGATTGGCGAATGCACGAATTTCTTCCTGCTTATCGGCGCAGAACATACTTCGAGACTGTACTTCAAAACTTTGCTGATAGAATCGATAAAGAGAGTGTAACCCTACTAGACGACAAGGTGTCTAGCAGATGAATCATTGAAATAAGTGGGACGCTGGTTCCACACAAAAACAACAAACATCGCGTCGACGTTGCGTATGTATTTGATGACAACGCATGTTTTGCATCAAACTAGGTCACAGCGTCTCTGAAACATAATCTGCAGCGAAACAATAATTGATGACCAAGCGATCTTTCATTGAGTATAAATAGAATTTAAGGTGCTTAAATCGATTCACTGTCTGTTTGGAGTTAAGCGGACCTAGGGATCGAGTCTTTGCTTATCATTCTTAACAATTCTTACAAGTATAAGCGGGTGAAACTGCGATTAATCGAAGCAGACCACCTCATTGGGTTCCCTTTCGTCTTTCTTCCACAAGTCGTTGCAGTCTGAGGTGGCTTCTGATTTTTTCTCAGCCCTTGATAGCAATTCCTGCCTTTTAAAGGGCTTAAATTGATTGGCCAAAACTCCCAAGCACTCTTCATGATATCTGTGCACGTAGGGGCACAAACTTACCTCCTGCCATTAACGTCACGTGTGAATGTTGATCTCTTGTAGGCTGTGTCTACAAGACCACATCACCACCACCCACCCTTTGCGGACTTCCCCTGCTGACCATGTGACTTACGATAGAGCTACAGTCGTCAACCTAGAACCTCAATCAACAAGCGTTTTCAGCCAATTCAATCTTCATCTTGTTTTCTCCAATCTCGCATGCCAAGCTGGTTGAGGTCTCTTTCTATGAGTCGCGGTCCTTCTCCACTTCGATGATTGTGCGTTGGTGTACATCCATTCTTCATGTCCCGTCCTAGCCGTCTTAATAATTGTATCTGGACTCTTCTTGTCATCTATGCAGACGAGACCGTAGATCACCCCAAGGAAAACAAACAAGGGCAACGTCATCCGTTTATATCTCAGCGCAATAGAGTTGGACTTGGATGATCAGGGCCTTGTTGTATGGTGTTGAAGATGGGTGAGACAGTCGGTGCCTAGATCTAGCCTGTGGGGTCTAGAAAACGGATTATATCTCGTATCCCTGTCGTTGAGGTCGTCGAAAAATGGTTGGTTTAGTGCACGCAGTCTGGGTCTTGCTACTGCCGGACATTTGCAGAGGAAATGGGAGAGAGTTTCCTTCTAATTTTGCGACAGAAGGGGTGGTATGGAATACATAGTTTGGTCGCATGGTCGCCAATTGGCCCATGCTCCGTGGTTATCACCTTTGTTCTAGCGATATCTGGGCGCGTTCTGTTTAGGAGATCTTTTGTTCTAATCTTATCGTAGATCGGGCCATATCTTCTTTGGTTAACTTCCTCTATTGGAGGTTGGCTTTCTGCCGGAAGTTTAAGTGGATTTGCCCCTTAACCGCTTTTCATCTTCATCTGCACGCTTATTTCGTTTTATGTTATCAGAGGAGCAGTTTGACCCTGAAACGTTCGCCTAGTCGGGCAAGCTCGTCCTGATACTCCTGCATCAGTTTGGAGGTTTGGCTATCTATGAGGATAGCAATGTTTTGTTTGTGCGTTGTGTCACAAACCTCTTGGATTGCCAGTAGTTCGGCCTGGAAGACACTGTCTTCAAATGATTCTGAGTAGACACCGGCCCTCACACCGCATTTCATCTTTAATCCGTCGGTGTAGATGACTGTGTCCTTCACTACTTCGTCTTTCTTCCACTTACATAGTTCTGGTGGGGAATCTCAGTGGAAGTTTTTCCTGAAATTCAGTTTGGGTGTGATGTGGTCGATTGGAAACGTGACCATGTCGTTTGGTAATGATTCCAGGATGTTGTTGTGGTCCACAGCCCCCACTCTGGGGGTTAACTTTAAGATTTGTCGGTCCATCGAGTAAGCATAGTGAGGGATATAGTTGTACACGCCATCTTTTGTTCAAAATAAAACACAAAACACGGTTCCATTTCAATTGATTTTTATTTTACTTTTTTTTTTCAAAATTTTCTTCAACACTTTTTATTTTTTCGTTTCTTCCTTTCGCTTCTCAACAAAATTAACAATTTTGGGTACATATAAATAAAAAAAAAACTACATGTGTATATATTCTTAAATTAAAAACAAAAAATAAATCTCGGAGTAGGTACACAATTTTCACATAATTTAATAAATATTCATAATACAACAAAGAAAATACTAACACAAAACAAAATTCGTCATCATCAACTTAATCCTTGGGGGCATTTTAGAAAAAAAAAAAAAAAAACAAAATGTCCTCCATCAGTTAGTCCTCTCAAAAAATACTCGTATAATCTTAAAATATTCAATTTTTCTACTTTTGTCTATAATATGATGTGTTTTTTCTTGTATATAATATATAATTTTATTTAAAGTAATTTTTGGTCTTTCATTATTTTGTTTTACAAGTTTTATCTTGTTAAACAAAAAAAAAAAATAAAAAATTGTAATTTATATTTTTAAATCTAAAAAAAAAAATAAACTATATAAAGATGGACCTAACTAAATCATAAGTTTAAGGAAACCGTTTCGCTTAGAACTTAAAACTAAAGCGGCTGTTTTGCACAATAATAATATCTAAAGGTACTGGTTTTAAATAAGTAATAAAATATATTTTATATATATGTACGCCTGTAATTTATTTATTTTTTTTTTGATTTTTTGAAAATTGAAATATTTTTTTTCATAAAATTAAATTCTCTAGAACTACTTAACGTTTAACAGGTGGCAAGTTAGTGTGGCAATGTGGTGGAAGTGGTGAATTCTGAGGTGTATCAACAAGATGTGTGCCCCTAAATGTGGGAATCTTGTGGGACTTCAAAGGGAACGTCGTAATTGCCACAAGTTGTCACCTGTTTTTGGGTTTTTTGTGCTTAATTTTTTTTTCTTTTTTTGTCTTATTCGTAATTCAATGGCGTTACAATAGTAACGATACCGTTAACCCTCATTTATTTATTTTTTTAAAAATTTTTCCTCAATACATTATCAACAAGCAACTCTGGTTGCATTTAAGTTGTTATTTTGTTCTCATTCAATTGTGAAGCGCTTGTAATCTATATATAAGAAGTTAAAATTGAATTAAAAAAAAAAACTGTTTTATTTTATTTTGCTAAGTTAAAGATTTTTTTTTGTTTGCTGAATTGCTTTTGTGATAAGTCAAACAAGTGTTGCTAAGAAAAGCGTCAAGAAAAAATGAAGACTTTGTTGTGTTTTTGGTTTTTTTTTTTAAAGAAAAAATCATTGACGCTCTCACTTGATATGATGCTACCTTTTGTTGCTGTTAATTTATGTTTTCTTAAATATCTTATCTAAAAAATTGACTAAAGTTTCGAAATTGCTTTACCGAGTGTTTTGTGTTGTTTTTGTGATTTTTATTGAGGGGTGCATTGAGTGTTTGAGTTGACTCAGCGATGGCAACGTTGATTTATTAATCCTTGTAAAATCTATCTTGTGAAGTGATATGTGAGCGCCACTGTGGCGGCCATTAGAAGATTGATAACAGGTTGTGCTTGCAGTCGATAGCCGGAACCACCATCTCCATCTCTGCATGCGCCCGGATGTCGTTTGTATTCTTCGCAATAAAGCTAGAGAAGGGATGAAATAAAAAGTTGAAACCAAACTGTGGATGGAAATCATGCGGGTAGACGATAGTGGCATAGGAGCTGTTTTAAATGATATAAGCCAGATGCCAGATTAAGGAATTTTCGATGTTTTTCTACCAAAAATCGAAAAGATTTCGGTGCCTTCGTCGATTGATTCTCGACGTTGGGATTCAAACACAAGCTTGTCAAAGCCCATCTCGGTCTACCAACTCATACTCTCATCTCCATATGTACGTTGGTAGGTAGGCAGAAGTGGGAGTCCTGGATGTTTATGGGTTTAACTGAGAGGGGTAGTTTCCATCTTGTGGAGTTGATGCTGTAAAATTGAATGCCAGAGATTTCTGATAATTCCTTGAAAAAGGCTTGGCCAAGTGTGAGATCACTGGTTCTGGCTTGGGCCAGGCAGTCACAGAGAAAGTGGAATAGAGTTTCCTTTTCATCTGTTCTGTTGCAGCTGCGCCAATGGGTGTTAAAGAGAATGCGTAACTTGGCAGCGTGTGAGTCAATTGGCCAGCGGGCTGTTTTTATTGCTTCAATTCTTCGTTCGTCCTATTTCTATTGCAAGTGGGTCTTATCTGTCTGGATATGGCACAGTTTTCTAGACTGTTCTACCTAGAGTTGGCAATTGACAGAAAGTGCTGGAGAGTTCTTCCATTGATGAGTCCAAACGGGGAGCAGATTAACTCTGCAAGTGAACATCAAATTAAAGGTTAACTTTCGATGGTCCCTACAGGTTTCTCCAAGGTATCTGCCCCCTCGTTTGCCTGGCACCGTCTTCGTGAAGCAAGACGCCAGTAGAATGCCTTTGGCTTTGAGTGGTCTGCTACCTCATCCATGGTGACTAATTTTAGGACAGCTCCCTCCCAGCGTTTGATCTCATTTTTCAGTTTCGAGAGGCTAAACGTTGGAATGGTGGAACCAATGTTTTTTCGAATGTGGTCGATGATCGCCTTGGCCACCTCGTGATGCTGATCTTGACTGTAACTTTCTGTATGCACTTTTAGGCTACAGCCATAGGGGGTGTTACAATACTGAAGTAATGCAGAAAGCATGCCATCTCACCACTCTGTTTTTTAAAGCTTCGTGAAGGTTATGATGGAATTGGTGGCGTTAAGTAAACATGCTTCCTTTGTAGCTTTCCAGTGTCTGAAGGAAGATTTACTTGTTCAACCACGGGGGCAGCTTTGCCACTCTAGACATGCAAGTTAGAAGCAACACGAATCCCAGACTTAAACCCAAAATACCGCTGGATTCCTATTTTTCCCTTCGTGGAGGCTCGATTACGGCCAGCGTAGATAGAAATTCTAACAGAGTTACTACAACTCTCAGACATTGTTCTGATCTGGTTGAGTGATCTGCCATACTTCCAATGAATCATATCTTCCGAGGTCTTGGCTACTGAGAAATCCCGACTTAACTCTTGCGGATTGCTTCTCAAGACAATATCGTAAGCGTTATGTTGTCTTCGATTGAAAAATTGAAAAAAATATCCCAAGACCTACTTGCCAGCGGATAATCTAAGCACTAGTTCTTAAGATATTAAAGCGAGCAAACCAAGTAAAGCGTTCTAGAATTCAGCGTCTTAGTTGAAAAAATCGTACTTTCACTACTTGATTTCATAATATATTGAAGCGAGCAACCCACGTAGAGAGTAGAAGGTATTAAGGTCTTGATTAGGCGAGACTCATTCTGTATACTTTCACTCCTTGGTTTCGTAAGAATTGAAGAGAGCGACCCACGTAAATCGTACTAATATCTAGGTTCATGGTTAGACAAATCCAATCTGTGCACTTTAACCCCCCGGTTTCCACCCTCTCAATGTGTAATTTTTTCAAAAGTCGCTCGTTTTATTCGCTGGCAGCATTGCACACCATTAACGTCCACCCGCAAAGTTTTCAAAAGTCCTTAACCAAGCATTTAAAAATGTCAAGCCATTTGTCACACTTACCTTAGTCAAACTATTCGCATACTTGTCCACAAGTTCTCTTATGAATTTTGCCGCATCGTTACCGCAAACCTTGCGTGCCGCATCCTCCGAGCAATCGACCAGTTCATTTATGGAACTGCAAGGGATCCACAGATGAGAATCTACCATCAAGCAATTTATCGTTGTGCTTAACTTACCAGCATATCGTTTTAATGTTCTCATTGAGAGTTATGTTCTCGTGATTCTCCTGATTCTTGTTCGGCTTCATGAAGACCATTGTCTCCTTGTATTTGGAGGAGCATACTTCAAACTCCCTTTTGGCCATTTCTGAGCATGGAGCATGCTTTAGATATTCTATTGGAATTTAAAAAAAAAAGTGAAGGAACACTCGAAATTAATTGTACTCCTCCTCCTCCTTCTGTCGTTCAAACTTAAGTGCTTACCGTCCTGGAATTCACCCTTGTTGCATAAATCTCGAATGAATTGATTAATGCCATGGTATAATTTATTAAATTGATTCCTTTGCTGCAGGTCCATGCACCGTCTCGTGTAGCTCTGTATGCAACGGACACCCTTACGCAGTTCACTGCAAGAGGAATAGAAAGAGAGTGACTTGTAGAAAGTTGTGGTGGTATTGGGTCGGTCCTTACTGAAGTGACAGATCGACAGGAATTTACTATCCTAATTACATTACTTTCCCTATAACGACGCATGACACTGCAATTCATCATGCATGCACTCGTTCGCTCATCCGTTGTGTCAAGTGCGAAACCGTTCTGTGTGCGTCCTGCGACACTATCAGCCCATTTGAAATTTGCATTTTGCAAAAAAAAAAAAACGGGACACTGTCACACACATTGAGTGACAAGGATATAAAGTCCTAAGCAGTCAGATATGACGCTGCCATCGAGCAGCGTTGTCGTGTCAGACCACTCCACTTCTAATGATTCAATTCAACAACCTGTCGGCGTTTGGTGGTGTTGTAATGGCTGCTACATGACGGAGACGGAGAGTAAATTTTATTTTTATATCCGCTTCTGGATGACTGCATTTTAATTTTACACCCTTCCACCAGGGTATCCTTTTCTGGTGCAAAATTATGGTGAATTGTGAGGAAATAACTGGTAGCGGGTGGTGTTACTAATCCGATGTTAGTGGTGGTGAAAGGATAACAAGGCTAATGGAGGGAGGGAGATACATTTCAAATTGAAAGAGGACAAAGATGACTGAGTAACATTAAAGGGTTTAAGGATTTAATGGGTGTCACAGGAAGGGCGATGAAGGGAATGTGTTTGTGTTTGCGTTTCGCATTGCATTTAGAAAGGGGATACAGTTGAGTAATGGCATTGGATTTCAATTGCGGAAGTAGGGCCATTAAGTGGACGTAAGGAATAGAAGACTTTAAGAATAGAAGGTGTGTGTTCAATTGGAGCAACGCCATCTATCGGAAGCAAGCGTGAACTATATAAATTCTGTTTACGCAAGAGTTTGAAGTTAGTCGAGGTTTCGTGCCACGAATAAGACGACGCCACGAAAGAAGTCTTAAGTCATCCGGTGTACCCGATGAAAATTTTTCTGACTAAGGTCAATCTTTCGCGTGACACATAGCAGTCTCAAACGTGGCTTGCATAGAGACACAGACTACAAGCGGAGGTAGGAACCAAGTCGGCCAATATCGTTATGGTAATGCGTCTGAGTGAGAAAAACTTGAACCGAGTACGCTTCTATACCGAGGAAGTGTTGAAGGTGAACAGGACATAGACTCGTCGAAGTCACAGAGGCTAAGAAAAGTGGCACCAACTTGAAGTTATGCAGAACTTCTAGCAGGTTCGGGCTAGAAATTCCTAGAGAAGGGGAGGGTTTACTCGGTCAAAATGTGTGACGAAATGCAGGGTGCACCAAGAGAGTTTCTAGTTCAAATTGCGTTGTCCACGGTGCATGTACATTTCAGGTAACATCTAAAGTAGATGGGTCCTCTAGAAGATGAGGATATTTGTAGGCTGTGTCTAGGTTTAAGAGGTCCATTGTTTGTGATACCACATGGATGACAGGCTGTGTCTAGTGGACGAGGAGACAGCTGCACATATACTGCGTGAATGTTCGCCACTGGCTAGTAAAAGAAATTGTGTTTTGGACTGCAAACCGACTCGAACCTAGAGGATTAGTCAACTATCCCTTGAGGGCATCTCAGACTGAGACAACTCGTGGAAGAGAGATGGAGTCTGATGTGGTCTAATTCGACCAGCCGCTGCCGTCTCTCTAAACTTGTGTTCCAATTCAGTAGTTTAACGCCCCAATCTTCCTTAAAATCCAAACCTTGCATTGAACTAAGGACCAACTAAACGAAGTGAAACCTTTTTAAATCTGGCACACTCCCAAATTGTCCTGATGGCCATCTCCATTCTCTCACATTGAATACTAAGTACTCCCCAATGACTCGACTTCCGATATGTACATCGTTAGCTAACCAAAAAAGAAAAAAAAAGAAAAAGAAAAGACAATAGCAACCAAGCAATAACAACTCGATACCCGCTCTCCTTATCTCTCTCCCAACCATCCACCTGTGTGCTCGCCTTAACAAAGATGTCCCTGAATTTAAATTTTACAAATAATTAGATTATGTCCGACCCATATAGTTCGCCCCTAGAAAAATTGAAGAAACTCGTGACCTCCCCTCTCACCGGGGTAGTATCATGAAAAATCCGATTAGAATTTTTAATGAGCAGTCTTCTCTAACTACCTCGGTATCCTTGTCCTCTTTTTGTCAGGAGGACCAATGACATTTCCTTTTAACACACTTCAATAAGTCATGAATTCCAGAGCATTAATAAGGATTCACTAATATCCTTGCAAAATGGCAAAACAAATACGCACCAAAAGACGACAAATATAAACACACACACACACCGGCGCAACAAAAGGAGTCACATGGAACAAAAAAAAAACAGGACCAATGCAAACCCATCGCACTAACTCAAACTTGATCGGGTGCTGGCTCTCTGTCTCTATGTTGCTGTGTGTGTGTGTTTGCTGGTGTGGTGGCTAACGGTCGTTTGTTTTGCGAAAAAGTTATAAATTCAATTTAAGTCCCACGAAAAATGTATCGAGAGGATCTTCTCAGCATTTGCCCTCGTCCTGACGTCCTGTTTTTGTTTTTTGCTTTCTGTTTGTAGGAGACTCGTTTTCTTTTTCCTCCTTGTACTCCTGCCGAAATCTATGAACATGTTTTGAATTGAAAATAGTGCAGCGGTGTGGAGTGTACGAGTTGTTAGCCGCCCTCCTTAGCGTTGTGTGTTAAATTGCCCTCTGGTTTCCTTTTGATCAATTTGAACGGAAGGAAGGACAAGGAATCCTGGGGAAAACCAATTTGGCCCAAAAAAAAATGTGAAAGAACAAAATAAAAACTTTATCATTTTGTTTTCCTCGTGCTGTGTGCAATTTTTAAGGATGTGGTGCGAATTAGCTAAAGAGGAAGAGTCCTTGTATCCTTCCCAATTAAAAGCTTATGTTACTTTGAACAGAAAAAAAGGACGAGAACAAAAAAAAAAAACTCCACAGGCCACACCAATTGGTCACAATTAATTCCATTTCGAGATTCTTCCCCCTAACCCCCACTCAACCCACCAATCTGTTTAGTAACGGTCTTGTACAACTTACTGGCAAAGTTTGTCTAGTTCTTCCTTTTTGGCGGCACCAATTGAAAACTCCGACGTTAGATGAAGCATGTCTAGTGGCTCTGAGCACTTGGTGAATTCCTCTTGGCCGCATTCCTCGGCACTCGTTACCACCGTCATGCAGGATGCAACTGTAAAAAGAGAAAAAAAGAAAGAAACAAATTAAACGGGGCAATGAAACAAAAACTCTGACAGAAAGAGAAAACGGAAAGAAAATGTCATCCAGCATTTTACTTAGTCGAGTCCTCGTAAAGAGGGGGGGGTTATCAAATAGAAATATTTCCCTTTTTATCGCCAGGACTTGTTTCTTGTTAGACGTAGACTCCTTACACACATACGCGGATAGTAAATTGACAAAAAAAGGGAAACTATAAAATATTACCGTTATTTTCCCTTCATACCGCACATTATCCTGTTTTTTCGTTTGAATTCTTTTCCAGAAAATATAATTTCTTCCATTGTCAGTTTGGTTTGGTTTAGTCGTCCAAAGGAAGAAAGGACACAAGACGATGGCGTTTTTTTTTTTGTGTCAACTTTGAACAATTTTTGCCGTTAGAGTAAAGAGAGATAAAGTTTTTATGTTTTGTTGTGGGATTATTTCGCTTAGTCCTTTTGAAAGGAGTAGTTTCAGGGCTTGTGTCTTCTTCGTTCGATGACGTTGTCAGGGCATGTCGACTGCTCGCATTGTAGCAGTTACATTGATTTGATTTGGGTGAAGTCGAAGATAGATGACGATGCTCTTTGGCTTTGAAAAAGTTGTAAAAGTTAGCTCTTTATGCAACGACAATGGGTGATTGAATGCAGAAAGGATAACAGATGGTAAAAATGAAATTTGGAATCAAATTCAAATTAAGTGTCCTGAGGTATTTTCTTTGAAAGGAGGAGACTGTGCAAGGAATAAATGACAAAAACGAGGCACTTTGTCGTTGGTATCACTCTTCGAAAGCGAAGCTGATGAGTTGACAAGTGATGATCCTTGATCGTAACTTAAAGAGGAGCAGTTTTGCTGTAAAAAGCAGACGTAAGCAATAAGTCTTGAGTTGTCAGCGAACGATTGATGACGATCCGTATCAAGGAAGATTCCACCAAAACAGTCTTATTTGCTTTCAAGCTCCCAACGGAAGAGGAAGACGACACCATCAAAGTTTGTTTCTACCAACTCGTGGTGAAAACCTGCGAGCAATACTCGAGATACGTAGCAAGTTCAAATCGACTATTAAAATTCAAACGAAGAAATCGGAAGAGGGGACTGAAAGCAGAGCCTGCATGAGACAACAACGACTTACAAAGTCGACGAAGCAACATAGAAGTCCCTTGATACGATTGGGTGAAGACACTCCTCCACTGCAGTGGATGTACTTTGTATGTACGTCCTTTTCTGCGAAGTACAGATTCGAATATCTCAAAATATCCAAAATTTCTATGTCGAAGAGTATATACCAAGCTTCGACCGGAGCATTTGTCTAAGGACTCAGCAGACCAGTCGAAGCACTCTCACCAAGCCACTAGAACTGCTGGGAAGTTAACACAGCAGTGGTGCAAAAATAATAGGATCTTGTCGGCAACTCAATGAACTGAAGAGGAGTTGCGTAAAGCGGGAGGAGTTCCAGAGTTTCCATATACAACCCAGACTACTTCTACTGAATTTGTCAAACGGCGATTAATGCCAAAATTCTCCTCAAAGTTACTTAACCCACACGCGGCCAGACAAAATGCACCACAGATTGTGCAAAGCTCCAAGAATGTCCAAAAACTTGTTCTATTCTTACGAGAGAAACAGCAAAGCTTGGCGATACCAGAGCATGACTGGCATGGAAGCAGTTTTAACACAAAACCTTGGGTCCAATTTGTATCCAAGGGTACTGTGCTTCTGTCTGACTCCACAGTGCCAGCTGCCTGCTCTACACATCAATTCACATCACCTCAGGAATAATCGATGAGATTTCTTCCAGTCTAAGCTCGATCTTCTCTCCGAAATTTCAACGCAAAGGCGCATTTCTATACACGGGTAGTGATCTCTTGGTGATAAGTGTTGCATACCAGACCTAACGTCCATGCGTGTTGGTAAAAATCTGCCAATAAAAAGGTTGGTCATTCATAATTGACTGCGCAAACAAGTCAGGGAAGATGTGTCCAAAAACATCCGAAAGCACATACCCACCAGAGGGATAACGATTAGAGTAACCCACCTTAGGAGACGTTCGCATTTGTGAAAGCGATTAAATTAGTGTATGTGAACCTGGATGTGATAAGCTATTGGAGAGGCTTGTTGCTTGAGATCTGGATGCCCCTGTATTATCGACGATCTTCCATATGTGGAACAATGTTTTGAACAAAGTTAATGCAAGTGGAGTCTTAAAGTAATGAAATCCATAGTACCTGTCCTGCAACAGACAATTCATCTTGTAGTTGTAGGATGTGTTCATAGACTCACGTTACTCACGAAATAGTTTACAATTTCCTTCCACTTATGGCACAGTAACGGCGACGATTTCAAAACGTCGCCATCTTGTATGAAAATCCATTGTGTATATGGCACCACATACTGTCTTCAAACAATCATAATCGCATTCCCATTCTCCATCCCCATTCCCATACATCACCTTGCAAGTCATTTAAATAGACCTTGAGGCTATAGAATGGCCAACTTTTAAGTTTATTTATACGTTTCAAGTTTCAGCAAGTTGCCGACTAACTTTCTCCTGGTCCATTAGACTAATTGCTCTCTAATTACTACCACTACACTGCTGTGCTCAGTGTCATTACAATGAAAGTGCATAAATATCCTTGAGAATAACTTGTACAATGCTTCACTACCTCCGATGATAATTGCTCGGCACATGCCGGATTCTCAAGGTTGTCAAATCGCTCACTCATTGGGGATGGCATTAATTCTCTTTTAGCCAAAGAATCCGCCTTGAAACAATCCCAAAAAAAAAAAGAGGACACAGCCACCACCCATCCAAGGAAAAAAAAAAAACGCGACAGACACTGGGATAGGAAACACATCCCGCCCTGCCTTGGTGTTGAAAAATTGAGTGTCAACTGGCTCATTCAGTTATGTGGCGTCGTCGTCGCCGCCCGGTCCCCGTTTTGAAACAAGATTTATCTTCTCAACAAATATTTAATGTTTTTTTATTTCTTTATTTATGCTACATTTTGTTTACATGCTCGCGACCTGAACGCCAAACATTTATTCCCATGCCCGGGTCCCGCTCGGCAAGGAGAAGCCGAAGAAGAAGAGCACAAATCCTCTTGACATAATTTTGTAGAGCGCGCTCGCTGACAATGGCTATGCGAATTTTCGTTGCTGAATGACACAACTAACAAAAAGGTGCTGAAAGCAAACAACGGGTTTTTTTTTTCTATTTCGTCCGTTGTCGCGTTTTTATTTTGCTTTAGAACTTTTCATTCATCCTTCCTTGTGTTTGTGTATTGTATGCCTGTGCCTGGTTGTTGTCCCATGGTCTTTTCCATTTCTGTTTGTGTCCTGCTTTAGTCCTTTTCAAATGGCTTTCTGTTTTAGTTTAACACATCAAATGGATGGATGGATGGATGGATGGATAGATGAATGGAAGGATTCTCACTGCCACTTGCCTTTGAATCTACAAAAAAAAAAAAAAAATGCCAAGTTTACGGGCATTTAATTCAAAAGTCCTTGTTTTAGAAACACTTAAGATGAATAACTGTATTTCTTTTTTGCATGTATGAAAAGTGTGTAGTACTGTTGTGATGCCCAGTACAATGAGAACACTCAAGTGCAGCTTAGTTTTGTGTCATTAGAATGTTAGTGAGGAACGCTGTTGCGAGGGAGTGACTTTGAAAGGACATTTCAAGAGGACACAGCAGAGGAGCTCGAAAGAACTGTTGATATAATAAAAACTTAAGTTAAAGGTTTATTTTTTATTTTTGCTAATTGCTATTGTGTAGAGGTCGTCTGCATTAAGGGTGGTTGTCGAAATGCAAAACTTCAACTTAAGGGCTTTGAGAGCTTCGAAAATACGTTCAAGGTGATGTCTGTTTCTTATAAGGTATCTAATTAGAATATATCTTTGGCATACGCTCCTTTGGAGGCTGCTAGAGTCTTTAAAGGAAAAAACTACGAGAAATAATGAATAGTGAAGCTTCCTTCTTTTGTTTCGGCGTTGAAACGTAACTTCAAACGTAACTAATTAGTTTTACTTAAAAAAAAAGTCAACAAAGCAGAAGATCTAAGCCACTCGTAGGGGTGAAAAGTTACGCATACTTTTTCTCATACCAATACAATGCATTTGTCTGTATAATCCCATGGTCCCCCGTTTCCGTTCGGTTATACAATTCAAGGCTATCCTCTCCCGCTTTGTTTTTTGCTCTACCCCACCGTCGCTTATCTTCTTTCACCCAAAATTTAGTTTACGCCTACGGGTATGTGGCAAAAAAATAAGTGTTTCACTTTTCGTTACATTACTATGGCGTAAGAAGTTTCACTTCAAAAAATGCTTCCTGACCTCCTCTGTTAATGCACATGACACTGATTGGAAAGTACTGCGTAGCTTTTTCCTGGTATGGGCTCCTTATCCTTGATGAATTTGGATGCCGCTTGAAGTCAAGTATAGTGTCAAGCTTCACTTATGGCGATCGAAAGACCCCTACTCTTAATCTTTGCTGGAGATAAGGGCTGCCTGCATATTTTATTTCGCAAGTGCTTTCAGTTTCAGAGTCTGAAACCCAATGCCGTTTGCCGTGCCCGTTGGGTCCCTTTTTGTCTCTTTTTCGTTTTTTTTCTTCGACTTCAACCTAAGCCAGCTTGGCTTCTAACCCCTGAGCCACGGAGACTAATGCAAACCCCTTCATCTGTTAAGTTCCTCAGAATCGACCCCATCACAGACACTTGCGTCAGGCCATCAAATGTGAGGTTTTTCTTTACGTCAGTTTCTGTTCCGTCACTGAACCAAAGGAGTCACTATGACTTGCGTCCTATTAATCGTGACTAGGTTAAACTCCTTACGGCGACTACTCTTGGGAGAAATTTTCGCAACCCACGTTATTGGTCCGATAGTCGAACTGCTAATCACTTTCTGCTGAGGATTGGAACATAACTTTTCCTATTTCTGTGTGATACCTCTACCGAGTTGAATGAATCTGCCGATGTACACACCGTATGCTACGAGTACAAGATCCTTCTTCAGTGCGTCTGATGATCACTATAATGTTTTTCAAGCAGAAACATGGAGAGTCAGGCAATGATTAAAGCCTTGAAATCACCGACAATACGATCTAAGTTAGTAGTATGGTCTGTGCTGTGTTCAAGGACATAGGGGCAAATGTAAAAAGGATGAGCTGGCAAAAAAAGTTGTGGATCGAAACCTCTCTGAAATGAGAGAGACTATGTGCTTGAAACGATAAAATTTCGCTTTCATACTGAAGTCAGAAGAATGGCAAACAGCAGATGTAATAGCACCAGAACTTGTCTTTTGTGGACCTGAATCTGAAGCGAACAGTCAATAAGAAATGCCTATTAGAATAGGTGTCCCTCCCAAGGATTCCTGTGGAAGCTGTAGAGGCGAGGAAGAGTAACCCGCCTTTTGTGCACCCATACCGCTCTTTCAATACTGAAAAGAAAAAACGCTCAAGGAGTACTTTAAGGAAGACCTCAACAAACTAGCTGGCCTTGATATTTAAGGATTTTCTTTTCGCATACTGTGGAGCAGAAAGTATCTTCGTGTAGGAAGAAATTAACCGGCCGGTAACCTGGTTTCAGGATGGACCTGCGTATCAACTCCACCCTAAGCGTCTATAAAGTCTTTTTTGTGTCTTGGAAATGAACATCCTCATCGACCCAAAGTCGTCGAATGTTAAGGTGTTTTGTCGAAATTTTTGAACTGTTCACACATCATAGCCACGTTTGCGACAGAAAGTCCTTTGCCACTTCGCAATGCTTTAGGTAAAGCTACAGGAAGTCATTATCTTCCTAGTCCACTAGGAATGATAAAGATACTCTAAGCTTGGTGGTATGTATTGCATGGTCTCCATTGGACAAATTTCCAACCATCATTCCTGTGAACATTCCTTTCCACAACAGTCATTTCGGAAAAAAACAACTTGCACCCGCCCTACTCCAACATGCCATCAACTGAAAGCCCCGTAATGATGTGTAGTTAATGCCCGGTACTCCGCGAATAACCAGCATTTCAATCTGTTAACCTACGTATATCCTGATGAACAGTGCCCTCAACAAAAAAAAAAAACAAAACTGCCTCTACCACAAAAATGTCTCTCCCCTTCCCCCGCCCTGGTCTGTCGAAATACTTTGAATGTCAATTTCAAATAAAGCACACACACACAACATCGCCTCAAAGTAAACAAAACAAATTGTTTGGCACAACGACAAGTGCTGGCGAAAAAACATCAAAAAAAAATCTCCATTTGTATTTTTTTGAACGCGCAAAATTAATTGGTGAATATTAAGTTGACACAACTCAGCCCCTAGCTCCGCACAGAATTCGGGATGTACACTCGGTCGTATACGTAATTCCAGCCAAACTGTTTGATTTATTCAGCTCGATTTGCTTTTGCTTTGTTAAAATAATTCATCATGCCATTTGTTAACAACAAACAAAGGACCTCCTCCGCCCATACGCCTATACACACATACATACATATATACACCCGTGAGAGTATTGATTTGTTTATTTTTTTTGAAATTTATAGACTCTACGAGTACATATCCTTCACACATTCGCATACGCAGTCAGCCCTCTGACGACAGTGTTGACAGTCAATTGTTTAAAATAAAAATTGTCAAACAGTGGGTGGGTGGGTGGGTAAATAAAACAATATAACGAGCACACTACTACAGTGCAAGAGATGTGTTAACTTATTCATGGAAAGTCGAAGTCGAATAGTCGTCATCGGAGGAAAAAGTCTAAAGGAAGTTTTGTCGTTTGGAGGTAAGGAGAGCACTCGAGGTCGACGACGACAGGTAAAGAACTGAATGGCATTTCGCGGTACACCCCTTGTGCGGCTCATCACAATGCAACTCGAACTCAAAAGTTATGAATATGGATGCGCGATACCGGTTGACTTCCATTATTTATCCCTCTAAGGCTGCCAAAACCCTGACCTGATTAATTTCCGACCAAACTGTGTATCCATTCTGTCAAAACAAAAAAAAAAAGAAAAAAAGAAACAAGGATAACACATTCCCCTTCAAGCCGAACAGAAGGAGTGAATGATGATTGCACCTGCGGTGAGCATTTTTTTTTATGGAGCCGTGATAACACTCGAAAGACACTTAGCGCAGAGAAATGTTGCATAGACATTGTGGAATTTCTTTGAGTCACGGTTCGCATGGATATGCACTCGCACAGGCCGGAGGAAGGATTGCATTTGCCACTTGGGGAATACCAGGAATATCTAGGAGCGATTAGATATGCGGCGGAATACTGCAAACACTTAACATAATTTTTCCAGGCATCTTGTGTGTGTGATATGGCATTTGGAAGAGGGTTTTTCTTTTACTCTTTGGCTTCATCCACTGAATGGTATGCGGTGCGAATGTGTTAGAAGCCGGCGATCAAGTTCATGTTCATACTCATCCTTGAGTAGACACCTGAATATATAAGTAGGAGCAAAGCAACAGGAATGAAGGTGAAGGAATGCTATGTTGAATGAGGTATTCATATACCACAGCTCTTGCCGAAATGATTTATGTTTGATGACTCCACCTTGTCAGTCATTAGTCGACTATTCGCTGGGTAAAGCCGTAAAAATACATGACGTACAACATAGCTGTTGTATGGAGAGATATACCGAAAAAGACCACCTCATTGGGCCCCTTTTTGTTATTCTTCCACAGGTCCACTCAATAAGAGGTGTCCTTCGCAATTCCTCCCTGACCACTCTGAGTCTGAACCTATTGACGTCCTAAAATATACAGACATTCTCTTCCCTAGCCACAGCCTGCTGATATCATGTCTCAGACGACCCATCTTCTTGAGATGGTACCGATGTTTCCATTCCCTGTGGACATCCATTTGAGAATGCCTCGCATTCATGCCTAGACACTTTCTCATCTTAACATCATCTACGTGGTCCACATATCGATCAAAATCCTTCGTCATTTCTCTACAAAGGGTTCAGGACTCAGAAACTCAGATTCTGACTCCTGCTTCGTCAGGTTGTACGGCTTTTTGTCATTTTGAGTTGTTAAACACGTTCTACTGCCAGTGATGTAATGACTTCAGTCTGCTTCATGAGCCAGATTAGTGCCTGATTGTCCACAGTACCAGATCCCTAAAATTGCCGAAGAAGACAGCTTCAGTTTTCTAGACATCTTTACCTACCTCCTTGTCTCTTTGGTGTCTAAAAAAGGGACCAAACCTTGTTTCATACTTGGAAGCAACATATTGACGTTGTGGTTAGCACTGTCTTAAGCGAGAGTAAATTCTTGAAACGTGCAGATCCAGTTAAGGTTGAACCTACATAATGACTTGACACGCAGTATCATGAAGGAAGCATCTCTTCTTAAAGATCCTGGAGGCGAACTTAGCTCAATAAAATCCATCGTTAGCAAGGTATTTCCAACTGGAGCAGACTTAAATTATACATCTAGCTGTCATAAAAACTCGAAGCATATACTTAATCAAGAAAAAGATCAACAAGTTCGCCTTACACTAGATTCTAGGTGAAGTTGGATCGAAAACGAATGAGAAAGCTGACACATAACTCTCCTTTTTCTGTAACAACTTAGAAGAGCTTTGTTAGAATGAGAAAACCAAAACAGACAAGCTCTGGAAGACTCTTCCAAAACTAAGGCATTCATCGGGAACAAGATCAGAAAAGGTGTTCTGATTTGGGAACAACTTCACCCACCATAGCACTCATTCAGAGTTATCAGTTCGACGGATTTGCTTTCGTCATCCATGCACGATAAAGGCACTCCCTCCTGACCGACAGATCATGGAGTAGATTCCAAAATATCGTACCAAATACCCGAAATCTTCTGCTTTGAACAGCACATGCGTACATCATCTCAAAAGAATGTGATCTTGCATCGCTAATGCGTTCGTTTTCTGGTCACGGGTGAGTGGCCTTTGACAATGCCAAGTCACAAAACAAATTGACAACATCACCATGAATATGCAATCCAAGTCCGTGCTTCGTTGCAATTAATTAACGTTGATTGGAGAACTCATCTGGAGCATGCATACACAGTCTCTCTCTTCACTAATTCCAAAGTCAATCATTGAAAATTGCAGGATTCCACTTTTGAAACCCGTAATGGATTTATGTGTGTGTAATGCTTCCTTACGCCACGCTGATGGCTGGTGTCGATGCAAAAGCCTTCTGTGCTTAATCCTTCGAGCTGAAATGTTCAACTAATGGAAAACCAAAGAAAAAAGGAGAAAAAAAAAGGACTCAAATTGTCTCTCGGCTTTCCGGTCTTGTGGTTCCCCATCCAGATCGCTTTTGTTCGTCCTTGTCATCGGTGCGTTGTGTTTGTGAAAGTGAATTTCATATTAAAAATTCACACATCATAAAAATCGTAAACCCTAAGCGGAACGGATTTGTATACGTTTACGGAGGCAAACAAGTGCTGCCGTGAAAGGTTCCCTCGAAATCATGATGCTTCCAAACACGTTTTCCATTTAAATGACTGAGTCCTGTGCAGGGATTTGGCGCGTACAACATGGCTTTTCATTATCTTCTTTCGGAATCCAAAGTTTTCACGCTAAAACTACTTCTTTCAGAGGAGAGATCGGGTTGATGGTGTTGGTGTTGGTTGGTGGTTGGTGAAATGGGGGAAAAAAAACCTAAATCCTGAATCTATTCATTGACAGCTCTGTGGCATGTTGGTCCTGAAGACCATCTCGTCAAAGTGCAAAATCTTTTCGTCAAACACAGGGGCCAAGGGAAAAGGAATGAAAAGATTTTTTTTTATTTATTTTTCGCGCTAGAAAATACATGAACCTGCAACGGTACCATTCAAAGTGAACCGTGGATGAAATTGAATCGGAATCTGTGAATTTGCATCCGAATTTCATCAGGAGGGACTTTAGTTGAGCGAAACAAAGCGAGAATCCACTGACTTGATTGAGGACATCATATCATTCACTCTGAATGGCTTGTTCGACTCAAGTGCACGAACAACAAAATGGATATGTTTCAGGGATTTGGGAGTAATTAAATTTTCACGGATTTTTACTGTGTGGTTTCAATTAATTGCATCCTCACCGGCTTAAGAGGGGACGGGTCATTCGAAGTATGATGAACTTTGAAGAGTTTTTGAAGTGTATGTCCTCAAAAAACTGTGCTAATTCACAACCCTGTCACTCGTTTCCACTTAGAGTACAACTACAATTCGTCTTCATCTGCAGAGAGAGAGAGAGAGCGGAACTCCAAGACCCGACCACGAAAGAAATAATAATTAAAAACACTCATACAACGATTGTATATAACTTTTGCACTCTTCGTCGGACTTCAAGTCGTCTTCGTCGAGGGAATATCCAATGAAACAGTGGCAGTGGAGAGGAGAAATGGAATGGAAACTTTGTCCACAGTTCAGTGATTCTTATGCGAAATGGAAGGTATCATCTCTTCGTGTCTCCCAGATGGTTTCTTTGATTTCAGTGGATTTGATAATTACTCCTACTGATGCAGCTACAAACCAGAGATGGAAGGTATCCCAAAGCCACACGCAGTTGTGGTGAGCATTTCCGTAAAAAGACAACCGAATGTTGATGGATGATGGTGGAACGAGTGTCGTGAGAATTTAGTTTCATTTCGTTTTTAAATGAAAAATCAAATCAAAGTTTATTAATGTTCCGTTTCGGGGGAGGGGTGCAAAGTCTCGAGGGGATATGGCATGAGTTATCTGTGGAGAAAGTTTGGGGACAATGGAAGAAGAGGATTTAAAAGAAAACCTACAATAGACGACCTCTAACTCTGATAGAGGTGTCGATCTAATCGCTTGAAATATGCGTTTCAGAAGTCATATCAAGATTCTCCCCAGAGAAAGATGTCTACGAAAGGATTATCTAGATGAACTCTGATATATCGACACCAAGTCAGATCTGTCACCAGAAAATCCAAACCGTCCTTCCAAGGGTACATAACCAATGGTCAGTTTCTGTTTCGGTTTCACGTGAGAAAAAGACTGCATGGTGCAGCAGCAGTGAAATTTCCGGTTTAAGAGGACAAGCTACTAGGCCTCTGCGGACTTTTCCATTCCGGTCTCGTCCTTGAAAAGATACTATCAAGCGGTGAAACTTCTATTTCTGTACAAATTTAGTTTGCGCCTACAAGTATATTGCACAAATTGTTTTTTTATTTTTATTTTTTTTATAATTAGCGCGCGTTAAAGGGGATATGGCTACCCTTAAACTATTGAACTAGAGCATGGGCATTAGGGAAATTGGAGGAGAGAGAAAGGAGGTACCGGTGCACGTTGGTTTTAAATGCTTGAGGGTTGTAGTGATGAGGAAACACAGAGCTATGTAGATTATTCCACATTCGTGTGGTACGGCTAAAGAAAGAATCTCTTTATTTGACAGTACGTCCGAAAGTAGGCTTAAGGGTAAACTGATGTGCATTCGAAGCTTGACGAGTATTGCGGGTGAGATTTTGCAGGGGCGGAATGCAGCTGGCTATTTCGCTGGAACATTTCTTCGGTGTTCAAGCGAGTCTCTTGACTTCGCAATGTTTCTGTCACCTATTAGTTTTATCGCGCGTTTTTGAATTCGATCTAGAATGTGCAAGACGGTTTTTGGCGCACCAGACCAGATGTGAGCTTAGGGCGAATAAACGCCTTGTAAATTGAAGCCAGATCAGAGGGGGTAAAGTATTTTTTGCATCAATTGAGGAAACCTAAACATTTCGCAGCGTTCTTGGCGACATCGAATATATGGTCATTCCAACGAAGATCGTTGTTAACACACATACCGAGGATGGAAGGTTTTTCGGTTTCGGCGATGCAGGGTTATCCATTCATGGATAATGGTTCGAGATTAGGGTTTCGCATGAGAGACAGTAGGCAGCATTGAGTTTTGGAAGCATTAAATTCCACTCTATTTGTAGAACCCCATTTTAATATGCTGTCAAGGTCGGAATTTAATGAGTTTAACATACGTTGCCGCTCCACTACTACATCCGAAGAGCAGGGACGTGAGCTAGGGAACGAATATGAAAAACTGAGAGTACTGTCATCGGCGAAGGAATGAATTGGATTAGAAGTTGCAGACAAGAGATCATTTATAAAAATGAGAAAGAGAGTCGGAGACAAAACAGAGCCTTGGGGGACACCAGCATTTATATGGTGGATTGCAGACTTGAAACCGTCCAAAACAACTTGAATTGAACGGCCCGAAAGGTAGTTTCTAATCCATTGAAGAAGAAATACATCGATCCCATATGCACGCATTTTCGACAAAAGAGCTTGGTGCCAAACTCTGTCAAATGCTTTTGAAATATCAAGCGCAACAATCTTACTTTCATCGTTCCACTTCTCGGTGAGATAAGCCATCAAATCACCCGTGGACCTGTTGCTACGGAAACCGTACTGCCGGTCATTGAGGAGTTTCCGTGAGTCGAGATATTTCATAAGCTGACGATTTATCAGCGTTTCCATGACCTTGGAAAGAAGGGACGTAAGTGCAATGGGTCGGTAATTGGAGGGAGAAGAAGATTCGCCCTTTTTGGGCACGGGCTGGACAAATGCAGTTTTCCATCTACTCGGAAAGAGGCCTGAGAAGTAGGACAGATGGAAAAGCTTACGCAGTGGTTTTGCCAGGGTGGAAGAACACCTCTTCAGAACTATGGGTGGAATACCATCTGAACCAGCGGATTTGTGTATGTTGAGACCTCTAAGTACTCCTGCAACTGTACGAGTGCGAAAGTGGACTTGTCCCATGGAGAATTGGACGCTCTCGAGTACAGGTGGAGGCAAAGCACAATCTGGGAGCGTTGAGCTGGCTGCAAAGTGTGCAGCAAGCAGATTGGCCTTGTCTGAGGAGCTGACAGCTGGAATGTCATTGTAAATGAGCGTTGGAATTGACGACGAGGCAGAATTCTTGATGTTTTTCACGAATGATGTTTATCGAATACACCAACCGCTTCATCTCCTGCGGATATGTCAGCAAATAAATGATGGCTTCCTTTTTCGTGATAACTTCTGTAAAGTTTGTTTAAGCCTTGAAAATGTACTTTCAACGCGGCTAAAGACGTTTTTGAAGTCTTTGATGCCAGTGACCTGTAGGGGAAAACGCTAGACTGTGATCCAGATCAAGGTTACTTTCTGCATGCGGCACAACTGCGACGACTCTTATGTGGATTCTGTTACCATCTTCCTCTAGGTTTTTGTGAAAGAAACTGCATGATCACAAGTTGTCCACTGTTTCGGTTGACTGCCCATGTCTTCCATGAGTTTCATAACGACTAACTTACACCTAGTCGAGCTGTTTCACTATGAGCACTGAGTCACTGAGAGTATATCATCGATGGCTACACACAGAAGAAAGCCAACATAAAGGACCTTTCACCTACAGCCTCGCACTCCATTTCCTTTCCAATTGTCAACAATACGTAATTTAAATTATTCAAACACCTCTCTCTCTCGATTAACCTAAGGTGCGAAGGCAATTCTAAGCCTGATTTCAAATCTTCCTTCCATAAATTGACCTAATTTCGTGGCCTTTGTATCTTCGGCGAACAAAAGTGCCAGCGAAGTAGGACTCTTTCCAATTTGGATTAATTTAAAGTACAACACGACACATCCTTTGAGTGTAGTAATGCGTTGCATTCTCCCATTTGATGCCACTACACGGTGTACCTATGTTTTTCGTTCCAAAAAAAAAGAAGAAAACACCGACTGCATTCGGTATGCAAGGCCCACCACCGGAGCACACAACATGAGTTAAACATTCCGAAAGCCATGTACAACCAGTACATCAGCAGTGAGGCAGGGAGGCATTCCGCTCCGATAGGTTTCACTACATTTCACCTCGTCGACGATTTGTTCTTTAATTTTAATTCAATTAATTGAAATGCTCCCCAGAGTAACTGCACAGCAGAGCAGATCCCAGCAGCTGCTGCGGCAGCAACCGAAGGACAATCTCTTGGCCAGTTCACGCCTGACCGAACGTTCGGCTGTGAAATCACAACCGATTTGCAGGTACCAGCCCGAGAATGAAACGAATTCGCCCCCTGCCTACCGGAGTTTTTTGGGTCGGAAATAATGAAAAGCGCGCTGAATATTGTAGCACTGGTCTCCGAGATCGAAATTTAATTAATTCGCATTAAGTTTCGTTAATTAGGACCATGGGGCGCATTGTGCTATATCGCACGGCCCATGGAAATCATTCACACCGGGACCCAATCAGCCGGCAGCACAGCAATGCTGTAAGCAACGTATTGGCGTGTGGCTGTCCAAAAGATGGTGGACCAACAATTACCCAATGCATGGGTGGTTTTCTGGCAAATGCCAGTGTCCATTATCTCACACCGTAAGCGCACATTGTCTGCATGTGGATGCATCCGCTGTGTCACTTTTGATGTGCACAATGTCATCATCGTCCTTCCCTCTCTCTCTCTCTCTCTCTCTCTCTCTCGTGCGAATGATATAAGTTAATTATTTTTGTTCTGTTAAACATGCTAAAGTGCTGGCGATTGTTAGTCCGTCAATTGATAATCGCACATGGAAATGTTGCTGTCAATGACATCGATGGTGATGGCGTCACTGACACTTCCGCCGATGATGGTGCTAAATGGTGATGAAAGCCCAAAATTGAATTTCCAACTTTTCCAATTCGATGGCTAATTAACATATGTTTGGTGCCGGATAATTCATTCCGATTATGGGTCCACCCGCCGCCAGCCAGCTTTTCTGAACTCTTTTGTGAAGCGGTCCCGGTTTTTGGACAAATAATGAAGTGTGATCGGGCGATATCCGGTGTAATTTTATCAACAAAAAAAGAAGCAAGCCACAGTTTTTTCCACTTATTCCACTTAGGCATGGACATACTGGTAGTCTCACTCAAGCATATGTATACACCCTGTGTGTGGCGATGCGTATTGCAGGTGGTTTCGTTTTCAATTTCCGCCAATAAATTCATTTAATTTAATTAGCTAGTGAACACTGAACAGTATTAATGTGAATTATTGGCCGTGGCCGAGTACTCATAGTTTCAGTCGGCCGGTGAGTACAGGAGTGGACAGGAGTGGAAAAAGTACATTAAAAATGCTGTTGGAGTGGATTCCTTTTTTTTTTAAAGTTTTAATTAAAATTAATTTTGCAATCATTGAGAAAATATTTTTACGTTGTGCGAGACTGAATGACGTGGAAATGGAGTGGGTTCAGCGGATAAGTAGGAAAATTGAAAACCAAAAAGAAGGGATACGAATCAATTTGGAGGTGGTCGTTCGAGGTCAGTCTTCATTAGACATAGAGAAGGACATGGCCTTACTTCAATTTCTGAACCGGAAACAGTACAGGCCCGTATCCTACTGTTTTTATGGATGGACAAATCAAAGCTTCTTGTGAAAGAGTTCCGCTTTTTAGAGATGCTTGATGACAACATGTTTACACTAAAGAACAAAGGTCTCCGAGCTGACTTCTCTTCTAAACACAGAATTCACAGTCACGTCCGACGACATGGTCTCGGTAATTGAGTTGACTTCTACCCTTGACTTCCCTCAAATGGATGTTGCTCTGGAAGCTGGTATCTACTGTGAATTTGGAGGTATCCCTCACCACAAAGGCTGTCAAATTGATCACACCAGTCAATATCTTATGGATGACCATGACCATGAAGGGTGACTGTGGTTTCACGCTTGTTACGCTGAAGATTCCAGGTTCGACTCCTGATGCCAAGGGAGTCTACTAACTGCGAAAAAGCTTATGTCAGCTCTACTACATAAGCATATCACTGGCAGAAGGATGGTCATATGGCTTGAGGAGTTGGTCGTATTGAGTAATGATGATGACATCAGGAAGTTGGAAAGCAAGAGACAAGACTGAAAGCCTATACCACCTGAGTCTCCAAATGACTACTTCAACACTCGCGTTGTATGAATTAATATCGTTAGGGTATTCATAACCCCTTGAGCGCGAGTGAAGTAAAAAATAAAGCAGGAGGAACTGCGTCCTTGATTTTCCTGATGAAGTTAGAACGCGTCAAACGCCTAGTCGACACCTTCGCACAACTCCAACCGCTGCTCTGAGTGTTATCTTTATACGAATGGAAACTAAATTCAGCAACTATCCACGTTTTAACTCAAGCAACTTTCACTTGAAGTTCCATAGAGGGGGACACTTACCCTATTTCAGAGGGACTCTGCCAAAAAGGTAGACTAAATCCACAATGGCGTGCGAAAATGGAAGAGGATCTCAATCAACTTAAAGTACGCAATTTGGAAGCAGCTGGCAAAGTGTCGAGCTGCTTGGAGGAGCTTGTTAGTTGAGGCCTAGGTACTCTTCGGACTGTAGCGCTAGTTGAAGTAAAGTAAAAGGTTCAAAATGTGTCCACAAAATGATCTCAAGTTTGCCAAGAGATTGTGTCTGTCCTTGAAATAGTTCGTGTCAGAAGTGGCCACGTCTTTATAAAACCACTGATATACATGTCCTTGCCTACAATGCTGACTAAATCTTTTCCTTCTTTGCAGAAGGAATCCCATCTGTTATTCCGGGTAAGTGCATTACCACTTCTATTTATATCACTAGACTGTAATACCCTCAAACTTGCACTTTACCGCTTTTCAAATTCGACTTCCTCCTTTTGATTAACCCTTTAACTGGCTTTGAATCCACGAGGGGTAAACAAAAAACGATTATCGTGTCAAAAACCATTTGAATATTAACAGGTCATAAGGATGATGCTCAGTCATGCCATAAATAAGTCATCCAGGAGAAGACTTCAAGTTATTTTCCTTCAGTTGAAGTGGGAAACTTTGTGGTCACGGTACATGCCACAATCGAAGAACACCTCAACAACAGAGAGAAACATTCTTCACTTTTCTTTAAGTCCTCGCTCCTGTAAAGGACGAGTATTGGATTTGCAAAAATCAAGCAAAGGGAAGTGCCCACTGATGAAGTTCTTGTATAAGCAAGGATATGCGACCTAGTTGTGTACTTAGGATTTTTTTTTTGTACTTTCCATCCCTGCCTCCCTTCCGTTCGAAGAAAAACCGCATTTGCTTCAACTCCTGCATATCGGTTGCAAATAATTTCGAATGTCCTGGAAAATTTGTCCTCCATCGTCATTGTCACCGTGGTTACACCGATGACTGAGTGTATACAACCTGTGCACGGTTTGAGGGAACTTTGGCCATCAAGGTATTTCCATGGCACTTTTGAGCAAATTAATTCATTGCAAGGATCCACAATATCCACAATATCTTTGCATAAATAACGAAGCAATTTTCCATTAATTACCACATTTCTGGTGCAGATTTCTTGTGTGTGTGTGTGAGATTATGAAAAGGAGCAAGCAAAGTATTTTATAATTTATCGCCAAATATGTGACGACGACAACGACAATGTCTCTCATCTTCTAGACTCTCGGAGAACAGCATCCACCCCCTCCTTGCCAAGGGTTTAGTCCCTCACGTTCGCAAGTCATAATTTTTAATATAAATTAACTAATTAGGAATTTTTCTATCATAAACAATTCATCGACAAATCCACTTCATTCATCTTTGACGGGCGCGTGAGGTTACCCCCAAACGAAATGAACCTCTCAACATGAATCTTAAGGAGCGGTCCCCATCAATTTTGGGTTTCAGTTTCTCGAAGGACCCATGAAAACTTTCTCTCCTCTCTGTGTATGTGTGTGTGTGTGCATTGAGTGTAAAGCTGAATTCAAATAATATTAATGATAAAAGGATTCATTTTCATAATTTTAACACACAAGACCAGGCTCCGGCACTGACAGAGTGTAAGACACCCATCGACTTTGGATGATTAAAAGATCGACGGCGGCGGTGCTCCCATGCGGCAAAAAATAAAAAAGTTTAAATTTAAATTGTTAAGGAAATTATTTAATTTTACCACGGAGTTCGGAAGGGTGTAGCAAATCATCTCAACACACACACACACACACAGCCTAGCCTACAGCCGGGGTAGTAGGTAGAAGTTAAAAAGGATAACCCATCATTCTGATGCTCCCTTGCGCATCATTTTTTATCGCTTATTAAAAAAAAAACAAAAAAAAAATGGAAAGGCCGGGATAAATCTTGGACGGGTGATGGGTGTGGGAGTGGTTGGAGTATGCAGCGTTTGTCCAACGAAATTAAAATTTAAATTAAACAAAAATTGTTAAAATTGCTTTCCTCCGGGTGCGAGGGGGGTTCCTTTCTTTTATTTTTTTGACATTTTACAACAATTGTGCCAAGGCATACCGACCATGGTTGCCTTTTGATAGGTGGAATGCGAACGTAGGACAAGCATTCATCACTGAATTCGTAGAGATACGATGTACATATGAGTATAGGTATGTGCGCGGGACATTCAGTGTGTGAATGAACGCATTTGTAGATAACCCATTGCCATTATGTGCCACCCTGTGGTACACCCTTACAGAGACTGTCCGTAGGTAACTTTTATATTTTTCTAAATTTAAATCTGTTTTTTATGGGTGTCCTCTGTCGTCGCGACGATGGGGGGAATGGAGATAATTTCAATTCCACTTGGGTGCATTCCCATGCTGACCAGGCTTTGCCTTTTTTTATTGCTGTTGTTCCGCGACCATTTCGGGGAATTCCTTTTTATTTTTTGAGATAAAAGGATGTGTGGAGAATGGTGGTGCCATCTACCTGGAGGAATTAGTGTTTTACTTTTTCAAAAGCGAATCTGTGTCAAATTTAATGAAATTTACTGGCTCTTGTGATTAAAAGAAATATGCGCTGTTGGAGGGAAGGGTTTTAACAAAGAAGATAAAAGTTGGACAATCGGAACTTGCAGGTTGGTGAGGGTTCACCGTCGAAGAAGCGACTTTTTGATGAGCCTGGGTTACCATCAGAGTCAAGGACCAGCGGCTTATTGCGCGTGGAATTGAGAGGATCTATACAAAAAGGTTCGAATACAGTGTGTAGGACATGTGGAGAATTCAATTTGGGAGACAGCATGGAAGGGGAAGACTCAACCTTAAGGGATATAGAGGGCAGTTGAAACTGAAGGCATTTGATATAGGATCAAGCTAGATGAAGAGGCTTGTTGCTTGTGCTCTTTTATCGACTGAAACATTATATAACGAAGTAAGAAACAGGAAAGATGTTATTTGTGGGTCATGCTGTGGTACTGTCCCGTTAGAATGCGAATGCGAAGTCTGGAGTCTTTTCAGTTGGGGGACAGCAACAATTCAGTAAATTGTTTAAAGATGACAAGAGGCATTCGTTTTGTCTGTCTGTCTGAAGAGTGCTCTGCTAGCAATAAACTCAACAGTTCCTGAAAGCTCTTGTCGAGGATGCAGCCAGGCATGATGCAGACTTAGCTGGTGAGTCTCGACTTGAAATTCGTTAGTCTTTTCCAAATGGTCACCGTGGCTTAAAGTGTTGGCCTATGTTCGAGGTTCAGCAAAACAATCAAAAGGCAAAACTTATTTTCGGGGGACCACCTCTCGGCAAGCAATGGCAAAACCCCGAGAGTATATTTTGGTCATGAAAAGGCTTCTCTGTGCGCCGTTTGTAGTTGACAATAAAAACTGTTGGTGCCTTCCATAGTATGAATGGTTGTGAGAAGCTAGGCCTTGGTTCCCTACAAGCTGTCACGTTGTTTTTTCGAGAATATATTGGTGTTCTTCTAGGAAGTGTAGGGCATAAGTGAAGAGAGTGTTTCGTCTTTCTCTCCGTTCAGACAGAAGTCATTGGCCGAAGTCCCTCGTCCATGGATTGCGCAATGACTTGTTAGCACACTGACTAGGCTGCCAATATGTGCTCTACTGATTCCTAGCAAGTTACTTGTTTTGGGCTGACTCCGTTGAGACCAAGTCTGTCTCCCATGATTGGCAGCTTGGTCATGTGTGTAAATGATAATACTTGGGCGATTTCACGAAGCCAGAAACTCCGTTTAAGACTTAGAAAGATCGAAAAGATACCGGGTCTTACGCCATCTGGTATGGTATTTTCTTTAAGAGTGGTATTCCCCACCCAATCTTGTCGGCGTGCCTTGTATCAAAACTTTTCCATTGTGACGAATCTTTTAATCGCAGCGCTGATTTCATTCCACCGATATGGAATAGTATCCAGAGCCAGCAGACTTGCACACACTTCCTCTGCTCATGTCAGATATGTAAGAGGGAAATTCGATGTTCATTGGCAACCCTGTCAAACAAAATTTACTTCAATGTGCTAATATTTGGCACCTGCCCCAAGTGCCATGAAACTTGCATTCATTAGTTTTGCTCACGTTAGTTGCGCTAGACTAACGAATTCGTAACAATTAGCATACGTATATGTACAAGTAGCTGTCTTAATGACAACGACTCATCCACTTCTCCCTTCTAATTCGTAAGCACTCATCAATAAAAAAAAACATGTGGACAGACAAAAAATTAAAATAAATTGTACTCACCCATGAGGAAAGCCGCAACCAATAGATATCCCCTTGACGTTGTCATATTTGTTGTTGTTGTAGCACCCCACTTGCACTTTATTGAAATAGTTTAAGGTTATGTTTCACTAAATTGTAAATCGTAACGTCCTTGGCTCTACTACAAATTGTTTTAAGCGCGCACAACTTTAATTTGAGTGCGTCCAACGACCAACGTAGCTGGAATCATTTCAAACGAAAACGCACATACGCGTAGGACAATAAAACAAATTCAATTTGAAATGAGAATCGTGTCCTTGTGATCTGGAGGAAAACAAAAGAGAGGAAAAAAAAAACAGGAGGCCAATCAAATTTACTGCTGGTAAAACCTAGTAAAAATTCGCACGAAGAACCGCTCAAAAGGACCAAACGGCCAAACGACAGACCCACTCCCTCATGACCTGGTGACTTTGCAATAGTAGTCAGCCGCCCCATCCCTTGCTAAAACGTCTTAATGTCAATCCAATAAAGGTAACACCATTAAACCTTTTTTTTTTGTTGTTGCTGTTGTTGTTGCTGCGTGTGTTGGGGAAGAGAACAAACGAAGCTTAGACACGTCAAAAGTCGTCCTGTTATCCCATACTTTCGTGTCGGGGTTGTATTGGTGTGCTGTTGAAAATTAAGGACACCGAACGACCCGGTTATTTTTCGTATAAGGAATTTTGATCACGTGTTGCTTTTGTAGCACATTCCAACACACAATGAAACACCTTCCAACGGATGGTGGGGTTGGGTTCTACCCTCATGAGACGACGAAGTGCTCTTTGAAAGTCCATTTGGGACCTAGAGATTGGCAACAGCACTAAATGTCGCAAGAAATGGGAGGGTTGTGTCATCGATATCGTCTCTTTTGTCTGCCATTGTTGTTGTGATGTCGAAAAACGGATTAATGCTCAAAAGTGTAATTTCGTTTGCGGAACCAAGCGGCTGGACGATAGGCTCTCTGTTTAATGAGACGCTAATGAGTGAGATTTAGGAACGGCAATTACATATTGGGTAATAAATGATGCATAATTGTCCTGGCGTGACCGTGAATTGAACGATTAGGATTAGGTCGACGACTGTATGGATATTCTATTGGGGTAGGCATTCATTTTGGACAAGCTGACCGTTTGAATAAGTAGTTATATAGAGAGACAGACTGTCCATCTAGTGTGGTATTTTTTAAGCATGTTTTGACGACTTAATAGCTTGATGCAACCTGTGCATGCATTAATGCGTGGAGTATTCATTGAAAAGAGGTGTGTAATCATGTGGCTTAAGCTGAATAGATGGTGAATGACAAGAGAAAAGAAGGGATAGTGGAAGAGGACCTTTGCAGATTCTGCGATGAGACCAGTGAGACTTCAGAAAACATCCTACAAAAGAGCGAAATGTTTGGGCAAGTTCCAAATGTCAGATAAGGATCAACTATAGACCCACTTCTCATCCTCAGATTTTTTAGGGAAACTGGCTCTAGAGTGAAATATTTTGGCCGAGGCTAAGTAAGAGTGTAAGAAAGCTGTATAATGTGGCCAGAAGAACGAAAGATGCTAAGGCCCGTTCAAAAATAGAACCACATACATTTAAAGGGAACATTTTGTAGCAAAATCAAATCAACAAAGGACGCTTCGAGGCTTAGAAAAGTGTTGTCAAAAGCACACGTGACCCCAGGACTCCTGCCAAAACAGGACAGTTCTTGGACAGAATCTAACCTGGAAATACTTTAGAATCTGATCGACACCAAAAATGGATGTGGGTGTAAGCTCCGGGATCTATGCATCAGAACCAAACACCGCACGGTTGGTAAGACATCCAAACCATAGCAGCAGCGTGTTCCAGGCGGAAGTTCTAGCAATCGACGAGGATTCGCGAGATCTATTACAACAAACACTCCCAAGAAGTAACTTCGACACATATTTAGACAGTCAAACAGCCATCAAAGCCATCTCATCCACAACAATCAGATCCAGAACTGTGAAACGCTGCCACGATGAGCTCAAGGCACTTAGCGCCAGTTACAACTTCACAAACTAGGTCCCGGGACATTCGGGCATCCATGGAAATAAAAAGGCAGATGAGCTCGCAAGAATAGGTTCTAAGATGGGTCTGACAATGTCCGATGATTCAATCTTACCCTCACTAGACGTTAAGAAGTCGAGGATTACCGTGTTCTATTTCTTTTAGGTACTCCACACCACACTGGGGAACACAATGGATCTTTTGAAATCCGAGTGAAGCTATACATGAGTGCAGCTTCTCCTATAACCTAACCTAACCTAAGTAAGAGTGTATGGTAGGTAGGTAAAGGTGGCGGTTCAACACGAACCCAAGTAGCACTAGATGTGTCCTTTTGTTACTACGATTAGTGTGACCTGGTTGATGATGTGTGTTACTGAGGATGTGAGACAGTCGGTGCCCAGATTCAGCCTCTGGAGTTAAGAAAAAGGATTAGATCCCGTATCCCTTTACCCAAGATGCCATTAAGTACGTCGAAGAATGGTTGGTTAAGTGTGCGCAGTCTGGCAGTCGGACACTTGAAGAGTGTTCTATAACCTCGAAAAGCATTGACTTTTAAGCTGTGGTTTGGTGTTCAGAAAGCGATGTTCTATCGGCTAAATGCAGCAAAAAAAATCTGTCATACAAAACCCGTGTAGGTGACTCTTTAATTTCCATCTTTACATTCAAAGAATCCTATAAGCCGAGGGGCTCAAGGAATTCCGCTTTTAATAGTTTCGAAACTAGTTCTCCAGTTGCAGCATAAAAATAAACGTATTAATAACTTATAAATTGGTTTGAACCACTTATTCCGCAATTAAATCGCTAAAACTATGCCACAGTGCCTCGAAGACTTTTGTAAACGAACTCTTTTAACCAACCAATCTCTGCTTAATAGTTGTAAAAAGAAATAAACTCCTCACCTCTGTACAAGACACTAAGACTCCGACTTTTATGCGAGACAATGGAATGATATAAAACGCAAACACTTCAAACTTCAAGTGTGTACGAGCGTGTGCAAGCTTGACGTCCATAAAATTTGATTAAGGAAATTAAAGTTTTATGTTGATAACATTTAAATAGTATAATTCAAAAGTTATCTATGAGTAGTGGTTGCCTTTCACAGCGAGATGTCATGTTGGGTTCCTGCAAGATACTTTTCTTTAGTACCGTGGTTGGTTGAGTTACCATTTTCGTAAATGAATGGAACGAAGAGTAGTTTTCGATCTTTTAACCACTGAACTTGTTTTGTTTAAAGTCTTCCTATTCAAATTGATGAAGGCTTTACAGATTGTAGTAAGGGTGTTGTTCCATAAGTGCCAAGCGACACATGCCTTCTCATGAACGTCACGTGATACGATACAGTAGTGGCTTCTCTTTCTGATTCACATAAAATCTACCTGTTTCGTACGACAAGAAGGCAAGTGTACCCAGACACTTAGAAATGAACAATCAAAGTTGCCCGTTAATTTTTTTTTGGAGGTTGGCACCCTTAAACTCTGACGTATGTTACTACTCAAAGGAGTAACTATGTTTGTTATAACATCGCACAGAGGGCATTACACATGATTGATGGATGATGCATGACCGGTCTGACTTAGCAAGAGTTAAAGTGCGTCACTATCCAGATCGTCCATGAAGCCAAACATGTTAAGGCAAAGACATGAAAGGCGCTTTCAATTTTTTGTCAGTAGAATGGTGACTTGTGGTTTGCCACCGCAAAAGGCTATGATAAGATCTTTCCTAGCTTATGCGTCGGTTGTCTAATGGAAATGGAATTCGTGACTGTTCATTGGGTCAAACCTCAAAGAACTGCGTGCATCGGTTGCATAAGAGCTTTCTCGAGGACGTTTGTCTCTGTTCTAGACAGGATGCTCTATGGAAGCAACGTACCATCTTGGATGGGGTGGTTTCTTGCGCGCCACTTATCCTACGACTCTGGTTCCATGGATATGCCTTCTCACGCAATAATACCAGAACCTCGACTGCGATGTTAATTTTGAAGTCGACTATGCTTGCATTCAGGACCAGCTTCGTACAGAATTTGAGCAGAGAATGGAGAGTAGTCCCATTTTTGCGGACGGCTCCACAATAAGTAAAGAATCTAGTGTTGGTGTTTTTGTAGAAAATGTCGATAAGCCATCTGTTGTAAGGAATAGGTAGCGACAGCCACGTGCTTTAAGGCATTGCTTAATCCTTTGACCACTTCCAGCATAGTTTCTGAATGCAAGAACTTTCTGAATTCAGTCACGACATTGACTCTTGACAGGGTGAAACAAGGCCCGGAAGAGGACATTTTAGGACCAGAATCTGCTTTGGGTCTTTGAACTTTTATTGACGTTTGGATGTCTTACGAACACAATTGAGTGTAGGATGATCCTCTGGGTTGCGGCTGAAAGAATGTTCCCAGATGTTTGTATAAGGAACCAGTGGCAGACAACTCATTGGCGTCCCAATGGGACACTTCACTTTTGCCAAGACTTGCAATGTGCTAGTCTAAAGTGCCACTACAGTCTGTGACGCTTGTGGAGAAAGTGATGATACTGTGGAGCATTTTATTTCAGAAGTGTCAAACGAATCCGTGTCCACCAACTCCTATCTCTGAGCTTCACGCGGTGAGCTCCAGGTGTCTAGTACCTCGATCGAGGATTGTTGGAAGCAGTTAACGAGAAAGGGTAGGAAGAGAGTGTTTCCTCTAAAGCACTCTTCCTTCGATCTAAATGGCATCGAGGGAATTCTCTAAACGAAATCAACGATGAAGACTTGATACGGGCTACTTCGCCTTATTTAAGGCTCAGGCCTATACAAATTAGGATAAACAGCACCTCGTCCTAGGAGTACGCAAGGATCTAGCCCTTCCGGATGTGCATTTGGGGTAACTGCCCGACCGCGTACAAAAATATCCATGCTTCGTAGTAGCGACAAGCCAAAGATAAAGATGATCTTACTGTTAACGACCTTCGAATCTGTATGTAGAATGTTAGGTCTCTTAAGAGATCGCGTGCAGCTGAGTAACAAGTGGATGTCCTCGACTGCTGTTGAAAAGCAAAGCAAACGAAACAAGGACAGCCACCTTCAGATCTGTATGTGCAATGTTAGGTCTCTTAACAGATCGCGTGTAGCTGAAGAGGAGGTCCTAAACTGCTGATGGCATGCGAAGGGATGGGCCAGGCATAAAGAGGATAAAAAACTGCGATGTTTACTACGGCTTATTTGGATGCGGATTTGCCATTGGAGGCAGATTTGGAGACGAAGTCGTGAATTTCAGACGTGTAAACGAGCACATGCCACCCAGAAGTGGAAGATGATGACACCAAAGATAGTTTTAATGAGCTCTTTGACTGCACTTATGATTCTTGGTCCTTGGCGATCTTTACCCAAAGTGAGGAAGAGATGGCATCTTTGCTATTACTGTCGGAGAGTACAACTTGTACGGCACTACTTCTGATAACTGATTCAGGGCTGGACGCTGTCGTAGCAAGCACGCGGAGGTCTCCTGATCACACAAAGCAATACCATCGAGGAGGACTTCTATGAATACTTGTTTAGCCTCGACTTAAACAGGAAGTTCCTGGTTATTCTGTTCAAACCTACATACACTTGCATGTCTGTTCGTCTAAAAACCTTCAAATTTCAAATAAACTTCAATTGCATTTCGATAAATATTTACTAGCTCACTGCCACTCAGTGCAAACAAAAATAGCTTCCCGCCACGACAACGAACACAACGTATGTACATATGTAATTAATTTTTGCAATTATGTGCATTTTACAAACTCGGAAATACACATGCACTCGTCAAAAGGCAAACAATATGCCATATAGCCGCTATCATCAGAAAAATGAAAAAAAAAAACCACGCGATACTATCTACGTCAGTGTCCCCACTGATAGCATCGCATTCATCATCAGATAAGCAAAAAACACAAACCATGCTGATGTTTTTCCCTCGGGACTAAACGGAACCCCCTCTCCGAAGGGAATTTGTCTTGTTTAAATGATGGGACCAACTCGACCGGACGACAAGAAGTAATAAGCATTTCCGCACCTGTAAAGCATTGTCCCACATTTACTCTCGCGCTCTCTGCTTAATCTTGTTCTTAAAAGTAATCCGCGTATTTAGTGCTGATAATCAAGATAAATCGCGACAAAACACCCTAAGGATACTTTAGGGATCTACTGCTGCTGCTCTTGGGTTAGGTAAACTTTATGGATTACTCCATTGCTCAAAGGGAATTCTCAACTCTCAACATACACACACACATCCATACATATAAAACTGATTGGGGATCATTGACTTGTTTTGCAAGGTCTTTCGTTGCCTATGGCACACAAACCAACAGAGAGAGAGACACACCTCCTTTTCTCGTTAAGGGACTTGAAAGTACACACGCACTACATATATCCACTCTGTACACAATGATTCTTTTTGTTGTTCTTGTTGTTGTTGGCGGTTATTAACGTATAAAAAAAAAGAAAGAGTATTCCATTATAAGATACATGTACTTTGAGTGTCGGCGGCGGCGGGTCAACCGGTTTTCTGAGTTTTGCAATAAAAATTTATTGTGACTGCACTCGACGTCGTGGTTAAAACCGAAATACAAAGCGACAAAATAGGGAGAGACGTTGACGGTTCGGGATGGATGGGGAGAACTTAGTCGGCGTTCGTCGTCAATTTATGACAACAGGGGTGGTTAAGATAGAAAAAGGCCTTAGTACCGTGCCGTGTGGCTTGGAAAGGGCGCCTTTGGACATGGGATTGGATTGGGTGCAGTTGCATCTTTAAATATTGCGGAGATTGCGTTTGAAGAAACAAGTTGGGATAGTGGTGGGAGTTTTCAGCTTCTTTAAGTCACAGCTCAAGGGATTAAAATGCAGACGGATTCGAGTTCAGGTTCGAGTCCTATGTCAAGACAAACTTCAAAGATTTCAATGTGCCATAAGAACCTTCTCATTCTGACGTTCGGATCTGTCAATAAAAATCGGAGATGCCTTCCATTTGTGCGAAAAATGTAGCACGCGCAACACAAATAGTTCCGATAAGCTAGGTTTTGACTCCCTATAACCTGTCGCGCCGAATATTTTTCCAATAGTGGTCGGGTCAGTCATTCAACTGTAGCTCTTTTAGTTCTACGACGACTTCACGACTTTAGCTAATGCCATCTATGAGTAGGAGGAAATGATAATAACCCACCCGCTAAGGCTTGTTAACTTAATGGTAGATTTAGAATAAACGTCAATTTGGCTCATCTTTGAAATGTAATGGGTTTTCTGGCCTCCCGGGGAAGCAGTCTCCTTTTGGACAGGGATGGACAGAGATACAAATCATAGTCCTTTGAAGCATTTTTGATCTAGTTTATGTCAGATTTGTTTTATGGACACTCAATAGCAGTAAATTGATTGAGTAAATGTTTGCATGTAGCCATAAGCAACTGCTCAGCCATCTCCACGAGAGATAAGCGGCAATTTTGAGGGGCCTTAGAGTTTTACTCACTTACACATAGTGAGTAAAACTCTAAGAACTTTATCGCCACTTAATTGTCTTTAAAGAAGCAACTTTCCTCGATAGGTATTACATTCCATTTGATCCAGGACAGGACTTCCTTAATCGCCATTATTTTCGCCTGAAATACACTACACTCATCTGGAACACTTTCCAATGAATTTTTGAGTTAAATTGCGTGTGGATTCTGAAAACGAAACAATCGCTATGATTGTTGGTCCACTTCTGACACGTCGAATAATTTCAACGGTACAGCAGAGCTAGCTATAACGTATGTGGATTTGAAAAACAATGGACACCCTTAATTTGGTTCATGGTTAAAATGTCCACTTCTTCTGACTACTCGAGTAAAGGAGTTTTGATGTTCTGAAATTTAAACAGAATTGAAAAGAGTCCACAGACTCTCAAACTTTAAAATTGCCGTGAACTATCTTAAGAACTCAAAAGGAGGTTGTGAGCCTTAAAATTAGTGCACAGAAGACCAAAAGAAGCCTTCGAGTATCACTGACTGTCTTTCATTGCGCTGAGAAATGTTGAAGTTTTTCAAATCCACTTTTGACACATGGAACAAAAAAAAGAAAGAAAGAAGATCTGATCTTGTTCGCAATTGGTTGTGAAAATCCTCGACTTCTCTGTATGAAGACATTTCCTCTTGGGTTATCAGGGTAACAAGGACCAGGTTTTTGGGACCGCGACCCTTGTTCCACTTTTGACACCTTGAAGAAAAAAACATTCAGACTACCTTGTGCATGAATGTAGAAAATGTTGGAAATTCTTGGTCAGACTTCCCCACCAATTTTTACACTTCTGACACGTCGAACACGATGAAGATCAGAACTGCTCTATGTAAGGATATGGAAACTGTTGGGAATTTTCGTTACAAAACCGGTTCTTTTTGGGTTCCATTCAACAAATGAGATAATAAAGTTTCTTTTGCTCTTCTGGAAGGTATTGTTTCACTTCTGACACTTGACACAAACTTACGGAATATTAAAGGTTGTTTGTAAACGTATGTGGATAAATTTTGATTCCTTGGTTCGGTTCATTGCACAGTTAATGTTTTTAGGCCCGATTTGACAAATGTGGTAATAGAGATGCTCCTTTTTTTAAAAGCAGTTCCACTTCTGACACCTCGAAAAATGAAGGCTTTTTTGTGTATGGATGTGGAAAGTGTTAGAGTTGGTCTTAGAGAAAAAAAAAAAAAAACATCTTCTTTGGGTTCGACCTGAAAAATGAGGTTCGGAGTCTGTTAATCCACTTCTGACACCTCGAACAGAGGAAATACCAAGAGATAAGGAAAGTGTTGAGAGTTGGTTCTTTTGGGTGCTCTCTGACAAATTGGGTAACGTAGCTGCTGTTTCACTTCGGACACTTCGAAAATAAAAAGTTTAAGGGCTGTGTGTTTGAATTTGAAAAAATGTCGGACACCACGGTTAGGGTCACTAATCTTAGGTCTAAGATTTGATTCAAAAAGGGGGAACCTCACTCTACTTCAAAAATTTCGCAACACAAACTATCCAGCTCTTCATAACCAGATTAAACGTCCAATTAAAACAACTTTTTACACCCTGACACCATCTGGAACCTATTTTCCGTCTCAAAACCTCCACCGGGGCGCCAGACATTCATCTCTTTACCAATATTTCATCGCAGAGTGCCGCCCCAGGTGTGTAACACTAATAATTAAACTCGTTTCGATTCAGCGCTTACCAGCTGTTGGATTGGAATCCATTATCGAGTTTTTGAAAAACAAAACCTGGTTTCGACAAGTACCACACGTAAACTGGTCTAACACTTCGATAGATAGGAACATTATCAACAGAAATCAGATACACAGACCCCCCCGAGACCGGTTTGTCTCTACCATCCGTCGTCGTTGATACTTTCAAACTTTCAGACGGAACCTGAGAGGAGGCGCGGTCTACTCGTACAACTCACGAGATTTGTTTACTATTTGACATTTCGATTTATTGGGGGTAAACATTTTAATTGTGCACTTCTACGCGTTGGAAATATGAATGGGGAGGCCGATTGGAAGTCATCTGGAGCGGGCGGATTGGTTTCTCGAGCGATTTCTCGTTTGAATATCAATTAACACCCGTGTCAACCGCAAACACACAACAAGTTGTGCTGCAATTTATTTTTACACGGGCATGCACAAGGTATAAATAAGTTTCGCAGCCGAAAAAAGAAAGCAAAACTCGCGTGTCTTTGTTATTTTCGTTTGCGAGTATCTATGCGATGCGCTTTCGTAATTTTAATTCGAGTGGGCTTGTCTCAAGAACTCACTATCCACCGACGATTTAACGTACCCGTAAATTGAATTTAATTGAACGTTATGCACTTGGACACACAAACACACCCACAGCAAGATGGATAACGACAAACAGTTGCAGTGCAGTGATTCTGCATTCACTTGCAAGTTCCGATATTGTATGCGATTGTTATTGCGGTCCGACGTTGACTGAATGTCGACAGAGAATTGCCGTTCGTTTATACTTGTAAAATGAAAGCAAAAGTATCTAGAACTACGTCAACGGACTGATGATGCTGCTGAATAAATTGTCGCGCCATATGTGCTTCACGAATCCACAAGCACCGTTCAACGTGGAAGACGAGCAAACACTAATCGGTTGAGCATAGCCACGAAGCAGGTTGCGATGCGAATGCGATATGAAATCAGGTTCCAGCAACATGTTGCCACATGAAGCTCATTCTTACGCTTGTTGAATGAAATGTATCGCAACAGTGATATGCTTAGACGATATGGTGCGCAAGTTCAATTTTCTATTTCAGAGATACAACAGGTAAGCGGTGGGGCATAGCGAACATGTAAACAAGAGTCCGAGCGACCCGAACCTAGGCCAACATAAAAACGTGCTCTTGATCTTAATGCTATCAAAACATGTAGCTCATCATAATGCCGGTGCGGTAGGTTGCGAGAATGGGATGTTGAAGGCTGGCAAATGATGATGATGGTGAATGGTGATGGTGATGGTGGATGGTGATGGTGGATGATGATGGTTCCCCCAATTTTCCTGCTTCCTCATTCCATAGGTGAAGTTTGTTTATTTGCTTGTGTTGTTTATAGCATAAAGCGGCCGAAGGAATTTTCGGTTGTATGTAGGTTAGGGCGTCCTCTAATAACCGAAGGGTGGCGGATAGATGAGAAGGTATGTCGCGCTGCCCTTCGGCTGTGAGGTGATTAGGAGCATAGGATTGCTTCAAAATGGTTTTGTTCTTATTTGTCAAGGATGTAATGAATGTTGGTAATGCATGTAGTTTTGGTGTTATATTGACACAGATACGTGTCATTACATCTTTAAATATGAATTGCGATCAACTGAATGTTTGCAGGCATGCTTTGGAGAAGGAAGGGTGCATTGATTATGAATATGATGACTTTCAGTTGCTTTCGACAGGGTTTAGGAAATATTAAGAGCTCCTGACACAGTCATTGGTTGACAAAATCTGTTAAGATTGTCCCTTTGTGCAAAAGTGTCAGGAAAAGTCCAAAAGAGTGGGACCTTATAAGCTCTTATAGGTTCTTAGATTTTCTGTCTCTTAGAAGAAGTTTGCTGGTTCCAGTTTTATCGTATTTTGGACCGTCAGGGTGCTCCATTCAGGAGCAAGTTTATCATGTTTGACTGTTAGTTGGCGAGACTTCAGTCTTTGCTGCCCAGAAGCAGGGTTGTAGCCTCGTTATGAATGGGTAGTTCGCCGTTTGTTATCTCCTTATTGTGCTCCCTTAGGAGTGTGTTTTGTCGGCGCAAGATAGGTGGGGCGATGTTGCTTAATTTTAAGTTTTTCTGTCACATTCGTGAGGTTTTGTATTTATGGGAACCATCTGTCTAGCGATGCCCCACGCTACTTTGAGTTTCGATCGTAGTTGAGTGTGGACGTTGAGCCTGTAGTTTCCAAGTTGGTTGGTGAAGGGAAAACAGCAAAAGAGCAGATTGTAGTCATGACGAAACACAGAGCTATGTAGATCATTCCACATTCGTGTTGTACGATTTAGGAAAGAATCCCTTCACATTCCTTCGGTATCCAAGTGTGAAGGCATCGCACTAGCGGCTAAGATCCTCTTCATTTTAGAAGGCACACCTTGAGCTAGCGGGCAACTGCTGGAAGGTTTAAGTTGAAGGCGAATAGCCTAAGCAAGTGGTTTAGAATTTCACCAAGGAGTACAAGTTGAATCCGAGACCGTCCAACGTTATCCCTCTTAACTCTAGGTCTCGATACGCATTTTTGAATTCTACATAGAACATATAGGACCGTGTTTTGGTACACCAGACCACCAAAATACCTGATAGATTGAAGCCAGATTAGGAGGGGTAAATTAGTTTTTGCATCGTTTAAGGAAACCTTGACATTTCGCTAACTAAGGATGAAAAATCTTTCAGCTTGGGCGTTGCATGTACCATTCACGAATTGGTTTTCGCTTAAGTGACAGAAGACAGCATTGGGATTTGGAAGCCAGGGCATTGCTCCTCGCAACCATTCATGCCGTGGGTTTTATATTTTTCCGCACCAATGGAAAGGACCTATTGTCGACGGCAGTTTAAGAAGCTTTTCATGACAGATTATAGGTTGGTCTAGGTTGAAGTGACTGTCAGCTAAAACCAGCACACTTAGATCAGTGATAGGTCCATTGTGATACTACATGGATGTTGGATAGATCTCCTTACCTTCTCGTTAAACAAAATGGAGCTTCTGATGAAGCGAAGGAGGCTTCTGACATCTACTGATATCAGATCGCTTAGGTTCCTTTATGGGAGAGAGCTAGGCATCTGAAAAGAAGGTAGGGAATGGTTTCTCACACATTTTCATCCATTCAGCTTTTGCAAATATCGTTTGAAAATACGTCAAGCCTTGTTGCATGCTTGCCTACTAGACAGTGTCTCGTGATGACACCTATTATGGTGCAATCTGTTGACAGAAATGCTGTCTGTTTTATCGCTAGACACGTTATACCACTTGTCTTCCTACACTTTGTTCTCTCGATAGCACCCAGAATTGTAGGTTTACATGAAGCGCTCCGTATGCCGAAGGTGCCTTTATCTGGCGAATTAATCTGCCATACAGTTTTCTCTATGAGAGACGTTTGTTTGTTTTGCTGATGCTCGAACCTGTGTCCTCTCGTTCTTTCACCATTCACCACCTTCTCTCACATTCTGTGGTCCATTATGGTTCCCATTGCACATCAATTGAAATCCTTCGCCGAAATCCTCTTGCTTGTATTTATACAGAGTCTTAAGGTCATTGAGCAACGACCAGATGATTCTCCCTGCCCAAGAACACCACACAATCTAATTATAGTCCAACTAAACTATGAGTAAAATAATTTAAAACTAATTGTACACCGTCATGGTGAGACTAAATTTTCAACCCCTAACTGACCGTTTTATTTGCAAACAATATTCTCTCTTTGTTTTCAACATACGATGGACGAGAATTTATCTGTTGTCACACCCGAATCACACCCACAACATACAAATACGTCACGATATTTCTGAAAATAGCTCACGTTTTTCATTTTAACAAATTTATTTATTTTTTTGTTTATTCCATTGAAAATCATTGAACCAACATTGTGACGAAACAAATGCATACATATGTATATACCTACATCTATTTATTTATTTGTTTTTTTTTAAATTTATGATAAATTTCATTGTCGCTAAATAAATAAAAATAAATATTCAATGAAAAAATAAAATGAAAACAAGTTAATTGGATTTGTCAGTGTTTTGCGTTTTTAAATAAATAAAAGAAAATTGTGTTTTTGTTTCAAGAAAAATTATACAGTACGTACGATATAGATAGGTGTATCTGCATTCTATGGTTCAGTATCTATGGGTTTTCCTAAAGCATTCTCTTTGCTTGCTTTGATTGCAAGAAAGTTTCTTTGAATTTCTTGTTAGGTAAGTTCTCAGTACTTGAATCTGATAAATGTTTACGACGCGACAATGGTCATGATGGAAACTTGTTTAAATACCACTTAGACGAGTTGGATGAGTTTGCTTCCAATATTTGTACGTTTATTTGTAAATTGATATCTGTACTGTAGGGTGGACTAATGTATTTCCCTGCATATACATATGTGGACGATACTGGCTACTTCTGCAACATAGTGAGCTCAGATGCCTATTACCTTCTATAACCGATTTTTGATAAAGAAATCAGAAGCAAAGCTCACTTTAACTGGAAATGGGACTCAGTAAAAATGTCACTACACTATGACAGTTCTAGTACAGGTATCTCTTGTGACATTTAAGGCTAGGGTCCAAACTCTTAACTCGAAGATCAAAAATCACGCTCCACAAAACTCTGATCTTGCCAGTCTTGCTTTATGAGGCAGGTCTTGGAATCCTTCGAAAGAAAAAGCCTACGTCGAATATTTGGTCTTTTCTTGCGGGGAGGGCGAAGAGTAGATATAACCGTGAACTCTACGAGCTGTATAGAGTAGAAATCCGTCGACTGCACTGGCTTGGCCACATCGAGCAAATGGACGAGAACCTTCCAGCTAAGGGCGGCTTCGAATCACAGCAACCTGGTTGACGAAGAAAATGGAAACCGAACTTTCGGACGCTAGAAATCTTGGAAGAGTAAATTGGAAGCAGCGTTCCCCGGATGGAAAGCCGAATTAAATTAAACTCAGACCTTCCTGTATGTCGCAGTCCTGTAGGGCCGCTGAATTGATAAGTCGAAGTCGAAATTTAAGCCATGAAACAAGGGCAAAACACTTTTATAGGTGTGATTACGGGGCATAATACTCTGCGGTACCATATGAAGGAGTTCCACGTTTCGGCAAAAGATCTGTATAGTGGCTGTGGTGACGACCAAGTCCACTTCTTCCGGGACCTCAAAGAACTATCCGATAATTCAGCGAATGACCTGAACGACTTCATCAAATCAGGAAGAACGATTTTTACAACGGGCATGACCCAAACCAGTTTCCTAAACGTGCCATGAATGCTATGCAAACGTATAAGCAACTTTTTCATAAGCCTAGGTTGAGATGGTTGGACCAAATCCTATATCTCTTCTGGACCCGTCTGAAGATTCCTCCCGATGAAATGGAGAAATTTGCGGAAGATAGAGAAGGATCCTCATGAAGCATAAATTGAAATATATGTAGGAATGCACGTAAAGATGAGCTTATTGGCTCTAAGCCTTCCTGAACTACAGGCAAGTAGCAAAAGAACAGCTTTGTCGAGTGATGGGTCAAGTGCCAACCTAAAAAAACTTCATCAACCCGACTCCAGACAAAACTAAAACACAAAACTTGAGCTCACCAAAGAAGACTTTAAAGCCGTAAGTGGGTTTTAAATGGGACCCTGGCCATTGAGACGCCAAATAAAACTATCTGTCGACTATGTGATGAAATGGATTACATTCTCTGTAGAACATGGAACACACAGCGGAACCTTATTGCCTTCACTTAACCCTGGGTGTTGTCCAGTTGCAGTGGACAGCAAATTGAGACGGTTATGGACCAAAGAACTCATGTGTGTGTTCTAAAAGTCTGGGAACATCAATTCAACGTCGATCCCAGCGAACAAAAGACCTTCAACTCCAAGCCAGTAGACCATTCGTCAGTAAGATTCTTAAAATTCAAGTAGAGGATGAAGATTTAGCGATGTATTCGCGTTCTTGTAGCCTCGACTGTCAGGGAATATTTGGGACTCCAAGTGGAAGACAGAAAGCGAAGCTGTACTTAACAAACGCTTTCAATTTCCACTGCACGACTTAAGTCAGCTTTCCTCATTCATAAGCTTTCCTTTCACCTGAACGTATCGACTTAAGTGATTTTAACACTTGACCACCAAAATAGATTGCAACCAATTTTAATGCTCATATTCATGGGTACGTAACGTAGGTACAAACCATGTTTTCCTCTTACAAATACTCTTCACGAGACCAAAACAGGAAAAACCCTTATTCAAAGCTAACCCAAAAAAAAAACTTGTTAAACGTTTTTCATTCAACCATGCAGGCAACCACCAAAACCGAGAGCTGACTGACCATATCTAAGTAGCATTTCCATCCCACGGAAGCACAAGAAGATCGAAAAAAGAAGGAGAAAAACTGAATTAAGACCGACAGTAGGAGCTACCTGAAGCGTTACACACCCAGAAACCTTAACAAAGTTCAAAACTACTTCCCATCACCATCACCATAGCCAACCCAGTACGAGTACCAGCAACAGCACCATTTGTGCAAAACTCAACCGCTTATTACGGGGGCAACGTGCAGTGCTTTTGCGCTCGGAATGCGAAATCGCAAAAGCCAAAAACCCGGGTGAGATGTGCAAGGATGCGAGTGAAGTCGGATATCGAGAGCATTCATCATCGTTCTGTGGCGGAGGGGCAGACCAAAGGAAACAGTATCATTGCTCGCCCATTTGCGAATTTATTAGTTTGCCAAATTTATTCTCGGATTAACTTCACCTTCGTCGACACCGAGATACAGCCACAAACAATAGTTGAACGGACCACTATCGTGAGAACCACGTTACGGCCCCGTCCACCCCTCCGCAACACTATAATTAATTAAGCGGTCCGGAAATCAGAATTTTTCAAAAACAATTTATTCCGTCCATTTGATTGCACCTCCCCGGCGGGGTTTTCTGTTTGTCCCGAGCGATACCTCCTTATCTAGGTTGTTCACTTAATTATGGATTTGCCGGCACACCACCACCCCAAGTTGGAGACACACTCCTCACGCCAACAGCCGATACTTGGTATCTAAATCGTTTTGTTGGGCTATCAACTGGGGATTTGTGATTGCATGATTGGGGGAATTCGAATCACGCGATCACGATGATGATGACGACGACGTCGTCGCTGGCAAGTGTATCTTTCGTACAAGAAACCGATACGTCTCAGGAGGAGAACAAAAAAAAAAAAAAACAGCACACCCTCATTCAGTGATAACTTTTTGTCAAGGTAATGTTAATCAGACCTCGGGGAAGCAGGAAGCAGGAGACACAGCTGGCCTGTGCCAGGCTTCCTGGCCTCGATAAATTGTTGCATGAATTGCACTTAATTTCGTATTCATTGCATTTGTATGAGGTGATTGGGTGAACCAGGCCAAGATCACAAAAAACCCGACTCAAGCATAGTTTTTCAGTGAAATTCAGGAGAGAATTTGCATTTCGGAGGTAGTGCAACCAATATGGTTCCTGGTCGGCCGACTTGTGTGCTATGTGTGTGTGTCTTTTTTTTTTGCTTCTGGTGGCAGGCCATTCAATTCGAAAGTCCTTTTTATTCATCGGTGGACGATGAAAGGAGTTGTTGAATTGGTTTGGTTTAAGAGTGACACTAGGTTCTAATTTTGGAGCAAAAAAACAGTGAAAAGTCCTTGAACAAGTTTTTCCAAACACAAATCAATATTTGATGAGAATTTTGAAGAAATCCGTCCATCGTCTGCCGTGACTCTACCTGTGACCGAATTTAATCAAAATCGGTCTTCTGGGGTCCTTTGAACAGTCGTAACAATCCGTAGAACTCACACTCAAACACCTGTGTTAGGTCTCTCAACATCTTTTCTGACAACAAAACTAGGTTCGACCAGACTTTGGAGACCTTTTGGATTTCAGACTACGGATGACACATGTGCTGATTCGGTTCCTAAGACCGCTGAAACTAACCTTTCTATAGAATCATTAAACTTCAAATTGTCAGACCATTGTCTCTCCAGTCAAATCCATCTGGCAGACATCTACGGCTTTAACACCAAACAGTCAGTCTCTCTTGAATGCTTCACATCTGTCTTTCAATCGAACTGAGAGCCATAAAATCCATCAGACGTAGGTCCCATGGAAAACAGTCTCTTTGAAACCGCTTTTAGTCACCTAGAGTTGCCTGAGCATCCTAAAGCAGCTACTCCCACTATAAAATCACTGCCTACTGGGTTCTCGGTTACTTGACCAGACGAGGCTCACAATCATCATTTAAAGACTCGCTTCTACTGCTCAATTCATGGGAACACCACAACAAGCCACAATAGTTTCTTTTTTAGCCAAATGGTTGGTGTATTTGCTAATTACAGTCTTCAGTTGAACAGATGGCGTTACAAGAGCAAGAAAAAGCATCTATGTGGTCTACAGTGACTGGACTGCCAGATCTTAGCGATTCTACGTCTTTCAACTATCCACTGTCACACATTGGACTCCGTCGAATAAAATTTGTCAACCGGCACGTCCCAGTGTTGCTTCCGGCCTGGCAGGTCGGAAATAAAGCAAATCTTCACTCCTACGAATTTCAAGTCGAAAATCACTACTGATTCACAGCCTTTTAAGCCGCATATGATCATCTAGTCTCTAGTGCTCTACGGATCGATGGCTAAATTCGGGATCCTGGTAAAACTGATCCAACTGTGCTACGTGACGCTGGAAAACACGCGGAATAATTTAGAAACAGCTCTTCTGAACTGTAACATGTACCGTATCTCAGCAAGAAGATTCGCTTCCATGGGATTCCTTCAACCTAGTGGTGGAACATAAACCACACAGGGTAGATGTTAACATCGAAGGTACCATCTTCAACGAATCTGTTCAACTCCTGAGACACGCAAACGACACTGACCTTGCCGGTGGCTCTCACCGTGCCTTCCTAGAGGATTTTACAGCAATCATGGCTTGGGCACATTGAGCGAATGAAAGATAATGCTCCAGCGAAGAAGATCTTCGAATCACAGTCGCCAAATTCGAGAAGACAAGGAAAACTGAAGCAAGCTATCGCGAATGCCAGAGATTCGGGCCTGGAGAATTTATAAAAATGTGCACGGGATTGAATACCGGTCGTATTTCAGGCCGAGACGCTCCACGAGTCCGGAACCCAAGAAACTCGCGTTTTCGCGTTTTTCTGCGGAAGACGTTCTTATCTTTCTGGTTAACCTCACACGTTTCCAAAGTTTATCAGAGAAAAACCCAAAAATCCATTGAATAATGTGCATAGCACTGGGAAAACCGCTATTTTTTAAGGGAAAATCTTGTAACTTCCGCATTTTTTATACAAAAATAGAAAGCCCCAGAGCTAAGATTGAATGTAATATCTTTGCAGCTACGAACACGATAACCAAATGGGAAACATGCATTAGCTCACGGATCGTGTATGGAAACTTCGAATCATAGGCGGCTAATCTTATCAAAGCTAATCCATCAAATGGCATTTCATTGGATGAGTTGGCACTTCATTGGATAAGTTGGCAGACGGAACACTGGTGTTTCAAGTGCTAAAAGATCTAGATAATCGATTGAATGTGGATGATGGGACTGATTCCAACTCTCTGGTTGAGATTTTGGTATCTTCAGAGACAATCTTCCTGGTTCTCTTCTCTCTCTTTTGCATTTATGTCGTCGTAGCCTCTGCATAACGCATTCTGTTCAGGTGGATCGCCAATAACTTGTGGCCTGTGATAATCCCTATGAAGAGCGTAAAGAGCAAGATTGTGCTAATGAACATTTGTCGAGAATTCTCTAGAGACACAGAATGATAAGAGTTCTCTTCATCTCCCATCAGCTTGTCATTAGAATTCTATGCTGTGAAACAATGCTCGAAACTGTGTGCGGGTTTTAGCAATGTGTTACGTCCCTCAAAGCTCGGGAGCTATTAAATGACACCGATGATGGACCTCAAAGGAAGGCAATCACTGCAGAAGCAGCGCAGGGCTCAATCCTAGGACTTGACCTTTGGAATATCCCTTACGATGGTACTCTTCATATGGAGACGTCCGGTACGCAGATGACATCGATACTGTGATTACAGCAAGACACACCAAAGATAGAACAAGTTATGAGACACGTTCATGTCTGGATGGAAGGCCATGGCCTTAGTCTGGTGGGAGAGAAGACAGAGATAGTCCTCTTGTTAAGGAGATTGATCTTGGGGGCTGAGGAGTTTCAAGTAGGCCCTTGACTCCAAACTCACCTTTTAGCAGCAGATTAAGTCCTCATCGGAGCGAGCTACAAAGGTCACTACATTACTCAGCAGACTCATGGCAAATGTAGGTGGCCCAACTGCGAGTAGACAAAGAGATCTGGACCGATGCTCCAGACAAGAGATATACAGGAAACAGATGGCAGCAAACTTTCACCGAACGGTGTCGGCTGTCTTCGTAGTCGGTGGAGTGACTTCCATCGATCTCTTAGCGGCAGAAAGGAGATATGTCTACGAACATGAAGCGGAAACAGCGATGACAGAGACGAAGGAGCTTACCAATCAACAGTAGCAAGGGCGATGAAGTTTTGAATCTAAAGGAAGGTGGACGGTGAGACTGTGTTGCCGAATGGACCGAATGGAAACATAGTGAGGGGTCCGCCCCGCTTGCCGATACGACAACTCTTCAATAGATGACGCAAACTGCAGTTTTTTCACCTCTAGCAGGTAGAAATGGTTGCCTGGTGGAACTACCGGAACACAAGTAGCGCGGGTGCACCGTTTAAGTAGGACCTCTAGCAGATGGGCAGCGGAAAGAATCAGGTTGCAGTTAGAGACAGGTTATATCACCCCAGAAAATGTCGTAGGAATGATGATCTTGAGTAACGACGGATGTGGAACCAAAAAGCGTCCTTTATCGACTCAATGCTGCAAAGGAAAAAGACGAAGACGTATAAGGAAGACTCCCTTCCCCCGAAGTTACTAAAAGAAGAGGGGGAGCTTGGACAGTTCGAGTCTGACACACCAGATCAGCCTCGAACGCAAGTTGGGGGCAGCCTCGAATGCTGTTGGTGTAGCCCTCTGTGCACTGGTAGCTTCCATATTCGCCAGCCTCTGTATTTTTGTGATGGCCACTAGATTGGTAGTTTTCCTGGTGCCCTGTCACCACACAAGGCTGAAGTATATGTCGCACGATAAGAATGTCCATCCACAGGGACTTGGTCCAACATAGTTGTCCAAGCGATATAGACTACGCGATGTAGTCCCATAAAGCCCAACCACTCTCTCGTAGAACGATATTGACTGTGTTTTGATTGATTATGGGTGTTCCCGCGTTTAAGTTGAAGTGTCAGGTCTATTCTCAAATGTCAAAGTCATTATCGTCTCTGAGAAAAGATAACTTCTCGCGAATGCCAAGTCCCAACTGTCTTTCCAAATTTAAATAAACGACGTCAAACAAAACCCTCTTCAAACGCGTAGGTGCACTTCTAGAAAAACCGATATTCCCTCGAACTGATTACTCGTGCCATAAACTTATAAGTCACACAGTAACCTCAAGCCACACGTATTTAGTCATTACATCTGGTGTGTGGGGAAAATTAAATTATTCATTCGTGACGCAATTAAGTTGGAAACAATAAATAGGTTATCTGTAAACGTTGTCCCAGAACTTGGATTAGTTTCGTTACACGCGTATGTTCGGCTATCAGATGTAACCCATTACAAGGCATTAAGACCGTCATCATAATCAGCACTTAAGTGGAAATCAAACTTCTGCCAGACTATTGTGTTTGGGAAATCCATTGAATTAGTCTCACATGTGTGGAAAATTTCAATCACGGCAACGGCTCATGTTTTGCAAATGATCAGCTGATAGACTTGCAAAGGGTTTAACATTTTGAATTCTTAATCCACCGGGAAGTGGTTTTAGGGAGAAGGTCTTGAACAACTTGATCAGGGGCAACTCGAAACCAATGGGGAAGCTTGTTGTTGTTGATAAGGAGGGTTAAGCTGTCAATAAAAGATGAGTGCCTTAACAAATCCAACTCAACTTAGATGAGTTCAATCTTGTCATCGTATACTGCGTGTCAAAGATTTAAGGAAAGAACAACCAAAACTAAGGCAAATAAGGGTACAACTTCTGAACTTAAACTTGAGCTTCCTTACTTAAAGAACTTAAAGAACACCTTACGAGGCTAAACCTAGAACGCAATGGAAGATGCAAATGTTGCAATAAAATGAAGGGAGCTATCGATCAGATTGTAATGAACTGCGAGATACTAGATAGGCGAGAGAGGAAGCCAGACATAGGAAACAATTGAAGTAGATGAGGACACTCCACACTTTCTTTGCCACTGTCCAGCGCTCTGCCAAATAAGATTTAAAGCCCTAGAAAGACACTACTTTCAGGATCTAGAAGAACTGTCCGACAAGTCTGTGCTCGACATACACAGATTTATCCGCGCCTCGGACTGGCTCGATAGAACATAGGCTTATGGTTCCTCGTAAGGGAGCTGAACCCCCTAGGGTGACACAATGGGTCTACATTGACCTAAGTGTGACGGAGATAGGACTTCCTTTCCCGTCAACCCTACTACCTAACCTTACCTAGAAAGCAATGGAAGATGCAAAATTTGCAATAAAGTTGCAAAGACTTTTGAAAGATGATGCCTCTGGGTATTGGCTTCTGAGTTTCGCGCAGTCTGTAACCTTCTCTTATCTCAGTGGGGTTGTTCCTGATCTTGAGGCAGCAGTGAGCATTCTCCATCGTCATCCTGTACATACGTAAGAGTTTAGCAGGAATGCCAAAACTGTACAAGGCTCTGTAAAGTGTTTGCCACAAGCGACCTTAAAATCGAAAAAGAGATTGTGGGTGTTGAATCGCTCTGGGGGAGGAGATTCAATGACCAACTGAACAAGCTGTACAGCAACATCGAGCGTTTGAGATAGCCAGGACATATAAGGCGAATGGACACCAACGATAGTCTTCGAACCTAACCCCGAGGTACAACACATTAGAGGAAGACCATGCCTAAAGTTGCGCGCACAAGTACAAAGGAACCTCAACCAACTTGAAGTGCATAATTGGAGACGGTAAGCTAAGGACCGGGCTAACTGGAGAAGTGCTCAGTGTCGCATTGGGCTTCTGAGGTTTTCTTCAGGATCTGCCTAGGTTTGAAAATTTAGTCTTCCTGTGGACTTTCCTGGTCTAAAACAAGACTGATAGGGAGAAGAATTTGGTGCTAAGGAAACTAATGTTGGGCTTGTTGCCTAAGTCTACCTGGGGCAGCAAAGCCCCATCCGGACAGCATCAACCTCGAAGTAATCTAGCTGATGTCGCATTTTGTTTTTGACACCTGGCCCATATCATCGAGTTGGAGAGCCGCTGGTAGGTCATTTACTACACGTGGTCTGTTGTCACTTAACTTGTGTGCTGGGATGGTCAACGGGTTGATCAGTCCTTTCGTCCGAGGATCTTGTTGTTTACATCACTAGATATTGTCTCTTTTGTGGTCGGCAAGTCACGCTCACGGGTTCTTCGTAGGCACCTTTTGCTAAGTCCTCTACTTCCTAAGAACACACGATTAGTGGGCCACGCGAGCCCAATGCTCGTTTTTAGTTCATCTTCTTGACAGTAATCACAAATTTATCGCTTAAATTATCTGATAAGCCCTCTAGGAAGCCTTCCCACGACGAAAAGGAACCTTCCTATCAAAGGTCTATAATTCCACTGCCCCCGATTGCCACACTCGATTATTTCAAATTAAAATTCCCTCCAACGAAAGCTGTGAAACTATTCCTAAAACTATACAACACTTTGGATGCAAATAAGCTTCTCCTCGAAAGCTATGTGGCTGACACATGAAAAGCTCTATTTCGTTTCTCTTTTCACGAATTGGAGACTCAGAGAGAGTTCCAGTGGAATCTCTTAAAGCCTATATAATTCGTTTGGCATTGTCGTGGACCGCGACCAACCTGCTCGAAGGGAAACCGACCCATCTAATTGCATCCATCTAAACCTACTTTGCTAGATTTTTTCCTTATAATCAGAACTTTGCCGGAATTGTGTCCCGAAAAGTTTGGGAACTTTCCTGACGGTTAATTAACTTCCATTTGCGGAAGGAAATCCCAAATTCACCCTTCAAAAGATCATTACCAGTCCTGCTTTGGCTTTTTGAATAATTTTTGCTGCCGGTTGTGTTTCCAAACCAAAAAAAAAAAAAGGGACAACTCCGGCGAGCATCGTTGACATTTGCAATTAGCAAGTTTTACCTAGGCACAGTCCCCAGTTGAGCTGTGTAGTCTGGGCACGTATATCGATGTGTGTGTATGCCACTGCATCTCGGCAACTAACCCAAAGTCAAAGGTCTCAAATTAAGCGAGTTGCCAACATCCCAGCCACTCTTTCCTAATGCGAAAGATTTATGTGATGCTCCGCATCTTCCCACATGGATTGTGGTGGTATGGCTGAGGAGTGTATACCACGATTCATAACACAAACACACACATAGCAGCAGGCGTGGGAACCACGAAAGTGCTCCGCTTCAATTAAAATTAAAGTTTACCTATGCCAGCACTGGTACGAGTAGTTGCGTCCCGCTCCTGGTCCTGGCCATCGTCTTGGGAGAAAACTGAAAATCACGAACGAGTTTTTGTTCGGCAGATCCTAAAGCGGAGATCACTTCACGAAATTGGATCAAAATGAAGGTATATGCGCGCGCGTTCTCTCCTACAACATCTCCCACATGCGACGGAAACGATGATCATGGCAGAAACAGTTGCGTTCGGCGAGATGCGAAATTGATTTCGTGTCCACAGTTGGATGCGGCGACAAAATCGTGGACCAGCGCTAGACAGAGATCAACCTGCCATTACATCTGACAAGATGCAGTCAATGGTATCTACGCCACCGCAAAATGACGTTATCAATCAATTAAATCGCTCTCGCTCCGTGTTCTGCGATCGATGTGTGTTCAATTGGCACACAGATTGGTGGTTATTCCCTGGCGATTTGGCCAGCATCTGCATAGGCCTATTATGCATCCCTGACGCGTTGTAATGCGGGAGTCTGCCGTTTTGCCGAATTCTCTGTGTGTGTGTGTGTGTTTGTGTTTGGCTGTGCTGCTTTGAGTGACGTCTATGGCGAGCTATGTAAGTGGAAATGGGTTATGGGAACCATTCTGACCATGTCCATGTCCCATCGTCGTTGTCGTCGTCCGTGGTCGCTGTTGGAGTTTCGAGATGATAGCTACTGATTTACATGGAAATGACGGTACGCAAATAGACAAAAGTAAAGGATCTCTCTCTCTCTCTCGAGATTCTCGTGGAAAATCAAAACACGCAGCCTCCTCGCCGTGCCATGCTATGTATGTGAATTCCATAAAAGGTCGTGACTAATCACATTGACTTTTCCCTCGCTCGTGATGGATGCTTGGATTCGGATAGGAGAACGAAATGTGGGTAGAAAGATGCAGAGATGCGGATTCGTTTCGGGACTTTTGCGTTGTGATTGTGGATCTTTGGTGAAAGAGATGAAACTTACGGTGGACGGAGTGCGGGGAGTTATGACCTGCAAGTAGATTAAGTGATGTTCCACTGTTTTTTTTTTTTGGGGGTGGGAAAGAGAAGGTCGCTTAATCAACGGCAGACGATGAAATGAAAGTGAATTGAGGGTTATTAGGTTAAGAGGCTAAATTGCCTTCCGGATGGCAAGTGGGACGAGGTATTTCAGGAATCTGTGAGATGTTTCACTCCGAGGGCGAACTTAACTGAAGATAAAGTTATGACATTCAGTCAAAGCTGGTGAAATTAAGGTCGGAGCTCATGCATTTTGTTGCGTAACATCGAAGGGAATCTTATGCAACTTGAAAAGGAAGGGAGTGCTGAGGAGAAATTTCAGTGGAGTGGCTTGGGAAAGATTTGAAAGTGGTATTCTGGACACCAACCACCCCCATGAATGGTTGATTTTTGTCTAAAGATGGCGCTGGAAATATATGATTTTCTTCTTTACGAGCTTTTGACCTGTGACGAGTGTCTGACTGAGACACTTAGCTCGTCGTTTTAGTCAGAGCGTCTTTGAGTTAAACAAGGATCGTATTGTTAAAGCGGAGAGGACTCCAGGGTTCGTGATACGTCCCACAAAGGTGTGTCCAACAAGAATTATAACACGAGAGACATTCCAACTATATTAGGCAGCCAAGATGCCATGAAAGCGCTAAGTTCATACGAAATGGTTTTAGAATGCCTGGACAAATTCAAGAAACTAAGTAAAATCAACAAAGTCACCCTATACCAGGTGGCAGGCCCTATTGGAGTCCATTCATAGACGTAAAACTCTTTTTTGGTTTTGGATGAATCGAGAAAAGTTACGAAAAGAGAAAGGGAACTAAGCGAGCAAAGGCAAGCAGAGGCATCAACTTAAACAGAACGAACTCCAAACACTTACAGGCTTCCTCATGGGGAACTGTCTAGATACCAAAGAAGGAACACCTCACGAAGCTGGGCGACACAGTCTGCCTGTAGGTAGGGAAGGCTGGGAAAAAGGACGAACTAGGCCTAGAAGGCAATGGAACTTATAGATTCTGTAGGAGTGTGGAGGAAAGTCCTGATGATATTCTAAAGAACTGCGATGGACTGGTGGTCATGGTCGACTGGTACACATTGCTATCGATGCAGTACTGAGATATTTGGCTAGGAGAAGAGTTCCACAAGGGTCTGCACTAGGACCACTATTAGGAAACATTTTATGAACTGACGTTCTTATGCTCCGAATTCTAAGTGAAGCCGCATTGGATTGAACAAGAAGTGATTGTCGGACTAGATTTGTCCATCAGTAGGCGATAGTTGTGAGATATTTAGATATTTAGTTTCGCACCCTTTCTAGTGGATGGGGCCGACCTGAGGATTGTTGTGAGGCTCCTCTTTAAGGAACAACTGCCGAGCTTATGTTGGAAGTACTCCAATTCTTGGTAAGCGGGGCTAACCACTAAGATTGACGAGACAAAATTCACTACAACGAACAAAATATTGTGATCGAATATGTAGAGCATTTCGGAGCTCAAAAGTCCTTAGAAGACTTTATGTTGGAAGCCAAATCCTTCGTATTAGGAAGGTCGAGCTTACCGAAGAATGAATGAGATTGTGACTCAAGAACACTTTTCGGGAAAAAGAAGCGAACAGGACACTAGTGTTAAGGAAAGTGACTTTGGAAATGGTGAAAAGGGCTTTAGCCATGTTCTCCTTTTACAAAACGTCGAGATCGGAGGCAAAGCAATAACCAATATCATGGACATTGAGGTTGAAGAGGTGACTGCATCTACGGATCTATTGTGTTCCTCAAAGGAAGGCCCAGTCTGAAGGAGAAGACAATGGACATCTAAGTTGCCTTCGACAAAATATCGCCTTAACCACGTCCCATGGTTGGTAAGCGATCCGAAATGAGTTGGCCCTAACCTTGGTACAAAGGACGCGTAGGGATCAAACGAACTAAAAAGCCGAACGCTTTAGCAAAACAGTGAACAATCTCGGAATTTTTCCGTTCTCAACCACTTGCTGCCCTCAGGAACGGTGACGAACGCCAATAAACACCCGAAAAGGTGCTTAACTGTGGAGACTAGCAAAAATAGCAATCAGAATGCTGGTAGGCTTTAAGTGAGAAGTCATTCGATGCTAAAAACGAGGTTAGAAAATCAAAGCCAGCTAACACAACAGGAGGCCAGGAAGGAACTCTGAATCTGTGGCTATCTCTGGCTAAGAGAGTAAAACAATTCAAGACGCAAAGAAGCATCTGATTGTGGTCCCACGACGAAGATGATACACAGCCAGGTGAAGGGAAGTTGTCCCCTCTCACACACTCTTCATCAAATTTCCTTTCCAAAGCATATCCATGTACATTATATCTAACGTCCTCTCAGATTAAAAACCAAAAGCTTCACCTTCACCTGTTATCAAAAGCTCTAAGCTTTCTCTTCCTCCTCTTTGCTGCACGTGAGCAGAGCATAAGCGCCGATGCCAAAACGAAAAACGTTTTGTTTACTGTTATGTCTACACACCGGCACGGCGCCAAAAGAGAACCAAATACCAAACCACAACGCGTTCGCTGTTTCACCAATCCAAACTCTTTTACCCAACCACCTTTCTCTTAACCGTGCCTGCAATCCGCTCTAGGTGCGAGGTGCCTCCACCACACCACCATCCAGAATAGGTAAACAATCTGAAGTTTTGCGTTGAACGTTGGGTGGCTGTTTGGTTGGCCGCTGGTTAACTGGTGTAACTTAAAAGATAAAACTCGACTGGGGGTAGACAACTTCGACCGGAACCCGGGTAGAGGCAGTACTGAGCTGTCCCGTGAGGCGGCATAACGTGCGTTCGGTTTTCGCTTTGATTTCTCGTTCGATTTATTTATTTTTTTAAATTTTTTTTTTATAATTTTTTGTTATTATTTCTCGTCTTAAGTTTTTTGTTTTTTATATTCGTCTTCGTTTCATATTTTGTTTTGACCACACCGGACCGCATTTTTATACGCGTTATCTCGGTGGTGGGCATTGGGCATGACTCAGAACGGGACGACGACGATCGTCTGTGGAGCTGTTTTGATTTTTTTTTGTGTTTTGGAGTCATCGTTGCACTTGAACGCACGCCGTGTGTATAATGTTGTGGACTATTTTGACACCTGTGCCGCATCAGTTCTGATCTCTGACAGGTGCTAAGCTTTGTCTGTGTGCGGTGGTCTAAGACCGTCAAATCAACAAGGTCACTGTTGAACTTTTTTGTGTGTTTAGTTGGGTTTGTGACGATGGGGTGTGGGCACAATTAAACTGCCTTCACAGCCGGATATTTCCAATTGGACTAATGTCGATGCATGCTCCCCCTTCGGTGTGTGAAACCAAACGGAGAGAGATAGAGAGAGAGAGAGAGAGTGAACCAAGTGCCGGATATGCAGTACTACCTGTCACATGGTGGCCATCCCTCAGTCTGGAATTAGATTTATGCCAGTTCCCGCCCGTGGATAATTAAATTGATGCGATTTGCATGTGTGTTTGCAGAGAAAAATTGCCGATCGCGTGCGCCTCTGTTATGTCACCAAGCTCGTGAGCCGGACTATGTGATCTCGCTGTACAGCGTCAAGTCACCAGCACCATCTCACGCCAGTTGAAAGGGCATTATTATTTATATAAGAATTTTTTTTATTTTTTTTATTCGTGTTGTCATCTGTTTGCCTTGCTTGTAGCACTTTGCGGTCTCCCCATCGACAAGATAAAGATAAAAGATAAAAAAAAAGAAAAAAAGCTGTGTGCTCCGAGTGTGATAAGTTTTATCATCGTCGTCATCTCAGCAGCAGTTGCGCTCTCCGCGCGTCTTACATTGTTTATATGACAATCATATTGTTTCGGGTTGTGTTTCATCGGTTTGATTATGCGCCCCAGAGTGCCTAATTTTAATTTTATCGACTGCTGCCTCTGTTGTCCAATTGAAAAGTGTGATTCGTGTCAATCTATGCTTTGGTGGTGGAAAAAAAATTGTGAAAAGTGAGCGGTTGTGCCAAAAAAAAAAAAAAGAAAAAAGAAGTTCTTTGCGTTTTTATTTTTTTTTTCCATTTCCGGTTCAGTGAGAATTTATTTTGGCGTTAACGCCTGCGCCTGGGAACACCATCCATCGGAAGTAATGCGCATGGAATGTGAACGATTTGTTGTGACTGCGATTGCACTGGCAACGGTAGGCGATCGAAATTTCGTTTGTTGTTTTACAATTTAATGGTTTTCATGGTAAGTACAAGTCTTTTGAACCATTTCTAGTCCATTTCCATTGGTCAGGCATCTCTATATGAATGGCGTTTGTAAAATACGTCCATTTGTTCGTTTATAAGTCGAGATTTAGTGAACCAATTTTGGTCTTGTTTTGCTTCAGTCTTACCTTAGTTATTTACATCCGTTATAGGCTTTAGTTTATTATTGTACATTATCAGTGAGCCAAGTTGTGAGTATAAGTGTAAAGCAAGTCGAATTTGTCAGCGATTTCTAGTAATTCAGTTCCACTTCTCCTGTCTTTTAATGAGAACTGAGTAGAAGTGTCCGAGTGATGCTCTATATGATTTGCTGGTCTTCGATTCTTATTAGAGAGTCCGGCGGGAGGATAGCTATTACTACTTACTACAACCGTTTTTCTAGAGATCACCCAGAAGAGAGAGATTGTTGCTTTAAAAGATGGATTTTCTCTCACGTATCTCTAAACTCACAACATCGTGCCTTCGAAACCATCTAATTTTTGGCAGAAACATAGCTGCATTATGGTTGTTATAGGAGCATCTGAAGACTGTGTCCAACTAGACTTTTCTAAGGCTTTCGACACAGTTGACCACGCAATTATGTGCCAAAAGCTGACTCTTAAATACTCCGATCTTTCGCGGATCGGATTTCTCTCCATCATCAGTGGGGTGCCGCAGGGGTCGATAATAGGATCCCTACTTCTATTGCTCAGTAGAACTCGGATACGCATTGTGCTAATTATAACACATTTTATGGAACACACAGTTCTTACTGTAGCTGCAAGGATATTGACGAGGAGAAAACTATATTTTTCGAAGTATACCGACCTAGCCGACGCAAAACATCGTGCAAACCTAGAATGAAATTTCATTAAAAAAACTTCCTGAATCGATTTTGAAATCAGCTGCTCCTGTTCCAAAGGCGTATCATTGAGTCTTTAGACTCCTAAACCTCTACTACTGAGGCTACTGCCATTTGAAATTTTAGTCAAATACGTTCTTTGACCCCTTTTCAGGGGAATAGTCATGTCTTGTACGCCTTCCATTCCATACGCATCCTGGTGTTCATAAACCATAAATCAAGGATTTCTACTTCCTAGATGGAAATTTTTTTAAGTCAAGAAAGTTACCGCCGGTTAATTGCCACTTTGTAAGTCTTTCGCTTCCAAGAGTCTACTAACCTTTCACCCTCGCCGTCAATGGAATCGTATCACATGTTTGAGCCCGATGTGTTCAGTATCTATGTACAAATCTTGGCATTGAAATCCATAATTACTGTGACGATGTCACTGCTTTTCTACTGTAACGTTGCCAATATCCCATCACTAAAAGGTTTCCAAACTACAAAGCCTCTGCGTGCAGTTGGTGTAAGAGGCAAACTCACACCGGGCACGGGAGTCCTTCCGACTGGTTTCCAGCGGTAGAACGTGACGGTGACGCCATCTTGTTCAAAAAACATGAATCACTCTTGGGCACCTTTCTTCCCTGACATTTACCGTACAATCCACCAATGTACGGCTTCTAATCTCTCATTGCATCGCTGTTTAACTTCATACAAGATTTTGGCTTACAAGCTTGCGCAGAAGCTTGATGATCGGTTTGTGGACTCTTTTCAAAACAGAAGGCAGTCTTTTTCAGACTGTTGGCGTCCACTCCTGAACATGGGCCTCTAATGCACAATGCTTGATGTCGTGCCTCCGTTTGAACGCTGCCAGTATTTCCTTGAATTTTTGTCGGACGTCATTGACGCTTGTTGGTTAAGACTCATATCCATCCCGGACGGTAAGGATGTCATTGCAAAAAGTTGTTAGTCTTGAACTGTGCCCAGCTCCATATCGTCCTTCAATCTGTCTCTCAAGCTGATTCCTAACCTTCCGAGTTCCATTGCTCGCTGACGAACCAAAGAAATGTTGTCCCCATCTGGTCAGAGTAATAGTTTCAAGACCGCTGGCTTAACATTTGAAAATGTTTCTAAAGTTCTCCTTTAGTCTTCTTCGAGAGTCTTTACATCAATATCTCCTACTCCGTCTTAGGCCCCTGTAGCCGTTTCCAGGGAGAGATTATGGGAATCAAGGAGGGCCTGCCTCTAACATCTGCAAGGCATATTTGTATTCTCAGTGATCCTGGAATCGGTCCTTTTCAACTCTAAGACAGCTCTCTAGAGACGAGATGGTTGAGCTTAAATCTTGGCATGCCTCTCTCTATATGTAATCTGTTACTCAGGCTGGATAGGATCAGCAAAGCTTATCATTTTTTGGTAGATGGCAGGTACTACGTGTCAATATACTAAACAAATTTGGCCTGAGCTGGGTCAGAAACGCTCTAGTAGCCTGATCGCTTGTTGGCACTACAATAGGCGTTACAGATGTTCAGTCTCTCGTTGGAAGACCCGCCTAATAGCCTTAATGCCTTGTCTTATGATTTCTGTAGAAGCTCTAGGAATGAAGAGGTAAAAGAGACAATTCTACATCTTCTCTGTACTTGTCCAACGCTCTCCATTAAAGGCAAACTTAGCTCGCAAGAGTTAACTTCTTCAATAATCTTGGAGTCCTGGTAAATAGGGCTGTTCAACGCCTTATACGAAGCTCCAACAGATTCTATGGGTAGTTTCTGATATCAGAATGGAACTTTTTCGGTGCCTTTGTCTACCCTAGCCACGACTGATATTAGGAGTCTAAGGAGTCTGTTTGTCTTTGCTCAGTTCAATGATGCGACCAACGATCTTTTCTTGGATCTTTTCGAGTATTCATCTGCTTCCATATCTTCTTTGATGTCGGTGAATCCTCCCTCAGGATGGATTTTCGATTATGGACACGACTTATTGGCTAATTGGTCTCCATTGGCGTCAAAGAAGCATCCTAAAACTTCTTCTCGAAACCCCCTAACAATGTAGATCCTGCACGGCATTTACAAAAATTCCGTCGGGTAAATCCATCGTCCGAAAAAAGACTCTCAATAGATAGCCCCCCTTAAACAAGCATCACAACCCCCATTGTGCACATGGGTGGGCGTATATCGCTTCATGTCCCGCACCGCATGCGATCCAATTCAGAATATGGAAAACAGGCTGCCAATTTTCGAAGGTGGGCAACTCGTCTAAGTGTGGACCGGATCCATCTCCATTTACTGCACACACTTACGTAAAACGTATTCGTTCCGTCCATGTCCATCCGTCTCTTGGCAATTTTACTTACGCTCCCATCTCGTGGCCATTATAGACAATTCTAATTGGCCATCATAAATTTAGATTCTGTGTTCCAAATTGATCTGATAGATTCTAGTTGAAGCACACGGGCACACTCTCTCTCTCTTCTCCTGGTGTACCTCTGAACTTGATGGCTAGCTCGGTGCTCTGTGTTGATGCATTTTATGTCAGCTCTTCCCACTTGGCATGGCCACTTAGTGGGGCTCCTTAGTGCAATTTCTTGTCTAGTTAATGTGGAGAAGAACACTATCCCGTATCTTATTAGTATGTATTTATGAGAGATACTTTGGATGCTGTTATGGCCGGGGGTTTAACCATTTGTCTTGACTTTTATTTGTTTGGCTTTGGAGAGGATTCAATGAGGAGCTTCTTCTTTATTTTTTTTTAATTAGTAATATGGCACTTGGAAGACGTAGTATTATGCATCGTGTGGTGCTTGTTTTGCCGACGGGAAATAGAAGAAATGCTTCGTCTCAACAGAACGTGTAGTCTTAAGCTACATTCTTACTTATGATGGCGCTATAGTTCGGGTGAACCTGGGCCCTTAGGAAAAAAAAGGTGTGTCTAGCCAGTTCGATCTTCACCTAGCTGCCTCCAGTTTGAGTGAAGTAATTTGCACACAACACTTGAGTCATGGTCTTGCTTTAATACACCATCCCTCTGGGGTGGAATCAAAGGCTCGGTAGTGTTCATTTGCTCTACATGTCACAGCCGTCGTCGTTGTATCTCCCCTTCTATTCGCCACACCCGTAGATCACTTAACCGAGGACAATGCCATCCATTTTCGCTAAAAACAAGGAAATCTATCGTGGAAGGTTCCTAGACCTCAATGAACCTCATTCTGGTCTAAGTGTACTCCTTCTTAAGCGGGGGCAGCTACCTCACCTAACCTAACATCACCCATTCTTGTCCAGTCGATGCTTTCATGGCATAGAGCAGGATTGGGATGATCAGGGTCTTGTATAGAGTCAAGACCGAATCGCCTTCTAAGCCCAAAGAAAGAGTTATTCGGCGTTTGATCTCATCGCTGGTGTCGTAGTCTGAGTTAAAAATGAAGCCTTGATAGTCTATAACCACCTTGAAGTTGTGTCTGTGTCGGTGTCGGTGTTGGGTGTCGTTTTTTGCTGAACCTGACAGCCCTCAAATTCATCTTCGCAGCTTCAGTCTCAAAACTAATGAACGCGCCCCTGACAGCACGCTCCGTTCTCCAGATTATGTCAATATCGTCTGCGAACTTTTGAAAAACTATGCCTCAGCGCATCGTCCTGTCTAAATCTCTTTTTGAAATCGGAAGTCTCGTATTCTCCATCGTCAATCTACATCGACGGACGGACAAAGATTCCAACCTAGACAAGGCTCTGGAAAGCTTGTCTTAATAAACGCTGCCCAGATCTGCCATTAAAGAGCATCGGGGCTAAGACTGAGCCTTTGGGTAGGCCGTTGCTATTTTTTCTAACCCAAGATGTAAGATATTTTTGTACACCATTCCCTCTCTCCATTCCATCGTCAAGTCGACAAACATAAGGTTAGCAAAGGCCCTGGTGGATACAACTGCCTCAAGCTCTTATACCAGCTTGCTGGATCGGAATTCGGTTCAATGCAGTTGTATGTTAGCCTTTCTAGCAAGATAAGAGCGATCGACCTGTAGGTGTCACTGGGCTTACCAGGTAGACGTTCTTCAGTTTACTATTCTTGAGTAATCTAGCCACACAAGGTGTTAAGTTTCCTCCAGGTACATGTTGTTCGGCTCCATTCAACAAGGCGTACGTCATTCTGGTCATTATCTACGTACTGGCTACCAGTCCGAATGCTGCTAGTTTGTTTCAATAATGGAGCTGGCAAGGATCAAATCCCGCCTGATTCAGTGTGAGTCTCCTTGAGGACAACTATGTCAACTTCGTGGTCAAGTAAGTTGCATATCTGCTGTCAAATGGTACGCCGGTTGCAGCTGGAGTCTTGATTTGACGTGCTTGCATGTGAATAGCTAGAAGTTCATTCTCGATCCGTAGAGGGCCTCGCCTTGAGATACTGCAACCTTCAAACTTCTTCGATCTAGTGCATGCTGTTTCCAATTCTCTAGTCTCAGCACTCTGGCACTCGGTCTTCTTCGTCGGTCCGAGCTATGGAATTGTGGTTCGAAGATCCTGTTGGCTAGAGCTTTGTTGTCCATTCGTTCAAAGTGGCCAAGCCAGTGTAGTGGACGTTCTTTCTCTCCCATTTGAACTCCTGAGTTCATTAGGTTTGGAGTGTCGAACTATCTATCGAACTGATAGCTATCTGCCTGGAATCTTAGGGATGCAAGGCAGAGGCTCTTCACCGGTTTTCAGATCAAGAGGAGTGAGTGTGGCGATCGTTTCTGAAGGAAGTTTACCTTTTGTTATGTCAATCTGGTGATGCATTGTGCCATTATCGTTCACTTTCAGCATCTACTTCTGGGTTCTTTGGGCCGTTGGTTTGTCTAGTGTAGTCAATCCGCCCACCATACATCCGCATCCATCTGCAAAAATAGTTTTTCAATCAAAATGATTTCCTACCCAATCTCAGTATAATTGAATGTGCCGGCAATGTACACACACACACACACACATGTAGAGAGAGACCTTCCCCAGTCAGAAGTGGCTCTTTGCCTCAATCAATTACCAATTACACAACAATTAATCTATTTGCATTAAACTTGGCCGCTGAATTCGCGCAGCAATTCACTCGCCCAACGACACATTGAATTTTCGAAAGCACACAATGGATTGACTGTGTGTTCCTCATCCGAATCCGAGCTATGATGATCGCCACCGATTTATCGCTTCAATAGCACTGTCCAGTGGGGATTCGTATTTCATCTAACACCCATTGTCGGTTGGGGTCTGACTTTTTTTTTTTTTTTTGGGCTTGGAAGATTCAAGTGGTTTTTCGCGGCTAGTCACGTTTTGACAATTTACGGTGTACAGCCGCCTCATCAACAATCTATTAAGTACTGCCCCGAGAGGTCCTCGATGTCTACCTACACGACTGAGACGACGACGATGAGGTTCACAAAAGAGAAACACAAAACTAAACGTTTCGTGGCCTTCGCCGCATTTTGCTTTTTTTTCTTTTTTTGAATTGGAATCGCCTCCACTGTCTCCACTTTGTACTTGAGAAGCAGAGAGGAGCATACTAGAGAAGAGTTCCCAGCCCAAAACAAATTGAGAAAAAAAAAGAAGAAAAACTTGGATAAGAGATAGACCGCCCCATTGGAGATGACTGTCCATTACGTGGCGGTTGGTGGCGATGCTCCTATTAAAGGCTAAACAAACCATTCTCCGGCGGAGAAGAGCACCCGATGATATTGATCGCAAACAGATGAAACACACGAGTCATTTGTAGTGATTATTCAAAGGCGAGATACATAGATACATACATACACACAGACAGAGAGAGACACTGAATCAGAGTTAGAGTCATTCGTCAGTCATTCATTGTGCCACGAGAATTCGACTTGATCTTCGGTGGTGGTTCGAGGGAAGATTGAGATCTTCTTGGAATGTACCACTTGAACACAGGCACACACGTGTGTGTGTTCCTAGGAGCTACTGCTGTCACCGATTGTCACCGATGGTCCATGGTAATCCTCCACTCTGTCGGTGTCTCCCTCGTACCCTTGCAAATTCAAAGTGACATCAGAGCGGATAATTAATAGACGTTTAATTAATTTATAACCAATTAAAAAGCCGAGACATATTTCTCTGCCCTTTCCGCGTCCATAGACTCGGCATTCGATTTATGGTCGGTGCTACACCTGCAGCATGTGTTTACAAGTTGTGGATACATTGCTGCGGCAAGAGAGCGAGGCTCCTGCACGATGGCGAAACAAGAACTAATCCAGAGTTATGTCCTGGTTGCATTAACAACAACATATTGCAATCGTGTTAGCCAAATGGATATGGGCAATAGAAAGCCGAAATTATGACCAAATTATGGCCACCTTCTGTGGTGTGTCTTTGGCTTTGCCACCGACAAAAACCGACCGACTAAGGCGGCTGGTGCGATTCAAAAGATGACAGCGCTCTGCTCTAGTGTATATCACTTTCCAGGTCCAAGTCGGCGCTGGCCAGCGGTGCGAAACACTTGCTGCTCCCATTACAAACTAACAGTTTGCCATGCATTTCGGTTATTAATGAAAGTTTGAGTTAGTTTAACGCGTGGTTTAACTGCCACCGGCGTCGATGGTCGATGGTCGATGGTCCGCCTGCCATAAAGCCAATGAGATTCTCCTTAATTAAGAAAAACTCAGTCGGCCTTATCGCCAAAGTGCATTTTTATGGGAATATTTAAGCAGCAGCTTACCATAAAGTTAAACGCCGCCGCCGCCGCCGAAGCTAAAGTCGCCTCAGCTTCAGCTTTAGCAGCAGCAATAGCCAACGCTGCCGTATCATTGGTGATAGAAAGTTTCATTGCCCAGGAATGAATGCGATTCTGTTGCATATGTGTGTGTGTGTGTGTGTGTGCGGAAAAGGATTGGGACACTCTGTAAAATTTTCGAGCGGGAAAAAACATCGTTTAGATACTTTGTTGCCATCTACTTAACAGTCAAAATTAGTTTTATTAGGCTTCCAAGCTTAAGCTGGGGTTTTATAGGGGCAGGTGTAGAAAAGTCGCCTCTGATTCATCGGAATGCTGTCATTGAATGGGGAGTCTTACGACTTTTATAGCTGTTAACTGCGTCCATAGAGATGTGGCAATGTAAATTGAAAACGGAGGAGTAAAGCCAAAATGCCAACCAGATACATGCAGTCTTCCTTACAGAGAAAGGTCCTCCAGTTTTGCATATCGAGTTGGTTGAGGTCTCTTTCTAATTGAGCGTTCCTCGAAGTTGAATGCAAAGACTCTCTGAGCCCAGGCGCTTCGTACCAAACTGAAGCGAATGTTTGTCTTATAACAACTCCATGCCTCTGTGCCTCTTAAGTCGGTTAACTCGCTTTGCTTCTCAATTGACTTTAAAGCCGAAAGAACCACCTTGCCGATGAACTGTTGGTCGTTCCAAATCTATTGGGTTTCTAGATCTCTGTAGGCTTCTTCTCGGGTCTTGCAAGGTTCTGTTTGTCGGGTCTCTGCTGTTTCTACATTTCACCAAAACTTTTAAACGTCGCCTCTGTACATTCTTTCGGAGGAAGAGCTTCTTCTTCTATTTTAGCTTGTAGATATCCAGAGCAGCGTTGCTTTGTGGAAAATTTGTTTTGCTAGATGTTCCATCTCTTTGGTCGCAAGTCCCGGAACATCTGTGACTATTCTTTATTCTCTGCTTACGCCTGTCTGGGGTGTGGCTACTGAAAAAGGGTGTTTTTTCGGAGTGCAAAAACTGCTAAACGGTGTAAATAAGAAGCTCAAAAGTAATAGGCCAGACACCGCTCAAACCGATCGTGTGTAGCCTAAACCAACACTCAAAACAGCAGTTCTCAATCGATTGAGTGGCATAAGTCTCTGTAGCTGCTCTTTGTAGACCACAGCACAGCGTATCCTGTCGAAGCATCTAGAATTCTTTTAGATACAGGGGCAACATAATGAGCTGTTGTCTTGGCCGTTTGCCCTTGCCTCTGGTATCCAGCAAGGTTGCCTATTCTCATCCAAATTTTTATGATTGTTTTGCATAACATACAGAGGAATCCAATAGAAGAAGACCCGAACGAAGCTGACGAATAAAGGCAGCAGAAGATCGAGAAGACCGAAAGCTACATATAATCAGCAAAAACGTGGAGTTCAATTCAAAGCCGATGGTACGGACCGCATTTGAAGTGTTTCATTGCGGCTCTATGCTCCCCTAGGAGTGATAAATTTTTGCCTGTGGTACCTACGGTCTTCGGGCATCGATTTTGGTAGCAATGGCATGTCGATAGCTTTAAGGGAAACTGGTCTTCCTGTTAGCAACTCGAGAAGTGAGAGCATCCACGAAACTGGAGGCATGCCTGGCGTCAATTCCATAATTCTCGTCGACACTTTGTTGATTTGAAGACTGCCAAGCCTTGTTGTGATTACAAAGGTGTACGACTAGAGTGCTGCAAAAATGATAACCTTGAGCCCATTTCCGGGACGGCAAGACATATCGGCGTTATATTTTGGATTTTGACTTTCAAATCGAAAGGACAAGGGTCATCAGCAGCATAATCATCCTCATCAAAGGCTTTTCTTTTCTGTAAAGGCTTGGGAAGTCAGTATTTTTGGACTCAAGGCATGCCTTCTTTCCTATGTCTTCTTGGAATTTACTTTTGAGGCGCATATTTCAGCAGTCGCTTATGATTCAGAGACGCACTAAGGCATTCTGATGTGCCCTCGTAGGCCTGCGTATATGCTCGTTATTAGTTCACAATAAAATAGCTATCCAGCCTCGACTGCAAAGCCTGCAACAAGCGAGTACATCACCAACAACAGAAGTATCTTTACACTTCCGAGGTATGTCCTAGTAGCTTTGGGGCAACTAGCTGGAGCTGGTCCAAATCCACTAGGAACTTGGCTCTTTTGGTACCAGAAGCTTGTATTTTATTCTTGGTAAACAGATCTGCTGAAGACCTCAGCTGTAGCTTGAATGATAACTTAAGCTTTCATTGTTCACAAGAACCGAGGCTGTATGTGGCTTTAGTTTGGCGTCGGGCATAGGTCTCTATCCATAAACATTTTAATCTGTCAAATGAACCAAATTTGTCGAGAGATTCAGCAATGTCATACCCTTGCCTTCGGCTTAAAACTGCTTAAGAAGTTGTGTAAGCAAGGTGTCGATAACAAGACGAATATAGCTCGTACCTTCTGCACTCCTTTGAAGTTCTGTAGTTTGTCATGTCGAACAGAACTTGTTGATTCCAATACACAACCACTAAAAAGTCAAACGTGACACTCACCTTGCACCTTTGACATTTATGCATCAAAATCTCGTCACTATGCCTGACAGTTCGTTGGATCATCCAAGTTTGTATAGATTTCTATTTTTGGCATTTCTAATTGATTAATGGCGTCCGACGATGATATTTGTCATTTGGCTTGCTCCTTGGAACGTTAATGATCGAACAGAACTGTGCTTGTGTCACGTACCATGTGTCGCCAGTTAAATGTCAGTTTTTACGAGTTTTCAAGTCTAAAATGGCCACGGGTGACCAGACCATGGGATGAACGAAAAAAAAAAATGCAACGGTTGTTGGTTGCTGTCAGCATTTCTTTTGGTTTCCTTTCTCCTTGTTCTGGATCTAATGGACGCAAAAAACAAACGTTACAAAACTATTGATACAGCATACGGCATACAGCATATAGCACGTTTGACAATATCCTTGTTGTGCTGGTGTGTGTCAATGTCAGAGGCAGCAAATTAAACAAAACAACCGGTCAGACACAAACTTGACAGATGGACAGAGAAGATGGCCGAAGTGAAATGGGCAAATGTCAGATCTTCTATCCAAATGGACGCGCAAAATATTTGAGTGATTTTAACGTGTACACACACGCACTTGTCGGCTGGCTGATGATGATGATGATGGAGCGAGCGACAATCCTTTTTGCAGCCACCAAATGCGGTGCGAACAGAAGGCAATAGAGAAGAGAGAAACCAAAACCAAAACCAACGACCGATGACGATGACAGTAAGACCGCTAAAAGAGCGCGAGATTTATGAGATCTTAAAGATTTATTGGTTTTACGGATTCAGTTACAATCGAGATGATAAATTGGCAATGAGTTCGATGACGATTCCGATCCGCTAACCGTGGAATGCACAGGGCATTAGTTGGGTTGTCTGCTCACTGTCATGTCGCGGTTGAAGACTTACTGCCCAGTTTGTGAGTCCTCTCTGGTCTGTTGGGCCTGTTTGTCTGTTTGCTTGTGGGCTGGCAGCTAAACGGACAATTTGCATGCACGCTGACAAGTGTGCGTCGTCCGTGCAAAGGCGGAGCTCCGCTAGTTGATTAAATATTTTTCCTCCCATGCGACTGACCCTCGGGGAGGCCGCCACCACCAGCTGAGCACAAGTGGGTGGGTTAGTTAGCCGGTGCGTGCGTGTGGCAACCAGGAATTGATATGTTTTCAAGCTCACTCATGCTCGAGTGACACTTAATTTTCGTCTGTCACACAAGGTGACGTGAGTTGCCGTGTGGCTAAGTCCCTTCAACTATCAACTGTCAACTGTTGGCATTGCCGCTGTCGCGTTTCCTCCCCCGGTATGCAAAACATGAGCACTAGCCCCACAGCGTCCAACAAGCCTGATTTGAATATGAAAATGCGATCGCACTGCTATGCAGCTAGCTATGTGAGGTGTTTGGTATGGGGCCGCCACCACGCGGACCCCAGGTGAGAGAGACAGGTACGCTATGGGCTATGCGCGGCGCGAGTGTTCGTCGAATCGTGTTTTATGATTTATGATTGTACACCTCTAGTTTTTGCACTGTTTCTGTTGCTGTTGCTGCTGCTGCTGCTGCTTGTTGCATGGAAATCGTTTGCTCGGCTGCTGTTCCTACCGACTGCCGAGAGATTTGCCTATACAAATGGCATCGAGTAGGTGATTTGTTTGCACCGCTACACACTCAGTTACTCGCGCGCAGTCGTAATCCTTGCAGACACCACCACCACTGGCCAATAACAGTGTTTATTGTTTGAGCGGACCCTCTGGTTGTTCGCGCGATCGCTCGCAAATTTGATTTGATTTGTGATAGATTGAGTGTCATTATTTCTTTTCTTGACATGAAAACTTTGACACCTCACCGACTACAGCGACAGCGACGGTGATACCTCGACAACGAGGACAGCAGCGTCGAATGTGTGCCCTCTATTTCCATATTAGGCGGTCGCTCGCTTTGCTGCGATTGTTCTACTGACGGCGGCGGTCACATGGCTGAGAAGTATCGCATATATCACACCAGAGAATGCAATTCACATCGCATTCGATGGATGAATGGATGCTGGATGGATGGATGGATAGATGGATGGATTTGGACTGCCAATTCGTTTTCGGTGCTGAGAGAGCGAGAGAGATTTGGTGCTAACGAGTGCAGTAATTAAATTAATGAAGGGGACTTGCCTTGGGCAACAACGGTGAGTTATTCGCAGCAGCTCTTGGCTCAGGTCGATGTGAACTATGTGAACGCCACCGAACGACCGTTCTCTTTCCAATATAGTTACGAATTTTTTCCCAATCATGTGCATAGATCGGCCAAAGTCGTAAACTAAGGGCATGAATGGGAAAGAGATCTTTTTTACGACGTACTTTGGCATGACGACGAAGACGGTTGGGCAATGGATGTCTCTCGAAGCCACAAAGGAGATAGATATTCATGGTTCGGATTGAAACATAAATTACGAATAGACTTCTGTCGCTGGGCAATGCTCTGAAATAGTAGACCGCTTCGGACAGAGAAGAGCGCCGGAATTGTGATGGAATTGCCTAAATAGCTTGGGGTTATGCAGAAAGGTGGCTTGTAAACCAAGACGACGATGAGCAAGAGACTGTTGAAGGTTTCATAACTTGATTGGAAACCTTTGGAACCACTTGTGTCGTTCGCCTAAGGGGGATGTGCTCAATTTTATGTCCAAGGCGGTGCAAGACGTTCATACGACAGATCATAGAGGGCTAAGGCATACAACAAGGGACCTACAGTGTTAATGCCGACTCCAAAAGGCAGATTGAGAAACTTTATACTCTCCGACGTGTCCAATGCAGTAACCACTGATCCACGGCGAGCACAGACGTTCATACAGGCAGCAGGTGTAAACTCTGGCTGTTCTCAATTGTCTCGGATCAATGCTGAGAAGGAGAGATCCTCCTTACAGATCTTCCTTCCTTAGTATTGCAAAGCTTTCGTCGAATCTGTCATTTTCCTCCCAAAATGCCAACTCTACAGTGCCGCTCTCCCGTACACAAATTCCTTTTCTCGGTTTCAAGAATGCAACACAAAGAGTTCCTATCTAAACATACATCATCTTCAACTGTATTGCTCTAATAGCAGCAGCACCCAAAACACAACACACAACCGCCCAACCCAATGACTGTGCACAAGTTGTACAAGTGCGCACTCCAACCTACTACCTGTCTTTCATCCGAGATGGTGATCATCATTGAGCCCATTATCTGATCACACTGGAGGAAAGTTGAAGAGTCATAAGTCACTCCCAGGCTTGCGCTCACCTCATACGTATATTTATTTATTTAACCAACAATTTCGTTGGAGATGCCTCTTGGAGGCTGTGCCGTGCAAGTGCAAGACACTTGCATGCTCGCACCCCCATGGCGATCGACGGCGGCGGCGTCCAGTGCCGAAGTGCGCGAGAGAAAGAGCAAAAGGGATGGAAAATTTAATTGAAATTATCTCTTTGTCCACTCTCTTTCCCACCATAAGAGAGCGGTAACGAGAATGATTAACGATCGCATTGGAATCCATTTCCAACACTCGACCGTTTCCCATAGCTCATGTCGCGGCGCGACGCTCAATATGAGAAAAGAAAGCCCGTTTGTGCCGCCTGCCAATTACAAATCTATCATTTCGAAGCCAAAAATCCTGGGATACAAACGATCTGCAGAAGATCATTCCATTGATCGTGCTGGAGTATGTCTGTGCGACCGCATGGTCGTCCTCCTGCGATTGAAGTATGCCACAACTGTCACGACAGACGACAAAACCCAAGCGGAAAACAGTCATTTATACCTCCATCAGCGGAAAACATTTGTAAAACACACAAAGCACACAATCAGCTCCCAGCAGCAGCAGCTGTATCTACCGACAGTAGTGCCTCCTCCACCTCACTGACCAAACAGAGCTACAAAGCTAAATGAGCCTGTAAAGCAAACACGACGCGGCGATGGTGATTGATTTGGAATTCTTTAGCTACTGACTAGATTGGCCCCGCTCACTTCGACGCGGAGGCCATTGCATTATGGAATTCTTTGTTTGCACCTCTTATGCGGCCGCGCAGTCGCATTTGTACAAATGTACGACTACGTACGACTTTTTTGTTGCACCAAAATTGCATTCCTTTCCGCGTATCAATTATTTAACGAATAAGCTCCGTCATCAATTAAAAAAAATAACTCAAATGGCAGGGACCCTTGCACGCGCAGGACATAAACGTCACCCATTCCAGGCCGCACGACCGGCTCCGGAGGAGAATTAAAATTCTAAACGCGTTGCTGCGCTCGTAAATCACTTTGCCTGCTTGCAAAACATCAAATTAAACGAAAGATCATCGAGGGAAACTAGGAAAATTATTATTTTATGGTAAAATGGAGGGAAAACATGCGTGCGCTTGCGCGCATACATAACAAGGTTGGACGACGCGCGGGTCCCCAAACACCCACCGATCACGATTGTGCAACGCGACTTGAGATTTTTGTTTTTGTAAAACGCGCGCATCCCATATTTGGGGATTCCTCGCGTGGATTATATGGGCATGGTCTGGATAGAGGTGGCGGCAGCTCCATGAGAGATCAGATCGGATCAGGGCAAGAAACAAGTCAAATATGTATGCGAACGCACATATGTTTGTTAATGCATTCAAGAGGAGAGGGTGTATGACAAATCGGTAGCACGGACAAATTTGGAAAAGTACATCTGCTAAGGATCGAAGCGGGGATATAGCACAAGGAAATAAAAAGGTTACAAGAAGCCTATGGATCATCTACTTTCCTTGTAGGTGATTTACATGTTTGGCTTCTTCCTAATTCCCCTCGAAGTATGTATCGCAATCCTGATGAACGCGGTTTTAGACCTTCCAGGAGCTACCGAGGGAGAGAGGTATCGCACAAAGTTTTTAAAGATCTTGAGTAGTAGTTCCATAAGAAAAGGATAATCATATCGAGATCTGAAAAAGATTCATACATCATACAGATCCGCCCTTAAATGGAAGCTGGACAGAGCCTATACAGGTTGGTAACTGCTTCTTGCTACTCAACAGTCATTCTCCAACGAAATGACTACGAAACTCACCTTCCATGTCCAACAACACGGAACACGATCTCATCTACAGCACACAGTTGATGTCGAAATAGACAGTGTTTGGCCTTGGTAAATGCTCCTCCAAACTTAGTATTCAGTACTTGAATTCAGCCCTCAATGGTCACATGAAAAAAAGAACGAATGATTCGCTCACCTACAATTGGGGTGAACTAGAACCTCAACCGACGAGACCGAGTTCCTTACTTACTTGCTTACTAGGTGGCGCTACAGTTCAGGGTGAACCTGGGCCTCAACCAACAAGCTTCTCCAGTAATCCCGTTCCTTAGCTAACCGCCTCCGGTTACGCACTCCAAGTTGGTTGAGGTCTCCTTCTACTTGTGCGCGCCACCTTAGGCGAGGTCTTCCTCTACTGCGTTGTTTCTCCGGGTTTTATTCGAAGACTCTTCGGGCCGGAGCGTTGGTGTCTATTCCCTCTACATGTCCTAGCCATCTTAAACGACCAATGCGTGGTTTTTGACTAGGTCGATGTCGCTGTACAGCTCGTATAATTCGTCGTTGAAATTCCTCCTCCAGAACTCGTCAACGTACACGGAACCAAGAGTATCTGCATCCGCCTTTAAAGACCGGAGTTACTGACTCATTTATTGGTTCTTAGCTCTTCTATGGCTTCAGCAAAAGTAATTTCAAAAACTAGATCGGCGACCTTTTTCTGAAAGATTTGGCTACTGAATAGGACCACCCTTCGAATCATCACATCTAGACAGTTTCGTCGAATTCTGTAGGCTATGCCTCAAGATCGAAGATATGTATCTACATTCTCCAGCAAAATATCACAGACTTTCTACCACTATCTGGGGTAAGTAAGCTCCCCTAGAGTTGTCTTTGAGGAAGAACGGTAAAAGTCACAGCCCATCTCCATACAGCTCTCTCTAAAGAGCATTCAAGTCGAATAGAGCTGTTTCATAAACCCTGAAGACTGTGCTTAAAGTCCACTTCTCAGGTTCAGTTTTACAGTTGGCCATACTTGATGTCACCACTGTACCAGAAGTAACCGTCTCTCTAGGAGGGTCAATTGGCTCATTTAAACCCATCAAAGCACCAAAGATGAGGACTTTCCGGCTCTCATCTAAAATAGTCTCAACTATAAAATCTCACCTTTGATTGCTTTATTTAGGACTACCTTCTACCTCTACCTGGTAGTTAGACCTTTGCTTCTGGACTATGGTGGACCAAAGTTAAAGATAAAACAACAATCTCAAATGACTACAAAGGTTAACATGCCAGTCTACCACTTGAGCTATGGTACTGATTGATCTTACTTATCCCCAGATCTTTCTCAAATAAATCGCAGCACGCAGTGAAGTGCACCTCTAGTAGTAGAGAGGAAACCTACCATTGAGACTTTCCTGAGCTAGAAATGATCAACGTGGTCTTCTCCGTTTTAGAAGAGGATTTCAAATCAAGACCCTGAATCACTCAGCTAGGGAAACTGGCGATCCTTTGACTAGTTTATTTTATGCAATGGAAACCTGCGTTTGATACTGGCATTAAGTCAAGTCCTCAAGCATCTTTTACAGTAGCGACTTTTCGTCATTTTAAGTCGTTTAAAGCAGCTTCAATGGTCTTCCAGACTTATCTAAGCGAAATAAAGTTAAACTCTGGTGGATACTAGGACACAGAAGCATCAAAGTTAATAAAATCCCAAGTGGGCAGAAAGGTTTCCCCTGTCGACTCTGCTTAGAGGTAGACGAAACCGCATGTCAGGAAGTCTCTTCTTAAAGGAAGACGACATAGCAGAATGCAAACAGGTATATCATGTCCTCATTCCAGAGGACATACTAAGAAACGCTTCTACAGATACAATCGTCTCTTTCGGCAAAGTCATAGAACGAATTACGGTCAAAATGAACCCATATCCAGAGTCATACTAGCTTTCAACAGTGTTTATAGCCACATAGATGTATCTTTATCTAGAGATAATTTTAAATCCAAACTATTGTATATATTTATATTCTAAAAAACAAATTTGTAACGTCTGTTAGCTATATAATAATGCTTGTAGATGAATAAATAAATAAATAAATAAATAAAATATCATTAGGAAGATCGAGCAACTCCTAGTCTAACTGGCTGTCGGCACAAAAGATCTTATCTCCTTCGAAAAACACCCTCCCCTAAGAAAGGGATGACACAAAAGGTTTCAATACTAAACCGCAGTCCCAGAGTATGTATGTATGTTCGCTTATAACTCGAGATCCACTAAATCAATTTAAGCCGGGTTTTCTTCTACCGAAAGCTTAGTTATCCACGACAGCTATGGGTCTGTTTTATGACTTTAGTTTATCATTAGATTGAGCAGTAAGCATAAACTTCAAACAAGTCTTACGAAAAACTTAGCGTACAGGTTAGTTATTGTATGCAATCAGGCTCCGAGAATGCCATGCCATAAGGTCTTCTGTGTCCTAAAGCAAACCAACTAGCATTCGTTTTAGTTGAAAGTGCTACCAAAAGATACACAACAAAACAATATTGTGCAGTTGGGGCACCATAAAACGATTAAAATTACGCCAAAGTGGAAAATGGAAAACTTTAATTGGTTCATGGTGTTCAATTTCAAGACATTCGTCATTATTTCGAAACCAAAAAAAAAAAAACCAAGAAAAAGTATCTAAAAACGAAAAACGAAAAAAAAGAAGCAAAACAAAGATGATAAATGAGTGTACGAGGATAGATTTCTTTTACGGCACTTAAGCCTCTGCGGCCTCTTCCGTGGATGGTTTGCAGTGATTTCTAATGGGAAATTGCCTGGCACTCTATAATTTGAAGACCGTTAGTACGTTTAATTACACGAAATACTTTTTAATTACATTGTTTGCTTGCGAATGGTTCATCTATAAGCATTGATCTCGACGAATGTGGTACCCTTTCCATGTCCTTCGTCAATTAATTGACACTTCTCCCAGAGATCACAGCCAAAAATAATACTTTGGTGGACAGTCCCCAGAGACCCCGCGGGACTACGCATGTGGTGGTGTTCCAGTTTCAATTTTTTTTGTTTTTTGTGACCGCGTCCAATAAATGAGATTCATGCTGTGTGATCCTATAAGAGAGCCCCAAAAACTGAACTTTACCAAATGAGGACTTGGAACAGCACTTGTCGTGCTGTGAATTGGGCCTCGACGGTCGGCGCGTTGTGTGTGGCTGGCGCACACATTCAGCTGTGCGCCTATTGTTTTATGGAGCAATGAAAGGTGGTAATAAAAAAAAAGAAAACAAAGTGGTAGTAGCCAACCGCTGCGGGCTCTCTAGCCAATGATCAAGTTATAGGCTCCAAATTTAATTGTTTACTTAAGTCGTGGTAGCGCGCACTTTTCGGTTGACAAGCCAAGTCAACCGCACCGCTTTGAGGTAATGCTTCGTGTGTGTCACCAGGTTGTTGATGGCGGCATATTATTAAACTGTCAGCGACACAGTAGCAACTGATGTTGATAGTGATGCTTTTATTGGACTCACGCTTATTAGCATCACTGTGACACCAATTAAAATTCGTTTATCACGATCGGGCTGCAGTAGCGTAAGCAAAAGGGGAAAATCCGGTATTTTTTTCGAACGAATTTCGGGTTCTGTTACGTAAAATGAGAATGTCAGTGCGGAATTTGAAAATGCCTTCGTAACGATCAAAAGATCAATCAGTCAAATGGGGTGACCAGTGATCAGTGATCAGTATTGGAAAGGAGATACGATTTTGTACGAGCTTTTCGGCATATCTTTGAAGGAACTGTGTCAAACTTGTCAGAACGAGGCTCTGAATTCAGTACTGATTTTGCATCGAACGTTAGAAACGGCTACTCTTCGTCGCATTTGAAGTTTTGCAAGGCTTTTCAGCTCTTTCGACTTCATTACCAAAGTTTGTGAATGTTTTGTACCACGCTTGCTGAAGCCACCCTACTTTTTTGCTAAATGGGTACCTCCAACTCTTCCTATGCCGATACGAAGGTGGAAGTCGCCTTTCCTGTACTGCGTTCTACATTGAAGCTTAGTTTTTTGTTTTTCCAGTTTTCGAACGCAGCTTCTGCTGCTGACCTAGAATAATGTGCCACCATCAACCGAGACAATACCTTCTGATGCTTCTTCAGCTTCAGGAGAGCTGAACGAAACTCGATGATTAAATAGCTCCCCAGTCGGGATCTACTCAGTGGCTTAGCTTAAGCTAGATTCTGTGTGTAAGTCATGATTGGAGTAGGATACTGCCACTCGAAAACATGTCTCCGATTACTCCGAGGTGAGATAAAGTATTTCCTCAAGCAGTCCACAGATGGCAGGAAAGATTGGAAAAACAAAAAGACGCGGTCCAATATCATGGAGATAATCGAAAACCCAAACAAAACTTTGTGCGTCTTCTATTTTGAATGTAACCTCCTCTTTATCCAAGCACGCTCACCGTTATCCCCCTTTAGACTGATTCTCTTAGGAACACGAGACGTGAAATTTTCATACCAAACACGAAGCCTCCTTTTAACTCAGACACCCAAGCTTTACCACTCTGAAATTTTCAGAAACTCCCAAATACTAGAGAGGAAGCTTCTGTGGGCAAAAGATTTTGCCGAACGCGTTAGGAAATCTCTAGTTGTCCCTGGTCCAAGATGAAGCCCCTGATCCAAGATGGAGCCTACAGTCAAAAGTTGTTGCACTTGCTGAACACTGTAGTGGTGAGACCGGCATAAAAGTTCTCGATAAAGTCCAACTTGCGACTTGCCTCAGCGTTACATGTGCGCTGAACCATGCTACACTTCCTTCGAAGTGTTCTTATACCGAACCACTAACGCGTCCCTAAGCCTGAGAGACTTTCATGCATGCTATGAGCATAATGTGGAGCACGCCAACCCTCTATTGCTTGCCCCTTGTCTTCTAAAATAAACTGCTTTACTGCCTCAGCACGAAGTCCTCTTAAATGAGTGTACGAACTGCTCAGAAACAGCCGAAAGCATCAATGCTGGTGTATTTTCGGAAGACTGTGACATTAACCACTTTAGTCTCTCTAATCCATGTAGCGTCTTTCAAGCCACGCAAAGGCATTACGATTTGCAGCGACAGCCAAACTAGTAATCTAGGGCAGTGAAGAACTGCCGCGTGTATCTGAACGAGATCGCTAAACAGCCATGGTCACACTCTATTAGGTCCCAGGTCTCTACCATATTCCATGAAACTGTGTGAGCTGTCCGAACTAGCCCGTCAAGGCCTCCTACGTACAGACAATAAGAATCGTGTCCATGTCGTCACTGCTTTGTCGAAAGCGGATCATAAATCTTAATGGTAACGGGAGTAGATTGGGACTCTCAACACACTCAGAGTGGACCCACTTTTGGTCAAAGTGTACCTCTTCTCTAGAGGACCACTCCGAACTGGGTAAAAAACTTACTAGGTCGTCCCCCTTTTTGAAGGAAGACAATATGAAAGTCGATCCAGTGCGTAACTTTCGCTGAACTGACATCAGTCATTCTATTCGGACTCAAAGGAGTTGTTTCCAAGCCTTCTTGCGCCGCTAATACCTGTGTAAGACCTGGTCTTTTGCACATGCCGGGAGAATTTAAAGTTCTGGAAGAATTTGTTGTCCCTCATTGGCTCATGTCCTCTATCTATCATGACCATAAATTGCTGCCTCTTCTATGTCAGATTACGACCAACGTTACATCAGCTTCTTTACTTAGGCAGGACAAGTTGAAACAGTTTTGTCGGAGCTCATTCCTCTAAATTCATTCCTAACGTTCATTTCCAAGTAGAAAGCCTTAAACGAAGATTTCTCATCTTTTTTTTGCAGAATGGACTTGGACCAGACCCTCTGCCAGCCAAGGAGGTGAGTAAAAATTTTTGACACTTTCCACAGCCTCTCTCTCGACTCTGATAAGCGAGTCTCATGTCTACCCCTAGCGCTGTGAGTTTCCCCCTAAAATGATAAATCAAATCCTGTGCCAGGTTGTGGTGTAAGACCAGCCGCACATCTGTGCAGTGCAGTGATTTTGAATTCCCCCGATGGGTTGGATGCGAACGGGTTTCTCCAACCGACTGTCTGACTGCGCCAGCCTGGCAGGCAATATGCCTGCGTGCATATTTGGCAGCGCGCTCTAATCACATTCCTGGGTGATAAACTTGAAACGGCCAGTGAGTGTCTGGTTTTATGGCCACTTGAGCTGAAGGGAACATGCGCATTGGTCGGACATTTTCGCTATTATTATTAATAGCACACCCGTTGGACATAAACAGATCAACGAATTCCAAACCTGTCAGTGGTTACAAGCCAAAGCAATGTTTAAATTAGAAATGCTGACTGCTGCCGCTGAATCCCATGTGCTGTCTCGCTCTTGCTCCGCCTAATCTGAAGCTTGATGGAGTGGTCCAGTACAGACACCACTATTGCAGAATCCAAATGAAAGTTGCCCAATTCGTTTGTGTGGTGTGGTGTGGTGCCTTACTGACAGCAGCCGGGGAAGTGTGTGCCTCTTATGCTACCACAGACAGACAAGTGAGTCTCGAGCTAAATTTCCATCACATGTTGATTGGCAGTTCGACAAAACAGCACTACCAGGTGGTACGCATTTTTGTGTGCAGTGCACACTGTGCAGTTACAACGACAACACAGAATGTTGACCCGGACTGAACCTTTCCAGAGCAAATGGTGGATCGTGGCCGACTTTGTTTACTCGTACTCGTACTCGTCCTGTAAGCCGTTGACTTGTGTGTGAAAGGCACTTTGCCGACGGCTATCGTCGAAAGAGTCAGAGAGATGAAAGAAGGCGCCCATCTCACGCGAACTGACACAATAGGTTAGAGGTCAACGTACCGGCTACACTCTGATTAGTAAATTAATTCAGGGGCTTTGTCTCGGGGGAATTCCTCTCTCGGAATATGCGATGAGTTATGCTCTTGGCATATGAATCTCTGATTGTCACATTAAATGCCGGTGTTGAGCTATGGAATGAGGTAGGTTCTCGTTCTATACTGCCGTTCCGCCATAAGCAGCGCGCCGCGATAGTAATTAAGAGTTCAAGGCCGAATAACATTAATCAATTCCCCCCCGGCCAAGATGCCAAGACTCGCAGGCAAATCTTACTTATGACGGAATCGATTCTTTTAGATCTTTGTTTTAACGGCGGGTATCTGTGGCGTTAAGGCTTGCGGCGCATACTTCTTTCTAATTGATGGTGGCTATTCGAATATTTCTCCACAGTTTTGACCGATTGAATTGTGTTAATCAGCGACTTAGCAAGTTCGGAATTCAATAAATAAAGACGACATGTCGAGTTTTAATCAATTCGACACCTGACCTGATGACGAAAAATAAGGTCACAGTGGGTATAGTGTGATGGTTGCCATAATGGATGTCAAAGCGCCACTAATTGGTTGGGGTTTGTTGATTAAATATTCGAATGGACCGCACCATCTAAATCGATAAATTGCGTGTTTTGACAGATGGCGGAGCCTAGAACCGGATACCGAGAGGCTTACGCGAAGAAGGCTTATATTTATTCGCATTCGGGAGGGGAATGTCCCAAAAGTTGATCTATTGGTGGACGAAGGGAAGAAGTAGGAGCGAATCGTACTGATTCGAATGAAACCTTGCTTTAGTAGGGGTGCGTTACAGGCGCGTCTTTTTGTGAACACGAAATCAAACGCAACTCGGCATTGTTGATAGGGAAGAATCTTAAGCCCAGTTTAGGTTTGATGCAGGGTAGGCTCTTCTAAGCCATTTAAAGCTGTCGATCGAGTTTATCCTACCTGCAGCTACAACTAGGGTCATGTTTCATTAACTTGGAGACGGGTATATGTGATCCTTATTCCCAAACTAGACTAAGTGAGTTTTTAAAGTAAGTCTTGCAGACCTCCTAGTCTAACATCGTCCATCGTGAAAACGATTATACAGGAGATCGGTTAGAATTGTCTCTCTCTCGTACAGAAAAGGCGAATCGGTGGAGAAGACCCTTCACCACCTAGCCAAAAAGATAGAAGTGCAACAAAGAAATCGCCCTATTTGCCTTTCTATAGATGTCGAGGGTGTGTTCGATGATACTAGCTACGACTTGATAGCAAGGGCAATCAGTAGTAGAGGGATCGAAGTTTCGCATGCTGGAACGTAGAATAATCACTCCCGGGGATGTGGTGTGGTCTTTAGTCATCGACAGTCCTGTAGTCAATTTTCGCAAATTAGGCTACATCACCATCGGTTATGTTGATGGCCCAGCGGTTGTCATTTGTCGTAACCATGACATGTCCATCTCCAGATCGCTTTACTATAGGTTTTAGGATAGCGCAACAAAGAAGGACCTTCCATCAATCCCTGTAAGACTGTTGTACTACCTTTTACGAATAGAGGATTGGTCAGTCTAGGAAGCTTCATCTGCAAATGTATTGCGTCAGTTTCTTCTAATGCGCGTGCAACTACAGGCCGTGCCCAAACTCAAGTCAGTTGTTCATGACCAACTGGATACTAGATGAGAGAAAATACGGTTTGACGACTCCAGCCTTAGTCAGGAACTGTTATCTGAGATCTGACAATGTAAGTACAAACTGAACGCGTTCAAAATCGCTTACAAGTTGGCGTGGTAGGGTTTGGAAACCATTTCCTTAAGCCTTAGTCTGGTTTAAGCTTTAAATTGGGCAAGAGCTTGAAGCAGATCAACTCCCATATATGTTGATCCCATAGAGGGAATTGATCTGTTCTGGTCTTCAAAGTCTGGGTAGAAGAAAAATGCCATTGCTTAGGTTAGATAAGGTTGAAGAGTAGCTGCGCTTTGTATATACATTGTGATCCCCATTGTGGTGGACAATTCGTCTCAGTCATTGAAAAGATTTGCACTGAGGGCTATTTTTCTGGTTCTCTTATGGCTTGGGCATTCACAAAGGAAGTGTCTCCTCGTCTTCTGCGTCCTAGTTGGCATTGTACTTTTTCTTCAATGAGTAGTAGTAGGTTATGTCAGCAAAAAACTGTGACAAATATTGAGTGCCTTCACATTAGGTTGGCAACTCATCCAATGTACAAGCGTCTAATTTTACTTCCTTAAGAGCTAGTTCTATGGCCGCCGTGGGTTGGTGATTAATGCATTCGACTCCTATGTAAGAGATGACGGGTTCGAGCCGCAGCAATAGCCATAAGTTGTTTCACGGCGAGTATATTCCGCCATTTAGTTGCTAGTTCACTTGCCTTTTCGCTCTCTTCAAGTGAGCCTCCAACGAGCTTCTTCATCCAGCCTTTAGCTTTGCACATATCTTTGATATTTCAGACAGCTCATTGCTTTATCGTCTTGATTCTCCATGAATGTCAACGCTCAGTCACCGATCATTTCTTTATTCGTTTCCTAGCCTCTTTAAGGTAGTTAGTCGTCAGCTATAAGCCTATGTTCTGGTACTTAACAGAGTTTTTTTTAAGTTTAAAAGAGTTAACTCTGGATAAGATGGCTATCATTATTCGAAACATCACACAGTTCACGAGACATTATCCACTTTCGAAGCCCCTATGACCCTTAGGAACTGTGTTTTGAGATTTAGTTCAAGATGCTTCGCCCTTTTTCAAGCTGTTGGGCACGGGAAGTTATAGGCCAAACCTGTGTATGTCTTGATGCATGCTGATCTCTGGATTTTTTTTGTGTGTCTTGCAAGTCTGGTGCACTTTTTTGTAAGACGTATACATTCTCTGGACAGTGATGGATTCGGGTCCGTATCTTCTGCCAACAATCACAGCTTTTTACGCTCGTTTTTGGATTTCGACTGGCATTGATGCCTGGAAGCCAAACTTAATATTAGTCGCAGAAGATCCGGGCCTTGCTTCTCGCAATTATTGCACAATTCCTCCAGTCGAGTATTAGTGGTTAAATACAGCGTCTATCTGTCTGTACGTTCGTTTATAACTTGAGATCCACTAAACCAATTTCGATCTAGTTTGCTTCAACTTGTAGCTTGGTTATTCCCGTGTACTAAAGACTATACATATGAATGTGAGCCCAGCAGTAAGCATAAATGTACAACAAGTCAAAAGAAGCCGTTTAACATCGGACAAATGCGGCTTGTTTTTGCAATACAATTCGAAGGCTTTGACTTGTTATGTACATTTGTCATCAGCTGGTAGATAGGCTTACATGTAAGGAAGAGTGTTTCATGGGGATTTTCCCCAAATATGCCAAAGGTCGATGTCAAAAACGATCTCATTATTCAAAAGTTTTCCTAAAACTGTCACAAAACACGTCCTTAAGTCTAGAGTTAGAGCTAAAAATAAAAAAATCCTTAACAAATTTCCCATCTCTAAAGACCTGTACTTCATTGTGAAGTCTATTCACATACAAAACTCCCCAAACAAAGTATCTTTCAGTACAAGAGTCTTTCACGAAAAATTAATCAAAACGAGATGCAACCCGCGAGTGAGAAAGGAAGTCCAACCGTGCATCCCAAAACTAGCATCCGCCCAAGCACCGCCACCGCCACCATCTCACTCACATCCTCCATGCCGTGCCACCAATAACACAACATTTTCGCGACGAAGCCCAAGTCGAACCGCAGTAGGGCGTCCCAGGTGAAAATATCACAAAACAAATTTACAATTGTGAAAAACGCCAGCATGACAAAACGACCGAACATCGAAACATTCACGTTAATCTCTGTCCAAGTGAATGCGCGCCGTTGTATCTCAGTGTTGTGCCTACAATGTTTTTTTGTTTGCGGCTTGGTGTGGTGGCAGTGCAAAATAACACCGGTAAATACACGCTGTAGACACACGGCTATCATCTCTCCACCGTCTCACCTTGAAAAGACTGAGCGATCACGATTTTTGCCTAAAATATCCGTTTTTTCTTTTGTTTTGGGGGAGTGCAACAACGTGCTTTGGTGGTACACGACTATGACTACGAAAAGAAACGACGCCATCTCTACGTCGTCGGACGTGTAAAATAGGCACGCTGTGCTAGTGGGTAACGATTGCGCCGTGTTTTCTGCTTCCTCCTGCGGGGGGGGGTAACACACACCATATGTCACACACATACCAATTGCGCGAAAATTACCTTACCTGTCCCGCAGAGAGCGGTTTTTTTTTTTAAACCTGAATTGAGTTTCCGTGAGTCTCTACAGGATCCTGTCTGTCTCTTGTGGGATTTGTGTTACTTTAACAACTTAACATGATCAGCAGCGATGCGAATTCACCTGTCAACGCGGTTAGATCGCTTGGCCAATCAATTAATCTAATTTAAAAGAAATCGGTCTTTTATTGCGTCGCGTACCGTGTTGATTTAATCATCATCCAGCTGGCAGGAGCACAAGACACCAACTCAATTATCATCTCATCAGGGGCACCGTGGAGCATCTCACTCACCGCCAGCACCACCCAGTGGTCTAGTGCAAATTAATCGCCGATAAGTTGTCACCAATGACCACAACGCATACGAAATTAATGCGCTCGAGAAGGAGGATCGGGCTACGGATCGCGTATAACGCGCAACGCACAAGCCCGATCGTCAAGCGGGTTTTTTTTTTTTTTTTTTAATAATAAATGCCGGACAAATAGTCGGTGATATCTCGCCAATCACTCGCAGATCGCGTAGTGAGTGATTTATAAATGCTCGCCTGGGTTGTCGTACATAGTAATGGATTCCAGGTTTGTTTTCCGTTTTCCGTTGCTCGTCCAACCCCTCGGACTAATTTCCAATCACTTAAGAGATCAATTTGTGTGACTTGGGCCCACCATTGCATCCATGACCGGTAGCAGTGTGGTGGTGCGTCGGATTAGTACACACGATCAGTGATCATCGATCGGAAGATTGCAAGGAAAAGGAAACTACAACAAGTATCTCTTCATAATCGCCAAACAGACAAACACAACAAAACGACAGTTGTACAGTTGTATCTGTATCTTTTGCGCATTTTGAGATCTCCACCCGAGGTAATGCTCCGCGCCATTTAAAAAGTATCTAACAAATCGATTTTATAAAAGCTGAATAAATGAATAATAAGCGATCATTTTTGTTGAATAAATTGTGGAAGCCGCTCTCTTCGGTCTTCGGTCTTCGGCGGGACAACACCAGATGGTGTTGCCGGTTGCGCGTACCGCGAGCTGGGAGGGAAGGACGCCGCGCACAACCGCGAAGATTTATCCGAATCGATAAAGCGGCCTTTAAAATGGGCTACACAACCAGACTTGGACTACACTGCGTGTGCCATATACCCCTCACGGATGATGATGATGATAGCATGGGCTATGGCTACCGGAGTCTCTTGGTGCATTTAACGTTCGCCAGCTATTAGGACTCAATGTGAAATTAATAATCGGCATTAATAATAAATTTATGAGCAACACTAGCACAACATGTCAGGTGGTGGTAGTAGTAGTCCCGCGCACTAAGAGAGGAGGTGAACGACCGTAAGGCGCCTCAGTTGCGAATGAATTGCGCGTACGACTAAGTGGCGAACGGGAAATACGCGCACGGCTCAAGTCATTGTCTTTAATGGTGTAGAACAGAGTGCCAGTCGCGCACTTGTTACCACAACGCGGTACCATTTAACGTGACATGTCGTCGACGGGACGGTACGAAACGTCGAAGTTTACGTTTCCGTGTGATAAGTGCAAAAGTGCAAGATGGGTGCTTATGGAGTGGCTAGTTGAGATATTCTTTGCTTAGATCCGCACCGCCTGAATATTAATTAGAAAGTTGTCAAGCAAGCGTGTTAGAGCGATGATTGAGGTCCTTGGACTTGTCCAGTGCGGTGTGTATGGGGTTTTTTTGAAGCAAAAAAAGTGGTTGGAGATTGTTTTCTTTTGCAATCAGCTTGGATGTTGGTAGATCAGGCTTTGAATCTACTGTCTAGACGCATTTGAGATGGGTGTCTGTTGGTAGACTGTCCAGATAGGCATTTGAAGGAGAACGTTAACTTTTCCTTTCAGAACTAGGATCAACAGAAGAGGTGAGGTAATACGAACCTGTGGTGTGCTTATAAAAGGATTAAATCTTGATTTGAGATCCTTCTAGTTCAGTGTTGATGTGCATTTGTCCTAGACCACGAACGACCGAATGGTGTTATGATCGATATTGTTTCCGTTTTGACATTGTTGAAGGCTCCTTAAATGTCTTAGAATGCTGCACGGTTGTACTTCTTGCCCTTCGGCGTTTTTGTCGATGGAGTCTACTTCATACTTCATCAACTTTGTTGACAGGTCTTCGAGCTACGAACTTGCGAGCCTTCAACATTTCCAGTATAAGCTTCTGTGTGCTCACCCATATCCATGACTTACCAACTCTCTGCAGTCCTTTCATCTGGAATGCGAGAACCAGATGGCATTATGGGTTCTTTTAATCTAGTGAAGCTCAGCAATTCCTTCCTTTTGACTATTTGTAGGTCAGCGTTTGTCCAAACTAGCTGTGTATCCACTGCGAAGCCTTTAAGATAACCAAATATATGTACACTCCTTGTCGTATGCTGTGCGCTTAAAACCTTTAAAGGTTGTAAGTCACCCAAACTTTTTTCAGCAGTCTCATTCAAACCTTCAATGATACGAAGTTCAAAGAACCTCTCCACTGGTCGCTGCTTAGTTTAGGCTTGAAGGCTGTTGGCGACTAGAAACGTCTTTTAAGCCTTTCGTTCTATCTTGGAGGCTTCATTGCACCTGTGATTGTCTCCTAAGGTGGCCTCAGTCTATTCTTCCGTCTCGAAAGTCTGGTGCATGTCCCTCTGATGTTTTGTGCACATATCCTGCATTTTTTTCGGTGATCTTAACCTCTTTGAAGCTGTCTTCAATCGGCTCGAATTCTTTCGTTCCTCACTGCGAATAGTAGTTTTTCTTTAAAGCAAATACCTTGACAAGGTCGGAGCTATTTTTTTTTTCTTATTCGTGTATGATTCCCTTCTTACTGGTGACGTTTCTTTGAACCAACTCTTGACTCCGGAATGGCTCATGTGATCACCGACGGTCCCAACTTGCAAAACCTTGTCTCAAACGCAAACTAATCTCTTTAACGCACCGCTAACTCATGCGTTATGGAGTCCCTTTCTATCTCTCTGGTTGAATCCAAGTGTTTAGCATCTTTAGTGTCAACTTGTAGTGTTCAGAACCGAATTCTTCGACTATATTGCTTGCTGAAGAAGTAGTTTATTCGTTTCTTTTTCCTCTTTAGTCCACGAAAAGACGCGGGCTCTTACTCTGGATAAACTCAATCGAAGAGATTCACGAGTGGTTTTTGGCATCCTAACTGGGCCCTGTGCCGTAGCTATTCACATGGAGCAGCTCGAGGTACCTCACAATTTATTTTGTGTAACCCGTAGGGATGAAAAAGAAATCTATAAGCGCCTGCTCTGGCTAATAGAAGAATGAGACCTCTTGACAGTCACCTCTCCGACGAGCTTTCTAGATTCTCACGAGCTATAGTTTCTTATAGCGACCGCACTCAAGTTTTCTGTTCTTTTTTTTATGAAGTTCCTCAGAGCCGGTTTGAGGACTTTCCAAGCCTCGGATCACTTATCTCAATATCAGCTTCAAAGTTGTAAAAGAATGTTTTTTTCCTTTTGCTAGTCGTCATCCAAAACTAGGTTGGAATGATCGAACGTTTAAACCAGGCTGTGACAAAAGATTTTTTGATTGTCCAGTGAATGCCTTACAACAGCAAAGTTTGATTTAAGTTGCACAATTTAAGTGACCACCAATGGCCTTCGTATTTACGTAGAGCTACAGTCTTTGTTCGTTGCTTATGTCAAACTGTCAAAATTCTAAAATTCCTTAGTCTTACAGTCTGCCTGACCTACTTTTGACACACCCATGCAGCAAGTAAAGGACTTGCAACAGCATCAAGCTCAACTCTCGTTGGGAAATACCACTCTACCAAGTCGAGACCTTTTTTTCGCGCTATCAAATGTCATTTAAAGTTTTTTTTTCTGTTTTATAGCTCAACTACCTATTACACAGCTTCACTTAAAGACCACCCAATCGTCAACCTTGCAACCTATTTATAAGCCAAATTGTAACCTCCGAGAACCTCCCTGCACCTTAATTAGTTAATTACTATGCTAAAGCGCTGTCAAAAGCAAAAGTCGCACATAGAACGACGAAATCTCACACCGTCGATGCCGCCGCAGTTGTGATACGATCATCGTTAAGCCTAACAAGGCTACACCCTTCGATCTTCTGCGACCTTTACCGCAGAACTCGCCCCACAAACTGCCTCTAAGCTATAATTACGATGACAGTGACGACGACGATGACAATGAATACTCACTCTTACATCGCCGGTCACAAAATGGCAATTAAAGTGAACAGCACGAGCTGCTGGCTGACGCAGTGGTGGGAACGGGCCAAGAGCACGGGGACAAAAAAAAAGGGAAAACGCCCAACTCAAGTGGGCACAGACAAACAAAGACCCACTCTAAATGAGTTTGTTTACACGCTGCTGGCAACTGTACTCGGGCAGATCGATTGCCTTAAATTGACCCGCGCAACTCGGTGATGTAATAGGTGTTCACCTGTGCACCGGTGTAGGTGAAAAATTCACGCACTGTAAACATTATGATTAAATTACGGACCAGGCTTGGGCCTACTAAGTCTTATCCGGAACATAATTAAGTCATTAGTGTGGCTTTGGTCCGTCAGCTGACGCATGCTGACGTATTGCCACTCTCGCGCCATTCAAAAGGTTTCGTAAGACTTTCCCTTTGCGTGCAGACAACTCGTTCGAGGGTCGATTAGCCGGCTTTTCTCGAGAAAAAGTTCTCCGCAGCTGATAAAGTGCGGTCCGTCCCAGTATTACGATACCATTTTGGCACGGCCACTGACGGCGGCGCTGTGCATTTCCTCTTTCTGAGATCACCGATCGTTTGACTTTGTAGTTTATTGGGCTTTTAACATGGCGGCAGCACACGCACACATGCTTCGTGTGTTTATCGGTCTAAATCGGACCTAATAAATCGGTTCGATTGTGATGGGCGAGGATCGGTTAATTAATTCGATCGGCGTGCAAATGAAAGGCGGTGATCGTGTAGTGCCGGAACATTAATCGGCTTTTATTCAGAGTGTGCGTGATAAATGGTTTTGCCTGACAGTTGTCTGTGGGGATCAAGCTCGGATCAAATTGAATCTTTGTGTACTTTGAGGAGATGAATGTAAACATGGGAATTAATTTTACATATACATGCGAGTATGTATGTGAAAGGAGGTTATGGTGCCGGTTAATAGATTTTGTTGTGCAATGGGTGTGGGAACTTTTGCGAAGCTGTCTTGTTTAATTGCTTGTCAAGCTCATGAGTTGTATGGGCACGGTGTGTCTCTCAAACCCATGCGACTTGCACTCCAAACGATTGCTGGGATTTTGGTGACGTGTTCATTGATCCACAAAGCACTCGTGGTAGAGCTTTCAATGCTTGAGCTGGATTCATGTTGTTTTTTGAAGAGCTGATGTCTATGTCCAGTCCTTCGTTGTGTCAGTATAACTCGTAGAGGAACATTGTTGTATCAACCCAGGAGTTTATAAATTTGGAAAAGGAAGCCTGTTTTTCAAGGCGAATAGCATCCGTCATGGGATTTCCCGGCTCTTGAAAATAGCTCACAGTTCCATACGATTCAGTTTTAAGATTCAAAACTGGTTCACCACTTAAGAGCCTAATGCTCTTAAAACCATGGTAATGCAGCTGTTCAACTAGCAAAATGGGGTCAGTACGGAACAGCTTTAATTCCTCTCCACGAAAGCTAAGTTTTCCTCTACAATCCCACTTTCTTGGCTTCGAATCTCTCGATCCAGCTTCTGCTTTTTCTGTTAGCCCAGATCACTCACTCCGACAGATGCGGAACAGAGGGTCTGCCAAGGCATCTATTTTTGCATTCGTTAGGACCAGCTTCGTTAGGACACCGCGGCTTTAGAGGAAGATGAACCTATAGATGCCGAAAGTCAGCAGTAGATTTCAAGCCTCACCACTAGCTTTATTATAACAAAACGAGCTCACTGTCTTCATTTTATGCCAAAGGTGGTATAAGTCCCTAAAGAGGTTTATCTTAGCATCTCCAGGATACGTGCCTTCCGTTTCAGTCGACTGTGTCGTATATGCAAAGTCAAGGGTTTCAGTGTCATGCACCAGTTAGTGCGGTTCAAAACTGCGAACGACTTCGACTTCTCTGCGATGGTGCTCACGAAACGCACTTGTGTCCAGTCAGCCGTTTTAGATTTTTCCAGTAGCTAAGCATACTCGCAGGCGTCTGGTATGATTTCTCAATAAGGTATCACTCTCCTGCTGATCTTGGCTTAAGCCCTCTACTCAGAAGTTTTGGGTTTCACGAAAAGATCGTGATCTTGTCGAAATTAGACGGTAATGATCGCGATCAAAACCAGCTCCCTGCGCTGATATGAAGCCCTTTTGCAGTGATCTTTGTAATTTAAACCCCCAAATGCCTGTGGAAGGCATCTTAGTATGAGCCATAATGGCGCAAAAATGCTAGAAGGTGGAAGTGCGATCTTTTCGGTCGTGCGCCATCAAAACCAGAGCATAGATCGAAATTAACAAGATTACTGTATCCGAAGTTTGTTGGTGCAGTTTGGCATGGAGGGCAACTTGATCAAATCCCAAACCGACCAAGAATACGTACTTGGGTGTTGAGGTCTCCTACCCAAAAGTGATCCTGGACATACCAAGGATCAGCGACCTTTCGACCAATAACTGGAAGATTGCCAAAGCTTAGGAGTCGAAAGAATACAACAGAAGTGTCATCAATAAAGAGTCCTCCTCTTGTCGCCTTCAAGGCGGCTAGGTCTACGGCAGCGACAAAAACGAACCGAAAATAGACGCTCCGAAATCAGCTAGATCAGCTATTGTTGAGTCTAACCTCCTTAGTTCGTCTTGCTTCCTAGCCACTGATCCATCTCTTCGGGGAATGACTCTAAGGCGACAAATACTGAGATGGGTAGTGTCCCAGATGAATCGAACTTTGGTCGCCTTGATCTAACTCCAATTCTTCTGGGGGTCAACTGTTTGGAATTGGATAGTGATCACCTTTTGTGTCTCCCTATTAATGGGGATCAGTAAAACCTTAAGATTAAATCAAGTGCTGTTGCAATACCGTTCGTAACTGATCGAGTTTCTGATCCATACCAGCTTCTGCAGTTGCTTTCGTTCACCCAACGATGCATGACAAATGAGAGAACTTAACTTAAATTGTAACCTTTCCCACAGTCCAACACATAGGTCACCCTCGATTTCGAAAGACTACGAAATCCACAAGATTAATTACAGCCTCCAGTCAACCAATCAAAGTTTATGATCCAAACCGAGTTACCGTCCGCCATTGAAGTCAAAAGGATTCCAATCAATCCGATCGCATTGCTGTCACCCGACCACGAAACATCATTACCGATCGGACTACTCCGCCGCGTCTAGACAGACGCGCGCACTCCAAAGAGCCACTAAACAGCCTTAGAGCCTTAATTGCATTCCAATGAATATAAGTTGATCCGGCAACACAATCAATTTAATTTAGAATCTAATAAAGTGGAAAATTACCACACCTTCTCCAGGTGTATCGGTGTAGTCGCCGTCGCCGACAGCATCGTTGACAACGACAAGAGAGCACTGTTGACGACTATGTTGATGGTGTCATTACGAATCAAATGGGTATTGTATGTGGCAGGCAGGAGGTGTCGTTGGCGGTGGCGGTCTAAGCCCAAGCCTCGTCCGTGGCACGTTCGTGTTTTTGTTTTTTTCGTGTGCAACCGCAGTAGCTGCGAAACTCCTAAAATTCCTCTCATGTCTTTGGACAATAAATTTCGCCACCACTCGACCGAGTAATAGCGACTCTGGGCGACACTTCCGCAGGAGCATTTGCAGGCGATATAAATTTCTATAAAATACCATCAGAGGTTTAACGCGGTGGCACACACAAACACAAGCATAGGCACAGATTTTATGTGGGCTTCCTTAGAGCATCCTCGGGCATTATTGTCAAGTGATTTACCAGTCACCGCTGTCAATTACCAGATTTCCACACCGCAAAATGCGCCCTTTGTCACCACCGGTTCCCGGGCACACTCCGATACAAGTCCCATGATAGACTCAGTCGCACTTATTACCACACATTTATGTGGATCGTGACAACTAGCAGGTGAAGGAATTACCATATGACATGCAACACAAAAGCTGCAGAGCCAAAGAGCAACTCCTCCGTCCGTACGTACGTAGCACACAGCAACCTGTGCTGTAATCGCATTTAATGCTAAATGGAAAATTTATTGCGGGTTTTATTTATTGACTTTTAACAGTAAATGATAGACTGAATGGTTTTTGACTTAATTGCTTCACTGGGTGCTTAAGTGGCCCGAAACGGAGCAACAAAAACGGTCCGAGACCACCGTGGTCTCTTGTGTTTTGCGGGAATTGTTCTACAAAGGGTGTCACTTAGTTTTAACTTTGACTGTGACAAACACACACACTTAGAGACAGATACAGCAAGGACATGCACGGTGAGGCATTACTCAAAAATAACGGAATTGGATCTAATTGAGAAGTTTGTTTTACCACATGTTAAACTGGTCGGCTTGAGCTGGAGAATTTCCCAGCGTACACGAAAGAAAAAATAAATCAAAAGCCTGGAGCTACGTTATAAGTAAGCTCGAGGGGACTATGCTGTGTGGTGACTCTGTGCTCGTTGGACAATTTTGGAGAGACTCTTTGAAGTGACCAAAGTGAATGGGAAAACCACCGCGTTCAATGGGTCGGTGTTTATTTTTATAAATAATTAAATGAATGCCAGTAACAATCGGTGTGGCGCCTTCTTAGGCTAAAGGAGGCTTTCGAGTGGGACATTGATCATAATTGGAAGAAAGTTTACGTTTAGGTTTTGCGAATTAGAGACCTTGACAGATGTGTTGGTAGGCTGTGTGTGATTTGTGCTGAGAGTTGGAGTGATTGGTGAAGTAATGTCTGCCACTTATAGGCCACGGAATATAGACTTGAGCTTGAGATGAAGAAGGCCTTTGGAGTTCATTTCATATTTAGCAAGCATTTTGCTAGGTCAAGATTTGAAAATAACCTTCTGGTGGTACGTGTGGGGTTCTTTTGGTTCTCGTGACAATGACAAATTTCCACGAGTATATTCTGTCATAAAAAAGATTCTCAATCTGTCGTTTGGAGTTGGAAATAAAAACTTTAGATCCCTTCCATTCTTGCGAAAAGTGCTGTGAAAAGCTAAGCCTTGGTCCTTTATGATTTGCCGCATCAAATGTTTGTATTTTGTGGCTCAATGGTTTGTGTGTTGGATAACTGCGTAGCCTTTGGTTCGAATCCTGACTAAACAGCCAAAAAGTAATTCTCTTTCATGGCCTTTTCAGGCAATGATTCCTCTCCATAATGAGTGTGATAATGCTGCCACAGGACCAAAGTTCAACTCACTTCTTCATAGACGGTTCCAAAACTGGAACATTCTTCGAAAAGCCCAATTCGAGCATCTCTTGCCATCTTTCAGATCCATTGCAGCGCGTATTCAGCTGAAATACAGGCGATTAGGGAAGTCCTATCAAGGATATTTGAATCGACAAGAACAACCAAGCGGTTATAAAGTTCCTAGTACCGTGCTTACTTCAAAGGGCTTGACCACAGAGTCGTGCCAAGGCCGACAAACTCCCCAGAAAAGACGCTACCCTCGAAAAATGTAACAAGCAGAGGGCGAATCATTACGAGAAGCCATCTATCGGTTGCTGTAACAAATATTGCCTTTTAGTCTTACTTCGAACCCATTGAGTACTAGTGGCGTCTCATTTTGAAACTTCGTCTCACGCAATTTGATCATTAGAATGTGTGCTGTCTGACTATATCTTGAAAATTTGATGAGCCCTTGCTCAATAGCGTATAGCAGAAGCTCCATTTTACAACAACTTCAGCGACCAGCACCCAGTGCCAGTTGAAGAATCTAAGTGATATGCCTTGCATGGGTAATCGCCTAGCTCACAGGTTAAAACATTGAACTGCAGATCAAACTGGCTTAGGTTCAGGTCTTTAAAAAACTCAAAATTTTTCCCACAGCATCACCGTGGAAAAGGGACGAAAATGGACCGAACGGACAGCTAATTTGAGCAAGGCTTTTAAGAAAGTCGTAAAAAGATGCCTTTTGAGGCGTGTCGACGACCGTCTTAAGGTCGCAATGGTTTTAAGAGGGTAAGCTAGCGATTTCATTTACAATACCTTGTTGCTAAAGCACATTTCAATTGTTAGGTTCAAAGCCCAGTTAAACCTTCCACAACAAGGCGGACTCAGCCAAGGTCTCTAGAAAAGTCATGTAGACATCAGCTATACTGTTCAAATACGAATTATTCACTAGTCTTCTACGGTTAAGCTACGCTTTTCCAAGTTTTAGGCAGGGAATACATGCCTTGAATGAAGATAGCGACGAAATGCGGTACAAGGGCCTCCTCTTCAAGCTCTTGCATACAAATCTGCGATTGGAGGGAAGATTGTTAAAGGCTCTGCTGAATTATAAGTCTTCCTCCAGGGTCAGTGCTTGCTCCTATTGTTTTGGGCTTGTATAGCTATAACCTGTCAGCTATCAGATTCGGTTTTTCCCTAAGGCATATACTGCTTGACTGTCTAAACGTATGGCACAGGGCTTATGGTTCCTTTAGCACATCCTCAGGGTTTTCTCTACAAGAAGACCTAAGCCTTAAGCCTCCAAAGTTACAGTAAAAACGTCAAAAATGACAGCAAAACCTTTTCAAAGATGGCTGCCATCTACAGATGTCAAAGATCTGTCACCTTCAGTTAAAGACGATCCCCGCCGTCCCATAGGACTGGTACCTTAGCCACGTTTGAAGCTTCACAGCTTCAGACTTGCTCTTCAAACATCTCTTCGAGTGTAGAACTTTGGCAGGTTGAACTGGCAAGTGACATGTGGCTGTCTCTCGTTGACACGGTTCATTGGCAATAGATTGAGACATGTTCCACAAGTGCTCACCCACATCAGTCAATGAAATCATCTTCAAAACACCTCATCTCATGTATCTCTCCACCAGAGTTTCCATTGAAAATCACTCACCCGCCACCAAACACTATTTCAGCAGCAGCAACAGCTCACGTGCACAATAATAGCCAGAGTCACCGTTACATGTTGTTGTTCTAGCTGAAGCCGCCATCAAGGTCGTGGGTGTGTCCCAGCACAATGGATTGTCAAACCGAACAAACCGTGGTAATAATTCGTGTTGACAATGATTCCGAGTGACTTAAGTTGCTTGTTTTCACATGAATAGATCGCGCGCTCGCGTTGTCGCTGCGTTGTTCCACTCTGATTAGGGTGCCCAGAAATTAGGTTGACATCGATCGACACCAACCCAATTTAGCGCTCGTGCTGTAACAACTGTGCGCGCCGGCCGGTACTTGCAGATGTAGTGCACCCAGATGTTTGGAGATATGAGGTTGAGTTGGGTGGATTAGCCGAACCGATTGGATTATGTCTTGGTGCAGCAGACATCTTAATCCTTGGTGAAGGTTTTTTTTTGCATGCACACCGGTGAATTGCTTTTGTTTTGTCTGTTGTCCCTCGGTTCTGTGGTGGATTGATGGTTGATTCATCCCCTAAACGCGGAACTGAATCCAAAACACTAATCGCATTGATGAAGGGGTGGAGTGCTGCGCTAATTGACTAGTTGTGCATGTTCTGCAATAACAATGTTAGCTGCATGCAGGGTGTCATAATGTCCGTCGATAGACACATGCGGACACGTGTGTCAGTTCAACTCATTTGCATGCTACATTGTATGATGTGTGGTATTGGCCACCCGCCACCGACACCACTGATACCACTGTCACCTGCAGACATGCGAGCACCTGTAAACCAGTTAAGTGTCAGCTTACAGAAGGAAAAGCTTCCGGTTGGAATAATTCGCATTGCAATTAAGTTCTTAGACTTTTGTCTGTCGGTAGCATTTTTAATTGTCTTAGCGTGTGCAGGGGTCTGTGTCGCAACCGCAGGTGTCGGACATTACGAACACACCCTCGCTGGCAATATCTCACAAGCAGAAGCCGTACAACATTCAAATGGGCAGTTTTACTGCGCCGCCCGATATCACGTCGCGAGCCGTCAGGCAACAGTAACTGATGCTTGATTAATGGGACCACTGGCTAAATTGGAGTACAGATCGATAGCCAGCCTCCTTGGAGGACCCCGCTGTCATTTATCAAAATCCCAAAGCGTATCTAGCTCTTAATTTCCAGTATCGCCCACAATGTGCTCGCGCTATATGGGGTGGTTTCGAGACGCAGATCACCGATCACCGATCACCGATCGCAGATCGTACAGCAGACCCGTTGCATTTAATTTGCATCACTTTGCATTGGATTTGTTCGCGAACAGCAACGGCAACAGCGAAAGACAGTTGCAAGCTTCAAAAGTAATTAATAACTATTAATATCTGCGCGAGAACTGGTTAATAACTCACTTTGGTGCTGCTGTACGGTCGCTTGTTCGCTTGTGGTGCGGTTTCAGGGCCGTCGTCAATGCTTTTAGCAGGCATGCTTTAGGTCGACCCTTATGCAATTTATTTAGACACCTCGATCACCTGTAGGGAAGTGTTTGAGTTGTTAGCTGTTCGGGAAAATTTATTGAAGTCCACTTCATCGACTAGATCTAGTTCATTGAGAAAAGTATCGATCGATACCGATCGTGTAAAGATATGATTCTTTGATGGCCGACAGAGGGTGAGAGAGAGAGAAAGGGGGCTCTTATTTCCGGGTCTTGTCTCTTAATTAATTCAAAATTTATGTATATTTGCAGGCAGAGGGCCCTCCAGTGCAAGTGGAACCAGTGGATCTTAGCCTGCGATCACCAAGAGGTAAGTGCTTTCTGATTTAATTTACTTACATGATAAGTAGGCTGCTTAAGGAACCTTGTGTAGATAGATTGCGGATTGTAAGATCCGTAAAGTGAGTTAGTTGTCTTGCTGACACCATTGAAGATAAATTTGCTTGTCTATTCGTTGAGCAACACTGACCTTTCGAATCATGTAGACAGGGTTCTATGTCGGAATTGTTTCTGTGAACGATCGTCAACAACTTTGACAGATTCTCAAACGTCTCGTTTTGAAACGGTTTAACTTTTGCAAACTTGAAGTTGTTTTCTAAAGGTTTTTGAACAGACTGCGCTAACTTAATTAGGTGGCGCTGCAGTTTGGGGTGAATCTGGAGCTCAACAAGGCTCTTCAGTTAGCCTGGTCGCACTCCAAGTTGCTTGAAGTCTCCTTCGTCGTTAAATCTCCTTCAGAGCCCGTCAATGCACCGAATATTTTGCGAGGAATTTTTTGCTCGAAGCGTCCAAGGGTATCTTCATCCTAGAAAGTTGACAGTCTTGATTTTACTTTATCATCGTAGCTTATGCTTAACCAATATCCACATACCCTCTGATGTATTCAGTAGCTTGGTGGTTCACAGGAACTCACTTAAAGACTCGTGAAGACTCAAGATAAACGTAATGCATGCTTCGGTTAACGACCAGGTTTCCCGTCTTATAGCTTTAGAGCTGTGGCATCTATCATTCCCCAATGATTCACTGAGCGTTACAATTCTGGCAACAGCTGTTCGAATCCTAGATGCTCATGGTTTCATTTCTAGTAAACCTGTTCCATCTGAGGGTGACCATCGATAGAAGGTGTGAAAGTTAACATTCTCTCTCCAGAAAAGACTGATTTCGGGCGAAATTGTCAGCCTTGAACTGAACCTAGTCTGGCCACTTAAGCCTTAGGAAAGTCTTGCGGACTTTCCGCCTAAAAGACTGTCTGAAGGACTGGCGAGGTCCGAGATTGGACACTTAGGGGAATTAAAATTGTCATCTCGCGCTCTCTAGAATGCGGTGATGCAGATGGCTGTTCTAGCTACACTTAGGCATATCTTCACTGAGACGTCTTACCACATAGCTTCCAAGCCGTGAAGGATTTGTGCTACTACAGCTTTTCATCCGCTTTGACCAGTCATGCTGTTCTCAGTTCTCTAGAGTCTAGACCAAGCGTTCTGGCATCAGCGACAACTTGGTCTTAAAATGGAGGTTCAGTCTTTCCTGTCGTCTCAAACGTGGAGGCTTTGACTTCAAGACCCTCCTGGCTGCAGCATGATTGTCCATTCGCTCGATGTGGGCGAGTTAGTGTAGTCGACGTGGTGAAGCTTCATAGAGTTCACGGTTGTATCTCATTCTTCGTTCACCTTCCTCACTTACGGGACCAGGTATTCAGTGTTTTTCTTTAGAAAATATTCGATAACTGCTTTGGTTTCCTGCTTTTCGTCCATCGGAGTTAGGAGTCAGCTAATACACAAACTCCTGAGACATGACGACTAAGCCTGCTGTGTGTCATGTCGGTATAGTAGTTGAACCAAAGTGATCGTACGGTGGCCTCTCTCAACTTGAATTCTAGTACTTTCTGCGTCTAATGCTGATCCTTTCCAGGTTTTTCTGCTTCGTCGTTCCCTTTGACGGGGAAAATAAAAGAGATCGACCTTGTTCAATGCTCCCTCTGCCTATTGTCTTGATTCCTGCATCACTATGTGTCCGGGGTGGATCTGGGCCCCAACCAACAAGCTTCTGCAGCCAGCTCGATCTTTAGCTAGCTGCCTCCACTTTCACACTACAAGTTGGTTGAGATCTCTTTCCATGGGTGTCCTGAGTCGCGGTCTTTCTCTTCAACTTAGTTCCTCCGGTCGCTGAACGCTCCTCCACACACCATCTATCCAGACCACCCATCCTTCGTAGAACATCTCGCAACTCTCTCATAATCCTGCCGACTTCGTCACGTGTGATAATTTCGAAACCATTACTCCGGATGATTGCGAAAATTCCCCCAAGTCACCTCAATAAACTCAAATCCCGTTGCGCTTTGGCGGATTTCCAACATTCAGTTCACATTCTCCATTCTCCAACGGGATGTCCCATTTGTGTGGATCGATGATGACACAAATTATAGCGATGAGTTTCCCCCCCATTATCCCGTAATTAATTGCCATCGGTGGTATGTGTATCTGTTTCTGTTTCTCATGGATTGGTTCCTCAAAGACTTCAAAAGGCGTTGCTCCTAGTCTTAGAGGCCAATACAAGAACCCTCTGCGTCCACTATTCATTCGGAAAGAAAACCAATAAACGCTTTTCAGTAATTGGGGCCTCCAATCGGATCACTGTAATTAATTAAATTCCGCGTTTTTTGAGGAGTTAAACATGCAAACTGAGGCCTGGCCACGGGCCTAATTGGCCACGAAAACGATTTACAACCATTATCGTCCATTTGTCGGCCCAGCCGGATCATTAGAGAGTTAATCATTAAGACTCCGCTCAATATAATGAGTAGTTCGACGGATGGATGGATGCTTTAGGCACACCGGCTTCGCCCCATGGCCTTCACCACCAATTCCGATACTTTTACATAACTGCTGATGCATTTACTTTCAAAGTTGGACAAGACTGCTGCGAATGCTCCATTTAATCACGTACCGTGCACTAATTAAGTGACGCGCAAGTGTACATAGCCACCACACAAGACAGTGTCCATACTTCTAATGCCCTGTTTTGGGCTTCTTTGATTCATAACCTAACCGTGTAGTCACCACCGGTCAGGCATATCGACGCGATAGTCAAGGTAAGAGAAAGAAAAAAGAAAAAAAACACTTACCAGCCAAGCAACGTGCTTTACATAGGCCGACCAACTCTCGGCGTCCGCGTCCGCTGTATGCTAAGGTGAACTAGCTGCAACCAGATACATATAGCTTGCTGCCTCCGCGAGAATAATTTTAATATCGAGAACACAAAGGTTACAGCGCCGCCGTGGAGCCATATGTGGGAGAGGGGCTCTATTTTAATTACGGTCCCCTGTTTAGAGCGGTGATTTGTGGGTTCCACCAAGCGAATCCAAGTCGGGTAGCAGCCGCCAACCTACAAATTAACTGTGTACTTTGGCGGACGGACTAATCTTGGGGATTTTTTAACAAGACCACAAGTCCTTATTTGAAGAGGCAGTAGCTGCCTCTGTGTCATGCCTCAATAGAGGGCAATTACCGGGAACAGTGTCTCCCACCTTGTCGCAGGGTGACCTGCCAGCAGCACCGTTGTGCCGCCATATCGTTTTGCATGCGCAGACAAAACGCTTTAATTATCCTCAAATTGCGTACGCGCGAGTTCGCATTACGCGCGCAAAATCAATTTTCAAGGAACTATGCGTGAAGCGCATGCGTGCGTCCCATAAATTTACATTCGAGATGATTTCTTCGCATGTTGTACACGGTTTGGAGCAGACATTGTCCATGTCGATAGGGGGAAAAATGTAGACCGTCGATACTAGGAAGACGACAACGCACTCTGTCCAGCTGTCTGGTTGGCAGGCACACTGATGAGATTCCCAGTGGACGCAAGAAGGTTATAATTGTTGGCACGGCCGGCGTCTTGTCTCTGCATTAATTCCCGTTGGCGCGGTGCTCTACTCTGTGTATCTTCTTCGTGATCCATGCTCTAAACTCCTGTTGCGAATCTTCACGTAATTGTTGTCGCCAAATGTCGCTAGAGCTGACGATTCAGGCGTCACCCCAAACGGTGGCGGCGTACGAGTATACGAAGACGAACGAACGAACAAACCCCTTTGGCTGGATGAAATTGTGCGGAGGCTCCTAACCTAGACTGTGTTCTCTGTTCATCGGCACATTGGCAGCGAGAGGCGCAACTGTCAGCGTAATTATCAGGAGCGACGATTTAAATTGACATTTTGGGTGCTGCACTGGTGGTGAAGCTTCTACTTCTACTTCTGCTTCTGCTTCACATGGACAAACAAAATCTTCTTCATAACAAAATGTGGGTTTGGTCACAATCGTGACTTGTTTTTGATTCTTGCGCGGCGGCTGGCGGCAGGCGGGCGTGCTGACGGCTCTTGTGTCACACAGAGTGTCTTTCACTTGTCTTACACTGGGTAGATATGCGCCTGTGATGGTGGTGGGCTTTCCGCGCAAAAATATGCAGTTGATCTGGTTTGCCTTTCTCTTTTTTGCTTAGCTCCTTGAGAATATTCTGAGGGTATACCTAACTGCATGCGTTTGAGCTGCGCGCGTTGAGAGAGACAAAAGGCCAATAGCTGGTTGATTAATACCCGCGCTCATGTGCTTAATCGATTGGATTAATCATTGTGACGCTGTGGCGATATGAGAGGGAAAAGCGCGCACGCTCACGCTCACAAGACCAAATCAAGTTCGGCTTCCTGCTGCAGAGATCAAGGTGTCCAACCGAGACGGGCTCTGGGGGCTGGTGGTGGTCGTTAATTTATTAATTGACACTTGGATATAGCGTGCACGTGAGGATGGCTCATAGACACAGGCTCTCAATTTATTTGGCGTCATCTTCTGGTGCATGGTATAGAATGGACCGTGGAAATTGATGATAGGTTGCTGCTTCATCTGTGGATGTATCGGGATCTCCTTTGTAGGGTGGGAAGAGGTATGGATAAGGTAGCCTCACTTAACTATCTGTGTTCAGCAAGGGTTGCTAATGAGTTCAGCAGGCGTTCGCAGAGGAAGTGCGTCATAACACCCACCACAGAGCTTTGTTTAACTTCAGCTCCGTCTTTGTAGATGAGCCACCAAAAGGCTGTGGCCGTTGTTGAAGCCTCTTGAGGAGGAAGGACGGCTACATATATGAAGGCGAACGACGCGTAGAACTAATAAGAAGTTTGGTGGCCTTATAGTATGGACATGGACCATAGACCTGCCTTCATCACAGTCTCACGAGCGACAATTGTCACTGAAGAACGGTCTTGTAACATCTAGGTTAGCCAACGTCTAGCCTCGTCAAGTTCGGCTTCCAGCTCTTTTTGCTGATTCAGTGTTCCTATTACAGAACGACGTAGGGCATCATTTTTGAACTTTCTTGGACTAGTCTTGTAAAACCTAGGTCAGCCAACGTGTAGCCTCGTCAAGTTCGACGAGTGTTCCCATTATAGAACGACGTATGGCTCTCTGTGTTCCATCCTTGAACTTTCTTGGACTAGTTTTGTAGAGCACTTTTCTGCTCCTTTCCCCAACTGTCTCACCCTTGGTACGACCTGAGATCATTTTTAGACGCACAAATCCATTCGATCGTGCAAGAGTGTGACCAACCGCATCTGACCACCATGTCAAGGTGCCTCGGATGCTGCAGGCGTTCGGTTAAAGTGCATTCGATGCTGAAAAATTCCAGCAACAAGTTGACATTTCGCCTCGCATGAGTCTGTCATGCGACAACCTTTGGTTATTCGATGCTCTTAACAAGGCCGACGACGATGCGTTAGCCATCGGTTACCATGAAAGAGCACGGCAAAGCTTAGAGAGGAGGATACCACTTAATTTACGACCGCCTTTTGACATATTAATTGGTTTTTGGCTTGAAATCACCGCTTGCGGGTGCATGTCCACTGCACGCTCGTTCGAGGATGGGCACAACGTTTACTCCATGGAAACAGAGTTAAGAGGTATTTAGTGGCATCATGCTTCTCATTTGCTTGTGCGCTCTAGATTTGGTGTCGATCAGTGCGGACATAACTGTTTAAAAAAAAAAAATTCGTATAACGATGGCAGTACTTATCACTTCCTCCTGCGAGATCATTCGCACGATCGCGTCGGCAAATCAATCAACCAAACGCTTCACGATAACCTCATACCTGTGTTTGCGGTACCAGATATCAATGCACACGCGTGAGACCACCGTCGCCAGTGGAGAGGTCTCCTCGCACCGATCCGATCGTCAGGTGATGCTAAATCAGATCAACTAAAAGGCGATATACAACGATGTTAATGCTTGTTGTTGTTGTTGTTGCGGAAACAAGCGCACATGCCGCACATGCACCCAGTTCAAAGGAAGCCGCCTCCGGACTCCTTTTATTCGTCGCACAATCGTCGTTGCCGTTGTTGTCGTGCGATGTTCTATGGGAGGCGCTTCTAGCCTACTGCCGCTCTTGATGGCACATCCAAACTGCTAACGCTCCAAGATCTAGCTCTGAGATTGTGTACTGATGATGGTGGTGACTTCAACTGGTCAAGTGGGAGAGAAGAACGACGGTGGACTCTTAGACTGAATTTAATTTGAAAATAAATTTTATTGCAGTGCTTGGACATCATGTTCTACCCGTGTCCGTGTTTAATGTCCCGCTCTTAAAGTGAGTTATAGATATGGAGATGCCGCTCCTGCTGCACGGCACAGCTTGTGGCGTTTCCCGGCCGGGGAGAGATTGTCAACAGCGATTATCGGATCTAGTTGTCAGGCGTTCGCGAGGCAGTGCTACAAGTCGTCCGTTTTAGTTTTTGGAAAAATAAATTACCAACGATCCATAGAAGGAAGCACGGATGGTTGGCTGGCTTCCTCTCGGCCCGCTAACTAATTGTGATGCATATACTCGTTCGGGGCGAGAGATTCACTTAGGTTTTGGTTCTCACAGTTTTCGGAATGATTTATGAAAGATCCCATTGCTGCTCATAAATAAAATCGAAGCCACCGATGACAGGCAACCTCTGCAGGGTTAACCTTTGCCTATGGCATGGGCAACGCCACCACCAAAAAAATAAAGAAAGATCAGTGGATTGACTCGATGGTACCTACTACTACTACTACGACGACGACGATGACGACGAATTGTCATCATTTAAATGTGTCGGAGGTTAGGGAAGAATGGAAGTGGGTAGCGTACCAAACCCATCCCATCATAGAGCACCATGCCTTTGGGGGCCACCAAACCAACCAAAAACCATCATCGTAGACCCGTTGGAAAAGAAACTCAAAAAAAAAAGATATTCTCTTGTCTTTGGCGCTCTCCGATGGTGGTGCTCCGGTAGTGCAGCGACAGCTTCTCTATGGGTTATGTGAAAGGTCAAGTTCGTGATCGCATTCAAAATTGTTGTGCATCCAGCATCCGTAACTGGCAGATGAAGATGAACACAAAAAGCAAAAAAAAAAGAAAAGAAGAGCCACCACCACTACTACTACCCGCCACCATCACCATCATCATCACCGTTGTCGTCGTCATCCTCCTCGTCGTGCTCTTCGTCGTCGTTTTCGACAAAAAGACGATACCTACTCGTACAAAGTGAATGCTTCACATGGAGACATGTTGTCTCCATCACTATTCAGTGGGACGGCTGCTGGCTGCTGGCTGGTTGGATCTGAATTCCTTTATTGGTAACGAGGAGGCATCATCGTCTCTAAAATGCAAAGACCTTCTCGATGACACGTTAACGGGATCCACCTTTCAAATCATAATCAATAGAGCATGTTGTTCCCATTTGGGAGCAGTATGTTTCGTCAGCGACATCGTCGTCATGAAATCGATTGCTTGCGATATTTGGCCGACGCGATGGTTCATGGAATTCCTTGCAATGTGCGGGTCCCCGCACTCCCTGTGGAGCCGCGAATATTTTGCGATACATTTTGCAAAAGATGAATAAATTTACAAGTTTTGTGAAACTTCTGTCCGCCAATGGCGGATGGGTCTGACAGGGATATTAATTTGGTTTATGACTGTGTTGCTTCACAGTGAAGCATGTGTTACGAGACTCACTCTCGTTTTGTGCTTGTTCTGTAAAAGAAGACCTTTCACATGGTTGTCTCCCTTATTGAACACTAGCTACCTATTGTTAGTAGGTAAGCAATCAGAGACTCGATATAATCAGTTCTGAAAGCTCTAACCTTGTCGAAAGTGTCCCAAGTGCTTCCTACTTTTTGCATAGCTCATTTCTAGAGGTTTTATCTGGTGGAAGAGGTTAGTTATTCTAGAAAGAAGAAGATGGACCTGTGGACATTATATGTTTCGGTCTTGAACGTTTTTTTCTCGGTACAAGCTTGACCTGTAGCTTCTTCCTGGCTTACGTTTATATACCTCAAGTCGGAATCAATTGAGAAGTTCTACAGCATCTTCCCAGTTGAGATCCACTCGTTTAGAAGGAGTTCCTGGTAGATCTCCAAAGAGAAGATCAAGATCTGCTTACTCCGAGAGCAGAGGGCGTTACACCTTTTACAGGGCTAGAACCAGAACCAGGGGTTTGGAAAACATTTTTTGGGCGGAGGCAAGTCAAAACATTTCTGGAAATCTTGAACCAGTAGGCTACAGATCTAAAGCGAGATAGGCCTGGATACAACTTGCAGATTTTAAAATGAATAAGCTCTCTGCTCTCCTGTCTTCTGGCTTGAGAAAGTCTCGTAAGATTGTTCTAGCTCAAATATTCTCACGCTTACAGATTAGGAATGCTGTGCTACAATACTGGACCAAGAAGCCAACCCTGTGGTACCCTTTCTATGACCGTAAACTCATTCCATGGACTATAAAATGATCAAAGATAGGAAGACGATGCCACAGCTACAGATGGATCGACAACAGAATTGGGAGTGCGTGGAGGTGTCCTCTCCCTCTGTCCGAGATAATGACAATCAAGGTGGTTGAGGTATAATGTGGTATATACGCGGAATATCACCGTTTTTACTGATACTCAAGCCGCGATCAAACCCCTGAAACACTGCACTATCGGCAGGAACGCCAATAAACTGAGCCTTCTCCACTCGTATAATGACTTTCATAGAAGCTGTTTGGACGGGGAGGAGAAAGAGACGATTCTCTACCTTCTTTGTACGTGTCTAGTTCTTTCAGGTCGAAGAAGAGCCTACTCAGGAGCCATCTTCTTCTTCTACGTGCAGTCTCAACGACCTGGCTGATACAAGAATAGGCTGCTTCTAGCGCTTCATAGTAAGCTCCGGCTAGTTTTGCGGGTAGTTTTTCTGGAGGAAACTACAGATCCATGTGGTGTTACAAGCATACAGAGTTGGCTAACCACTAGCTTAACAGTTGCTCGTGATTTACTCCGCCTTGTACGAACAGCCCAGATAGCCAATCTGTGAACCGTCTTTAGCGAGTTTATGTAGCTCCTTGATGATGGCATCTTTTAGTCCCTTTTGTTGTTCAAGCTCAAGGTGGTCCTTTGTCAAGTCACATGGCATGACTGCCACTTTCGTGAACAAGAGATGGTTGGACCTCGTTTGCCGTCTTTCTTACTTTTTAGGCCATCGACCCATGGATGGTTTGAGCCTGAACTAACGACGATTCTAGTTCTTCATAGCCCCGGGCACATTACTTCCAATTTACGAGACCTAGGTTTCTAGCGTCCGCGATTGCTTGATCTTCGAACCGAAGGTTTGGTCTTCTTTTTCTTCGTGAACCAGGTTCTCGTTCGAATTTAGGGTTCTCAAAGTCGAGCTTAGAACAAGAGACTTACGCATGAAATATGGGGCGCAGGTCGCAAAATATTGCAAGGATACAAGTTCATTCTCTTAGGTCACCACATCAGAATCTATAATTCTTTCTAATTGCAATGACCCACCTGTAAAGTATCTCTTTCCGAGTTCATCGTCAAAAGGTCACACCAGTGTTCCGTGATATGTAGTACACTTGCCATCATAACATCCGCCGTAATAAATTTAAAACGTATCCTAGTTGTGATACGTTGGAACGAATTATGTAAATCTTAAGTGCTTTATGTTTTACCACAATGACTGGAGCACATACCTACGTTTAGATTGAAAGTAAGAAGTAGACGTGCCGTAGACTCATAAACTAATTTGATTTCAATTTCAAGTAACCTTCATGCTTGCCAGAGCTGTAAGACAGACATGGTCTACTCTGTGGGTATGTTCTGTTAAGAGCAAAAGATTGTAGAGGGATGTAATTGAAACTTGTTTGCCTTCTAATGATAACACCTAGTTAAAGTTAGAATATAACATGAAAAGTTTGAAATTACTGTTGTAATTGGTTTGGACTAGGTAAGGTTAGTCTGTAAAGAAGTCGCAAGACTGTAATATCCGCTTCTGCATCGTAGTGGATGCGAATGTGTGGGGGAAATCTTTGACTTTTCTGGGTGAGGAAGCCCTAAAAGAAGCTTTGCCGCGGGATTCCTTTAGATGTTCCTTGGAGTTAAGCCTGGTCTCAAGCATCATTGTTAAGTTGTGGAGAGGGAAGTTTAAAGCTCGGCAGAAGGCAGAAGAGAGGATTTTAAGTGTCAAATTTGGTTTCTTCGCTAAGCTGTTACCAGAGATTCAGTGAGTAAGGCCAGGCTTCATCGCTGAGGGGGGCTGCTCTTATAGACTCTGCTGTCAGTAGCTCGAGGGTATGTGCGCTCCAATGAATGTTTCCGTCCCATACGCCTGTGTACTAAACCACACCTCTGCACTCTTCTACCACTCTCCCCGCGGGACTGCCATTAGGTATTACTTTGCAGGGCTGGTTGGCAACTTATGCTGTGCCATCTGCGTCCGCCGCTTTGGCTCTTCTTAGTCTTTCAATTCTTCTTAGTTCGTTGTGTCCAACCTGTCGTCCTCTGGTCTCGTCATACAGCATATTAGAAGCTGCGGACTTGGAAGGTCCACTCTGTGTGTTCCACTGCATCTGGATGTTCTTGGCAGAAAAGCGAGCTATTGTGTCCAAATCTGTGAAGATATTTTCGAAAGCCACCTTGGCCGGACAGGAACTGTGTCCCCGGGTTCTCTCTTTGTTCAGACCTCGATGGTGGGAATCAATGCCTTTTGCCGAGTTATCTCACCTGGTTTGCCACAAGGCTACAGATGTTGCCTTTTCTTCAGCTTTGATGCTCCTGATAACGATGACCTCTTGCCCGTTCGTAGATCGCCAAAAGTTAGCCCTTTGCATCTCGTTGGGGATCCATTCGTGCTGCTTGGTCCGAAATTGTTCGGAAACCGCTTGTTGTTCTGATTACGCAGGGCATGTATGGTGACGAGAGCTACCTTCGTTATAAGGGCCCCCGCCCAGGCTGGTGCCAAAAAAGTGTCTTAAGCTAGCTTTGAGATGCTTTACAATGTAAGGCTTCAAGTTCAAAGTTGGACTCGTAGCATCTTTCGTCGTTAAGTGTGTGAAACAACTATCCCTCCACCGACCGTGCGTGGTAAAATTGAAAAGTGAATTCCATTTGGTGTGTGTGTGCTTAACAGAGGGTTCATGCATCACGGGACATTCGTGTTGTGTGTGTGTCGTCCCGTAGCACAAATGCTAAATTACCACACTCTGGCGCTCAACATTGGGACACAGCGCCACGACACATTTGTGTAGAAAGTGAGATGTCGTCGCGGCGGGTGAATTGCGTGTGAAGAAACACTGTGGTGTGCCTTGCACAAAAGATGCCCTGGGGACATCACCAATGCGCGCGTCGATTGCCACCTCCTCCTCCACGCGTTTCAATTATTGATTTCCCAAATTGTGTGCGAATTTGTCGATTGGCATCTCTCTCTCTCTCTCTCTCTTTTGTTGGAAAAGGAGGAGGAGGAGGGTTATGATAGAAACAGTGTTGCTTTCCAGAAATGTTAAGAAAAAAATTAACCACGAGTTTAATAGACTTGCAAAAATAACGCCGAGGTTCCGTCGTCGTCGTCTGCTATCGTGCTCAAGTGGAGAAGTACGCGCCGCGACCAAGCCTTTCTCTTTTTCTTTTAGACTTGGCTTGTATTTCTATCCGCGTTTTAAGCGATTGCACCCGCGCAATAACAATGCGCCATAACCGTAGGTAGGCTGGCCATGTGGAGCCACTTTGGCTCCATCTATGCCTGCTGTTGCTGCTGCTTGGGAGATCTACTTGAGATCAATAAAAATTCATAAGAGCTTGTGCAAACTGGAGCGCGGCAGAGTTGTTGGTTTTTTTTTTTTTTTTTTTGAGATTGTTTTTGGGCCGTTGTTAGCGCTCCCTCTATGTGGGCATTGAACATAGTCCGAGGTTAAACTATTTATATTGTCCAGTGCTTCCTCCAAAAGAGCACACACAGATTGATTTTTGTAGCACACACAGCTGCTGTGCTCCGCTTCGGTCGCGTTGTTGCCATGGCTTCTGACTTCTCCTTAATTATGGCCGGACACACAATCCACCATATTTGTGTGCCGTTTGGCTCTGATTTTGTTTGTTACTCCGGCTACGTGTGCATGCAAGAGAGTTGTTGTGTGTCGGAGTCGGAGGCACCCACCACAGCCTCAGTGTACTTGGCACCATCTTTGGTCAGATGAAACTGAAACACACCACTTCTGGTGGCACATTTGGGTTAATACTAATTTCTGGCAGCTAAATAGCATCCCAGGTTGTAGTTTCGGTTGTACCCGGGGAGTTTATGTGGGAATGGACATGTGTGCACCATGTAGCTGCTGGGGGCTGCATCGCAGACGGATATTTTGTAATGCTCTGGCTCTTGACGTATTTGGCTAAAAGGATTCTGTACCCAATCCGAAGTTATTTTCAATTTGTTTTCCGATCATGCAAACGCAAACGCAGCGCTTGTTAGTTCATGTACCTTGTTCCGATGTGAAGAGGGTGCTGTCGCAACAAAGAATCCAAGACCTTTCTACAGATGTGGATGATGCAGATGGTCAAGCTAGCTAGAGGACATGAACAGCATTTGAACGGAGGAATGTAGGTTCGTTTCGAAATGGATTTTGACTCTAAAGACAGGCACATGGTTTTTGAAGGAATCGTCTACAGAGTTACGTCATCCAATGCATCTCCTTCATGGGAAGGAAGTCTTATGATTCCGAGTGTCTAACATCTAGTTCAGTGCTTCCGATGGTGGACTGTGAAAGCCTAGAAGTCCTACCTTCATCTGCTTTAGTTTCTAAAGCTCCGACTGGTGTAGGCGCATGAATTTATGGCGCAGATCCAGAGGTGGTGGCACAAAAAATTTAGTTGAGTTTCAAACCTTGAGCAGTCCAAGACACTAACCACTGGTCGCCACACCCTAAATGCTTTCTTGGGATGTTTCTCCTTAAAAAGACTCGCCTTCTGTAATCCCAGTTCACGTTGTCAAAAGCCTTCTAGAAGTCGACAAAGAGCTGTTGAAGCATCGTCCTGTACTCTCTATGAAGATTCACCAAGTGTTTATGTGGTCGATGTGGAAGGATTCCATGCTTCAAGGAGCTTTGATTCGGTTACGTTGGTCAATCCATACGTCTCTTCAGATAGTCGTGTGCAAAACTTTGAGCTTCAGTTGCAAGAATGGTTTTGACTGTGTGCACTGAGCTGCTGATTACTTCAGATGGGCCTTGTGGGATCTTGAAGCATATGTGCCTGGCTACACTTGCCTTCCCTTCGTCTTGTCGTACGAAACAGGTAGGATTTGAGTCTGAAAGAGAAGCTATGACTGTTTCGTACGACATAACGTTCATGGAAAGGCAAATGTAGCCAGAGACTATGAGCGGTATCATCACGCTTGCTCCGGACATTTGAAACACAACTTCCAAGGTGTCAGCTGATCGTCAAATGATCATTCTGGTGGAAGATACAACTTAAGATCGGAAGTATGACAGGCAAAGGAACGCTGCCATTTGGTTGTCCAGAGACAGGTGCTATGTGTCACTTAGTCGTAAAGTTGAAGGAATCTAGCTTCTCTGCACAGCTTCTCCCGAGAAGCGAGATGAGTCCTAGCCTTAGAAACCTACAAAAGAAGTTTTAGTTCCTTGCCTTCTTATCACGTCTTTGGCAAACTTTCAGGACTGACGTCTCGCAATTGCCATTCCACGTGCCACGAGGGTAAAACCCCACTTCAATTCGACCTTCAGGCCGCACTCCATGTAAGCACAACACAACCTATTGTCATAGTTCCACGCCAATCCCATTTGGTCTGACAACCACCAACGAGCACTGGGGACAACTTCTAGTTTCCACTTATGCCATATCAATGCCCGTCACGTTCCTCATTAGAAGGTCTAATTCTGACTGCAAGTCGTCTTCTCTGAAGCACTTGTAGAACGCATGCCATGTCATCAATCGCCGCTTTCGAATGTGACAACAAACGTTCTCGCTATTGTGTGACGACTATCTTCTTACACCTGGGCATGCATGCAGCTTGTTGGCACCCCTCCCTATTGGTGTGTACGCCGCCGCCGTCAGTTGTCGTGCATAACTTCTCGATCACGGTTAATTACATTTAATTGAATGTGACGCATGCGTGCCAGCGCAGGAATGTATCTCATTCACTCGCCTCTGTCGTATGTGTCGCCCAAACGATCATTAAGTGGAAATAATTACTAATTGAGATTACAAGTGCTAGCCGCGCAATCGCAGCCGGTAGCAGTAGCTTATCTTCCCGAATTCCGCCGGTAGTCCGTGCACAGAAATCCAGATTTAATCGCGCACATCCAGCAGATACGTATCAAATAAATCATTTCATCGGCTCAATGCAAGTTCAGCTATCGTTTGCGCCGTCGTTGTCGTCGGTTGCGCTCTCGGTCCGTTTCTGTGATTACCGCTCCGGTCCTAATTAAAAGCGCTTGATAGTCCGAGGAGCGAATGGAGCTTCTATGAATAAGATTTTTTGCCGCATGGCTGAGAAGATTCTCATTCAAGAGCGCGCGCCGAGAGCTGTGGCGGAGATCAAATACGTTCCGGCAGCTGGCTCACGGGTTTTTTGTTAGCGAGATGCCAAACAAAAAAAAACCTCAGCCGCGACATGATTCTGCTGAGTAATCGTCCGTGGTTGTGTCTGGGCGTTCGCGTTCGCGTTCTCGGATGACTGTATCCCCACGAACGGGAGAGCGTAGATGATTTGTTTGATTTGATATTTTTAGACGGACAGATGTTGATAACAATTAAATTATCGCGAATATTTTCGAGGTGTGAAACCGTTAATCACAGTGAAATGGTTGCTTTGGCGTTTAGCACGTTGACTGGTGACTTTTGGATCGTTATTACCCAGTGTACCTTGAGGAGATTGATTAGTTTTCAACCGGGGATTGGTCAGGTAGAAGGTTTATTCCTGATTGGTTGGTGGAGAAGTGACGCAGAAGTCGGTCTGAGGCGAAGTGATTGGCCGGATGGTTTATCATGGTGATGGCTTTTAAAATTGAAACCAAGAGGGGATTGGGTTAGTTTTGAACTGATCACACATAGCATCGATGAATCATAGATCAAGTTTGGTCTATACATTTAGGATTTATGTTACTAACGGCAAACGACCAACGACCTTTAAAGAGGCAGTGTCTTTCAATGATGCTGCTACGGAAGAGCTAGACATGAATGACAGATATTCTACTTAGGGAAAGTTCAAGGAATCACTTCCAACAACTCCACTGGTACACCATCAGGCTCAGGGGCTTTCCTGTGCTGCAAAGATTACGCCGTCAGAAGTAGCTCCTTTTCAGTGAACAATGGGATATCCTGTTGTTTCAACGCTCAGTACAAGGCATGGCTGCCTGTGCTCCCAACCTGTGCATTACCACTGTTGAAGCTCTTCTCATGGTAGCACCAGAAAAAGCACTGAAAATAGAACTCAATCTTTAGATTTCGTCAATCGAAAAAGTTCATTAGCCCCCAAACGGAAGGAGAAGACATGAAAATGCGATACGAAGGTCCTTAAGGACTTCCTTATCAGACATTACTCACTCAACTACCATCTCAACAAGCTGAAGATAGCTCCTTCAGATATATGGAATACAAGAAACTGCTGAGCATATCTCATGCGATTGTCCCGCTGTTGCTCGAAGCAGTCAAAAATACTTCGATAGGGGATTTCGACCCTGAAAATCTGTGAATCCATCCCCGTCGTCGTAGTAGAGGAAGATCGCGACTTAAATGGCGCAAGTAAGTTAAAGGGGACCTTACGCAACTTAGCGTGCGAAACAAGAGGCAGCTAGAGCACGTTGCATAGAAACGCTTGTTGATTGAGGCCCAGGTGCACTCCAGATTCATCTCCCTAACAACGGGTCAACTGGCACGATCCTGAAGTTTCTCTTATTTGGGAACAGAATTTCCTTTCTTTTAGTCTACTTCTCTTGGTCCAAGCCAGTGCTCCACCATCCAAACCATGAGCGTTCGAGTGGCTTCTCTCACTGCGAACTTCTTCGTCCTGTTTATCAGACCCGAATTGTCAATTTGACAGGTCAATCGTAAAGAAGTCTCCTGGGTCTCCACTTCCAGTCTTCGAAACATCCATTCAAGATTATGCAGGTTCATATCTTCTTAATATGTTAGGTACTCGATAAATTCACAAACATCTGCCGCATCCTTCTCTAAAGCTCCGTAAAGATTCGTTGGACAAGTCTTTGTCTCATAAACTTCTTCTCAAGCACGTACCTACCACACTTAGTCTCAATCCAAGTCTCGTACCGAAAAAAACACACCAGTAATTGTCATATTAGCACACTGATTGCACTAGAAATGCGGAACATTACCACGTTCCAAGCCAGGCTCACTCTCAGCTCACATTGTAGGTAACCATTACTCGACTATTTACAACATTTGTAGAAAAAAAACTGTGAAAACAAAAAACAACAACTAACCATACATGTAAGCCAATCAGATCTTGAACACCACCACTCAGGTGTTCAATTTCATGAGCGACAGCCTGGCATAACTCATTCTTCCTCCGCGGTTCAATCTTAGATCAGATAAAAGTCGCCAACATGCTTTCTGCAAATAATGCACTCCTCGCGCGCTCTGTGCAGTCGCGGACAAAAGAACCCCAGCAGCTCTCCTAAATTGGCATCCCAATGCGCGCTTGTAATTTTCTCACGTTGCCAATACGATCGTCAAATTTCGATAACTTCTGGTGTGATTGCCCAAACGACCGATTTGAAAGAAAACACAAACACACACACACATACATACATAGATTTCCCCCAAAAAGAAATCGCTGCACACATGAGCCAAGCGAAACAGTGCATTTCAAAAGAAATCTATTTATGTTGAGTATCTGCAGAGACAATAACTCAAACGACCAAAACGAGGTCAGTCAGCGTGCCGAAATGGGGGCTCCTTCTGTAGCTCGCCTTCTTTATATCCGTCCGTACGTCCGTCCGTCCGTTCGTCCGGTGGATATATACATATGTGTTATTCCGAAACCACCACAAACACTATGCGGATCAATTACGCGATCTTTTTGTAGCAACTGTCGTCTCTGCTCTCCAAATTGCCAACGATTTTTTCGAAAAACCAGGTAAACGAAGTACAAGGTACTAGACAGAGACTCTGTTAGATCGTAGGAATGGTAACAGGACGACTGCCGCGACATATGTTACAAATTTTTCAAAAAATAAATTACGTAATCAGCGCAAGCGCGCAGCACAGGCAAATTTTGACTGACGGATCGTGCTGCAGCCGGCACAATTGCTTTTATCTCCGACCAGCAGCAAGGACAGACAACTGTTGTTACTCGAGATCGAGAACCAAAAATAACGGTTACAATTGTCTTCATTGTGTGTGTGTGTGTGTGTACATGGATCGTCCACGGCAGCTCTTGTACGCGGCTCAGGTGCAATCGATAAGATCGACTCGGACAGCTTGGCATTGGGCCACTCGAAGCAATAAAGAAATTAAAAGTGTAACAGGTCGGGATCGGGATTCTAAACGATCGTCAATCAATCGCCAGTCATCGTTTATGTCGACCAAAACACAGTGAGTTGGGTCCCCGTGTGTAGTATCCGCTTTGTCTGGCGCTTCAGCTCAACATTTGAATAACGAAAGCTACAACATAAGCCCCATTATCTGCTCTGATTGATCTCAAAGGTCTGTTTGCATCTTTGGAGTCCGTACAGGCTTAGGTGGTCTCTTTTTGTGAATTTAAAAGAGGTGTGCAACCTTGATCAACATGTAAATTGTTCCTCTCTCCCTCTCTCTTTGTCTGGATGTATCTGTGCTTCGAGATGCGCGCACAGCAAAGAGATTCTTGCATCACCAGTTGTTGTTCATTTTAATGAGCTTTGATTGATGGATCAGTGTATGCCTTTTGTAGTGAGTGGAGCTCCAGAGTTGCATGCAAAAATATCACACCTGTCATGGGTGGGTAGTGGTGGCATGCCACCGTAGCTTTGTGTGAGAAACAGAAGACGCATTGACATGGGTTTGGTATTTTCATCATTCGGAGAGAGGCTTGACACTTTGTATGAAGACCGCGAAGCGAGCTCACAATCATCACCACCACCCGGCACCAGTCACCAGTCATCCACTGATGCAAAGGGTGTGAATCCACAATAAGTGTTTTGTTTCAATTAAGGAAGCAGCACACCCTGTTTTTGGCGGTACATTCAACAGAGCAGTAGCAGACAAAGACAAAAAGGTGTAGATCATGTTGGGAGGCCGCCGCCACAGCGTTGGGAAGATGAATCGGGCGTGGTCGGTGCCATATGCAAAGACAGATGATTTATTGAAATTGAGACGAGGGTTGGGTGTTGCCAACCCACCCAGCAGTTCAAGATAAAATGGTTCCCATGCCACCTAAATGTCATCCCGACTTAAAACTTATCCGATGACTCACTTTGACACGTTGAAGCCAAGTTGCTCGAGAGTATCTAGCTGAAACTAGAAAAAGTCGGCAGCGGCGTCAAAATTCACGCGTAACGCTTGGATTCTATTATAAAGGCGAGATTTTTTCGTCACCATGTTCGGGCGGTTTAGCAAGTTTTCTAACGTGCGTTCCGCGACCGCTGAAGACCGATTGTGTTAATTAATGTTTTTACGCAGAGCTTCGTGGTGACATATCGGTTGATCTTAATTTATTTCTTTCGCTTGTGAGTCCAAACATGACTCATTGTCTTGGGGTATGTTCGGTGATTAACAGGGTTTCGTTTGGTATGTCGTGGTTGTTGGGAAGCGACTTGTGACCTTTTACAAAGATTTAGAAAAGAGAGCATAGTTCCAGGCCTACGTTCTCTGTAATCTATTAACCGATTCATTTTCCTTGTGGATGACTGTTAGAAGGTGCCGGAGGGGACCTTCTCGCTTGAAACCAAAGCCTCCTTCAATAATCCCACTAAAATGCAATCAATAGCGAAGGTTGCCTATGTGACAGACGCCTTGAAATTTATTCCTTAAGCTAAGTGGTTCTCCTTCTATCACTCGCCTTGTTCTTTAGAGGTTCTACTAGCGGCGAACGAGGAACCTTTTGAATACTATGAACTTGCGTCGATTCAGGATGAAATACTTCCAAATGATGACTATGTGAAGACGCACTCTACTTCTATTACGACAAGAGAAATATGCGACTCTAAAGGCACTTTTAGGGCGAACGAGATAGTCTTCTGCACTGCCGACTTAAAGATCACTTCATTGACACAAGATCAGTGAATCTTTTAGACTCGAAGAAGCTATCCCTAGCAACGATTAATTCCTTCGACGTCGATCTTTGTAAATTGAAAAGCGTCAATCCGTTCGCCGTGGTAGAACATTGGACTGCTGAGCAAGCTGGCTTAGGTTCGACATCACTATGGAAACGTTCATAACATAACATAACACCACTTTTGTGGAGCAGTGCTTCCACAGGACAAAAGACACTCTATGGGCCCATTGTGGTCGCTGGGGTACTACTTACTAAAGTTCAGTCCCGATCATTTACTTAGGGCAACCAAATTCGTTGCTGAACTTGGCGAACAACTTCGGTCAACTTCGTTGGGTTTCTGTGTACTGAGAAACAAGCCACGCTTCTAAGCCGTAAGGAGTCCCTGGCTGAGGTACCGTAACCTTTTATTGTCGTCGATCTCAAGCACGTTCCTTAAAAGAGATGTTGCTGAGGACGTCTATAGATAGCGATCGCTTCCAAGGAAAGAATTCTGTTTGTCATTTGTCTTGTCGAAATTGTCATCACTGACCGTTTTCGAGCTCAATTAGCGACACTGTGACACAGAATATGTCGCACAATCCGTTATGTCAACCGTGAGACGCGCTAAAAATATCACGACCAGCTAATGAATTTTGACACCAAACCCGAATCAATTCGATGCGCTGAATAAAAAATGTCAAAAATGACAGCAAAATCTTTGCAAAGATGGCCGCTATCGGCTCAAGTTCAGATCACAACCCATCCGAACACTATTGAAAAGGACTTAGGGCGCATCTCGAATCCTTCGTGTGTGATCCACAACACGTAAGTCCCCCAAAGCTAAACGAAGCAACCAAAGTCTGAAGCAAAGCTAATGAGTACTAATCATTTCGCCTAAAACCCCCCATCTGCATGGAATCTTCACACAGGTCGGCGTGTATAGCTCCATCGTAATTCCATCACTTAACGTCTCTCGATAAACGTCATCACTGTTATGACTCTGCCCCTGATTCAACGTTCGACAAATTGATCGATTATATCCCTCTTCTTCTTCCACTTCTTTGTCATCACATCATGATCATCGTCGTCGTTGGCTTCATATCCGATCGCGAGACAACGCAACTCGCGACAAAACATTGTCGATTGCCAGCCAGTGCCAGCTGTTGAATGACCCGCGAGGCATCAACACGCGGCACGTTGCGTCGCTTTGTGTACTGTTATCTTACATTTCCCCGGCACATTGTGCTTCACGCCATCTGATCAGCCCGCCGCTTATCTGACTCACATCTCCTGTGATCTCTGCTGTGGCTGCTCCCAGAGCTGATCTCTGCTGCTTCAGTTATTAACATGGCACAACACACGGCGATTGTTTGTCTGTCTGTCTGTCTGTCCGCGCGTCCATCTACTGTCTGATTGTGTGTTGCGGTGTAATTGGTGTGGGCCATGGGCGCGCGTGAAGACGCCGAATGCGGAGGTGATGAATGCAGGCTTGAAATGTTTGACAGCTATGATTCGGCGGTAGCTCCATCGCTTGGACAGGGGCGGTGGCGCGGTGGAACTGTGGGAAAAAATTGCTCTCAACTGTGAAAATTGTTTGATTGTTGAGCATTTAGGTTTTTTTTTTTTTTTTCGTTTCGTTTGGGCACTAGTCTTGTGTTCGTCGTGAGCCTTTTGTTTGAGAATGGATATCTAAATGAGGTGCGAATAAGATTGACGGGTGAATTAATGACGCAGTCATGCGTGTCCTATGGGTTACAGTTGTTTGTAGACAAGTTGTGAGGTCACACGCGAGATTGTAAAAAAAAAAAAAACAAATCGACCTACATCACCCCCACTGGGAGTGAAAGATACATTACACCTCGCCATGACGAATTCCCAATCAGGGTTTTAACACTATCAAATGAATCTCGGTCCTTGTATAGGCAAATTACGGGCACTTTAAGCAGTTGCATCACTTTTTATGCGTTTCGATGTAGTTAAGTAGTTATTGCCGAGGCAATAGGCTTCTAGTGCTTTTAACAACGATGCCATGCTGTCTACAGAGCTTTATTGCCCATTTAGAGGTTCAGTAATTCCGACATACGGCAGTTTTTTGTTGACAATAGAGCGTGGGAGACATAAAAGTGTCCGAGAGTTGACACCAGCTAGTTGGGAGCCTAACTACCCCATTAAACTTAATTTGCAATAAAAGTACGTTTAACCGTTTGACAGAGGCTACTTGAATTGGAGTGGGGAGTTGTAGCCAGACTTGATCATAATCTTCTCGATCCTACAACTGGCGATCTTCAGTCGCGAGGATAAGAACCATAAGTTAGTTACATGTTTGGCAAGCTTGTTGTATGCCAATTCTCACTAAGAAGTGAGCTTCATCGATAGATACGTTAACGCCGCTGCTGACATGATTACAGACCTGATTTGACTTGAAATGTGCTTCTTCATTCCAAACAACTCGATCAGCCTAAAGCCAAGGTAAGAACCTCGAAAGAAGGAAAAACTTGAGGAAAATATAAGCCTCTAGGCTAGAAATGACTATTAGTTCACTCTACAGCAGCGTGCTTAGTTCCTGCAAGATCAGAAATGAGACAGAAAATACTGCAATGTCCTGAAAGGAGGAACATTCCTATACCTTTGAACAGAATCAAAGGCTTTGCCTCATCAACCATCCCAGCTCTGATCTATCATGATAAGAATGTCGGGGACTCTAAAAGAGAAAGCTAGGGTAGCTAGAGTCCTTAAAGATCTCAGTTGTAACAAATCAGGTTCCGATGAAGGCGCTCTTCTCCTAGGCATCCTGCTGCGTACGTACAAACTTGCACACGTTTAGCAGTCTCAAACACACGCTCATTGAAGGCGATTATGTTCATTTCCCTTGGCGGGATCGAGCAATAGTTCTGCTGCTTGAGTTCTGGCAGAAAGCTCTTCGGCTTCGAAGAGTCTTCGTTATAGAGTCTATGGTGGCAGTTAAACGATGTTGAGCAAGTAAATGAAGAACCAAACTGTATCCGGAAACTGCTATATGTCTGGCGTGGTTGAAAAAGAGGCAGAACAAATACACGGCCTTCACACACAACCTTGGTCTATCCAGAAGGAGATCTATGATTTGAATATCATCGTTGGCCACCTCTTCGTCATCTTCCTCTTTGTCAAAGTGAAAACTTCTGACTAGTGGAATGGGGTTATTCTCTGCCATTGACTTCTAAAGGCTTTTACAGCAGTCTCCTCGATATCTATTGCCGATTCCTCTTAATTGTGATCCGACTTCACATCTAATTCATGATCTGACTCCTTTTCCATATTCTCTATACTTCCACGTTCAGAGGCTAGTATCGCTGGCAGCGTGGGTGAGTACATCCCAAACTTTGACGCTCTTGGTACCTCAAGAACTTCTGTTATAGTGTGGCATAACGCTCTCGTAAACAAGCTTCAATCATTTGTTGTTGTCTTCAAAAAACCATCAAAACCTGGCGTCCCTCAGGGCTCCGTTCTCTTACCGACACTTTTTCTAATATTCATCAACGATCTTCTCTGTTTCTCTCTCGAATTCCCTTATTCATTAATGAATACACTACAAGGGCCCAAGACTCCCACAGACAGCGAAGGCCAACCGAGCTCTGACTTTAATGCAATCATCAACTGGGGTACGAAGAACCGAGTTCAACACGACGAAACCCCATAGCAGACGCAATGATTGCTGCAACAGGAAAAGGAACACCAACCTTGTCAAGTCCATTCCAGAGGTACGGCGCGGTGGAGAAATTCCGAGACTCAGGTAGTGTACACAAGTTAAAGGGGACCCCAACTAACTGGAAGCAGCTAGCTTAAGCTCGAACTGGTAGGAGACACTTGTTGTAACCACCTTAAGTAACCTTGTCAAGTGCTAGAATTTGGCTTAACCCCCTCAGAGAGATGTGGTGAAACTACTTTGCAGTACCTGAATTGGGCTAGCAATCTTCAAAGTTGCTTCCTGCTTAAGAGTCTTTTAGAAAGACAAAGCTATACCTTTCAAGATTCAAAATATCTTCGGATTCCAATCGGAACTTCTATATAACTTCTCTCACGACTTGTCGCATGCTCTAAGGAAGTAAATGGCTCCATCTTCCGTGACAATGTAGCCCGATTTGAAAGCTTTCTAACATCGAAAGAAGGGCTTTATGAAGGCCAATCTACCGCTTCTTGTGTGTCGTTTCTTAAAGCCTTTTCAGATCCAAAGTAGGCAACTTGCGTTCGCCTATATTTGTTCATGCGGAAATCTTCACAACCTCCCAAGAGGCAGAGAGACATTCTCTCCTCATACACATGGTCGGTCATAATGAATCGCCAGCATTTTGTCCCCTCGGCTCTATCCAAATTGCATTCGTTCACGCACCAGGGCAACCCCAATGTGTACTCGTACAAATCACCGCCGTACACTTGAATTTACTAATGATGCACAAGAACTCACCTCTGGGGCAACACTTGCCTAGGGAACATTTTTTAGAGTTTCCCGTCGCCTGTCCCCTGCTCCGGCAGCTAATTGCAAATACACAGTGTGCTTGTAAAATTTACAAACCTCATTAGCCGTCAAGATGCACTCTGCCGCCAGAACAAACATCATCTGCAGAGCACATTGCAAAAGGTTAAACCAGCCCCAACAGTGGACGTCATAAAGACCTGTATCTCGGCGGGTTGTACCGTTTAACTTGTGCGCCTGAACCATGGAATCCGACTTCGAATTCGAATCACAATATGAATTCACTTCCCAACTTGCGATCGTTCCTCTCTTCCAGCTGAATAATTGCCACGACTCTAAACGAACAGCGATCGGTCGCTCGGATCGGTGGACAGGCAGACAGACTGGGTGCACACACACAGGTCGCTGGCGCGCATTAAAATTGCGAACGTAATAAATGTGTCAATAAATCGAATGTCTGTTATGATATAAACACACGTGAGTGTGTACGAGTATTTGCGTGAGGATCGTCGTCGGGATGTGTGCCGGGCCGGTCCGGTTTGGTGCAGCTGTCAGCATCATCGGTGGTATCTGTTGGGGCATATCGCTGTCACTAAATTTTTCGCTCGGAATCCAATCGAATAATTATGATTGTGGGTGAACTTGTCATTTGTGAAACGGTACCGCTGGTATGATCTGTGGAACGATAATAAAAGACGAGCGGCTACCAGTCCTCGTCGTCCTGATAAAGTGTATCCACTACGTGATCGGTGCGATGATTACATTCAACTTGCGGGCCGAGCGTAATGATGCAGAAAAGTAAATATCATTTGCCTACTGTTGGTGTACTCTGGATGCGGATCGATAAAAAATAATTGGTTTGCGGTTGTGCGCACAGTGGAAGCCGCCACCACCACTACCACCATCAGCCTGCCTTTCGAATGGAGTCTGTTGGTGGCTGCACATCCAGTTTCAGGCCGATGCAACTTCATGTAGTTATTACTCCGACTTATTGGGAAAATTTGATTTTCCCACGGTGGATGGTGTGTTGACCGGTCGTCGCGTCGGTGAGTCGAGTCCGATTAGAAAGGTGTCACTTTGGGCATTACACGATTGCCGTTCGCTCGTAAAGTGGGTGATATAAGGCTTAATTGCATGTAGGGCATCGCGTATTGCGCATCCTGTTACCGTAAACGCATGAGGAACGTGCTCGATGCGCGGCTCAGGTATCATGTTGAACATTGTGAGAACATTGGTCATCATATCGGTGAACAGAACCAGCAGGGGGTGATCCGGTGTGGGGGGTGTTGGCATCACGAACGCGCTTCTCTAGTTCCTTCTTCCAGTTGAGCAGAGTTTTTACGCGAACCGGTAATACCCAATCGAGTACACGATCACCTTCATCGCGCACCTAACCATAATCTTGACTTTCGTCGTTCTAGTCGTCGTCGTCGTCGTCGTTGTTGTTGTTGTTGTTGGTGTTGCTGTTGTTGTAGTCATCTAGTCATGGTCGTGCTGTGCTGTTCTTGATGCTGTTTCCAGGTTTATTTGCGCGTCGATTTGCATTATTTGTTTAGTCGACGGATAGGGTGTATACCCACCCAGTGATGGCAGGGCACCGCCACAAAGAGTTCGTGAATCTTGTACGACGATCTATCCCATGGGAACAACAACTTTACTATTCAGTCTCACACAGCACTTCGGTGGTGGGTATGGGAAAAAGATTAGTTTTAGGCAAACGAATGGATTTGGTGTTAGCGCCCAGAGATGGTTGCCTAAACTGAGGGGAGCTTGGTGTCCATTTAGCGGAAATCTTAACTTTATTGTTTAATTGGATCGAAGCATTAGACTTTGAAGGCTTCTTCCAGTGATCTTATGTAAGTTTGCTGCCTTGCTTTCGTTTCGCGATCACTTGCTTTGCGGGCTTCAGACGCATCATGAGTCTTCCAGATCTGGAAAGCATTTCTTTTCGTGAAATGCTGGCGTTAAGTCATTTGGTTCTTGGCGTAGAAATACACTCATGCACTGAGGCCTTGAACTTCAGAAGCTGGGATCATAAGTCATGAATTCAGCTTCACATTAGTCTGTTTTCAACTTGGAGCCTTAGGTAGGTTGATGGGGTGACTTCATGTTGTGCAACGCAACCTACATGTCTACGGATCCATTGTGTTCCTTGTACTTTTAGCCAACGTTGCTGTCGCACCTTTCTTCTCTACCAAAGGTCTCATCCTGACCTGATATTGATGCCAATCCTCATCCTAACCCTATGGAAGGAAGCGTAGTCAGTGCATCATGTTGATATGGCTCTTTGTCGGCGCTTCCATTTCAACTACCTTGCAGTCCACGCTCGAGAGTTCCGGGTTCCATCTGCGAAGGAGTTGTTCCAGGTTGAAAAAGTTTGGCCCAAGTCTAGTTCGTAGGGACGATCTTTGACGTCATGTCCATCTCAATGAGCCATCTCAATGAGCCGACCGCCGATCATACTGTCGATCAGCGACACTTCCACTGCCGTCCATTGTTCCTCAGGTAGCCGCTGTTGAGGGTTTCTGTCGTTTACGACGGCCACCTTCAGGTTAACTCTCACCAGATTGGCAAAGGTGTGGCCTCAGAACCCGAGCTTTTTGGCATTTTGCTGTTGGACATCAGCGGGCTTGACGTGTCGTCATGGTGGCGGCCTCATTTTGAGCTGCTTGCTGCAGGCCCTTTCAGTTCTCCTGCCTCCTGTCTGTCTGCTACTGATTTAGTAGCTGGGCTGTGCTAGAATCGAACCATTGGCCTATCTGTAACCAATTTGGTAGCTTCGTAGAAGCCCACTGAAGTGGAAAAGGTTTTTCCTTGTGGCCTTCGTTAAAGTTGGCTCTTTAGTGGTTTTTCCGATGGTCTTGGTGAAGGCTGGATCGGAGTGGAGACTCGTTTCGACTTAGGATACCAGCTTTTGGGTCCTGAATAGCCAGACATTCAGTTTGGACACGTCAAACTTGCTAAGTCTCCGTCTGACGTGGTTGATTTTTTCTTTTTCCGGCGTTAGCTGGCTTCTGAAAGTCAGTTTCTTCAGTCCTTCGTCGTTTTCCTATCTACCTAACCTAACCTAACCCTTCGCCCTTGTTTCCAATAGTCCTGATGTGCCTTTAAAGAAGCTCTTCACTTCCACCGTTACTTGTTCGTAAATTCGAAAAGTAAACTTCCTCGATGCTAAAAACCAACAAAATCCGCAGAACGAGAGTGAAAGACGAGAAGGAACAAACGGAACAGACGACAACGACGAAGAAAAAGAAGATCCACAGTCCTCCACACCAAACCGAAGTGAAGGCGCAGATTGTATACCTTAAGCCGTATGGCGTATAGGCGTATAGCCCATGTACCGAACGAAACCCACTGCCACAAACAACAAACAAAAACACATACACACTCGGCTGCTGTTATACAGAGCGTGCGAGATCCGTTAAAGAAGAACTATTACCCACCCTGCCTAGGCACAGGTACCATCTCCTTAGCCAAATAGCCATTATGTGAATGTTGCGCCAAAGTGCATCTTGGTTTCGTGAAGACGACGCGAAAAGTTCACCTTCAGCACGATTTATCGGTCCGCGAACCATAGCGCAGCTCGCAACATGACCATGCATCTGTGGCGCACATTTAAAACACCTTTTTTCCAGCTGTTGTCTGTTGTTGTGTGCTGTTACAGCACACGAATCGATGTTTCCCGCGCGTACAATTAAATCGCGAATTTTTCTCAGAGAAAAACAGAAAATTTTCCTCCTCCACCGCCTTACAGGGCGGAGCAACACAACCCACTACAGGCACTGGGTCCGTCCGTCCACCGGCCATCGGGCATCGGCCACCGGCGGGAGGTGGAATCTTCATTAAAATTCAATTGCGCGCACGTACAGCGATTTACGCATGCCACATGCAACGTGAACAAAGGCAACAAATCGCATGCGCTAATGCGCGCATCATAACGCGCGCGGTGGTGGTGGCCTTTCAATTACCCATACGTTTCCGCAAGTGCGCGCATAATCCCCCGAGATACCTGCGCCGAGATAAAGGAATCACACTCCATGAAGGAAGCCCCCAACAGCAGTTCATTCACCATCTGGTGTACTATGGTCTGTGGTGGGATTTCGCAAATTTAATTAAGAGCCTACCGCGATCCTGCCAGATGATAGCCGACGGCCTATTGTTCTAGGCCATGTGCTAAGGTAAACACCATTAAACCGGAAAAGCTGATTTTCTCATGGTCATGAACGGAACTTCCTGCAGAGAGAGGTTCAACCCAATCAGCGCCCAACATCTGTTTACGAATTCGAACCACATACCGGTGTGGTTGTTCCATGTACAACTTCACACAATTAATTAAGCCTTTTGCAGCATTCATGGAATCCCATTAGAGATCTGTGTGCCAGCTCCAACTTTGTGGTGTTCGGTGCTCGGTGTATGCCGATCGATTGGCGAGATTATGTGAGCGTACGCCCCCGCGCACAGCCCCCGGGGGGATATTTTAATTCGGCTTTGACATCTGACCACCTATGGGTTGATTAGCTACAAATTTATGCATTTGAACTGATCGATTTCGTGGCTTTCTGTGGACAGAGGACTCGAATTAACAGAACCGCTGCTGATAATAAATTTTGCAGCACCACCGGCATCGGATAGAGAAGGACAGGCCGAGTATCGTGGCTGGATCTTGCTGAAACCCCAAAGAGACATGTTTAACAAATCGATATCGGACGGCCAGATCAATGTCTCCGATGTAATATAAGGTGAACTTTTGGCTAAAGCCGTACCTGACGAGGAGGTGGCCAGCCAGACTGTGGTGGCTGCAGTGGTGGAACGGCAACAAACTATGCCAATCTGCATGCGATGGGTATTCCTCTCTGGTGTGTCCCCGGGGCTTAGCGGCGCGCGAGGTTAGATCCATTTGATTTGGTGTGTGTATTGGTGTAGTTTAGGTATTTCTGGAGCGATTGAGAGTTTGTTCCCACGACTTTGGATGTAGGGGCTGGGTGGGTCGTCGTCGTCGTCGTCGTCATCATCGTTGTAGTCTCTGTTACGATCCGATGGGAGGACTACGATTGCCGTGTCTCCCAGCGGCGTTTGATTGTTCCGATTTTTTTTGGGAAAGAGGGGAAATCTTGAATGTAGGTCGCGCAAAGAGATGTTCTCCGGTTGAGAGACGTTGAGAGAGATATGGGTGCGAAGCCCCGTGACAGTCACTTTTGTTGGTTAAGTGCACTTTCATTGGAAGATCAACCTTTTTTTGGACTATAATGTGTGGTCGTCATCTTGGAGTAGTTCAAGTGAAGGGCCAATGCCAAAATATTTTGTTCTAGGAATAGAGATGAATGCGTGTCACTTTGAAGTAGACCAACTACACGAGTATGTCTTGTGAGAGAAGACGGTACTTCAGAGAGATTGTGAGATGAGCAGCAACTTTTGTAACACCCTGTTTCGAGATTAACTCGGGTGTCGTGGAGATGTTTGGCAAAAGCTTAGTGATTCCTTATTCGCAGTCTGTAACGCTGAGAGACACCAAGAACACGGCGGACTTCTTAAAGACGTTGGGATCCGCTTGCATCCTATACAGTCATGCCACCGACAGTTGTGTTTGTTGGAAACCCAACCGTCAATGGAAGCCCGAATGGACGGAGAAATTCTCTAGATCCTGGGACCTAGACAATACTTTAGTTTTCCAACCGAACTCAAACTAGGCTTGCATTTTCCAACTTTTTTGGATCTAGTAAGAGGACTGAGCAAGTCTTTAAGCGCAGCCTGGCCTTTACTACAGACGTTGATACTCCGTCGGTAGATCGATGCTAATTGACGTCTTTAAGCCTTGGATTGCATTGAGCCGACTCGACTACGGTATAGCTTGGCCATACCATGGTTTCCAGTGCTGGCTTTTGCAACTTAATGACAGGCTTTGGGTATTTTGCTGCTCCTTAGGACCATTTTTGTCTTCTGGTCTACAAGAGTAAATCTGAAGGATGTGAACCAACAACAATCACCTTCTTTGGTGTGTTTAGGCAGAGAACGCCATAAAGTGTGGAATTCGAAGGAGAGGGGTCCAATCACATATCCCTGTGGTACTCCTCTTTTATTTGTCTCGTGTAAGACTACTCTGTGTAAGCCCCATAGGGCTAGCAGCAGTAAGCAGAGTTGAAAGCAGCACTTTTTACCTTCGATAGCATTCTGTAACGATGACTTTAACTGTGTCCATTGTAGAGCCTGCTGAAGCCTCAGTGATAGCCTCTTTCCTTGTCCTTGTTGCATACGGATCATTGAAGTCAGTCCCTCCTGAGACGGTGTAACAATCTCAACAGTTTGTGCTTTTCAAGGCAGCCTTGGCCTTCACTCTCCGACTTCAAGTAGATGTATTCCTTAAGAACTTTTCTAGGTCATCATATTCCCATGGAACGCATCCGTTCTGTGCCCACTGAACTCTAACTCCTGTCATACAATCGCACCATATCCACAAGCAACAGCTTCACACAATTTTCCGCGCACCATCCTCGCCGCGACGACGACGACGCAGTGTTTGGACAATTTGTCTTCCGATGTATATGGACTGGTCGGTGCAATTTCGTCGTAGGTAGAGGTCTCCTTCCATTTTCGTAGCCAGCCATATCCGGAGTGAGTGTGCAGTGCAGCTGGGAGATCTTTGACATACAGTCACCTGTACGAACCCCACAGCAGACGCTGGGATGCACACAGATCTAGATCCAGATCCAGACCTGCGCGGTGCTAATGAAATTTATGTTCACATTGAAAAGGGAGGGGGGCAACTATTCTGGAAGCTGTCGACAGTTATTGGTGGGACATTTTCCCACACACAGTTTTCCCAGGAAAATCCCCGAATGGAAATTTCTCCGATGAAATAATGAACAGCTCGCGCGAGAGAATTAAGTTTTATTGCACCTGCGCGGCCGCGTTAGCATTGAAAGAGTGCGATCGGAATCGCTCTAGAATATGGCCAGACAGTGTGTGTGTGTGTGTGTATGTGCTCCTTAAGGCGATCGCACTGACACCGGCGATAAATTTAAATTAATTTTGCACTTTGAGCGGGCCAGTGTGTGTGCGCGGTTGAGGACATCCGTCAAGTGCGTTTCGATTCGAGTCGCAGGCCAGCTCTGGTTGTCAGGTTCGAATCGGATCAGAGTGGCGGCGGCGGCGGCGGCGGCGTCGGATAGATTTGGATCGATTTGTCTATGAGTGCGAGGCGAACGTAGTACACGAGGTCCGGTATGTTGGTGCCCTGTAGCGGCATCGAATTACGCAATAATCCTTGCTCGGCCCAAAACTGGAATTGTTTTCTCTGTTTTTGTCGTCTCGGGCAACAATGCGGGAAGCCACTGCGACTACGACTGCCACTGCGACTGCGCCACCGCTGAGGCAGTAGTAAATTCTCTCAATTTGGCTGTCGGAGTTTTTTAAATGCCATCTAATAATGGTCACCAATGGAATTCCCTTGCCTATTTGGCCAGAGCAGTCGGAGAGTGATTTTCGCCTGGGTTCTCAGGTGCTGGACCGCTGGACGGCTGGAGTGGCTATGTTTTGTGCAGTGTCTCGTGTACTTTTGCGTGATTTCAGTGATATCTCTCCCTGAATGCATTGGGTTACATTGGCAAGATAATTGCTCTTATACTCGGTGTACACTCTTGTCCATGGATAGTGTCGGCACTGTAGGCTGGCTCCGAGGTGTGAAAAGGCATTTCTGGGCAACATTCTGTTTTTTTTTTCGTTGTTGTTGTTGTTGTCTCATCTTGGTTGTTGGGCTCTCTGTAACTATGCCAGAGGCGGCGGCGAGTTCGACAACAAAACTAAGCTTTTGAGATGCGCGCTTATATGGGGGATGGATACGTCGTCGTCGGTGTGCTGTTGCTGTTGCTGTGACCATATATTTCCTGGCATGGAGTGAACAGTTTTGTGTCTCTGCACTTTGTTACAAATTTTATGCGCATTTGTTAGATGTCAATCTATGCGAATGGGAAGAGGTGCGCGACACACCAGTGTGTGTGTGTGTGTGGGGATACACACACGGTTTGGCTGGTCTTGCCATAGGTGGTGGTGAGGTCTAGCAAATTATCGACTTTGAGTTCCTAAACTAAATGAGATTTTCCGCATTTTTCGGCGAGAGACTGTAAAAGATGACAGCGCCTACAGTAAGTAGCGCGTTCCATCATAGACCGAAAGGAAATCGTGTGCGCACGGATAAGGAAGACAATTGTGATGGGCTTGGGGCGCAACAAATTGTAGACGTGTTATTGCTTTTTTTTTCTTGGTGAGAGCACACATGGTTTGTTTCCTTTAAGAGGTTTTGTCGGCTGTGATTAGTGAAGGGGATTGGATGTGATGGCCGCGATGCACAGTAGCAAATTGTTGGAGGTAAAAGGTTGGCTAACGGGTGAACAATTGAATTGCGACCACGAAGGCAATGGAATTTGACTCAAAGTTCTACAAGTCGCACATAGACTAGAGCTTTTTGGCTTGCAAGTGTTATGCATTTGGAAAAATCCATGGTTCGTGAGGTCTGTAAATGCCCTTAAAGCATCTTACCTTGAAAAGGTTCCATGTGATCTTAATTGGAAGGACTTTTGAAAGATTATCCCTCTAATGTCGTCTTCCGAATTCGTTCATTCGTTTCAAGAAAAGAGATCAAAGAGGTTTCCTTGCTCTAGACATTTTTGCTGACTTCATCGTCGCAACCTAAGCTGCATATGCTCCGTACAGCTAGTTCTCGAATCATAATCGACGCAACTCTAAGGAGACTGATGTCTCTATGGCCCTGTTATAAAGTGCCCCTTTCGGTGGACCAATATGCTGTTCATTAGTTGGTGCCGTCAATCGGTGATCATGTTGGACTACAGTGTAGATGTTGATGGGGCTATTGGGTCCTTGGCTCGTAACTTACTTACTTAGGTGGCGCTACAGCTCGAGGTGTACCTAAACCTCAACCAACAAACCTCTCCAGTTAGTTTGTTCCTTAGCTACTTAGCTAGCGCTTTAGCGCGAGGTGGACCTAAACCTCAACCAACAATCCTCTCTAGTTTGTCCGTTCCTTAGCTACCAAGGTAGCGCTACAGTTCTAGGTGAATCTAGGCCTCAACCAGCAAGCCTCTCCAGTTCTTAGCTAATCGCCTCCAGTTACTCTCTCCGAGTCGGTTGACGTCTGCTTTTACCTATGCGTGCCACCCTTGGCGAGGTCTTCCTCTGGCTTGTTAAGCGTCACAGAATCTACTTGAGTCTCTACTAAAGTCCACACCATCAAACCACACCACCCGCACAATCAAGTTGCGTCGTCACAAAGTCTACGCGGAACGAAGCATAAATTCCCAGTTGCACAGTGCATTGGCCAAAATCACTTGCAAGTCATAGTGCCTCTGGCACGAAGTGGAGCGTTCAACAGTGAGATAAGCATCGCACTCACGAGATGCCCTCACACCAGACATTGTGGTCCTTCATGCGTGCTATATGACACACAGACATTCGGAAAGTGTTGCTTCAATTTGTCCGCGTGCAAATCGTCCCGACTCCCTCCCCTACATTAGAAAGTTCGATTTACCTAATTCAATTTCGAAACTCTGGTGGTTGCGAATGTGTGCAACAAATGCTTGCAACAACCGGGCTGCGTAATAAATCACACAGTTCACAGGCAGGTAGGCCATCGCGCACGTAAGTCACGTAAAATATTGATTTCTCTTCCGACAATTGATGATGCACTTCGGTCCGTGGCTCCAACTCCCAGTGTGTATGTGAGTCTGTGATTGCGGCAGAGTGGGCTGATTGAATTATGACCAAATTAAAATTCGATAACTCAAAGGAGCATGCAACGCGCGAACGCCTCTTTCTTTAATTTTTTATTTTTTATTTTTTTTTCACCAACAAAGCTGGAGCTGCTGTTGTTGTGCCAGCTGATCTTGATCTGTGTGCGCTTTCTAACCAGGATCACTTTATTTGCATATGTGCTTGCTGCTGCTGTTGCTGTACCTGCAGCCAACTTGGACAGATTTATCATCGGGGGCTGTGCAGCTTAAAATGCAATTTTTCAATTCGATTGCTGGTGCGCGCATATTAATCAGCTCAGGGATTAGGTGCCCAGACGAGGCGGATTGGGCCCTCAAGGCCATCGTGATGTTCATTAATATGCCCTCGGATCGACGGCTTTACGACTTTTATGAGGTGCACACGAGTCATCGCACTAATTTATCGGTTTGTTTCGCTCCTGCGTATGGCTGTGCGTACCTTCCGGGCTTGCAAATGTAGACGATCCTTGGTTAATGACTTTTCAAAAGTTTATGGATTATTTCTCACTTTTGCCCAGTTAATGACCGAAAAAAATAAACTGCAACTTGATATCCACCCCGGATATGGAAACACAGATACACACACACACCACTCCATGTGTGTGTGTTTCCACTGGGAATCGCAATTACAACTGATTAGTAGGAATACCAAGTGAGTTAAATTAACTTTCAAGTAGCTCTGACTGCTGACTGCTTCGAGCTCCTGCCGAGGTTTTTATTAACCATTGGAATGATCATAAAAACCAATCAACGTCGTCACAAATTGCTGACGATGTCGATGTTTGCCATAGCACTGTGGATGGACAAAAAAAACGAAAAATGGATAGAGAACGAGTCTTTGGAAGGAATCCACTGTAGAGATTTCTATCATCTGGACCATGGACCGTAGACCGTGGACCGTTCTTTGGCTAATAGGGAATCTGTGTTGAGCAAATCGATCCCCAATGGAATGGCCTCATCGCCGAGGGCCAACACAAGGATTAATTGTCACTTCTTGAAGAACCGCGAAGTCAGAGTCCAACTCAATCTTGCCGCCACCGCCAACATAAAGAGAGAGAGGATTCTTGCACAAGTTAAAAGCTAAATGGGGTCTCTAATTTATTTCATTAGTTCAGTTGAATTATATCCCCGGCCAGATGATTTCTAAGATACGTCTTTTGAGATAACGACATTTTGTCGTTTATCCCGCCACAGAGCGGTGCGGGAGCAATTAAATGTCAATTCCATTCATTCACTCTCTTAGGAGTCCATCTATGATGGCTAAGGGGTCTCTGGTTGAATTGCACAAAACAATAAAAAAAAAAGAAGAAAAATTTAAGCAAGTGTACCTGGTACCGCTAATGAAATCGATTAATGAATTTGCGGGCACTCTTTTTAATTAGCGCTGGGGCTGAGATAATGGCAATAAACACGTCGTTGTTGGGCTAATAATCAAGAAGAGAGACTTAGCTCATTATCGAGGCGAAGTTTGGATCTTCCTTAACACCTAGGCGAAAGATTGAATTAGAAAGGATCCGTATGTGGAATTGGATTTATCCGTGTTTAATTGGGAATGCTTTCGGCTACTTTCTAAATGGTGCTGTTTACGAAATGGTCGACATTACCGTTATAAAATCAAAGGCAATTCAAATGTCGGATTAATTCCTGGTTTGAGATCGATCACTGCTTCTGAACGTTGACCCAAAAAAAAAAACGGAAGTAGTTCTATTATTTTCGAGAAACATGCACGATACTGAATGGAACACAGAGCAACAATTATAAAGATTCTCACAAAAATCCATCAAATATTATGTATCGGCACCACAATACCAAACCCTATAACAGCCTCTCACGGTACACAGAGACTTGATGGCTAGGAAGAGAGAAATTCAATCACTCACTTTTTTTTTTTTTTTTTTTCGTCGGTCGAGGTAGGTGGAAATCTTCATAGATACTGTGGGCCCGTACCCATCAGCATGCGAGATTTTTACTCACTAAAACCACCTCCTTTGCACAGACATGCTCATTCCCATGCAATCACCTCAATAACTCCAGTTCTTATTTGAGCGTCTTTAAATTAAAAGAGCCGGCAATCGTCATTTCATCAGCAAACCTACATATATGCATAGCGCCCAGCTCAAAAGAATTTCTATTCAAGTAAATCTAGTGTCTTCAAACTCAACCTAATAACGCCGATTATCTATACCGGACGCAACTTAACCTAAACTCTATCGTGTATACGAAACGATATTCTGGACGGAATCTGTATACCGATTCACATACCGTCCGTAAGGAGAACTTCCTCGCCTACCGTCCGTAGGGAGGGCCTAAGCCGACTGAATTTAAACTCACCCTAACACATATCTCCTATATATAACGCATCTAAACCTAAAACCTATGTCCTATATGTAGGCTAAACTAAACCCTATGTTCTATAAGCAACGATATTCTTATCAGTACCCGAATACTGGCATCGCCTACCGTCCGTAGGCAAACTTCCTCGCCTACCGTCCGTAGGGAGGGCCTAAGCCGACTGAGTTTAAACTCACCCTAACACATATCTCCTATATATAACGCATCTAAACCTAAAACCTATGTCCTATATGAAGCGCTAAGACTAAACCCTATGTTCTATAAGCAACGATATTCTTATCAGTATCCGAATACTGGCATCGCCTACCGTCCGTAGGCAGAACTTCCTCGCCTACCGTCCGTAGGGAGGGCCTAAACCGACTGAGTTTAAACTCACCCTAACACATATTTCCTATATATAACGCATCTAAACCTAAAACCTATGTGGTATATGAAGCGCTAAAACTAAACCCTATGTTCTATAAGCAACGATATTCTTATCAGAACCCGAATACTGGCATCGCCTACCGTCCGTAGGCAGAACTTCCTCGCCTACCGTCCGTAGGGAGGGCCTAAACCGACTGAGTTTAAACTCACCCTAACACATATCTCCTATATATAACGCATCTAAACCTAAAACCTATGTCCTATATGAAGCGCTAAAACAAAACCCTATGTTCTATAAGCAACGGCAACGATATTCTTATCAGTATCCGGATACTGGTCTCACCTACCGTCCGTAGGGAGAAATCCCACCCTCCCTCCCAGTATCCGTATACTAATCTCACCTACCGTCCGTAGGGAGAACTTCCTCGCCTACCGTCCGTAGGGAGGGCCTAAACCGACTGAGTTTAAACTCACCCTAACACATATCTCCTATATATAACGCATCTAAACCTAAAACCTATGTCCTATATGAAGCGCTAAGACTAAACCCTATGTTCTATAAGCAACGATATTCTTATCAGTATCCGAATACTGGCATCGCCTACCGTCCGTAGGCAGAATCTCCTCGCCTACCGTCCGTAGGGAGGGCCTAAACCGACTGAGTTTAAACTCACCCTAACACATATCTCCTATATATAACGCATCTAAACCTAAAACCTATGTCCTATATGAAGCGCTAAGACTAAACCCTATGTTCTATAAGCAACGATATTCTTATCAGTATCCGAATACTGGCATCGCCTACCGTCCGTAGGCAGAACTTCCTCGCCTACCGTCCGTAGGGAGGGCCTAAACCGACTGAGTTTAAACTCACCCTAACACATATCTCCTATATATAACGCATCTAAACCTAAAACCTATGTCCTATATGAAGCGCTAAGACTAAACCCTATGTTCTATAAGCAACGATATTCTTATCAGTGTCCGAATACTGGCATCGCCTACCGTCCGTAGGCAGAACTTCCTCGCCTACCGTCCGTAGGGAGGGCCTAAACCGACTGAGTTTAAACTCACCCTAACACATATCTCCTATATATAACGCATCTAAACCTAAAACCTATGTCCTATATGAAGCGCTAAAACTAAACCCTATGTTCTATAAGCAACGATATTCTTATCAGTATCCGGATACTGGTCTCACCTACCGTCCGTAGGGAGAAATCCCACCCTCCCTCCCAGTATCCGTATACTAATCTCACCTACCGTCCGTAGGCAGAATCTCCTCGCCTACCGTCCGTAGGGAGGGCCTAAACCGACTGAGTTTAAACTCACCCTAACACATATCTCCTATATATAACGCATCTAAACCTAAAACCTATGTCCTATATGAAGCGCTAAGACTAAACCCTATGTTCTATAAGCAACGATATTCTTATCAGTATCCGAATACTGGCATCGCCTACCGTCCGTAGGGAGAACTTCCTCGCCTACCGTCCGTAGGGAGGGCCTAAACCGACTGAGTTTAAACTCACCCTAACACATATCTCCTATATATAACGCATCTAAACCTAAAACCTATGTCCTATATGAAGCGCTAAGACTAAACCCTATGTTCTATAAGCAACGATATTCTTATCAGTATCCGAATACTGGCATCGCCTACCGTCCGTAGGCAGAATCTCCTCGCCTACCGTCCGTAGGGAGGGCCTAAACCGACTGAGTTTAAACTCACCCTAACACATATCTCCTATATATAACGCATCTAAACCTAAAACCTATGTCCTATATGAAGCGCTAAGACTAAACCCCATGTTCTATAAGCAACGATATTCTTATCAGTATCCGAATACTGGCATCGCCTACCGGCCGTAGGCAGAATCTCCTCGCCTACCGTCCGTAGGGAGGGCCTAAACCGACTGAGTTTAAACTCACCCTAACACATATCTCCTATATATAACGCATCTAAACCTAAACCCTATGTGGTATATGAAGCGCTAAAACTAAATCCTATGTTCTATAAGCAACGATATTCTTATCAGTATCCGAATACTGGCATCGCCTACCGTCCGTAGGCAGAACTTCCTCGCCTACCGTCCGTAGGGAGGGCCTAAACCGACTGAGTTTAAACTCACCCTAACACATATCTCCTATATATAACGCATCTAAACCTTAAACCTATGTCCTATATGAAGCGCTAAAACTAAACCCTATGTTCTATAAGCAACGATATTCTTATCAGTATCCGAATACTGGCATCGCCTACCGTCCGTAGGCAGAACTTCCTCGCCTACCGTCCGTAGGGAGGGCCTAAACCGACTGAGTTTAAACTCACCCTAACACATATCTCCTATATATAACGCATCTAAACCTTAAACCTATGTCCTATATGAAGCGCTAAAACTAAACCCTATGTTCTATAAGCAACGATATTCTTATCAGTATCCGGATACTGGTCTCACCTACCGTCCGTAGGGAGAAATCCCACCCTCCCTCCCAGTATCCGTATACTAATCTCACCTACCGTCCGTAGGCAGAATCTCCTCGCCTACCGTCCGTAGGGAGGGCCTAAACCGACTGAGTTTAAACTCACCCTAACACATATCTCCTATATATAACGCATCTAAACCTTAAACCTATGTCCTATATGAAGCGCTAAAACTAAACCCTATGTTCTATAAGCAACGATATTCTTATCAGTATCCGAATACTGGCATCGCCTACCGTCCGTAGGCAGAACTTCCTCGCCTACCGTCCGTAGGGAGGGCCTAAACCGACTGAGTTTAAACTCACCCTAACACATATCTCCTATATATAACGCATCTAAACCTAAAACCTATGTGGTATATGAAGCGCTAAAACTAAACCCTATGTTCTATAAGCAACGATATTCTTATCAGTATCCGAATACTGGCATCGCCTACCGTCCGTAGGGAGAACTTCCTCGCCTACCGTCCGTAGGGAGGGCCTAAACCGACTGAGTTTAAACTCACCCTAACACATATCTCCTATATATAACGCATCTAAACCTAAAACCTATGTCCTATATGAAGCGCTAAGACTAAACCCTATGTTCTATAAGCAACGATATTCTTATCAGTATCCGAATACTGGCATCGCCTACCGTCCGTAGGCAGAATCTCCTCGCCTACCGTCCGTAGGGAGGGCCTAAACCGACTGAGTTTAAACTCACCCTAACACATATCTCCTATATATAACGCATCTAAACCTAAAACCTATGTCCTATATGAAGCGCTAAGACTAAACCCCATGTTCTATAAGCAACGATATTCTTATCAGTATCCGAATACTGGCATCGCCTACCGTCCGTAGGCAGAATCTCCTCGCCTACCGTCCGTAGGGAGGGCCTAAACCGACTGAGTTTAAACTCACCCTAACACATATCTCCTATATATAACGCATCTAAACCTAAAACCTATGTCCTATATGAAGCGCTAAGACTAAACCCTATGTTCTATAAGCAACGATATTCTTATCAGTATCCGAATACTGGCATCGCCTACCGTCCGTAGGCAGAATCTCCTCGCCTACCGTCCGTAGGGAGGGCCTAAACCGACTGAGTTTAAACTCACCCTAACACATATCTCCTATATATAACGCATCTAAACCTAAAACCTATGTCCTATATGAAGCGCTAAGACTAAACCCCATGTTCTATAAGCAACGATATTCTTATCAGTATCCGAATACTGGCATCGCCTACCGTCCGTAGGCAGAATCTCCTCGCCTACCGTCCGTAGGGAGGGCCTAAACCGACTGAGTTTAAACTCACCCTAACACATATCTCCTATATATAACGCATCTAAACCTAAAACCTATGTCCTATATGAAGCGCTAAGACTAAACCCTATGTTCTATAAGCAACGATATTCTTATCAGTATCCGAATACTGGCATCGCCTACCGTCCGTAGGCAGAATCTCCTCGCCTACCGTCCGTAGGGAGGGCCTAAACCGACTGAGTTTAAACTCACCCTAACACATATCTCCTATATATAACGCATCTAAACCTAAAACCTATGTGGTATATGAAGCGCTAAAACTAAACCCTATGTTCTATAAGCAACGATATTCTTATCAGTATCCGAATACTGGCATCGCCTACCGTCCGTAGGGAGAACTTCCTCGCCTACCGTCCGTAGGGAGGGCCTAAACCGACTGAGTTTAAACTCACCCTAACACATATCTCCTATATATAACGCATCTAAACCTAAAACCTATGTCCTATATGAAGCGCTAAGACTAAACCCTATGTTCTATAAGCAACGATATTCTTATCAGTATCCGAATACTGGCATCGCCTACCGTCCGTAGGCAGAATCTCCTCGCCTACCGTCCGTAGGGAGGGCCTAAACCGACTGAGTTTAAACTCACCCTAACACATATCTCCTATATATAACGCATCTAAACCTAAAACCTATGTCCTATATGAAGCGCTAAGACTAAACCCCATGTTCTATAAGCAACGATATTCTTATCAGTATCCGAATACTGGCATCGCCTACCGTCCGTAGGCAGAATCTCCTCGCCTACCGTCCGTAGGGAGGGCCTAAACCGACTGAGTTTAAACTCACCCTAACACATATCTCCTATATATAACGCATCTAAACCTAAACCCTATGTGGTATATGAAGCGCTAAAACTAAATCCTATGTTCTATAAGCAACGATATTCTTATCAGTATCCGAATACTGGCATCGCCTACCGTCCGTAGGCAGAACTTCCTCGCCTACCGTCCGTAGGGAGGGCCTAAACCGACTGAGTTTAAACTCACCCTAACACATATCTCCTATATATAACGCATCTAAACCTTAAACCTATGTCCTATATGAAGCGCTAAAACTAAACCCTATGTTCTATAAGCAACGATATTCTTATCAGTATCCGGATACTGGTCTCACCTACCGTCCGTAGGGAGAAATCCCACCCTCCCTCCCAGTATCCGTATACTAATCTCACCTACCGTCCGTAGGCAGAATCTCCTCGCCTACCGTCCGTAGGGAGGGCCTAAACCGACTGAGTTTAAACTCACCCTAACACATATCTCCTATATATAACGCATCTAAACCTTAAACCTATGTCCTATATGAAGCGCTAAAACTAAACCCTATGTTCTATAAGCAACGATATTCTTATCAGTATCCGAATACTGGCATCGCCTACCGTCCGTAGGCAGAACTTCCTCGCCTACCGTCCGTAGGGAGGGCCTAAACCGACTGAGTTTAAACTCACCCTAACACATATCTCCTATATATAACGCATCTAAACCTAAAACCTATGTGGTATATGAAGCGCTAAAACTAAACCCTATGTTCTATAAGCAACGATATTCTTATCAGTATCCGAATACTGGCATCGCCTACCGTCCGTAGGGAGAACTTCCTCGCCTACCGTCCGTAGGGAGGGCCTAAACCGACTGAGTTTAAACTCACCCTAACACATATCTCCTATATATAACGCATCTAAACCTAAAACCTATGTCCTATATGAAGCGCTAAGACTAAACCCTATGTTCTATAAGCAACGATATTCTTATCAGTATCCGAATACTGGCATCGCCTACCGTCCGTAGGCAGAACTTCCTCGCCTACCGTCCGTAGGGAGGGCCTAAACCGACTGAGTTTAAACTCACCCTAACACATATCTCCTATATATAACGCATCTAAACCTTAAACCTATGTCCTATATGAAGCGCTAAAACTAAACCCTATGTTCTATAAGCAACGATATTCTTATCAGTATCCGGATACTGGTCTCACCTACCGTCCGTAGGGAGAAATCCCACCCTCCCTCCCAGTATCCGTATACTAATCTCACCTACCGTCCGTAGGCAGAATCTCCTCGCCTACCGTCCGTAGGGAGGGCCTAAACCGACTGAGTTTAAACTCACCCTAACACATATCTCCTATATATAACGCATCTAAACCTTAAACCTATGTCCTATATGAAGCGCTAAAACTAAACCCTATGTTCTATAAGCAACGATATTCTTATCAGTATCCGAATACTGGCATCGCCTACCGTCCGTAGGCAGAACTTCCTCGCCTACCGTCCGTAGGGAGGGCCTAAACCGACTGAGTTTAAACTCACCCTAACACATATCTCCTATATATAACGCATCTAAACCTAAAACCTATGTGGTATATGAAGCGCTAAAACTAAACCCTATGTTCTATAAGCAACGATATTCTTATCAGTATCCGAATACTGGCATCGCCTACCGTCCGTAGGGAGAACTTCCTCGCCTACCGTCCGTAGGGAGGGCCTAAACCGACTGAGTTTAAACTCACCCTAACACATATCTCCTATATATAACGCATCTAAACCTAAAACCTATGTCCTATATGAAGCGCTAAGACTAAACCCTATGTTCTATAAGCAACGATATTCTTATCAGTATCCGAATACTGGCATCGCCTACCGTCCGTAGGCAGAATCTCCTCGCCTACCGTCCGTAGGGAGGGCCTAAACCGACTGAGTTTAAACTCACCCTAACACATATCTCCTATATATAACGCATCTAAACCTAAAACCTATGTCCTATATGAAGCGCTAAGACTAAACCCTATGTTCTATAAGCAACGATATTCTTATCAGTATCCGAATACTGGCATCGCCTACCGTCCGTAGGCAGAATCTCCTCGCCTACCGTCCGTAGGGAGGGCCTAAACCGACTGAGTTTAAACTCACCCTAACACATATCTCCTATATATAACGCATCTAAACCTAAAACCTATGTCCTATATGAAGCGCTAAGACTAAACCCCATGTTCTATAAGCAACGATATTCTTATCAGTATCCGAATACTGGCATCGCCTACCGTCCGTAGGCAGAATCTCCTCGCCTACCGTCCGTAGGGAGGGCCTAAACCGACTGAGTTTAAACTCACCCTAACACATATCTCCTATATATAACGCATCTAAACCTAAAACCTATGTCCTATATGAAGCGCTAAGACTAAACCCTATGTTCTATAAGCAACGATATTCTTATCAGTATCCGAATACTGGCATCGCCTACCGTCCGTAGGCAGAACTTCCTCGCCTACCGTCCGTAGGGAGGGCCTAAACCGACTGAGTTTAAACTCACCCTAACACATATCTCCTATATATAACGCATCTAAACCTAAAACCTATGTCCTATATGAAGCGCTAAGACTAAACCCTATGTTCTATAAGCAACGATATTCTTATCAGTATCCGAATACTGGCATCGCCTACCGTCCGTAGGCAGAACTTCCTCGCCTACCGTCCGTAGGGAGGGCCTAAACCGACTGAGTTTAAACTCACCCTAACACATATCTCCTATATATAACGCATCTAAACCTTAAACCTATGTCCTATATGAAGCGCTAAGACTAAACCCTATGTTCTATAAGCAACGATATTCTTATCAGTATCCGAATACTGGCATCGCCTACCGTCCGTAGGCAGAACTTCCTCGCCTACCGTCCGTAGGGAGGGCCTAAACCGACTGAGTTTAAACTCACCCTAACACATATCTCCTATATATAACGCATCTAAACCTAAAACCTATGTCCTATATGAAGCGCTAAGACTAAACCCTATGTTCTATAAGCAACGATATTCTTATCAGTATCCGAATACTGGCATCGCCTACCGTCCGTAGGCAGAACTTCCTCGCCTACCGTCCGTAGGGAGGGCCTAAACCGACTGAGTTTAAACTCACCCTAACACATATCTCCTATATATAACGCATCTAAACCTTAAACCTATGTCCTATATGAAGCGCTAAAACTAAACCCTATGTTCTATAAGCAACGATATTCTTATCAGTATCCGGATACTGGTCTCACCTACCGTCCGTAGGGAGAAATCCCACCCTCCCTCCCAGTATCCGTATACTAATCTCACCTACCGTCCGTAGGGAGAACTTCCTCGCCTACCGTCCGTAGGGAGGGCCTAAACCGACTGAGTTTAAACTCACCCTAACACATATCTCCTATATATAACGCATCTAAACCTAAAACCTATGTCCTATATGAAGCGCTAAGACTAAACCCTATGTTCTATAAGCAACGATATTCTTATCAGTATCCGAATACTGGCATCGCCTACCGTCCGTAGGCAGAATCTCCTCGCCTACCGTCCGTAGGGAGGGCCTAAACCGACTGAGTTTAAACTCACCCTAACACATATCTCCTATATATAACGCATCTAAACCTAAAACCTATGTCCTATATGAAGCGCTAAGACTAAACCCTATGTTCTATAAGCAACGATATTCTTATCAGTATCCGAATACTGGCATCGCCTACCGTCCGTAGGCAGAACTTCCTCGCCTACCGTCCGTAGGGAGGGCCTAAACCGACTGAGTTTAAACTCACCCTAACACATATCTCCTATATATAACGCATCTAAACCTAAAACCTATGTCCTATATGAAGCGCTAAGACTAAACCCTATGTTCTATAAGCAACGATATTCTTATCAGTATCCGAATACTGGCATCGCCTACCGTCCGTAGGCAGAACTTCCTAGCCTACCGTCCGTAGGGAGGGCCTAAACCGACTGAGTTTAAACTCACCCTAACACATATCTCCTATATATAACGCATCTAAACCTAAAACCTATGTCCTATATGAAGCGCTAAGACTAAACCCTATGTTCTATAAGCAACGATATTCTTATCAGTATCCGAATACTGGCATCGCCTACCGTCCGTAGGCAGAACTTCCTCGCCTACCGTCCGTAGGGAGGGCCTAAACCGACTGAGTTTAAACTCACCCTAACACATATCTCCTATATATAACGCATCTAAACCTTAAACCTATGTCCTATATGAAGCGCTATAACTAAACCCTATGTTCTATAAGCAACGATATTCTTATCAGTATCCGGATACTGGTCTCACCTACCGTCCGTAGGGAGAAATCCCACCCTCCCTCCCAGTATCCGTATACTAATCTCACCTACCGTCCGTAGGGAGAACTTCCTCGCCTACCGTCCGTAGGGAGAACTTCCTCGCCTACCGTCCGTAGGGAGGGCCTAAACCGACTGAGTTTAAACTCACCCTAACACATATCTCCTATATATAACGCATCTAAACCTAAAACCTATGTCCTATATGAAGCGCTAAGACTAAACCCTATGTTCTATAAGCAACGATATTCTTATCAGTATCCGAATACTGGCATCGCCTACCGTCCGTAGGCAGAATCTCCTCGCCTACCGTCCGTAGGGAGGGCCTAAACCGACTGAGTTTAAACTCACCCTAACACATATCTCCTATATATAACGCATCTAAACCTAAAACCTATGTCCTATATGAAGCGCTAAGACTAAACCCTATGTTCTATAAGCAACGATATTCTTATCAGTATCCGAATACTGGCATCGCCTACCGTCCGTAGGCAGAACTTCCTCGCCTACCGTCCGTAGGGAGGGCCTAAACCGACTGAGTTTAAACTCACCCTAACACATATCTCCTATATATAACGCATCTAAACCTAAAACCTATGTCCTATATGAAGCGCTAAGACTAAACCCTATGTTCTATAAGCAACGATATTCTTATCAGTATCCGAATACTGGCATCGCCTACCGTCCGTAGGCAGAACCTCCTTGCCTACCGTCCGTAGGGAGGGCCAAAACCGACTGAGTTTAAACTCACCCTAACACATATCTCCTATATATAACGCATCTAAACCTAAAACCTATGTGGTATATGAAGCGCTAAAACTTAACCCTATGTTCTATAAGCAACGATATTCTTATCAGTATCCGAATACTGGCATCGCCTACCGTCCGTAGGCAGAATCTCCTCGCCTACCGTCCGTAGGGAGGGCCTAAACCGACTGAGTTTAAACTCACCCTAACACATATCTCCTATATATAACGCATCTAAACCTAAAACCTATGTCCTATATGAAGCGCTAAGACTAAACCCTATGTTCTATAAGCAACGATATTCTTATCAGTATCCGAATACTGGCATCGCCTACCGTCCGTAGGCAGAACTTCCTCGCCTACCGTCCGTAGGGAGGGCCTAAACCGACTGAGTTTAAACTCACCCTAACACATATCTCCTATATATAACGCATCTAAACCTAAAACCTATGTCCTATATGAAGCGCTAAGACTAAACCCTATGTTCTATAAGCAACGATATTCTTATCAGTATCCGAATACTGGCATCGCCTACCGTCCGTAGGCAGAACTTCCTCGCCTACCGTCCGTAGGGAGGGCCTAAACCGACTGAGTTTAAACTCACCCTAACACATATCTCCTATATATAACGCATCTAAACCTAAAACCTATGTGGTATATGAAGCGCTAAAACTAAACCCTATGTTCTATAAGCAACGATATTCTTATCAGTATCCGGATACTGGTCTCACCTACCGTCCGTAGGGAGAAATCCCACCCTCCCTCCCAGTATCCGTATACTAATCTCACCTACCGTCCGTAGGGAGAACTTCCTCGCCTACCGTCCGTAGGGAGGGCCTAAACCGACTGAGTTTAAACTCACCCTAACACATATCTCCTATATATAACGCATCTAAACCTAAAACCTATGTCCTATATGAAGCGCTAAGACTAAACCCTATGTTCTATAAGCAACGATATTCTTATCAGTGTCCGAATACTGGCATCGCCTACCGTCCGTAGGCAGAACTTCCTCGCCTACCGTCCGTAGGGAGGGCCTAAACCGACTGAGTTTAAACTCACCCTAACACATATCTCCTATATATAACGCATCTAAACCTAAAACCTATGTCCTATATGAAGCGCTAAGACTAAACCCTATGTTCTATAAGCAACGATATTCTTATCAGTATCCGAATACTGGCATCGCCTACCGTCCGTAGGCAGAACTTCCTCGCCTACCGTCCGTAGGGAGGGCCTAAACCGACTGAGTTTAAACTCACCCTAACACATATCTCCTATATATAACGCATCTAAACCTAAAACCTATGTCCTATATGAAGCGCTAAGACTAAACCCTATGTTCTATAAGCAACGATATTCTTATCAGTATCCGAATACTGGCATCGCCTACCGTCCGTAGGCAGAACTTCCTCGCCTACCGTCCGTAGGGAGGGCCTAAACCGACTGAGTTTAAACTCACCCTAACACATATCTCCTATATATAACGCATCTAAACCTAAAACCTATGTGGTATATGAAGCGCTAAAACTAAACCCTATGTTCTATAAGCAACGATATTCTTATCAGTATCCGGATACTGGTCTCACCTACCGTCCGTAGGGAGAAATCCCACCCTCCCTCCCAGTATCCGTATACTAATCTCACCTACCGTCCGTAGGGAGAACTTCCTCGCCTACCGTCCGTAGGGAGGGCCTAAACCGACTGAGTTTAAACTCACCCTAACACATATCTCCTATATATAACGCATCTAAACCTAAAACCTATGTGGTATATGAAGCGCTAAAACTAAACCCTATGTTCTATAAGCAACGATATTCTTATCAGTATCCGGATACTGGTCTCACCTACCGTCCGTAGGGAGAAATCCCACCCTCCCTCCCAGTATCCGTATACTAATCTCACCTACCGTCCGTAGGGAGAACTTCCTCGCCTACCGTCCGTAGGGAGGGCCTAAACCGACTGAGTTTAAACTCACCCTAACACATATCTCCTATATATAACGCATCTAAACCTAAAACCTATGTGGTATATGAAGCGCTAAAACTAAACCCTATGTTCTATAAGCAACGATATTCTTATCAGTATCCGAATACTGGCATCGCCTACCGTCCGTAGGCAGAACTTCCTCGCCTACCGTCCGTAGGGAGGGCCTAAACCGACTGAGTTTAAACTCACCCTAACACATATCTCCTATATATAACGCATCTAAACCTAAAACCTATGTCCTATATGAAGCGCTAAGACTAAACCCTATGTTCTATAAGCAACGATATTCTTATCAGTGTCCGAATACTGGCATCGCCTACCGTCCGTAGGCAGAACTTCCTCGCCTACCGTCCGTAGGGAGGGCCTAAACCGACTGAGTTTAAACTCACCCTAACACATATCTCCTATATATAACGCATCTAAACCTAAAACCTATGTCCTATATGAAGCGCTAAGACTAAACCCTATGTTCTATAAGCAACGATATTCTTATCAGTATCCGAATACTGGCATCGCCTACCGTCCGTAGGCAGAACTTCCTCGCCTACCGTCCGTAGGGAGGGCCTAAACCGACTGAGTTTAAACTCACCCTAACACATATCTCCTATATATAACGCATCTAAACCTAAAACCTATGTCCTATATGAAGCGCTAAGACTAAACCCTATGTTCTATAAGCAACGATATTCTTATCAGTATCCGAATACTGGCATCGCCTACCGTCCGTAGGCAGAACCTCCTTGCCTACCGTCCGTAGGGAGGGCCAAAACCGACTGAGTTTAAACTCACCCTAACACATATCTCCTATATATAACGCATCTAAACCTAAAACCTATGTGGTATATGAAGCGCTAAAACTTAACCCTATGTTCTATAAGCAACGATATTCTTATCAGTATCCGAATACTGGCATCGCCTACCGTCCGTAGGCAGAACTTCCTCGCCTACCGTCCGTAGGGAGGGCCTAAACCGACTGAGTTTAAACTCACCCTAACACATATCTCCTATATATAACGCATCTAAACCTAAAACCTATGTCCTATATGAAGCGCTAAGACTAAACCCTATGTTCTATAAGCAACGATATTCTTATCAGTGTCCGAATACTGGCATCGCCTACCGTCCGTAGGCAGAACTTCCTCGCCTACCGTCCGTAGGGAGGGCCTAAACCGACTGAGTTTAAACTCACCCTAACACATATCTCCTATATATAACGCATCTAAACCTAAAACCTATGTCCTATATGAAGCGCTAAGACTAAACCCTATGTTCTATAAGCAACGATATTCTTATCAGTATCCGAATACTGGCATCGCCTACCGTCCGTAGGCAGAACTTCCTCGCCTACCGTCCGTAGGGAGGGCCTAAACCGACTGAGTTTAAACTCACCCTAACACATATCTCCTATATATAACGCATCTAAACCTAAAACCTATGTCCTATATGAAGCGCTAAGACTAAACCCTATGTTCTATAAGCAACGATATTCTTATCAGTATCCGAATACTGGCATCGCCTACCGTCCGTAGGCAGAACTTCCTCGCCTACCGTCCGTAGGGAGGGCCTAAACCGACTGAGTTTAAACTCACCCTAACACATATCTCCTATATATAACGCATCTAAACCTAAAACCTATGTGGTATATGAAGCGCTAAAACTAAACCCTATGTTCTATAAGCAACGATATTCTTATCAGTATCCGGATACTGGTCTCACCTACCGTCCGTAGGGAGAAATCCCACCCTCCCTCCCAGTATCCGTATACTAATCTCACCTACCGTCCGTAGGGAGAACTTCCTCGCCTACCGTCCGTAGGGAGGGCCTAAACCGACTGAGTTTAAACTCACCCTAACACATATCTCCTATATATAACGCATCTAAACCTAAAACCTATGTCCTATATGAAGCGCTAAAACTAAACCCTATGTTCTATAAGCAACGATATTCTTATCAGTATCCGAATACTGGCATCGCCTACCGTCCGTAGGCAGAACTTCCTCGCCTACCGTCCGTAGGGAGGGCCTAAACCGACTGAGTTTAAACTCACCCTAACACATATCTCCTATATATAACGCATCTAAACCTAAAACCTATGTCCTATATGTAGCGCTAAGACTAAACCCTATGTTCTATAAGCAACGATATTCTTATCAGTATCCGAATACTGGCATCGCCTACCGTCGGTAGGCAGAACCTCCTCGCCTACCGTCCGTAGAGGGGGCCTAAACCGACTGAGTTTAAACTCACCCTAACACATATCTCCTATATATAACGCATCTAAACCTAAAACCTATGTGGTATATGAAGCGCTAAAACTAAACCCTATGTTCTATAAGCAACGATATTCTTATCAGTATCCGAATACTGGCATCGCCTACCGTCCGTAGGCAGAACTTCCTCGCCTACCGTCCGTAGGGAGGGCCTAAACCGACTGAGTTTAAACTCACCCTAACACATATCTCCTATATATAACGCATCTAAACCTAAAACCTATGTGGTATATGAAGCGCTAAAACTAAACCCTATGTTCTATAAGCAACGATATTCTTATCAGTATCCGAATACTGGCATCGCCTACCGTCCGTAGGCAGAACTTCCTCGCCTACCGTCCGTAGGGAGGGCCTAAACCGACTGAGTTTAAACTCACCCTAACACATATCTCCTATATATAACGCATCTAAACCTAAAACCTATGTCCTATATGGAGCGCTAAGACTAAACCCTATGTTCTATAAGCAACGATATTCTTATCAGTATCCGAATACTGGCATCGCCTACCGTCCGTAGGCAGAACTTCCTCGCCTACCGTCCGTAGGGAGGGCCTAAACCGACTGAGTTTAAACTCACCCTAACACATATCTCCTATATATAACGCATCTAAACCTAAAACCTATGTCCTATATGAAGCGCTAAGACTAAACCCTATGTTCTATAAGCAACGATATTCTTATCAGTATCCGAATACTGGCATCGCCTACCGTCCGTAGGCAGAACCTCCTTGCCTACCGTCCGTAGGGAGGGCCAAAACCGACTGAGTTTAAACTCACCCTAACACATATCTCCTATATATAACGCATCTAAACCTAAAACCTATGTGGTATATGAAGCGCTAAAACTTAACCCTATGTTCTATAAGCAACGATATTCTTATCAGTATCCGAATACTGGCATCGCCTACCGTCCGTAGGCAGAACTTCCTCGCCTACCGTCCGTAGGGAGGGCCTAAACCGACTGAGTTTAAACTCACCCTAACACATATCTCCTATATATAACGCATCTAAACCTAAAACCTATGTCCTATATGAAGCGCTAAGACTAAACCCTATGTTCTATAAGCAACGATATTCTTATCAGTGTCCGAATACTGGCATCGCCTACCGTCCGTAGGCAGAACTTCCTCGCCTACCGTCCGTAGGGAGGGCCTAAACCGACTGAGTTTAAACTCACCCTAACACATATCTCCTATATATAACGCATCTAAACCTAAAACCTATGTCCTATATGAAGCGCTAAGACTAAACCCTATGTTCTATAAGCAACGATATTCTTATCAGTATCCGAATACTGGCATCGCCTACCGTCCGTAGGCAGAACTTCCTCGCCTACCGTCCGTAGGGAGGGCCTAAACCGACTGAGTTTAAACTCACCCTAACACATATCTCCTATATATAACGCATCTAAACCTAAAACCTATGTCCTATATGAAGCGCTAAGACTAAACCCTATGTTCTATAAGCAACGATATTCTTATCAGTATCCGAATACTGGCATCGCCTACCGTCCGTAGGCAGAACTTCCTCGCCTACCGTCCGTAGGGAGGGCCTAAACCGACTGAGTTTAAACTCACCCTAACACATATCTCCTATATATAACGCATGTAAACCTAAAACCTATGTGGTATATGAAGCGCTAAAACTAAACCCTATGTTCTATAAGCAACGATATTCTTATCAGTATCCGGATACTGGTCTCACCTACCGTCCGTAGGGAGAAATCCCACCCTCCCTCCCAGTATCCGTATACTAATCTCACCTACCGTCCGTAGGGAGAACTTCCTCGCCTACCGTCCGTAGGGAGGGCCTAAACCGACTGAGTTTAAACTCACCCTAACACATATCTCCTATATATAACGCATCTAAACCTAAAACCTATGTCCTATATGTAGCGCTAAGACTAAACCCTATGTTCTATAAGCAACGATATTCTTATCAGTATCCGAATACTGGCATCGCCTACCGTCCGTAGGCAGAACTTCCTCGCCTACCGTCCGTAGAGGGGGCCTAAACCGACTGAGTTTAAACTCACCCTAACACATATCTCCTATATATAACGCATCTAAACCTAAAACCTATGTGGTATATGAAGCGCTAAAACTAAACCCTATGTTCTATAAGCAACGATATTCTTATCAGTATCCGAATACTGGCATCGCCTACCGTCCGTAGGCAGAACTTCCTCGCCTACCGTCCGTAGGGAGGGCCTAAACCGACTGAGTTTAAACTCACCCTAACACATATCTCCTATATATAACGCATCTAAACCTAAAACCTATGTGGTATATGAAGCGCTAAAACTAAACCCTATGTTCTATAAGCAACGATATTCTTATCAGTATCCGAATACTGGCATCGCCTACCGTCCGTAGGCAGAACTTCCTCGCCTACCGTCCGTAGGGAGGGCCTAAACCGACTGAGTTTAAACTCACCCTAACACATATCTCCTATATATAACGCATCTAAACCTAAAACCTATGTCCTATATGAAGCGCTAAGACTAAACCCTATGTTCTATAAGCAACGATATTCTTATCAGTATCCGAATACTGGCATCGCCTACCGTCCGTAGGCAGAACTTCCTCGCCTACCGTCCGTAGGGAGGGCCTAAACCGACTGAGTTTAAACTCACCCTAACACATATCTCCTATATATAACGCATCTAAACCTAAAACCTATGTGGTATATGAAGCGCTAAAACTAAACCCTATATTCTATAAGCAACGATATTCTTATCAGTATCCGGATACTGGTCTCACCTACCGTCCGTAGGGAGAAATCCCACCCTCCCTCCCAGTATCCGTATACTAATCTCACCTACCGTCCGTAGGGAGAACTTCCTCGCCTACCGTCCGTAGGGAGGGCCTAAACCGACTGAGTTTAAACTCACCCTAACACATATCTCCTATATATAACGCATCTAAACCTAAAACCTATGTCCTATATGAAGCGCTAAGACTAAACCCTATGTTCTATAAGCAACGATATTCTTATCAGTATCCGAATACTGGCATCGCCTACCGTCCGTAGGCAGAACTTCCTCGCCTACCGTCCGTAGGGAGGACCTAAACCGACTGAGTTTAAACTCACCCTAACACATATCTCCTATATATAACGCATCTAAACCTAAAACCTATGTGGTATTTGAAGCGCTAAAACTAAACCCTATGTTCTATAAGCAACGATATTCTTATCAGTATCCGGATACTGGTCTCACCTACCGTCCGTAGGGAGAAATCCCACCCTCCCTCCCAGTATCCGTATACTAATCTCACCTACCGTCCGTAGGGAGGGCCTAAACCGACTGAGTTTAAACTCACCCTAACACATATCTCCTATATATAACGCATCTAAACCTAAAACCTATGTCCTATATGAAGCGCTAAGACTAAACCCTATGTTCTATAAGCAACGATATTCTTATCAGTATCCGAATACTGGCATCGCCTACCGTCCGTAGGCAGAACTTCCTCGCCTACCGTCCGTAGGGAGGGCCTAAACCGACTGAGTTTAAACTCACCCTAACACATATCTCCTATATATAACGCATCTAAACCTAAAACCTATGTCCTATATGTAGCGCTAAGACTAAACCCTATGTTCTATAAGCAACGATATTCTTATCAGTATCCGAATACTGGCATCGCCTACCGTCCGTAGGCAGAACCTCCTCGCCTACCGTCCGTAGGGAGGGCCTAAACCGACTGAGTTTAAACTCACCCTAACACATATCTCCTATATATAACGCATCTAAACCTAAAACCTATGTCCTATATGAAGCGCTAAGACTAAACCCTATGTTCTATAAGCAACGATATTCTTATCAGTATCCGAATACTGGCATCGCCTACCGTCCGTAGGCAGAACTTCCTCGCCTACCGTCCGTAGGGAGGGCCTAAACCGACTGAGTTTAAACTCACCCTAACACATATCTCCTATATATAACGCATCTAAACCTAAAACCTATGTCCTATATGAAGCGCTAAGACTAAACCCTATGTTCTATAAGCAACGATATTCTTATCAGTATCCGAATACTGGCATCGCCTACCGTCCGTAGGCAGAACTTCCTCGCCTACCGTCCGTAGGGAGGGCCTAAACCGACTGAGTTTAAACTCACCCTAACACATATCTCCTATATATAACGCATCTAAACCTAAAACCTATGTCCTATATGAAGCGCTAAGACTAAACCCTATGTTCTATAAGCAACGATATTCTTATCAGTATCCGAATACTGGCATCGCCTACCGTCCGTAGGCAGAACTTCCTCGCCTACCGTCCGTAGGGAGGGCCTAAACCGACTGAGTTTAAACTCACCCTAACACATATCTCCTATATATAACGCATCTAAACCTAAAACCTATGTCCTATATGTAGCGCTAAGACTAAACCCTATGTTCTATAAGCAACGATATTCTTATCAGTATCCGAATACTGGCATCGCCTACCGTCCGTAGGCAGAACCTCCTCGCCTACCGTCCGTAGGGAGGGCCTAAACCGACTGAGTTTAAACTCACCCTAACACATATCTCCTATATATAACGCATCTAAACCTAAAACCTATGTGGTATATGAAGCGCTAAAACTAAACCCTATGTTCTATAAGCAACGATATTCTTATCAGTATCCGGATACTGGTCTCACCTACCGTCCGTAGGGAGAAATCCCACCCTCCCTCCCAGTATCCGTATACTAATCTCACCTACCGTCCGTAGGGAGGGCCTAAACCGACTGAGTTTAAACTCACCCTAACACATATCTCCTATATATAACGCATCTAAACCTAAAACCTATGTCCTATATGAAGCGCTAAGACTAAACCCTATGTTCTATAAGCAACGATATTCTTATCAGTATCCGAATACTGGCATCGCCTACCGTCCGTAGGCAGAACTTCCTCGCCTACCGTCCGTAGGGAGGGCCTAAACCGACTGAGTTTAAACTCACCCTAACACATATCTCCTATATATAACGCATCTAAACCTAAAACCTATGTCCTATATGTAGCGCTAAGACTAAACCCTATGTTCTATAAGCAACGATATTCTTATCAGTATCCGAATACTGGCATCGCCTACCGTCCGTAGGCAGAACCTCCTCGCCTACCGTCCGTAGGGAGGGCCTAAACCGACTGAGTTTAAACTCACCCTAACACATATCTCCTATATATAACGCATCTAAACCTAAAACCTATGTCCTATATGAAGCACTAAGACTAAACCCTATGTTCTATAAGCAACGATATTCTTATCAGTATCCGAATACTGGCATCGCCTACCGTCCGTAGGCAGAACTTCCTCGCCTACCGTCCGTAGGGAGGGCCTAAACCGACTGAGTTTAAACTCACCCTAACACATATCTCCTATATATAACGCATCTAAACCTAAAACCTATGTCCTATATGTAGCGCTAAAACTAAACCCTATGTTCTATAAGCAACGATATTCTTATCAGTATCCGAATACTGGCATCGCCTACCGTCCGTAGGCAGAACTTCCTCGCCTACCGTCCGTAGGGAGGGCCTAAACCGACTGAGTTTAAACTCACCCTAACACATATCTCCTATATATAACGCATCTAAACCTAAAACCTATGTCCTATATGAAGCGCTAAGACTAAACCCTATGTTCTATAAGCAACGATATTCTTATCAGTATCCGAATACTGGCATCGCCTACCGTCCGTAGGCAGAACTTCCTCGCCTACCGTCCGTAGGGAGGGCCTAAACCGACTGAGTTTAAACTCACCCTAACACATATCTCCTATATATAACGCATCTAAACCTAAAACCTATGTCCTATATGTAGCGCTAAGACTAAACCCTATGTTCTATAAGCAACGATATTCTTATCAGTATCCGAATACTGGCATCGCCTACCGTCCGTAGGCAGAACCTCCTCGCCTACCGTCCGTAGGGAGGGCCTAAACCGACTGAGTTTAAACTCACCCTAACACATATCTCCTATATATAACGCATCTAAACCTAAAACCTATGTGGTATATGAAGCGCTAAAACTAAACCCTATGTTCTATAAGCAACGATATTCTTATCAGTATCCGGATACTGGTCTCACCTACCGTCCGTAGGGAGAAATCCCACCCTCCCTCCCAGTATCCGTATACTAATCTCACCTACCGTCCGTAGGGAGGGCCTAAACCGACTGAGTTTAAACTCACCCTAACACATATCTCCTATATATAACGCATCTAAACCTAAAACCTATGTCCTATATGAAGCGCTAAGACTAAACCCTATGTTCTATAAGCAACGATATTCTTATCAGTATCCGAATACTGGCATCGCCTACCGTCCGTAGGCAGAACTTCCTCGCCTACCGTCCGTAGGGAGGGCCTAAACCGACTGAGTTTAAACTCACCCTAACACATATCTCCTATATATAACGCATCTAAACCTAAAACCTATGTCCTATATGTAGCGCTAAGACTAAACCCTATGTTCTATAAGCAACGATATTCTTATCAGTATCCGAATACTGGCATCGCCTACCGTCCGTAGGCAGAACCTCCTCGCCTACCGTCCGTAGGGAGGGCCTAAACCGACTGAGTTTAAACTCACCCTAACACATATCTCCTATATATAACGCATCTAAACCTAAAACCTATGTCCTATATGAAGCACTAAGACTAAACCCTATGTTCTATAAGCAACGATATTCTTATCAGTATCCGAATACTGGCATCGCCTACCGTCCGTAGGCAGAACTTCCTCGCCTACCGTCCGTAGGGAGGGCCTAAACCGACTGAGTTTAAACTCACCCTAACACATATCTCCTATATATAACGCATCTAAACCTAAAACCTATGTCCTATATGTAGCGCTAAAACTAAACCCTATGTTCTATAAGCAACGATATTCTTATCAGTATCCGAATACTGGCATCGCCTACCGTCCGTAGGCAGAACTTCCTCGCCTACCGTCCGTAGGGAGGGCCTAAACCGACTGAGTTTAAACTCACCCTAACACATATCTCCTATATATAACGCATCTAAACCTAAAACCTATGTCCTATATGAAGCGCTAAGACTAAACCCTATGTTCTATAAGCAACGATATTCTTATCAGTATCCGAATACTGGCATCGCCTACCGTCCGTAGGCAGAACTTCCTCGCCTACCGTCCGTAGGGAGGGCCTAAACCGACTGAGTTTAAACTCACCCTAACACATATCTCCTATATATAACGCATCTAAACCTAAAACCTATGTCCTATATGAAGCGCTAAGACTAAACCCTATGTTCTATAAGCAACGATATTCTTATCAGTATCCGAATACTGGCATCGCCTACCGTCCGTAGGCAGAACTTCCTCGCCTACCGTCCGTAGGGAGGGCCTAAACCGACTGAGTTTAAACTCACCCTAACACATATCTCCTATATATAACGCATCTAAACCTAAAACCTATGTCCTATATGAAGCGCTAAAACTAAACCCTATGTTCTATAAGCAACGATATTCTTATCAGTATCCGAATACTGGCATCGCCTACCGTCCGTAGGCAGAACTTCCTCGCCTACCGTCCGTAGGGAGGACCTAAACCGACTGAGTTTAAACTCACCCTAACACATATCTCCTATATATAACGCATCTAAACCTAAAACCTATGTGGTATATGAAGCGCTAAAACTAAACCCTATGTTCTATAAGCAACGATATTCTTATCAGTATCCGAATACTGGCATCGCCTACCGTCCGTAGGCAGAACCTCCTCGCCTACCGTCCGTAGGGAGGGCCTAAACCGACTGAGTTTAAACTCACCCTAACACATATCTCCTATATATAACGCATCTAAACCTAAAACCTATGTCCTATATGAAGCGCTAAGACTAAACCCTATGTTCTATAAGCAACGATATTCTTATCAGTATCCGAATACTGGCATCGCCTACCGTCCGTAGGCAGAACTTCCTCGCCTACCGTCCGTAGGGAGGGCCTAAACCGACTGAGTTTAAACTCACCCTAACACATATCTCCTATATATAACGCATCTAAACCTAAAACCTATGTCCTATATGAAGCGCTAAGACTAAACCCTATGTTCTATAAGCAACGATATTCTTATCAGTATCCGAATACTGGCATCGCCTACCGTCCGTAGGCAGAACTTCCTCGCCTACCGTCCGTAGGGAGGGCCTAAACCGACTGAGTTTAAACTCACCCTAACACATATCTCCTATATATAACGCATCTAAACCTAAAACCTATGTCCTATATGAAGCGCTAAGACTTAACCCTATGTTCTATAAGCAACGATATTCTTATCAGTATCCGAATACTGGCATCGCCTACCGTCCGTAGGCAGAACCTCCTCGCCTACCGTCCGTAGGGAGGGCCTAAACCGACTGAGTTTAAACTCACCCTAACACATATCTCCTATATATAACGCATCTAAACCTAAAACCTATGTCCTATATGAAGCGCTAAGACTAAACCCTATGTTCTATAAGCAACGATATTCTTATCAGTATCCGAATACTGGCATCGCCTACCGTCCGTAGGCAGAACCTCCTCGCCTACCGTCCGTAGGGAGGGCCTAAACCGACTGAGTTTAAACTCACCCTAACACATATCTCCTATATATAACGCATCTAAACCTAAAACCTATGTCCTATATGTAGCGCGACTAACCCTAAACCCTATCTTGTATATGCAACGGAATTCTAGACGTTGTGCCTATCCGGACTCGCGGAAAACTTCGTGTCTGTCGCGTCGTCGTCCTTTTAGAAAACTTAAGAGAATAAGGAAGAACTGTGGATAAGTCAAATGCGTTTCAGAACTATAAACGCGACGATTGGAGTTCTAAAACCGACGGTTCTTATATCAAAAGCGATGTGGAGTGAGGTGAACGCAATGGGTTTGAGACAAAAGGGCCTAGAGACTTGGGTGGGCTTATCAAGATCTTTCAGAAGGAAAGAGACATGGGTGTTCTTGCTAAGTGCTTTCAGAAGGAAAGACACTGATTACAGACTTGGGTGGGCTAATAAAACTAGTATCAAGGGCAATATAGTGTAAATGAGCAATATAGTGTATATGAGCAATATAGTGTAAAAAAGCAATATAGTAAATATGTAAGCAATATAGTGAAATATATGAAAGCAATATAGTAAATACCACAGAACTCACCGGGTATCTGTGAAACAGGAAGCAGGAAGGAAGTGCCATGAAGAGCTTGCTCTGATGACGATGATGTGTTGCTGTGGAAGAAAGCACTGATTCTACACAAAGGGAGGCTTAAGGCCTGAATTAAAGCAATTGATTCTAGTTATTGTAAAGAAGGCTTAAGGCCTTGGATAGATGTGCTTATGACTTGCAAAAAGGCAAAGTGCCTTGTGTAGATAGCTAAGGCGTTTTCAGAAGGAAAGACGCTTCATGAAAATGTGTTCAGAAACTATATGTGAGCATGTAAAAACACTGATAGGATTGCAGACTTGGGTGCTGTTGTCAAGTGCTTTCAGAAGGAAAGGCACTAATTGCAATGCAGAAAAATCTTTGAGACTTGGGTGGGCTTTTCAGGGGCTTTCTTAAGGAAAGAGAGTTGGGGTTTATTTCTAAGTGCTTTCAGAAGGAAAGACACTAATTGCATTGCCAAAAAGACTTGGGTGTTATTGTTCAAGGGCATGGACATGGGCAGGGGCAATATAATAAAAATTTGGACTAACCTGGTTCATCAGTAAGCAAGGTACATGGCAACTTCAGATGCTCTAGCTGATGATGTACGTTGTGCTGTGTCTGAAGAAATGCTGATGATGTATGTTGTGTTGTGTCTGAAGAATTGCTGATGATGTATGTTTTGTTGTGTCTGAAGAATTGTTGATGATGTATCTTATGATCTTATGATCTGATGATGTGTTCGATGGTATATGTATGTGATGTGATGTGTATCCCACGCTGAATCAGATGGTGTTAGGGTGGGTCTGTGTGTAAAATGCTGCTTCTTTCTTCGATGTTGCTTTACACAGAACCCAACCAGTTGCTCTTATTTTCAGGAACAACACACAAGCCCATTCAGAGTCCAAGGGCTATACACTGGCTTGAGAGCCTACACTCACGATTGCTAATTGCAATATCGCGTAGGAGAGTTTCGGCGCTGCAGCGACCGAGATATGCGGCGCGGCGCGTTCCGAAGACGAGAGCTCTCATACGAAAAGCGAATGGGAATGGGAATAGGAATGAGAAAAGGGTTTGGCTAATAAAATTAATATTAAAGGCAATATATTAAGTATGAAAGCAATATATTAAATTTAGAAGCAGTAAGTAAATATAATAGCAATATAGTAAATATGAGAGCAATATAGTGAATATGAAAGCAATATAGTAAATATGAGAGCAATATAGTGAATATAAAAGCAATATAGTGAATATGAAAGCAATATAGTGAATAGGGGAGCAATATAATAAATAAAAGCAATATAGTAGATATGAGAGCAATATTTATTATTTAATTATTTATTATTATATAGTGAATATATGTTAAAGCAATATAATAAATATAAAAGCAATATGATAAATAGTATTGTTAATATAGTTAATTTAATATTAATATAGTAACCAAGAATATCTCCGGGTACCTATGAATCAGGAAACAGGAAGGAAGTGCCATGGACAGCTTGTACTCCCGCTCTTTCGTCCTTTCTCTCCCTTATTGTCTTGTTCTCTTTCTCCCGCTCTCTTGTAGTCTCTCTCTCTCCCGCTCTCTTGTGGTCTCTCTCTCTCCCGCTCTCTTGTAGTCTCTCTCTCTCCCGCTCTCTTGTGGTCTCTCTCTCTCCCGCTCTCTTGTAGTCTCTCTCTCTCTCCCGCTCTCTTGTACCCTCTCACTCTCCCGCTATCTTGTACTCTCTTGCACTCACTCTCCAGGACCAGATCTCAAAAAATTTCACTCCGGATCCACGATGTGAACACCACGACAGCCACCTGAAAACTGAAGATTTTCCAGCCTCGCACTGTCTTATATAGAAAAACCAACAAAAACAAAAAAATTTTCTTTGTTCAATTATTTTTGTTATTTTTCATCAATTTTTCTTATTTTTTCGTCAATTTTTGTTCTTTCTTTTGCTTTTTACCTTTTCCGACTATTCCTCGTTTATTTCTACTCATTTTCTAGTGGTTCCTAACCCGTTAAGATTTCAAAAATACATGTTGTTCCAAGTTATAGACATCTTAAGTGAATTTTTTGACGAATAAATTACAAAATTCTCTGGACTAAATCATCTCAGCTCATTTCCGGAATCGGCTTAACAATCCCTAGACGAGATTCTGAGGGTACATTTGTTTGATCAAAGATTCTTCTTCTTCGTATTTGTTTTCGTCCACCCTTAACTTCAATTCTGTGAAACCTTCTTCAATGGTTGTTTGTGAACGCCTGAAAAAATCAACATCATGTACGTACCCCAGCAGCTAGATGGATTTTCTTTGTTCTGGGCCACGAGACTGAAAAATAATTGGAGAGACATTTTTCCAAAGTGCTACGCATGTTTTACAGGAACTTTCTTACAAGGCTCTAAAGTCTAGATCTAGATCATAAACATGTGGTCTCAAAAGTCCATGAACAGTTGGTATAATCTGTCTACGTATCGACCAAATGCAGGCCAATCACTATTGTTTCCAAGAAGGTTTGTCATATCTTGCCGAAAGTTGGTGGCGCTAAGCACTGTTCGGTTGTTTTTTCTGACTCGAACTTGAGCTACGCAGCTACTAACCATGTGCTACCTCGAGCCACCATAAGCCACCACAAGCATACTAGAGGAAACTATTTGTTCTTGAATTGCTTCAACTCCTTGCATAAGCTTATCCCTTAATTTTTAGCGTTCTGAGAGATTCTTAATCCATTCAATGCCGTATCGGAGACTTCTAATAATATTCTGGAGTCTTCCTCTCGAGCCAGCTTCTCGTCTGTGAATTGCAAGAAAGTTTCCTAGATGTTAAAGCCCACAAACTGAATTAAAACGCCTTCAACGCCAGTCCTCGTTGGCCACTTCACACTCGATTCTGAGATAGAGATTCTGTTAAGATTCAATAGCCGGTAAGTTCTGTTAATACCTTTTCACGGACAAATATTGTCTTGTCGAATCCTTGAAATTTAGCACAATAACATCTGACAGTGAAAGGCAGGCAGACATCGTGGGTCTGAAGAGAAACACCTCATCCTTTGTTAAGTAACCGGTAGAAAGACCGGAGAGCTTTCAATGTCATTTGAGCATTGTCTCGACACATGGTGGAACCGAACAAGATATTGCCAATTGAATCGGTTAAGCCAAATCCGCTTCCGGAATGTTATCCAAGAGATGGTGAAGCAATGCTCTTAGTTTAAACACCAAGCTACGACTGCTCCTTTCCAATGTTGAGTCTAGGTATATGGCACTTGCAGAATGACTGCCACTATCACGAAAATGCAGCCAACATTTGCGAATCGGTGTTTGTGAATGCTCAGAAATGGGTCAGGACTCAGGAACTTAAAGGCGCAACCAATTGATGTGGATACTTCGGAAAGAGGACAAATCAATAGCGAAGCACTCGATGTACTAGAAAGCGTTCCCCCAGGAATGGTAGAAGACCTGATTATTTGAGGAACTATAAGGCAACTGGAGTAGAGTTGAAGGAGGAAGAAAGCACCACGAGATGACAGGTAGTCGTAGTAGGGGCCCCAGGGTCCACAAAGAGGCACAAACAATAAGTACCTAAGTAAGGGCATTCTCAGGAATTGTGTGGCTGACAAACTAGCTAAACAAGGCCATGGCATTTGCCAAATACCTCACCCGCAGCAAGGTGGAGATCGTGGTGAATACATGGTGGTATTGCATCTTTGTGAGGCTTCTATGACCAGTCTTCAATATCACAGGCAGGGGCTACTCGTTATAGTCATCTTGGTTGCGAACTCTGGGAAGAACCCTCTAACTAGAGAGTTGCTACTGTGACTTGTTAGTGTCTTCGATGAAGATAAACTTGGTGTTCAGAGTTTTTCTTTCGTTAGCCAGGACGTGGTTGACACCTTTGAGACGTCTTTAATGCGCGTTACCTTCGTTGCCCATTGTACTTGGTCATATGAGTCATCTTTAGAACCACATGAGACTTTATAGTCTCCCTCAACCAAACAACATCAAATTTAACGACCATTTGTCAGTCTAGGTGCAAGAATTTCATTTTTTTTATCGAAATGCTATCCGGGATAGGATGGCATGCATGTACATATGTTTGCAATCTAAAACCTTACTGCCATCCGAGCATTTAATTCAAGTCATGCACACTCCTCATCCAGCTCACGAATTACCACTGATTGCTTTCCATCAAAACAAAACACGGTGACAGGCCAACAACACTCATACCTTTCCATTCGGTAACATCATCCACCGCAGGTGCATCACCAACTTGTGTCTGTCTGTCTGTCTCCTCAGCTCACCGCCGCCGCCGCCGAGGACATGAATCACGATCACGCGCACGGTCTCATTATCTTCTCTGTGATGTTGGGTTACACCCATCCCATTGCATTTTGGCAATAAGTAGCTAGTGCAGCTTGAATCTCTAGCTTTGTAGCTTCCTCCTTTCGATTTTCATTAGTGGTGCCCAAAAAAAAAAAAAAAGAAGCGGTAACGCCACCATCACCAGCACAGAACCACTCTCACTTTGTGCTACTCGTCGTTGCGGCGGCAGTGCGCGTACCATCGGCAGCATCTGCGAATGCAATCGAATTGCACTTATTGTGCAACAGACCTTCACTCTCCGCCAGAGAGCTGAGCTGACACAGGTTGTACTCCAAATTTAGTAACGATAATTGCAATAATTATACTCTGCTCATAAATGACGAGCCAGTGTGGTGCGGCTTTTGTCTTTGGCCAGTTCCGCCCGGGCGAGACGTGGAGAGGTCACCAAGATGAGAGGCTACTCTCGGGTCCATATATACACTGCGCGATGTAATCGACCGCGAAGCAGGATTTACCAAAACAAGAAACCGCTCCGAGTACGAGTACGAGTACCACCGCAGTGGCGGAACACTCGCAACCAAGTGAATGGCGGCCAGTGCACCACTGGGGCAGTACTCAAGACTTCCATAATGAATTTTAACGCCTTTCGCAGGTACATGCGAAGCTGGGGAATCGGATATGAGTATTTGCACATGGTCGTAGCCGTTGCCGTTGCTGTTGCCGTTTGCTGTTTTCCGTCATCGTCAGAGTTGTTGTTGGCAATAAAAGCCATTTAAGATAATGAAGTAATTGTAGAGCCGTTGAGTGTATGTAGAGCCGCTTTACAGTTGGCTGACTGAATAATAATATGCGCGCCACGCCAAGTCGCGCGGTAGTCCCGCGCACCGCACCGCACCACACCGCAACTGTTGTCAGATAAATGCGCCTTGAAATGATTTTCCGCTTAAATGAAAAATGATTTTCTGCAGTGCTTTGTGGATCATTTGTGGATATGGAGCTGTGACGCTGGGGAATCGGAGGCAGGACGGACATCATGGTACATCAGTTTGCTTCGCGCATACAGTAGCGGTCATAAAATGTGTGAGATGGTATAACTGATCGATAAGTATCGCATGGGGCTGGGCTATAGATAGATAATTGAATGGCGAATGGGGTTGGTGTCATTGCTACAGGCTACCGGAAGGAGTCGGAAGCCATTTCGATGCGAAGTTGTTGCAATAAACTCTACAAGTTGTGGAATCTATTTACTCGTGCAGATCACTTAAGAACTTGTTTGTTTGTTCCACCTATTTGTCCACATTTTGACCGACGACGACCGGTGTTTCGTCCCTCAAGCATTTGAGATTGTTTGGTGAATGATGAGGAGCTCCGAGAAGCTTTTTTTAAGAATCTGTAAATCTCTTGGCTCACAATCGAAAAAAACCCCTCGGGTTGGATTTCGTTGGAACTCGTTTGCTTCTTGCAACGATCGAGGGATCTTTTGGCCCACAATCGAAAGATTTCCTCAAGTTGTGCTATCTAGTGACTTGAACTCGTGGCATTGCTTTGTGAATCACGAGGATCTTTGAAGAACTACGTAGATTCCGAAAGACCTCCTCATTGCTTGGTTAATCACAAAGATTTTTAAAGAACTCGTTTGCTTTTCTCAAGCATCAGTGCATCTTTTGACTTTCCATCTGCTTCTGCTCAATTTTCTGTGTTTTCTCGTAGCTTTGTGGATCGGAAGGAGCTATATACAAAGACTTCTCTAAGTCTGAAGGACAGTCTTGATGATCGTATTAAGAAACATGTCTTGCTTTCTACGCAATTAAACAGGCTTTTACAAAAACTTGGCTCTTCAAGTCGCACATTGGTTTACAGAAGTCGCAATAGTCATTCGTCAAATAGCGATTGGTTCAAAACAGGGTACGGAAACGCATGTTCATGAGCGGATTGAGATATGCTATATCCCGTATGCAATTATGAAGCGCTCGGACTCGTGAGCATTCCCGTGTGGCTTTTGGCACACGAGCGGTCGAATTTATGGTAACTCACCCCGTGTGTGCACTCAATATGTGCGAGAGCGCTCGTGTGCGCAGTTAATATGGGCGAGAGCGCTCGTGTACGAGACCGAAAATGAGATGATGTTAGCGCTCGTCAGCAGCTAAGATGTCAGAATGATGATTTTCTGCTTTCAACGAGTGACAGAAAAAAAGGGGTGGAGTTTTTAAGACATGTGTGTGCGACTCGTGTACGCTCGCGAGCTGCATTTTTTCATACCGGGGAAACTCGCTCGCGGTTTTGGAAATGCACATAACGCTAGCGAATTATGAAAACCGCGTGAGCCGAAAATGAGCTGTGAGCTGTTACATGTGCGTACATGAGTGTGCGTTTCCATACCTTGAGTTCAAAATGCAGGTCGGCAAATGAGCTGGCATCTAGGCATCATCTGGAGACAAGTGTAGTGTATTTCAAGTCGAGATCACTGTCTTTTTCCTAGTTATCACAGGCAAGAGGGAGCAACAATTGAAACAAAGCTGGTAAAGCTTTGCAAAGACGCTATGCTGGGATGCCATGATCATCTGGAGACAAGTGTAGTGTATTTCAAGTCGAGATCACTGTCTTTTTCCTAGTTATCACCGGCAAGAGGGAGCAACAATTGAAACAAAGCTGGTAAAGCTTTGCAAAGACGCTATGCTGGGATGCCATGATGAGCGAATGAATTAAGTACATCTCCCAGTCCCGCTCAACTACTATGCAGTGGATTCAACTGGAGACATGTGCAACTAGCTCAAGGTCGGCAAAAAAAAAAATCTTTCTTCCTCTTAAGGCTTAGTTCTTATGAAGCGTAAGCTTTCTCTGTCAGCCTTCATCATTGAAATCCATGTGGGGAGACTCGGTGTTGTACAGAATGATTACTATAGAAGTTGCAAGGACGTAGAAATCGTCCGCCACCTACTCCAGCTCTCTCTAACTTTGTTGTTTCCTTGAAGAGCTATTGTGTTCCGGACCCTTCTTCATTTGGGTGTGTGCTGTTGAAAGACCCTTGTAGGTCTATGCAAGAGGCTGTTAGAGATCGTACATTTTTGAATTGTAAGCACCTTTGGAACTTGCCCTGACTTTGAAACTGCGTACAATCACAAAGCCACTACTGTATCTTTTTTCCTATTTTTTTCGTTACATTTAAGTTTTTTTGTTTTCATACGCGCAGAGAAAAAACAACCTCGATACGTAAGTTTGTACGTTACATACAAAACAAATGGCGTTTAAACTTACGGGCACACCTCTGGGGGCTAATACAGACATGCCAGTCAACCAGTCGGCCGCAGCAGCTCTACGTAGGTCCATTCATCCAACACACATGTTTGTTTGTGGATACTTTTGTAGTGCACCATCAGCCAGCACCACCGGTTAAGCACAATTAATTACCAAGTTTATCATAGACTCGTTATTGGAGTTAATTGCGAAAGCGCCTAGTCGAAGTCCCCAGCAAATGTGGCAATTAGTCGTTGTTTAGATTAGACAAGGCGGTCGGTCTCATTCGAGTCCCCCTCGTATGCCAAATCGGAATCGGGATGACGACGAATCGTTGCTCATCAATTTCTAGACTAAGTGGTGTGGATTTGCCGAAGTGAGTGGTCTCAATTCATGATGTCTGTCTGTGTGTGTGTGTGCAGTTAAGTAGGATCTTGGAGGATCGATCACCCTTAGGCTGACGTTCGTTTTTTTTTTGCTGTGCGCATTCAAATGCGGAATAGATAAGTTGCAGAACAATTAAAAAGTGATTATGTTCGAACACGAGTTGTGAACCAGAAGCGGGTTGCTCAAGCCTGATACCGAAGGCAACATTCCTAACGCTTTCGATAAGATTGACAAGCTACGAGTATGTCTTAAGTTTTTCTCTTCGATATTGTGAGTCGCTAATGATGGGATTTTTTGTTTTATTTTTGTCCAACCATTAGGACTGTCGTGATGTGGTTTTTGGAAAACGTCTATCTGTCAGAAGAACGTGCTGCAATTCTTCTTGCACATTGAAGATAAGGGATGTCTCTTCTGCACGATCGAATCTACACCAGCTATCCACACGGTAATAAGCCACCAGGTCACTGAATTTTGAGCAAGAGCCCAACAGAATGGCTCCCAAGAATTAGGTCACGTGGAATTTGCTTCTAGCGAAGACAACAACCGCATACCATTACATTCTTATCAAACCTAGCGCTGGTGCGTACCAAGAGTTAAGCCCTGTAAACGTTCTGCCTACAGCCTAAGTTTAAGAATGGTTGGATTAAAAAAAAAAATCTTAGGCTGTGAGCTTGACTTAAATAGGAGCTATGACGAGTGAAGATATCCTCCACATTCTCTTGGACTTTTAGGCTTATTCGGTTAGTGATCGATAGACTTTTTCTAAAGACAGTAATTGGCTGCCTTAGTGGGAGAAGTCTTCGACTTTTGATTTGTTGGGGAAGCGCGCGCTGGTGCTGAGTGCCATCTTGAAGGTCTTTCTAATTATTTCCAAGAACTGAGCTCTAGTTTGGCAGCAAGCCGACAAAGAGAAATTGTAGTCATCGTGATCTCGTTTCGTTTCGCGAGCCGCTAGTTGACTTACAGCAAACAACTTAATTAGTCCTTCTGCTCCCCGGCTGTCTCAACAAATGGTGATACGTCTCCTTCTAGAGGTTGATGCAATACATTCTTTGGGACACAGCTCAAGAGACTCAAATCTTAACTGCAAGCTTTAATTCTATTGTCCAATTTGGGGACCACCAGCATTGATCACCAGTCGATGAAGTACAAGCTGCGGGTTAATCCTGACGGAAACGAAACAGCACTAGGGACAGTCGTAGAAAAGAGGTTGGAAGCAACAAAACCCTGGAAGTAAAGGTACTTAAACTGGTAATAGACAACGAATAGCCAAAGGTGAATCAGCCCAGGCAGCGAATGGGAATAGCTTGTGATGCATCGATGCAGCTAAAGATTGCCAGATCCCACCGTATAAGGCGATTGTACTAGCCCTTCAGGGATCACGGTTCACAGAGCTTCCTTATCGCAAAGAGAAGTCCAAAGAGTGCAGTCAGAGCGAGCAAATAGAGAAGCTTCACACAGCTGTGCAATGAAGCCAATCAAAACTCGTGGAGCAAAGCCTATCAGGCTCTAAGGGCTTCCAAAACATGGACACAGTCTTGACAACGGAAAGAAATTACTTCTGTTTCGCTCATGTTTGGACAAATCTCCACTTTTCGAAAAAGGCGCTTAGTTTTGCGAGGCCTTGAGTTACAGTTGCTTTGGTGTTGTGTAGCTAAGTTATGGTTAGGTTGTACATGGTACGAAGGAATTGAACGCCACGGATATTCTGAGGTTGGCCAACACAGTGCTGATACTTTGTCTGAAGAAAGGCGTTGATATTAGGTTTGGCCTTGAAACTCTGTCAGTTCCTTTGATTCTTTCTTTTCGACAACTTTCGATGGGTTTACATACTTCCTGGCTTTGGAAAGCTTAACTAACGGGTTTAGCATTCGGATTGATTGAGGGTTTTTGGGGCAGCAGCTGCCGTGCTTTTACCATGTTTTGAAGCCAGGCATCAGGCTTTCCACCTGAAAAGGACACAATTGGTCTTTTCGACTGTGTGCTGGCATTTTTCAGCACGCGCTTCGTCAATGAGTTCGGGCTCGCCCTCTGCATCGAAATGAAGGTTTAAGTGGTTGACAGTGATATATTCGACCTCCAGAAGGTGGCCTAGTTGTGATAGATAAGATGGATGTATAGGATGGAACCTATCTATCTTTCCATCCACTGCCGATATAAACACCACACGAACACATTGTCAGATCTGTGACTCAGGAGGTCATCACATCGGTTATGATGGTCATCATTGAAAGCCGCCCAGGAGAAAACCAGTCCTGCTTCAACACATTGTTGCCAACATCAAAGTTCCAATCGCTGTACGTGCCCCACTCGGGTACTTGGCTTTGTAGAAATCTCTCAAGGAATTCTCGGAGCCGACTTTCTGAGAATAACTACAGCATCCATCGCGCTCTTTTATCACATTCGCACACTACCGTGCTATTACTGTAATTAATATAATTATTTTCCAATGCGGCGCAGCTCTAACCTGCGTCGGGTAGAATGTTATAGCACGGCCCGTAGGTGCCATAAAAATCATTATCATCGGCTGGTAAAATTATTAAATATGGACATGAGTACGTTTTAAGCGCGCAACGAGCGAGTACCCCCGCCGTGTGCTCCTGCGTGTCACGCACGCACTTGGCTTTCGGCCGGATAATCACTTTCCTAGACGCGACTCACACTTAATGGCCGGCCGCGTTTTATTATGTAGCACCATAGCGACGCGAACCGCGGCGGTGCGTGATCGTGAGGTGTTCACATCTTACAAAATCACACGTGAAACATGGTGGTGGTGGTAGTGGTGGTGTTGTGTTGTTGATTGAAGCAATTGCAAAGTGAAAATTACAAATGCCAAGTTGCAAATAAATCGCACAACTGCCGGTGGCTGTAGCACTGTTTCTGTTGCCTGTTGGCCATGCCTGAATCATTGTGGCTGCTCCACCTCAAATGGCTTTCGAATGGGATGCGAATCGTGCTTCATCTTCATGGATAATTTATTTGAAAGCAAAACTTATTAATGCGTTATAATCACACCAAACGGGCATTAAGTGCGTTGTTTAGCCATTTTGTTGTGCCGTTGTGTGCATGTGTGTGTGTGTGCTGTTCCACGGAAACAGCACGAATTTCTCCGATCACTGATTAAATGATGGTCTGTGCACGTAAAGTGAAAGGCTGGTGTCTGGTAGTTAGAGATACATTTTGGGAAGAGATCCAATGACTCTCGAACAAGTGCGCTGATAGACTGACAAGGTGGGGGTGGTGGTGGTGGTCTGACCACAAGTGGTTGATTGATGAATGTTGGATTAACGGATCAACGAGGCTGTGAGTGATGATCGAGTGATCGAAATCGACATTGAACCGCAAAAATATATTTGCGAGCGTTCTTCTGAAAGGGTGGTGGCTGCTGTTAGCCACATGATGACTCAAAAGCATTTCTCCCAAAGCGATTGCATTTTGACAAACGCTTGCGGCCATCTTTGAACAGATTTCGATGTCATTTTTGACATTGACTTGAGATGCAGCGTGCCAAACAGTCCCCAGATGATCCCTCACTGTATCCAGTTTCCACTCAGGACACAGGTACCAAATCTGCTTAATGTCTTGCACGTGGTACCATTGGACCATCACCATCAGCAGCTTGTTGTAGTGAGAGGCATGCCTAGATTTTGGATTGTAGTGACAAAATTCTAGTGTTGATTTGCTGCCAGGTTCTACTAGAAAACTCTAAATAGGTGTCCACTTCGAACTTCTTTACATGATTAGCAGGCTACCAATCTGCCTGAGACAAAGCCGCCTCACATCCACCTTGCTCCCGGGCACGATGTTTCCAGTTCTCGAGGCCAAGCGCGTTGGCATCTCTCCTTAAAACAGATGTTTGGTCTTCCTTACCATCGCGAACTCGGAAGTGAGATTCGGCGATCTTCTTGGCTGGAGAATTACTTTCGATTCGCTCCAGGCGATGTCCTATGCGATCGACACATGTTTCTTTGTTTGTTGACAAGACTTACTCGTTCGATTGCCGTAAAAGTCTCTACGACAGCACACTGGGAGCGACCGATAATGTCGATATCGTCTGCTGATCCCAGCAGCTGGACAGACTTGTTAATGAGTGTGCATCTGTTCCAGCACGAGATTGAAGAAATCACATGATAACATATGTCCTTGTCGAAATTCGAAAGGGGTGGTTTCCAAATTGCACGCTGCGTCGCATGCTTTTCAGTGTTACGCGGGACAGCTGGATCAGTTCTGCCGGAATCTTGAATACGGCCATCGGCTTGTAGACTTCAAGACAATGAATGCTATCACATCCGGCTTTAAGGTCGATGAAAAGGTAGTGAGTTTCGACCTGAAAGTCGTTGGTCTTTGTGGTCTCACTGGTACGTGTCGATTAATGCAGAAGGACTAGACGTTTACACTTTACGTGATCTTATGTGCAACTTTTAGCAGGGATATTCCTCCATGGTTCTTGCAAGACTAAGGATCTCATAAAGAGCTCTTAGTCTAGTCATCGGGCATGGTCTCATCCACCCACACTCGGCTGATGATTCGGTGCATGCAGCTTAACAATACATCGTCTCACTGTTTGAAAAGCTCTGCTGTGAACACGTTATCCTGCCAGTTTGCTGTTTTCATTGTCTGGACGTAAGTTGGTCCACTTCCAAATCGCTTTCGACTGGTTTCGAGGCAAAACCTTCGGCTCTATCTCATTTTGGATTCCTGTGTCCACTTCGAACACCTCGTTTAAAATTCTTTTCCACACACACAACGTTACCGGAATGAATGTCAGATTTCTTGGAAAAGGACAAAATACCAATCTCGAGAGTCGATACTCATTATTTCCATACTTGTAATTGTTTCACGACTTTCCTATCTCGTCCTTAGAGCGATGCCATTTAAACGTGCACCCCTCGGTTGAACTTGCTACCGCAACTCCCTGACTGTGACATTCGCGTAAAAATTGTTTCTCTCTCTCTCCCTCCGCCACTGTATGTGGTCGTAGGAACATCTTAATTCTGCCGTGCTTATGGAAACAAGAAAAAAACATCGCCTCCCGGAGTGTGTTGTAGATGCAAAATGTCGTGCAGCTACCGCACTCCATGCCACCGCCAATCGTAGATGTTTCCCCTGTTCTAATTGTGACATTACAAAATATCAACGAAATCTATATCGTGATCGGGCGACCAATCGCAATAAATATTCCTTGACACCACTTAGAGAGGAGAACGCGCCTCCAGCAGGTCTTGGCTGCTGTTGGTGCCTCTATGCTGTTGCTCTGGCTCCCTCCCCGGTAGAGCTGACAACTTTCAAGTAATTCGCATGCAAATTTCAAGATTATCGCAACGCTTACCACCCCGATGGAGGCTTGGACCGATATGCATCCGTTTTTATCTTCTGAAAATGAATTTTAATTATCATTTGTGTTGCGGCAAGTAGCGGACAGAGAGCACCACCGTGTAACCCCCTCACAATCAAATGTAACCGCAATTGTAATAATTATAATTGCTGTCGATTAGTTTTGCAATGCTAATACTCGGGATCGTATGTCTCTCATGGGATTATGCATGTTGGTTGGCTGGCCGTTGTACCATCCCTCGTGGTAGACAGATCCAAACAGATTCCGAGGGCCGCTCGTATTGCGCGGGGCCATTTATTAAAAGCTTGACATCTAAGATCCGTGAAGCAGATCTCTGTATGAATGGTGGCATCATAATTAGGACGCGACAACATTCACTTTTGTCTTTATGGCACCGTCGTCGTCGTTTGTTTGTGCCTATGTGTGTGTTTTTTTTCTTTAAGCGCTCTCTGCAAGCAATTGATCACCTCCCATAGCCGATTATCCATCTCACAGCCCGCGCGCTTAGCTCATTAGGTCCGACTTTCATGCGCGATGCTACAATTTAGCCGAGCGATGTGGAAACTTTTATTAGACTCGCTGGAGGTTATAGCCTAAACGCCGGAGCTTGCCAGGTTTTAGCCGATTTAACGACGCTTTGATTTAGATTTGCAATTAGTTCTACAAATTAGTTTGTTGGTCGGGGATTATGTAAGTTTTGTTACCACGACCGACAGGTCGACGGTGAATTTATGACAGCGGATATCGAAATCGTAAAACGACTCCCTGCATTGCGGCCAGCAGCTGTTTACTGTAAGCATGGGATTATGCCTCGAATAAGTCCGTGATTTTCACGCGTTAAGCATGTAATTACTGTAGATGTGTTGAAAGGTATTAAGTTTTATTAACTCCAACGATAGAGACATTAAGAGCCCTTTATAGCTTCGAAATGAATGTCGTTTCACGCTCTTTATATCTGGATCGGTTAACATGGATTGCCATTAAGAATGGGGGAGGTCATGAGGAGTTTGAAACGGCCTTGAGGTGATGGTAAAAAGAAAAGGAAAGTCACTAGAGTTGCTAAGTGGTGTTGCTGCAGTAGAAAGGATGGAATAATGCACCGATTTGCGGATCGGAGAGCTCACAAGTTTGCCGGTGAAGGCTGTCCCGTCTCATTTTGAATAATTTCCACGACTTGGGCCACTAAGATGATGAAGATCTGAAGATCGGTACGAGTCGTACTGTCCTTTGAACAATGAATGCATAAATGCCATCAACAGGATCTCTATAAGGCGGCTTGTGAGGCGTAGTATCTATAACTATACCCGTATAGAGCATTGACCCAACGTTAGAACTTAGCAGTAGCAGCTTTTGCCCAGAGCTGTCCACATCGAGTTCTGTGCCGAAATAGTCAATCTTTCCGACCTGATTCTTAGAAACCTTAAGTCTAGCGGGGAAGTTTGAAGAGTTTTCGTCTTTGTTGTCTTGATCTTCTTCTAGGGCAAGTCTATTAGTTTGTACGAAAGCAGATGAACAAAAGTAAGAAGGAAGTGTCCACTGTGCTTCGTGAGATGCTTCTGTGATACCTCTCCTACGCCTGAAAAGTAGATGTCGCACTCGGCTTATTGCCTTACGATGATCGTCAAAGTGTTAATGCAAGAGGATCCCAACTGGAAGACTGTCTGTTCGACATCAAGGGGTTGGGTCTAGGTCTTTCTTCTTCTTCTTTTATTTTTCTACGGATCTTTTGGATTCATGAGCAAGGCACCGCCATGAAGTCGATGAAAAAGTGGTCTGTCCCGACTTGAAATTCGTTGGCCTTTTCCAGGATTTGGCTTAGTGTAAAGATTTGGTTTATCGTCGATATGCCGGCCGAAAGCCTCATTGGAACTTGTCGTGGTGTGTTGCAGAAGGGGTAGACATTCACACTGTACGTGGGATAGGATCTTATGTGCGACAATAAGCAGGGATAAAACTCAATAGTCTGTGCAAGACATGCGATCGCTTTGTTGGTCATATAGAGCTAATAGTCCAGTCATCGGGCATACTTTCGTCCATCCATAATTGTGTCACTTAACATCCGTATTTGTAAAGCTCTGCTGGTGAGCCATCAGAGACGGCGGCCTTGTTGTTCTTCAGCTTTTTGACAGCTGAGCCAACCCCTTCTATACTGGGAGTGGGAATTATTTCTTTGATGGCTGAAGGTGGACCTTATTCTTGTCATATCACCCATTCAGCAGCCGCTGGGAGGGCTTCTTAAACACATCTATACCAATGCCCTGTGTATCGGTGACTAGGTTCCTTAAAGCCAGCTGTCAGTTGCTTGGCTTCTTTATAGATCTATCGTTTCTTGAACTGGGAGACTGTGTTTGCCATTTTCTTCTTCTCTCTCTCTCTCCTCCTGGTTCGATGCTCTTTCCATGTTTCTCTTGTTTCTGTCACCTCTTTCGGGGGTAGCTTCTATCACAAGGTGGATCTGGCTACATCTCTGATGAAGTCACGGTTCTGGGTCCACTGTGTGTTGGCGTCTTTGGATGATGAGTGCACAGCGGATAAAAGCGGTCGTTCACAGCAAAATTAATCTTGAACTTCCCTGTATCGATACTCATGATTGTCATAGGCGACTGGACCAGCCTTTTGAAAGGCTCAACCTCTGGGACTTTCCCAAAACCTCAGCTTTCACTTTACATAACCATACAATCCAGAAAGAACCTAACCCTCAAAAATCATCATCTAAGTTGTGAAAGAACTGGGTATTCCCTTGCCTTCTCTTACGCTGTTGCAATCAACAGAAAGAGCTCTTTCAACTACAACACTCAATTTTATCTCTTTCATAATCTAACCGCAATCTTAAATCATTTTTGATTGATTCTCCGCCTCATTTACATGCGTAAACAAACCTCTGTGACCAAAAGTTCACATGAATATTCATTAAAAATCTTTCGAATTTGTTGGCATTGTCTTCCCCATTTGGACCCGTGATGGGAGATTAATATGTGTCATGGAACAAGACATTTCCTTCATTTGACCCAGACATTGGATATTGACAATTGACATATTTGGTCAATTAATTATATTATTTGACGATAATGACGATTGTGCTATTGAAATCAGGTTCAGCAACCTCAGAATGTGAAAAAAATTGCGGGCCATTGTCTTTGAAGGCAATATATGTATTTTGTTGACTTTTCGATACCGACCTTTGAGACGTTCTAACCATAAAGAGAAGCCCTTTTGGGAATTCAGAAACGATCAAGGCAGCGAGGACAGTTTAGATGCAAAGGGGTCTGCTTTAGTGAGACCACGAGGCGGTCAAACGTCGACTCTCAACATTGTCTTCTTGGAGCTAAATTCAGAGTGCAACCGTTCAGCTGTTCGTGTCCTGCAGCTGCAAGGTTTTAGATCGTACTTCGACACTACAGTTCATTTGAGACACGTCAGCTTATATGGTTGTCTCGATTCCACAGATCTTCCCTTTTGTTCTGAAAGGAGGCCCGCTACATAAATGTTTCCTCAAAATTCAGTTTCGGGAGGATCTAGTCTCGTTGTAATCGTAGTTAAATTTCCTGACGCCTCTATAGACGCAAAAATTTGGATTAAATGGTCAATTGGTGGCAGATTTTGTCTTCATGGAACGTAGTAACGTTCCTGCTGTTCCGATACAAGTCATTCTGTGCAGTCTGTCGAGTGTATTTAGGTGGTAAACTTCACTAAAGATCGATCGTAACAATGCGGTGTAAAAAGCTTTACACGCTGATCTTATCCCGTTTGACTTTTGAATACCTAATGACAGCACCCAAATCAGAGCTAGGAGTTTAAGATCTAAACGTCTGTAGATGGTTGTAGGAACAAAACCTTATACCAGCGTTCAGCCTTAAATTTTTTTTTTCACGACTTGGATATGCATATCAAAGTCTATCCGAAGCCCGATGTTTTAGTCTAGAACGTTAGGTTTTGGTTGGTAGAGCGAACAGATACTAGTGTTTCGACCCTAAAAGCCTTCTTATTCAACCTGAAGAACTTCACAGTAAAGTAAGTGCAAACACCTCTGCAAGCTTGATGTGTCAAATCTAACCCAGAGGTACAACGAAGTATGGAAAGACCTCGCCTAAGGTGGCGCGTACAAGTAGAATGGGATCCTGTCCAGCTTAGAGTGAGTAGCTAAGGACCGGGCTAACCAGGTACACCCCGAACTGTAGCGCCACGTATAAAACTGGAGGCAGTTAGCTACGAACAGTGTAAAGAGCTCTAAAATCACTTCGAATGTTTAGCTCCATCTAGACAGAATCTAGTTGTAACTGGTAGTGAAGACTCAAACCATTCAAAGGAATTCATATCAAATTACCAAAGATGATGGATTATTTCTCGTCTCGCCACCCACTCGTTAACAATTACATTGGCTTCCACCTCGGGAACCCCCTTAATCACTCTTTACCCAGCCCGTCACTATCAGGATCAAAGTAAATTCAATATAATTTCATAATTTGCACAGTATATGCCACCGCAGGCCGCATGCACAAACTGAATCACAAATTAGATCCACCTATTGGTTCCCATCGTGTTCACAGTGACTCAGACTCAGACTCACGCATGCTACTTGTATCCACCGCATCACAGACTCGGTCGTTCTTCGCACACACAAATCATTGGCTCATCTCTTCGGGGCATCATCGGAGGAGCTCCGCATGTGTGTAACTACTCTGATTAATCTGCACGGCACAGCACTGAGCACACCGGTGGTGATTCGCATTGAATTGCAGCCACCAGTCGAGTGCTTTGAATTAATAATTGCAATTATCCTGTGGCAACCTGTGGCCGGATCACATTCTCGTGTGCTTCTATTGATTTTATGATTAATTTGCTGGAGCTGGAGAGCTCTGTGCTTCGTAGGCTTTCTTGGTGATGGATTTCCGCAATACGCATAGTTGGCTTGACTACCTCTGCATATGTGAAGCCAAGATCAAAACATGTCGGCTAATGAATCGGTTCCCATTCCCACAATCGTCATCGTCATCTCAGTCGTCGTTGTTTGGAATCACATTTTGCAATTAAGTGCATTTTTTTGGGGATAAGTCGTCTTCCTCGGGGATCATGTCACAGGGGATAAGAATCTTTTGATCCCCGTTGGAGAGGGATTAGGGTTACGCTTACAACTGGCACTGTCCTTTCACTTACGCCACCGTGTTACCCGGCAACACCTGGACATGTACACTTGCCAATATTTATTGAACTATTAATGCGGAGAGTGTTGCTTTCCAATTATAATCATAAAATGCGCGCCCCATTACTCTTGCCCCTTCCACCAAGAAGAGATGTGAGAATTTGGTTAATTAAATGGTCAGCTAGCCCGCTGTGAGTGTCCCGGCTCTTGGTGTGTGCACCGCGTTTACGGTACACCTTTGTACGGTAAATTGATTTTCATCTCCGTTGAAAGTGTGAGTTTAATAGATGACCATGGTCCATCGCAGCATGTACTCGTACATATGTGCGCGTATAGCCCCTCGAGGCCAACACCATCCGTCCAATGGTCTCTAACCAAACGCGACAATAGAACCAAAAGCGTGCGCATCTGGCTGGCATCTAAATGCTCTCATATTTTAAAGGGTTATCTCGGATCTGCCAACAGGTACATAAAGAGCTAGGTGCGCTAGCGATGTTGCTATAGTTCGCATTTAATTTACTTTGTACGTGTCTAGCTGGCGGGCTAATGGAGTGCGCTTGGCTTGAAGCTGTCTGCTGTTGCGCATTGTATGTGAAGCAGTTCCGTTTGTACCGAGTTTGGTTGTGCTTGTGTGTGGTGAGGTTGCAATGGCGCGCAGTGGGTCCGTTTCGATCGGAGACCGAATATAATTTATCTCTAAGTACCCCCCAATAATCATATGGCGATTTATTGCGATTGATTTAAATGGTGTGGTGGTGCGGGGTTGCTACGGTCCACCGGCGGCGCAGCGGCGAGCATGTAGAGTGGAGTACATGAATTGTATTGTGTGCGCGCATTAATGTCTTTATAAGCGATATGGAGTTTATAATCGGACCGTGCAGTTCCCGAAACTAATGGGGTTGTCAACAGATGTGGCAATGGGTGCAGAAGTGGATACAATTAGCGTGTGGAGGTGTTAAATAGTTTTTTTTTTTTTTTTTTTTCTGAAAAGCATTTGAATACCCATTTAGTTGGGGAATGGGAGTGTGAGATTCTTGAATTTCGCGCATCTCCAACTGGTACAGTCAGAGACTAGTTGGAGAAATTTAGTGTTAGTTCTGTCCAAGGCGATCGAGTAACAGTATTGCTAATCGAATTTTCGCTTGGAGAGATCGTCACCAGAGCCCGTTTATGACTCATTGAAGCCATCTAACCGAACTAGATTTGTTTGTTTTTTTTTATCACATGTACATATGCATATGTGTACACTTTAGGGAGTCTATCAATGACAATCGTAGGGGTGCTTTGATGAAGTCGTAAACCATGTCCAACGATGAAATTGTTAAGGATTCTGACAAACGTCTCTCCTACAAGTTCGGTAGACTGAGCTTGAAAGGATGAAGAAAGTGGCAGAGGGGCTCAACTTGGCACGTCTTATCTCCATCTGAATGGATAGGCAACTGATCGAAGTGACGCTGCTCACGGCAAGACTCGAAAAAATAAAAAGAGGTTGGACGGCCTCCTTGCGAGCTCCAACGAGCGATTGATTAGGAGCAAGCTTAAGAGAAAGAGGTTAGTGATCATGTCGGTTCTGACGGTACGGTATGGCTTGAGAACCGAGAATTTTTTACGGACTCGCTCCGATGACCTCATGATTAGGAGCCAGGAGAGGCGAAAGAGAAAGTGGGTGGTGATCACGCAGCTCAAAAAGACTGTGTCAGACTGCTTCATCCGTCAACCAGCAAGGATCAGTGGATGGTCTATTACCTATCACAGGAAGAAGCACTGCTTAGAAGACAACAGAACTCAAAAAGGTTTCACATCAACGAACTCGTCAACTCTCTTTGATGATCTGTTTTGGAAAGACCGGCAATGTCTGAACTTCACAAATACTTCAAAGGTTATCTATGCGAGCTAGACGTAGCAGCTAATGCTTACTTTCAAGTGGAGGGTTGTGAGCTAAAGAGTTGAGTCTCAACTGGTAGCAATCCATTGAATGCATGTGCAGGATAGTACTGAAAACCAATAGCTTTAAGGTCTTCAGGTGGCGGCTGCGCCTCACATGGATAAAACGTTTTCAAGTCGACAAAATCAACGCACTTCTTCTGCAAAATTAGGGGCAATTCGAAAGCACTGGCGATGTGTTGTCGCATCTTGACTTAAACACAAGAAATACTCAAGCCTGGACGAAAATTTACGTAAGAACTGCACTGAAATCCGTAGCGCAAATGATCTACTTCAACGAAAGGTATTCCGTAGGCGCTATGTTCGAGTAAAGCTAGGACGAAACTTGACACTTACAAACTTCTAATGGGAGTCCAATCAAAGGGCAATCTTTTTGGTTTTGACAGTTTTTAGCGACGAGTCTTGACCTGTCTTGATCAAGGTTCTAAAGCTTTTGATTTGGACAAATGTTCTTCGATCTTACTGCCTCTTTCTCAGTCAGACTTCAGACACCTATTTCTATTGAATATCCATCTAGAGACTAACTAAACTATAAGAACTCTGAAAACCCTTACATTCACTACATGTACTAACATGTTCTTCTTTGCTTTTCATTTCAGGATCTCATCACCATGTACATCACAAATCATCAGCATCGGCATCATCTTTCTCAACATCGACATCAGCGCTTCACAACTACTCATCTGCATCATCATCGTCGGCGTTTTCTTCTGCTGCTTCAGCATCGGCCTCATCAAAACGTCCAATACCTCCGTTACTTGCAGCCTCACCATTCCTCTTCACATATCGTCGCATCAAAGAAGAAACAAATAACAACAGCCTTAGCTATGCAAACAACAATCACTATGGCTACAATAATAGCAGCATGACAGGAGGATCATCATTGACCACCTCAACAGCGGCAGCGGCAGCTGCTGCAGCAGCCTCTAGATCAATCTTTCATGACTACGATCGAAAATTCAGCCTATTGAGTCTCTTTAAAAATCCGTACAAATATTCGGAGCGAGCACCACCGATCTCACCACGATCAGCGGTGATACCATCGGCGCTATCAGTAACACCGGTATCATCGCGAAGCTACAACAATAGTAGTCCAACTACGAATCCTGCCATTAGTAGATTAAGCTCGGTTGCGCCCTCAACGGCGTCGTCATCCTCTTCGCCATGGAAGGCAATGGCGGCGGCATCTCAAGCTTTGAGTCCCTCGTACAATGCGTTCACATCGTCGACGGGTAGTATGGGTTGCAATCGAAAGAGTGCCTTTAGCAGTATCGTCGGTGGTGGCGGTGGCATGTTGGGCAGTGGTGCCTTTAGCCGAGGCGACGAAACGGGTGCCAATGGAAGTGATCTCTCGAAAAATCGCAAAGTGCACAAATGCGACACTGAGGGTTGTGATAAGGTCTATACGAAAAGTTCCCATCTAAAGGCTCACAAAAGAACACACACGGGTAAGTTACTAAAAGTGTTCTTCTATCTGTATATCACCTTCAACTTGGTTTTTTTATTTTTTAGGAGAGAAGCCATATGTATGCAATTGGGAAGGATGCATATGGCGTTTTGCGCGTTCCGATGAGCTTACTCGACACTTCCGCAAGCATACCGGTGTGAAGCCGTTCCGATGTAAACTATGTACGCGATCATTTAGCCGTTCCGATCATCTTTCATTGCACATGCGACGACACTGACATACACAAACACACACACACAATCAACATCTATTAAAACTGTTTCTTCTTTCAACTCACTGATCTTCAAATTTTATTTATAATTTATTTTAGTTAGCGAAATGTTGAAGAAAAGCAAAAGAGAGATTCATACATAAGTACATAAGTAGCCAGTAGTGCCAACAGCCGAAGGACGCGACATAGAAAGGGGGGGGGGGGTGGGGGCGTGGCAATGATATTATGTAGGTATATATTTTTTATACAAAAACAAAACAAAAAAAAACAAACAACGGAACTTAATTGCCAGTATACTATAGCCAGTTAACAAAAAAAAAAAAAAAGAACCAGTTATTACAGGATAGGTCTAGGACTAAGGATATATATAATCTTTTTACAAAACATTTAGTAATTTAATATTTAAGAACGAAAATCTCATTTAGGAGGCCAGTAAACCGTTTTTTTTTTTTTTTGTATATTTTCTTGTTTTTTTTAATTTAATTTATTATCTTTACAATTAATTTTAGTTGCATTATACAAAATAGATATTTTTTTTGTTATTTAAATTAAAAACACCGATGGCATTACATTGAAATCTGATGAACCAGTAAATATATACAATATACATATATAGTTTCTTTTTTTATCGTTCTTTTATTATATAAACTTAAGCGTTAGGTTGTAAGTTTTATCAAACAAAAATCCCAGTTTTTTTTTTTATTTTTTATTAACTATTTATTATTTTATTTGAATGCATAAGAGGTTTTTTTTTTTAAACAAAAAATATATATAAAACATTATGTTGCAATACATTTTATATATTTTTATTTTTTTTAGATTTAATTTAGCAAATTTTTTTTTTGTTTATTTGTAAATAAATTAGAAAAAAAGAAGTGAAAAACTTTTTAAACATCACACACACACACACTGACACTGTAATACAGAAGCAAAAAGCATTCCATTTTATAAATTTAAAACCATTTTGACATTCGAAAAGTGTATAACAATTTTTTATTTTTTTTATCTTTCAATGGTGCTAATTAAAATAGTGTTTTTGTTTTTTTTTTAAGGAAATATATTTTAAAAAAAAATAAAAATTGATTTGTTAAAACACATATTTATTCCATTGTCTGCTTTTTAATAAAAATTCGATTTGAAATAAATTTTGAGCGTTTGTTTTGTTTTCGTTAACTAGGGTCTAAGGCCCAATGCACACGGAGCAACTGGAAAAAAACTAAACCGGTTGGCAACTCGGGCTACAGATCAGTTAAGGACTCAGCGGTGACTTGACTCCACACACGAGGAACCTCATCACCAATCAAAATCTCTAGTTCGTTCAGTGTCGTCATGGATAAATGTCTTCGGAAATGTCCCCCACCAGCAACTAGTTGGTCTGTTGTTCGCTCATCTTCGACAAACAAGAAACTGAAATCAATAGACAACCCGACATGCAAATCAACAGACGACTGGTTAGAAACCGATTTTTGTGAATCGCAAAAGAGTTTTCAACCAGTAGCGTCGTGTGCGGCGTCCCATTTGATTACACAGGGTATGACTCAAAGCAAACTAGTTGCCAATTCGCATCGCTGATCAGTTTTTTTCCAGTCGCTCCGTGTGCATTGGGCCTAAGGCGTTGTTTGGCCGACGATAGGAAAGATAGCACTTGGGAAGGAATACCGAAAGTGTCAATCACCTTTTATAAATATAATAGCAGTTCACCCGCGGCCTCGCACGCGTTAAATAAATACTAAGGTCGCTAGAAATCAGAGCTAAAAGGTAGCAAAAAATGTCACCATTCCAATATTAAATTTTTGAAATTGGTCGAGAAATTCCACAGATACTTAAAGATCCATCCAACCAAACCATCGTACACACCCATTCCCCGTCGAATTACTCCGTACTGCGAATGCATTGTAAATAAACTACGTAGGATATCTACAGAAGCAAGAATAAGACCAAAGAAAAATAAATGAAAAAACTACCCTTGCGTAACTCGGCAAAACAAAATCATCACGAATCGATGTGCCGCTGGCTACAGTTGCCCATACTATAATATCATATAAATCTGCAAACTTTAACAGTCTGTATCTTGGGCCGTATTCATGATTTTGAAAAACGGTGAAACACTTGTTTCTTTATTTTTATTGTAGAATTGCACAACCAAAGTTTTCTGTTTTTTTCATTCTTTCAAACAGTCGTTCGTGACGTCTATAGGCCTTCAACCCTTTACTTCTTACTCTTCTAACATACAAAAGTAAATTCCAAACATTTTTAAATGACAATAACTTTTTTTTCCGACATTCGATTTTAATAAAACAAAACCTATATGCTGCTCCAAATTATGCTCTGTCCACGTGTAAAAACTACATGAAAATCCGTGAAGTAGTTTCGGAGATGTGCGCGAACAAACAAACAGACAGACAAACAGAAAAGAATTCTACAAATAATCAAATTTTCGGAAAGCGGGCGATCTGGGCCATCGACAGATCATAAGTTGGCCAAAGCTAGAAGCTAACACAGACTATCTTACACCATCTTCTGACTTCAGTCCAAGCATAAGAACAATCATCCCCTCAAGAGATGACTAGGCCAGCAGAAATGCCATCAATTCAAACAAAATTTCGTTTTGCACAGACGAGTTAAAAACCGAGGAAGGAATAAACTCTAGAATCTTTTGACTAGAACCCAATGATGGTAGTGTATTCCAAGCAGAAGTACTAGTTATCGTCGAGGCGACCGGAGAATTATCAACGAAACTAGTCTCTAGGAAAGTTATTGACATTTGCGTAGACAGTCAAGCTGCTACAGTAGTAAAGTCCAAATTTGTAAAATGTTGTCCCTCACCGCGAACCACCAGGGCTTATCATTGTGCCCGCCTTAGCACTCTTATCATGTTGCATCTCCAGAGAACTCTGGACAAACACTACCAAAACAGGACACATTCTTGCGCTAAACAGGTCAAACTTAATGCTCTTCATAGGGACTATCCACAAGCCACAACCTATAGCGCCGCATCTCAGAACAATGCGTTTAAGTACAGACGATTTATGCAAAGGCTGCGGCGATATAGACGGAAAAGAGAGCGCACCCGGCCTATACAGAACAAGAAAGACGGACCTTACTAAGGCCGACCTGTCTATGAAGCCACCAAAAACCATTCTAAAATTCGTTACGAATTTCGGGATGGTTCAGGGAGGTCGACGAATCACCAACAAAAAAACACATACCTTCCCTCTTTGTCTTCTCTTCAGAGCTACCTAAGCCTCACCCACCTAAGTCTTGTTCGTTCTGGTTGTTGTTAGACACTGAACCAGGGGAGAACACGGGAACCATTTCAATCATCGTTTGCATTAAAGACAAGAATCAGAGAGTCAAGTCCTAAAACTGTCTCAAGTTGTATATATCCAGAGTATCCTCAGTGAAAGTTCTGTTTATGTGCGCTTCATCCAAATGAAATTAAGTTTGACACTACTCACTAACTCCCTCCGCCTCCAGTTGGAAACCACCAAACACTGTCCATACATTCAAAGTGAAAGCACATTAAGAAAACATTAAAGCCAACCCTCATCCTAAAACAAATAATCCCGTTCGATCGTAAAACCTTACATCCTACCCACATGCAATGCAGATCCTCCAGCAAATGCACCTTAAAATAGAACATCATGCACTGATTACCAGACTCTGTACGACTGCAACACAGTCATCCCATCCAGTGCCCAATGGAGCTCCATAAACTAAGTAGCCATCTAAATAAAGACAAGAAAAATTATGCTTCCATTTGTACACTCATTGAAGCCCACAGAAATGTGTCCGTCCGGTCGGGACCCACAGTCGCACAGTCGTGGAGCAACTATACATAGGTGCGGCGTTTTAAATTTTCACATCCAATATCCAATTTTTCGCATCAAATCGTTCGGGCTACTCAGGTGAGAATGCGTGTCTCACAAGAGAGCTGCTGGTATCCTTTCCAGAAGCACCTCGCTGCGGGAATAGCTCTCTGCACAGCAGTGATCAATGCAAACGACGAACATGTCATCGACACAATAATAATAACAAATGACAAATTTCAATCCATCTGTAATTTGGTTAATGCAATCGATTGGCGCTGTGACGTTACGCTACAGCGACGACCATGACGACGACGACGACATCGAAGCCGAGGAGAGAAGGTGAAAGATAAATGCAAACATTACCCGGCGAACACGGTAGCGAGCTGGGGTTATTTATCAAGAGACGGACATGCGTCTGGCATATTTGTGTTTATGCCTTTCGATCTTCAAATCGGGACAGACGAGGTGGAAAATGTGCTTTCCACGAGGAGACTGTGGACCGTAATGAGGGTATTCGATAAATGACTACGCCAACTGGACCGTTGTTGGTATGAGACCGTGAGAGGCTACAATGTAGAATGGTCTCAAACTTTATAGGTTGTCAGTGAAAAATTTCAATTTGATTGGAACATGCCACGGATAATTCAGTACGTCAGGAGTTGAGTCTCACTCTTGAAGGGTGTGAGCTGTCAAAGGAAGTTGGAAATAAAAGAAAGCTGTGGGTTAACCTCAATTGAATCAAAAACCCGGTCGGTACAGAGGAAGTCTATGAGCCGTCGATTCGACAAACTACGTACAGAACTATCGTTACGAGGGGGTAATCCTTTGAGAGGATGGATGTAGCCAGTCATCATAGACAGAATCAGCTTTATATGTCCTATCAATCCATCACGTCTTGTAAGAACCACCATGGGACATCCCTGCACCACTCCAATCGGTATAGATCCTGATGTGACTCAATCGACGACAGCGGAGTTAGAGATTATCAAACACAGAACTGATAAACACGAACAAATTCAAGTTGAAGCTCGATAGCCTATTCATCGAGCCTAAGTCCGCATTTAACAACCTTCAACGCCTAGGGCTTTATAGGAGGGTGCATGAATGAGTTGAGGATTCCGATAAAAGTTATACTCAGCGATTCCCCGTCCTGTTCTAGACCACGCAGTTGAACTGTTTGACATGGAAATACAAATCCAAGCGTGAACTAGGCTTCAACCTTGTCTTGAAGCCGATAGCACGCAGGCGTAGGTTGGGCCTAGGAACTCCTCTTAAAGAAGCGTTTTTATCAACTGAGACCTTTTTGTATATTCCCACAGAATAGCTCGGACTTATCCATTAAAAAAAGGGGACGCTAGGCTTTGAATTGGCCATCTCGACTAGCCTTATTGTCATGGTCACTACAATTCTGAGCGATGTGCAGGAGATTTGGGCAAGGATTAGGCTCCCTTGATAGCGATTGTAATGTTGTTTGCCATCGGAGGAAAAAATACAACCGCCCGATCTACACACTTTTGGGACATTCGAGCTCTAGACGAAATTACCTTTAAATCCAGGATGGGTGTGACGGAAACGAAGGCTTAACTTCTGTTCTAAAAACTAGGCAAAACGATGCTAAGAAGCTTGGTCTTGCGAACTGAAAGTAGAGTGGCTGGGATCGAAGATTATTGAAAGTGTGAGCGTTTTAAGCAAAGACTCTTCCTGCGACACGTTGCTTCTCTGGATTGGGCTCGAAAGACGTTGAACAACAATCAGGAAGAAGTATTCTGAGAAAACAGAGATGTCTGGCCAAAACAACAAGAGATGGGCTTTTGCAATCGAAGAAAGAACCTTTCTTCATGTTTCTTGGACTTTCTAAGCTGTGGTTTCCTTAGAGTGGCGTCCAGGCAGTCTGATGTTTCAAGGTGAACAGCCGTGAGAATGGCACACGGGTAGTAGAAAGATGTAAACCATAAACCAAACAGAGACTTGAATGGTGCCGTGCCCGCAAGAGAGCTCTTCTAAACCATAAGCAAACGAGGAGCGACAATCACCTTCTATGCCAAACTCCCTCACCTAAGTCCGTTCCCATCCATCTACGAATCTTAATCCCACAGCTTCCCTACTCCATGTGTTCCTTATACATCCACAGCAACACACTCCTGTAATTATGAAGGATACAAATTGACGGACATTATCCGAGCAATGTATAGTGTCTGCAGAGAGCACAGGACCACGAAATGAAGTGCTCAATGACGACGGACGGTCGGTCACTGCGCGCTGGGAATCTTGGTGAGAGGTTTATTGATCGCAGGCATTTCTCACCACGGCTTACATTGCTCACCGCTCTGGTCCATTCATCAGTTGAATACTAATATCAACCCTCAGCTGGATGCACCGCACGGTAGCACTCGGGGGGCATATAAGCCCAAAAACCAGATCTCTAGTCGAGATCTTCAAGATTCGTTGCGTCCCTACCTACTCTCTCATGTTGGGAACATGAGATATAAATCAGTGACACACAGAGTACCAAGTGGAGTCACTGTTTCTGCTGCTGTTGCTGTGTTACTGGTGCCGTTGACTAATTTACAATAATCTCGTTTTAGTTTAGTTTTTTTTTCTCGCGCCCCCCTGGGCCCACCGTTGGAGGGGGGCTCCTGCACTAATAACACTAGAGTTATTAGTACGAGTGGTTGTCGACGATAAATAACTTTTAGCCGCTTTAACTTGCGCTGAAGTTTAACATAAAACGGCCAAGATGCTGGTAACACAAGGGGTGCGGACTGGGTGCTCCGAGGTCCGAAACAAGTGTTTAACAAAATTTCTATGCGGTACAATGTTGGTGTGGAATTAATTAATTCGCCGAAAGGATAATGGTGCGTGATGTGTGGAACACAGTAGTATGCCGTGTCTTATTGGTCTAAAGACGTATTCAAGGTTTGTTGAGATGGGTCCAGGTTGTTGTGTGGCGCCGTGATAGATGATACAGAAAGTTTCAAGGAGAAAGCGGGCAATGAGGAGTGGGAACATGCTTTACTTTTTGCTTAGGCTGGCGTGAGATAAGCCTGTCCTTCAACCAATAATCCTATCTAACTTGCACAACCCTAAGGCAGCTGTTCAGGTTCCATTCCACTTTCGCACGCCATTAAAGATTTGGTCTGCTTCAGTCTGCGTATAGTCCCTCTGGAATGGATTCGAAAACTTTCGTGCCGGAGCCTTGATGTTCATCCGGATAATGAGGATTCTATACAGCAGCTTCTTGGTTCTCCTTGACATGGCCTTGCTTCTTAATCCCAATTGGTACATGCTACCAGGTACAACTTTATGGCCCATCGGCTTTGTTAAAATTGAGCCTCGTTTTGGTCGAATGGTTCAAAGTGACTGTCTTCATATGGATTAAAACGAAACACGATTTAGAGGCTCTGGACTCGGACCATATGTCTTGAGGGCGATAGTTGAAGAAATCGAATTTCCCCCCAATCCGAGCGAAGACTAATCACAAAGAAGTGTTCCGTAGTGTCATTGCTCTGTCCAGAAGTGGTGTCGTTTAAGCCTAACGCATTGAGGTACGTAGAAGCCGTGAGAATACCAGTAAGTTGACTGCAATCCTTTCTGTTAAGCGATAGCAACAATGCCTCAGATTTCCCACAGATGTCCTGGAGAGTCATGCCATCTTCTACTGTGTACCCGGTTGTCTGTGGAAGTCCCAATCGAGGTAAATCTAACATTAGCTCAGGCCTTAGAAATCCTCTTTTGAGCATTGTCTAGCAAGCTCCAAGCTCTAGAGCAGAAACCCCAGACAATCCGTCCTCTGGGACTAAGACGGAAGTTTATTCCACCAAACAACCGACACTTTTGAGAGGACTTTTCTTGACTATAAGCCGCACGTCTTGCCGAAAACACCCTTGTATTGCTAGAAGACTGACAGTGCTATGTGGGTCTTCAGTTCGACGATGTTGATTATCGAGCGTCATCACCAAAAAATAGTACGGCCAATCAGTCCGTCTGTCTAAAAAGTAACTCGTCAAGGACTCATCTAAGTCTCATGGATCGGATCACTCGACGATTTTCTGTGCTTCAAATCGGGAAATTTTGCGTTCATGAGGCCATCATTACTTCTCCAGAACTCTGCTGACGGCGCTTGGGAAGTCTACTGACTTGAGTTTCTGCCTCCGCAGGGTTTTGTAGGCGTAGAAGGCCTCGGAAGTATGCCAAAGCTGTCTTAAGATGTTTTGTGGACTAAGGGTCCATCGAGGCAAACACTTGAATGTTTTGCAGAAGAATGGGAACGATGGTTCCCTGTAAAGTGCCTTCATAGTCGAACTGTAGAAGCCGCGTTCAAGTAAACGGCGTTAAATCGAAGCCTTTCACTGTGGGCGTTGGACTTCCAAGGGATTCATTCTGTCCCCTCGAATTTGTGTCGTATATGCTGCACATGGATTGGATGTTACAGCGCAACTGTGGCAGATAAAGTTTCGAACGAGGAGATTCGACGATCTCAATCATCTACTTATACACCATTGGGTCTTCCAAGACCAAACGCCAGCGGGCACTCGAAAGGTTCCCAATCGTCTTTATTGATGTTGGATTGAACATACAAATCGGAGATGGTTATTTCCAGAAGTGTCTATTCAGATGGAGAAGTTCAAGTGCCTTGGTGTCAACATCAGCATCTAACGATATAACACGTCTCCCCATGGATAGAAGCATATTCACCACAAATTTACGATATAAAAGCCGGTTCGTGTCAAAGCTAAAGCTAATCGCCATCTATGGGAAAACTGTGTAAAGCAGCCCGCACTGCTGATTCCAGTATCTACTATCCCCAGCATATATCCCAACCAAAAGCCTTTTTCAAATTGATTACCCGTCAAGTTCTTCTGCGAAAAAGAGACAACCAGCAGGTAGTCCCGCCCACTGCCATTTTCCGCCCCAAAACAAACAATCGCCTACCAACACCACTACCACGACTAATTAATGGCTGTCAAAAATTACATTCTTCACTTTCCGCTTTTATTTGCGCACATAAAACTGATTTCCTGCTCCATTCCGTTGCGTATCTGTGTCGTGGAGCTACACAAATTGACGGACGGACAGACATTGTACAAACAATTTAGCGAACCGAAGCTGTCATGAAAGATGAAAGTGTGACTGAAACGCATTTTTTGTCACATTTACGGTATTTTTACGAGTGCAACTAACAATGTTGCAATAAATCTGTTGCTAGATAAATTTCTTACTTTTGATGCAACATTCTTGCAACTTTCCGGATGTGATACATGGCACTAGACACATCGTAAATGCGTAGACATCTAGACGACGACATCCTGGTACGATTAGAGGGATATACCAACCAGAAAACCCACAACAAAAAATTGAACGTAAATACCACTTTGGTAAGGATACACACGGGGATTCCTTGCCGATCACATCAATCTCGATCTCAATCAACAGCCAAGCAGGTAGCCGCTTTCGCGGAGACCGATAGGCATCTGCATAATTAGTGATTATTGCGGGTATTTTGCAATTGTAAGGAAAACCCGCCACCGTCACCGTCGGTATATCTATAAGATTATCCTTAATGCATACTTGCTAAGTTTATGGGAGACATCCTGGAAATAACAAACATCCGGAAAGGTCGGTCAGAAGGTTGATGCTTAAGCGAGTTTTGATGGAAATTTAAATCACTAATCGAAAGGGTTAATTGCAAGTGAATCCTGACAGTGACAGTCATATACATATGCAGTTCGGGGAATCCTGGAAAAAAGTTAAAAAAATAGAATTTCCCAAGTTTCCTTAGTGAGGGCAATTCCTGATTTAGGTAGGTATAATGGTTTTAAAGAGAGAAAGAGAGAGAAATTTGTGAAAGAAGCCATCCCTGACTCAACCAGTTCAGAGGTATTCTTGTAAGAAAACCAAATGTAATCGAATTTTCTTCCATTTTGTTGCACCTCAACGCCATTTTGGGAAGATTTCTGAGCTTGGAACTGAGGTTTTTGATGAAAGTTTGAGAAAAATATACAAGACAGCAACAAAACTGACAACGCACTGAAGGAACTAGGTAGACTCAAAAGACCTAGACCAGGGGAATCCCTGCAATACCCACAAATTGACGGACAGACTTCCAGACTATGTTTTTCTATTGGAGACTTCTTGGCGCTGCTACGCTTGTTAAGGATTAACTGTAGATCTTGCTACTAGAGCTGTTGAAGCCGTCTGTCTTAATAGGCTGCTTCTGGGAATTTGATGCTAAAGGTTGCAGGCTTCCGAAATGAGGACGAATACGAATGGAATGCTCGACAATATAGAAGATCTCAGTCCGAATGTGTTCAAGATCTTTGTCGGTGCCATTGGTTCAAGAGCTTAAGTTATACCGATTGCAACCCTGAATGCTACAACTGTGTACCGATCAAATGAGATCATACATGGTTATCCGCCTATACAGCTCAACGATGGAGAGTATTGACTGATCGTGAACTCGTGGTCGACCCACTTGGTTTACGATTTTCAATGACAACTGTGTTCACAAGAAAGTCAGCTGAAAGGGCTTCAATGGGCCCTGACTTAAGCCGAAGTAGGTTCATATCCATGGACAGATCATCTTATAAAACCAGTCTAGGAAGGTTTCCCATGATTAAACCTGCGACGCAAGCCGGCCTTTAGACTGAATTCAAAAGGGTTTGACTTTTCGAACTAAACTGTATGAAAGTGCGTCCAGCAAGGCTTCGCAATGGCTCTTGCGTCCCTCTTTCAAAGGCATTCGGTGGATTTTGTTGGAAAAATAGGAAAAGTTACAAAAAGGTGTACCTTACACGCTCTATCCTTATGATGGGGACCTTTGAGGTCGATTTGGGAACTATCTTAGCACCAGAGTCGATGTGTTCCAGTGGAGATGTGTCTTAGACCAAGATGAAGTGGAGGAGAAGGAAATAAGCAGTCTAGTAGCAGTCGCAAAATGATGGTTATTCTGAAGTACCTCACACCACACCGGGGAACACAATGGATCCGTTGAGATCCGAGTGAGGCTATACTTAAGTGCAGCCACTCCTACAACATAACCTAACCTAAGGTTATTCTAACCGGAACTTGCTGGCTTCCTGAAACCAAAATCCACATCTTCTGCAGTCGACCGATGCCCCAGCTGTTCTTACCTACTCCACAACTTTCACAGCACTGTGTAGCGCTGGACTTGCAAACTCCATACGGTCACAGTAACATCTTAAACCTTCTACCATGACCAATGGCCGGTTCAAGATCACTCTTCTTCTTTGAGTCCTGGCCCAGGGTTGCTCCGTTTTTTAAAACTCACTCGCGGAACGCGGTGCGGTTAAGGGCAATCCTTCACACTTTCTATCGCTGGCCAACCTCATCTAGAACAAGAAATACATCTGCGCACTATCCGAAACAATGTGGCCAACCTTAAACAAAAACAGATCCAATGAGTTCATTAACAGGACTCTCTTGGACACTTGAATGTCGCCAGGCTTGTTGCAATCACTGCAGATCATGTGGCCAATTGGAGACAATGTAGCGAAGCTTGGTATCTCCCTTCCAAACCAAACTGTCGTATCTTTGAGGACGCAAATGAAAAAAGAACTCTTGTTCACTTCCTCCAAGAACCGGATAACGTGCTTTAGGCAAGCTATTCCTTGACTACCTTTATGAGATCTCTGATGCTTTTCCTTAACTCTACCGTATGGACGGGGAAAGCAAAATTAAATTCGTCTGCAAAAGCTTGAGGAAAAGCCTGAAGACCTCTAAAGTAAATCAAATTGGAAGAAGCATCAGAAGCTCTACGTCGTTGCCTCCTTTCCCAAAAATCTGTCGTGGATTTCCCATAAAACCACTTAACGACAAAATTGCACCGAAATTCAACCTCAAAGCAACTAAACAGTGGTAAATCCCATCACTTACATCCAAATTATCTTCAAAATTCGCATCAAACTCAATTAATTCACTCCTAACTCCTCGCGTGTCAATATCTCAATACGTAAACATCGTGTGAAGTAAACTAAAGACAAAGGTCACCCTCACCCTCATCTCGCTGCCAATCCAAAAGATACAAACATCAAAGCTCTCTGATCTTCACTTTGTATCTGACACACCACAGAACCGTTTGTTTGTATCTCTTTTCATCTCATTTAGGCCGTTTTGATTGGTTGTCTGTGTCTGGTAGTAAAAAAGTATCTAAACCTCTCCATCTCTCTCTATCTGCTCGTAAGAGATCGTACACGATCACCACTAGTATGACGTCAGATAGTCTCTATCTCATTCTGGCAGTAATTAGTAAATCAAATGATATTTAGTGTTTAGTAGATGCGCAGCACAGTTATTTTGAGGATGCGCGCCAGGATACTCAAATCAGTTTCAATCTTTCCGTTCGATGATGATGTACAACTCGAAGTGATCGCGCGGATAAATTGTTTCTAGATACATTCAGTGAAAGGAAAAAACTAATAAAAATATACAAGCAGTGTCCTTAAAGTTCCGAATAAAAAAAAAATAAAACAATTTGTGTTCAAGGAAGTGAGCAATGTCCGTGCGACCTGCTTCACCAAAAGTGTTGCTCGACATAAGTTACAAACCCCTGAACCATAACAAAAGTGACAACATAATGAACCTCAATCAGAACGTGATCAAGATCATTCAGGTGGAACAGAATTATTTACAAATGCAGCAGAACATGCAAGGATATGTCCCGCCACATGTTTACGCCAGTTCGGCTATGGATCATGAACCCGAAAACGACTACAACATTCCGAGTAGTGAGATTTTAAGCTCGGCCAGTAATACACCCAACGGGACACCGCCCTTGCAAAAGGAGAACACCAACAACAACACCACTAATACAAATAACAACAACAACAACAGTGGGGTGTACAATAGCAACGACTTGCAACATTTCATGAACGAGAATGGAAAACGTCGTCAGGATTTCGACTGCAACACGGATATGCTGCAGGATAGCAAAAAACCTCTTATGTACACCGAAGAGGATCACTACCATCACATTCCGCGACAGAACTCGACAACAAATGGTAAATTCTACGTCGAGTACCTGCCGACGACAGTTGACGAAGTTGGCGGCCAAGGGAACAATGTAACACCACCCTTCGATCAGTACACGGGAAACGATGAGGATATCTGTGAAACCAGTCAGGATAACTTTAAATATCAACCATTCCATCAGCCTTCCGAGATGCCGACTCACCCAATGGCCCAAGGTCAACAAATGGCACCGGCTGTCCAGCAAGGGATATTCGACTACGAACAGACGAACTCACTAAATGGCAGCACTTACTCCAGCTCGGATCGAGACGAAATGGAATACCGTCAGTCGGCGTATATGTATCACAACGAGGACGATCTTCAACAAATGACAGCCGGTAGTGATCCGTCCAAGTTTCGTAAACCCCGACGGCGGACAAAACGAAAGTCCAGCAAATTGGAAGACGCCGAGGAGTTCCAAAATCAACGGGTCATGGCGAATGTAAGGGAACGCCAACGCACCCAGAGTTTGAACGACGCCTTCAAAGCCCTGCAACAGATCATTCCGACGCTGCCCAGCGATAAACTCAGCAAAATCCAAACGTTGAAATTAGCCACAAGGTAGGTATTTCTAGGGAATTCCCCCTAAATGATCCTTAGGTCCTTTGGGTTTTTTCTTCTTTTTTCCTAACCTTTCCTCTCTCCCTCTCTCTCTCTCATAGATATATCGACTTCCTATGCCGAGTTTTATCGACCAGCGAGATCAGCCTTCTGAAGGCTTTGGACAACCATGGTGTGACACAGGGTAACACAGGTAATTTAGGCGGTTTCGCCTTAGGCGCATCCGTTCTAAATGACGAATCCAAGGGACGTCGAACTGGACCCATAATACCGCCAGAGAAACTAAGCTATCTCTTCGGAGTGTGGCGGATGGAGGGCGATGCCCATAATAAATCGTAGAAGACAACTACTGCCACTGCCTTGACTTGAATATCTTCCAACTCGCATTTCCATTTAAATAATAAGTAATTAATTTAAAAACAAAAAAAAACATAAAAAAAACAAAATAAATCACAAAAAAGAATTATTTTTAAGAAAAAATGATTTTTTTTATATAAAAAATATATAAATGTGTAAACTATGTTGATAATTATAATTGTATTTAAAAGAAATATATATAAAGCAACACCGTATATATGTACAATGAATTTCGAGTTTTTTTTTTAAAGTTTTTTCGGGTCTCTTTCTTGAAAAAATTCGCGACAGTAAGCTCCGTAAACGATTTGTTTTATGTGCTGTGACAAGTTTTTTTTTGTTTTTTTTTAATTCGAAGGACAAAGCGGAGCATATAAACTCCGTAAGGGAGATACAAAATAAAAAAGCGGTCCCCAACTAAAGTCTTCAGTCTGTGCATCCGGTGGTGATTTATTATTTTGTGATGATTCTTCCCTTTTTTGTGATTTTTTTTGCTCCAATTTTCTGGTTCTGGGATTCACGATGGGTGTGGTGTAGTTTATGTATTTGTTTCTGGGAAAATTGTTGAGTAGCCAAGGGTTGGTTTAAGAAGGATTTGTGCAAAATTAAACAACTTCCGGTTTAAGATTGCAACACCAGGTCGCATTGTGTGAAAAGGAACGGCAATCTACCTGAGTTTTCTTGTTCGTTATGAGGAAGCTTACAGGAATCAACCAAAACCGTTGGATATGGGATCAACAATTCTTGTCCGTCAATCAATTTATCGGTTCGCGTATACCATTTATACAGAGGCCCGCCACTAGCCACCTGAACGCCGGCGTGCAAAACCAATTATGCCGCATTCTACGCACTCTATATGACTGAGTCTGAGCAAAGAAAGAGTTTTTTCCTTAACGAGGACTGACCAAAGTATTCTCGAAACACGATTTCAAATTTGTCCAGCGTCTTGATTCTTCTGTTCACGACTTCCGAGCCTTAATGGCTGTCAACAAACTTTTCTGGATGTCACACATTAAGTTTGACGTAGAGGTTCAGGGCTGCCAACAGACCAGCAAACTTACTGACTGGAGTCTCTACTCTGACCTGCTCGGAGGTGCAATAGGACATCGACCTCCGGTTATTGATTCTCTCCACAAACTCGATGAGTTCGCACGCAAGAGGTACTGCGACCTATAAGATCTATATTGTGCTGGGAGACAGTTGTTGGGAGACTTGGAGACCCTCCAGTCGAGGTGTTTTAAATGTCCTTAGGTGTCAGGGTTTCCTTGAGGAAAAAGAGCTTCCTGATGCAGCAGAGAGAGCCACGCACAGTAATTCTCTAAGTCAAAATGCTATCATTGGACTCCAGTCTACTCCTGAAACCATTAAGATTCCTTAACGTAGCAGTTTAGATCAGCCATGCAGGCAAAGTTCAGATCATTGCCGGAAGGTTAACGTAGTTTTCATTCTCAAAACTTGCAACAAGTCTCAAACAGACCCAAACTTGAAGGTTTTCTGGTTATTGCTAAGGTTTTTGACAGCATCATCGCAAGACCGTTCACTGGTAAAGGAATTGATCACCCAACTATCAGATGAATTCGTTTGGTGGAAGGTTGCAGGATCATTTTTGTCAAGCTTGGACAATCATTTGCGTCTATCAATGTCAGCAAAGAGGCGTTCTCTCACCTCACCCCTGCTAAACAGCGATCAAATCCCATTTTGAAAGGAAGTCAACTTATAGACCAGAGACTCTCTAGAAATCCACATCTGAAAAAACATCACAAAAGCTACTTACAGCTCTATAATCTTGTTAGAGGGTTTTTGGGAAGAAGTGGGTTCGGTTTGAACTTACCTTACCTTACTATAATAGTCTTGTTGACCTCTTCTATGCACTGCTGGTTGTACAATGGACCTGTTTTTGTTTCTGAGTGCTCCAGCGTGATGTTCCAACACCCCGACAGAAGGAGATCTTCTATGCAGATCTCGCCTCAAAAAGGCCTTCAATAATGGAACTAAGGTAATATAATCATCAGTAGCTCCCAGTCAGTGTACTTTACCGACGAATCAACAACCGCAAACGTGGCTGGAGTGGATGTCCACTGCAGTCCCTCTTCACTGTTCCACTTCTGACTTTTAAGCAGAAGTTTATACAATCAAGCTATGCGCCAACGAATAACATCGTTTCCGTCAGCCACGCAGCGATAATAGCTCTGAACTCCTATATCTCTCAGCGCTTGCCTGGAGTCTCAAGCAGTTAGCTATTCACAACAAAAATGCCGATAAGCTTGCCAGACAAAGACCTTAGGTAGGTAGGTTGAAGAGGCAGGTGCATCGCGTAATGCAGCCTTCACTCGGATCTCTACGGATCCATTGTGTTCCTCTGACGTGGAATGTCCATTTTGAAAAGGAGTGCATTGAGTGCATCGTTCAGCATCCCTGAATCATCCTGAATTTGTAGTAAATTTTAGAATGGCTTTTGGTGGCTTCTTAGACAGGTTGCCCAGGTCGACGAAGACAAAGACCTTGGTCAACCTTTATAAGTCCACTTCTCTTCTGTGGCTTATCCATCAACCACATAAAATTGGAGATCAGCTCTTGGGGGCACTAAGACAAGCTCTCAAAGTGGAATTCAACTACTGAACTTCTTCAATCCAAAAAGGTTCAAGCCGACTCGTTTACCAAGAAACGATGGAACACATCTTGTGTGAATGCGAGGCATAGCAGGCTTAAACACTTCGGTAGAAGATTCATCTCCCCAGAAGCAGTCAGCCACTCATCTACAAGGATGATCTTAAGGCTTGTTCTTGACCTCGATCTTTCTTATGATCATGTCCAATTGCAGACAATTTATGTTGGGCACAAAAAATCTTTTACGTCGCAGTGCTTTTCTGGTCTCTTCTAGGTAGACACGGAGCTCCTTAAACCCTGGCAGATAGAAATTTTAAAATTGAAAGGCAGTCCCTGATGCCACGGCGTCTATGCTACATAATCGCACAGCATTGTCGATTTCTACTGTTGACTGAGTTACTTTAACCCCAAAGATGGGCCAACAATCGGACGTTTGAGGTTCTGTGTCCTGACGATACCCTTCAACCCTTGTTGAATAGGCTTACGCATGTCTTCCTTGAATTCTTTCTGTTTTATCCTTATCTTGGGGAACCATTGGTGCTTACTTTCGGAAGTTAGGATAGGGATTCCGAGTGAATGAATGACGAAGAGAAGGCTGGACAAATGGAACTGGAAGAAACCAAATTATAAGGTTTTCACTAAGCAAAAACTGTCCCTAAACACTAGTTGATACACCATTAGGTTAGGTTAGGTAAGAGTGGCAGGCTGTAGATGCAATCTCACTTAGACCAGATAAGTTCCTTTGTGTTACCACATGGATCTGTACTTCACCAGAAATACTAGCTGGAGCTTGCTATGAAGCGCTGGAAGTTACCTTTGCTGATGCTAGCCAGATCACTTAGGTTGTGAAAGAAGCTGGCTCCTAAGTATGCTCTTCTTCGAGCGGAGAGGACCGGACATTTGCAGAGAAGGTGGAGAATGTCCATGCAGCTTCTGCAAAAGTCGTTGCAGGAGAAGGGCCAGCCTATAGGCATACTTGCCGATGGTGCAGTGTCCCATTATGACACTTACTTTTCTATCTGATGAGACAGTGAGAACGTTTGTGATTCAGCTTTGGCCAAATCTGCTTGGTGTTGAGGCAGACCCTACCTACTGTTCATCTGTGATTGGCGATGTTTCTGTAGTTTCTTTGATGAAGCAGTTTACAGGTGGCGAAAGGTATGCTTAAATTCCTCCTTCCCGGAAAAATTGGTAGAGTTGTGCTCTCTCTGGCGAGTTTACCAGCCAAGCAGTTGCCTGGAATCCCTGTGTGCCCCGGCACCCATATAATGTGAATTTTGAATTGCTCAGCCATCTCGCTAAGAGACAAGCGACAATTTAGGGCTGTTTTTGAGTTGAAGGCGACTGATTCCAGGGATTTGATCGCGGCCTGACTATCAGTAAAAAGTTGTGATATCCCGAGTAGATAGTACATTATACCTCAGCCACGACAGGGCTTCCTCGATTGCCATTATCTCGGCTTGGAAGACACTGCAATGTTCAGGCAAACGGAAAAAGATGCTTACGTTCACATCCTTGGAGAATACATCCCCGCCAACTCCCGATTCTGTTTTGGAGCCAGTCGTGTCCCATCCCTTTTCCCCAAACTCACACTATGCCAGTGTAAACACGTTTACAATTAATCCCCCCCACCTGACACCTAACACACTTCGTTTAAGCCCTTCCATACAAAACAAAGATAAGACCTGTCAAATGCTTTTCCCCAAATAAAACCCCTCACCCTTCCCTAAAAACAAATCGTCTAATGGCATTCAAAAGTGTGGAAAACTAGAAAATAGACTGTCAACAGGGCGAGTTATTAAATATTTTTTTTCCTAGATATTCCGGATCGTCTTCCTCGGGGCCAATCAATGGCATCACCTATCCGTGGCATATTGTGGTTTCAGTAGAATTAATTTCCCTGAGATTTACGATGATAAATGAAGGAAAACATCGACTAAAAGAAAGTGGAGAAAAGCGAAAGCAATTAAAAATGGCATAAATCAAAAAAATGAAACAGAAAAAATCCACTTAGAGAGAGTAGAAACGATTAAAGGGGTTCCGCATTTGACTGAAGAGGCTCTTCAAGGATCTCAACCCAAATGCACACGAGAGGGATGCGTTCTAAATATAACCATCTTATATTGAATTTCCAACCAAAGAATAAAGGGATGGCATGCCCCGAGGATCTAGGCGTAGGCACACAGGCAGTTCTTTGTCATCATCAATTTGACTGACATCTTCGAAATGGACTTTTCGGCTATCGTTTAAGGCCGGCCAAAAAAAAAAAAGCGCCCAAAAGAAAACTCAACGATTTATCGTTTTAATTTAAATTTTTGTTTATCGTCTTGCATTTCTGATGCTGTTCGGTGTCGTGGGACCGGGAATACCCCGCAACATTTGTCTATCGTTCTTAATTTAGAAAACTCCCATCGGTCCGTCGACGATTGGAGGAGACAAGTCGGCGAAATTGCTATCTCGAGTGAGATGCAAAAAGTCATATCGTTTGTCGGTGGCGTTCTGAGTCAATGGACAAAAGACGACATATGTTTTGAGTTTGTTTTGGGCTAAGCGCCTTGCAGCGGTGTAGAATCGACTGCGACGGTGCGTCTTCGGTAAAAGTGCCCATAAAATTTGATTTTTTTTCTAATTTCATGCGCCGAGAATATGGGAGGTTAAGTTAGTTGCAGGTTGTTGCATTTGGAGGTATGTGAAATGGTTTTGAGGAATTCGTAATTGCACAGGGAATGGTACAGCAGCGGGAGTATCATTTATTTGGAATAAATCTTTGGGATGACAGAGTTATTGTTTGAATGGAATTTTTGTCATGGAAACGAGCGAAACGCGGATGTGGAATCGATATATTATGGTGACATTCATTTGCTGTTTGAAGGCGTTATGGGGGCTCTGCTTGGAATGTGTAATTTGTGACAATTGACTGTGTTACTTGTTGAATAAAATGTAAATGTAGATGGGCCAACTGTTACTGCGAAGAAAATGCAATTTATTTTTTTTTTAAATTTCAAAAAATTATTTAAAGATTATTATATATTATATACAAAGTTATATACTTGTGGATTGTATATTTCTAATTTGCTGGCCTTTTATTCATCGAAAAGAAATAGTCTTTCACTCAGTGAAAGAATTGTATAAATCAACTAAGTAGTTTTCGAGATAACCTTAAACAAACAAACATTTCCTCTTATAACATAAGTATGCAAGTAAAGGTTGAAGAATTGGCTACCATTGTTTAGGAGGACATGCCTTTGGAGTACCAAATGGAGGAAAGAACGTAATGATACACTAAATGAAGGACTGCTCTGGTACTAACTCCTGCTGGAACGTCCGCTGCATGCTCCCAAATGTTCTTTTCTTTCTGTTTCAAGTTCTACGTTACAATGTTGCCGAGACTTTCAATGCAAATACCTTGATGAAGTGAACTTAACAATAGTAGATTTTGTTTTAAGAGCTGATACATTCAGTCCTGGTAGTTCTGAGAGGCAGACAGCAGTATACCACCCCCGAGCAACAAGAGGAAGTCCCACTATTTAGCTGACACTCGTTTCAAGCTCTCAAAAATAAAAAGGCTCCGGGACCAGATGGGATACCAGCAGAGGATTGCAAAATCCTCTTCCTCCTCCACCCCGACTTCTGCTCAACTGCTGCTTACAGGAAGAGGGCTTCCACAAGGACTGGAAAAAACAACGACTGGTGTTTACAAGAGAAAAGGGGACCCGGATATCCCATCGGTCTCCAGGCTCTTATGTGTGCTAGTTACAGCAAGAAAACTCTTAGAGAGGGTGCTCAAGCCACGAATTTCGGCAACCTATCCGCTGAGCAACACGGGATTAGAAAACTACCCTTAATAATAAGAGCAGTAGAGGGGGTAGTTAGGACCTTCCACTAGGTCCAATGCAGTAGCCGTCATTCGAAAGAAATCGTCGAGATGCCAACTCTTGACGTAAGAAACGCTTTTTACACTGCCAGGTGGAGGGATGTGTTCGACTTACTTACTTACTTACTTAAGGTGGCGCTACAGTCCGGGGTGGATTTGGCTCTCAACAAACAGGCGTCTCCAGCCAACTCGATCTTTAGCTAGCTGCCTCTAGTTTCGCACGCTAAGTTGGTTGAGATCCCCTTCAACTTGAGTCACAGTCTTCCTCTACTGCGCTGTCCCACGGAGGCGGATTCGAAGATTTTTCGGACCGGAGCATTGGTGTCCATCCGCTCTACATGACTCAGCCACCTCAGTCGTTGGACCTTCACTCTTCTGGCCCGTACAGTTGGTCATTGCATCTCCTCCTCCACTCACCGTTTATGGAGATGGGACCAAAAATCACCCGAAGAATTTTCCTCTCGAAGCAGCCAAGAGCACCCTCATCCATTTTTGATAAAGTCCATGACTCTGGGCCGTAGAGCAGGACTTGGAAACATGTTCGACGTGACACAAAATCTCTTACAGATGATGAAAACTCACCTTAAGGACAGAGATGGAACCGATCGAAAGAAATTACTGCTGATGCTGCGAAGGACTCAATCCAAGGATCGGAAACGGTTCTAAGAAAAGTCTTTAATTGACTTCACGACTACGAACAGTCATACATATAAGTCACAATTCCAAATTTTCTTATAAGCTCGGAACTACAGGCCTTCAGTCCCAGGGTGCATGTATTAAACTCGTTTTTCGAGGACTACTGGGAAAAGCCCAGATTCATTCAATTCCTGCGCCTGAGATTTATCCACTACCTGTACACCACAACAGATTTGCGGGGTATTTTTCCACCTTTATTGCTCTGGTTTTTTTTAAAAACATTTACAACTCTAACTAAATATAAGAAAAATCCACAATAACTGCTTTGGGAAAATTAAAATACTTGACAAGACATAATGGGGTAGATTGCGTTCAAAGAAAGGAAGATTTGAGAATATAGACATCATACTTGTAGGACCTTCTGAGAGAGTTAACTTATGGGCTTTTGTGTGGACATTCATTGGTAACTGACTTCTAAAAGATTGATTCGCTTCAGGAGAAACGACTGAACTTCTCCGCCATCAAAGAGCAGCGATAAGTACTCTGGCACGTTTAACAACGATGGTTGCTTCTGAGGTTGTCAAAGAGCAATCAAGTGCATTTTAAAAGCAAGAGTTTAGGAGCCATTAAGTCCAACTGAGAGACGAATGAACCTAATCTAAGCTCACAAAACGGGAGACCTGTAGAGGAGTACTCCAAGAAGAAATATTTTGACGTAGGTGAGCATGACATACTGACGTTATGCGACGCTTATTGGTGGTGACACTCTACAACAATGTCAGCTACCGTAGTAAATTCGAAGACTCTTTACATGTCACAGCCATCTCCGTCATTTTATCTTTAGACTAGGTCAATGTCGCTAAACAGTTCGTCCTTTTATCTCCTCCTCCACTCTCTATGCAGACGAGACCATAGTTCGTCCGAATGATTTTTCTCTTAAAACATACCTCCGCGCCATAGAGCAGGACTGGGACGATTAGGGTCTTGTAAAGAGTCACTTTGGTTGTTCGAAAGAAAGTCAATGCTACAAAAGCTTGACAAGAAGGATTCACAGCAGGCGGTCGCAGTAGCAAATCCTAGGGATGATCAACGGAAGAGATCGAAGGCGACCATGATCAGAATCAAACCCAAGGCTGTCAAGGCAAAGCTCCAAATAGTGACTTCCATCATCTCCAAAGGACTGACTTTTTGTGGGAGTTTTTGAAGCTGATACTCCATAGACAAGAGATTATTATTAGAGAGAGTCAGCACATGTGGGACATGTAACAGCCCACAAAACATGTCACTAGCTCCTTAACAAAACAAATAGAGAGAGATTCTGGAAGCTAGAACTCCATATCGAAAGCACTCACATCTCGAGACGAAATCCACTTCCAAGCCTCTGCTAGAACTGTAGTGTCACTGACAGAATGTTGCAGAACAAATGGAAACCGAGTGCTCGTTGCAAAATAATCTCTATGACCACACACACACCTATAATCGTACATGCCTCCACCATACTTGTACTTATAATCCGATTGTGACCGTAAAATTAGAAAACTAACTTAGCGCCTCAAATAACCGATCCTTTCTCGGATAGAGAGGCGCTATGGATCTGTGAAGTTCACACTTTCGGCATCTCTAACATTTCCCAGGAAACACAAAAAAAAAAAATCAGCATTAGCCGCATTGTACACTCGTACTGTGTATTTCTATTGTCCACGCTGTGCTTGGAATTTCAGAACATGGTTAGGATTTTCAAAGGACTCACGCTCATATGGGACACACTGTATTTTCCCACATGTGTTTTCGATTGCTCTCGATGTGAGATTGTGTTGTCTTTACGAACCCATAAAACCCGACTCACAGCTAACCAGACACGGTTCCATTGTGTCCCTCGATGCGCATGAATATTCGCACGTGGTATGGACCAAAATGCAAAAACCATTCCAAGGATAATAACGCATAGCGCCAGATGAAAGTTACATCACTGCAGGAGCTAAAGATGTATCCTGAAATAAATTTACAAGAGTTCTGCCGGAAGAGAGGCGTCGTGAATCAAAGGACGACTACATCTGCCGAGGAACTTGTTCAAATTTAACACAAATAACAATCCCTTTCGTCGGGCAAGACTGCCTCGAACATGCTTCAATTAATGAACAGGAATCGATGATTCCGCCAAAGTTTGCATACATCTGCACAGAACCCGATTGCTCTCTAAAAATAGTTTCCCTTCGAGAGACACAGAGACACACACCATCGCTGATTGATTCGAATCGAAAGAACGCGCAACAGTTGTGCCTGTGATCAGACCCAGGGTCATCACAAGAAAATGTGTCATACCGTGGCTCCCACTTGATGATGAAGAGGGGAAAATAGACATAATCCACCCCACACCAGAGGCAGCGGCAGCGGCAATTCCATCATAAGCACCATAATCGGGAGCTCTTCTGAAGCTCATAATTTATCTTGTAATTGCTGTAAATGTGCCTAACTCTTCAAACACCAAATCCCGCAGTGGAGCGACGGCGGCGGTGGCGGTAGTGGTGGCCTCCTTCGCCTTCCGTTCCGATTCGGATTCAGTTGCTCCGTTGAAATTCAATACACTATCTGTTTTGAATTAGTGACGCCATGTTCTCGAGTCTTGAATCTGACAGAGAACACCATTTCCATTTCCATTTCCATTTCCACTGGCAGTCTTCGTTTCGGTGTTTCGTCTGCCTGGAGGGGGTGTATGCCTCATCTCTTTAGGGCCAAGTTGGGTAGACTCGTTGCTTCTCGCGCAAAATGGCTGTATCCAGCCGGATGATATAATGTGACAATAAAATGAAACTGCGGAGGGTGGGTGCTCCTCGATCGACTAATGAAAGATGAAAAGAGAAATATTACTTGGACAGTCGCCATTTTAAATGTTTTTATTTACAAACAAAGATTTTTTTTCCATTTTCTTTGTTTATTCGTTGCGAAGAGAAGAAGAAGAAGAGGAACACAAATGTTGAAATTCTTGGCGCAAAACACATGCGAAAGGAAGCAAAACATGTACACAGACAATGTACAGACTGTGGCACTTGGTGTTTGTTTTTTAAATAATTTCCAAGGAGTAGGTGCTGATAGTTTCCAACTGAAGCGATATAAAGCACAGAATTTGAGATATATTGGCACGGGATTTATTTATAGAGAAACTTTAATGAGTCGCCTGGTGAGGGACGCTGTCCAAATAATGTTTGAGAATTTCATTTACAATTATCTGATGAGTTTCGATACTGTGGACAGATATCGAGAAGCTAAAATGAATCATTTCTGCTAAAACAGAGTATTTGTGACTCACTTGGTCTTCCAATGTTCAGTAGTTCATTTTGGAAGTGCTACAGCATCACAGAAACAAGTCTTGGAAGTCGCTGTTGACTGCAGTAACTCTCTACAAACAATCTTTGCATAAACTTCTCATCAAACTAGTCCTCCTTTACGGGGTTTTCGTTAGCTCGTTAGACTCCGGTGGACTAGGCACTTAGTTCGCATGAGCAAAGCAGATCCTACCTGGAAAGTTATTTGTGGCAGGACACGACAGCGAGATAGACCATGAATATGCTGGAAGGATGGCTTTAACCAGGACGCCCAGAGCTTAAGGGCTCCAAACTGGATGAAATCGGCTTGAAATCAGGATCGATGGAGAGATTTGCTGAATGAAGCTCGGTCCGGATCTCGGCTGTAGTGCCGATGATGATGATGAAAGGCGGATGAACATTTTCAAATGATTTTTCGTTCTATATGTCGATTTAGACTCCATCACCTAAGTTGGCTAGGACATTTAGATCAAATAGTCTCTAGCTGCTAAGGGTGAAGAGTTGTTGAATCCATCTCGCACAGAATGGAGTGTCAAAGGGTTTGGTGCTGTCGTTTTTCATTATGCCAACATGAATCTGTCTTCTAAGCGGAGACTTATGCTATTCGAATGGCCATGAGTTACCTACATTTTAAGGAACCTGTGGAAGGGTCGGACTATGCATCTAGCGATGACGAGCCTTTGTTTAATCCTTTGACAACTTCCCGTAAAGTAAGTGAATGAAAAAATTCTTTAAACTCTGTTGCAAAAGATTAAATTCTTTGACTCTTGGCTGAGTCTCAGGTCATCCTGAGATCCCGGGAAACAAGATCTGCGATCAAATTGCTAGACAGGATGACTTTTCTGGACCGAAACGTGCTTCCATTGATGATTGGGTTTTTAACGAACACAATTGTGTGGCATGACTCTCCAGGATACAGACGGACTGAAAAAATGCCCCCGGACGTGTGTAAGAAATCAGCAGCATTCCTGCTGTTTCTCAGTAGAAAAGCTTGCAGACAACTTTAGCATCCTAGTGGGATACTTCACGTTTGCCCTGCACCTCACTGTGCTAGGCTTAATTGACACTACAGCTTGCGATAGTTCTGGAGACGGTCACACCATTGCAAAGCATTTTCCTTGCGATTGTACTGCCTTTGCTTCTATAAGGTGGGGAATCTTCGGTACGAATGCTGATGATGTTGGTTTCCCATCATAGAACTACCTACTCTGCTTTCTACGAAGGACATCAAGACTTCATCCGTCATCAAGGCACTGAGCTCACATGAAATCGGGTCAAAACTCGCGTGGGAGTGCCAGAACAACTCATGTTTTACTGGGTACCAAGCAACATGCAAAGGGAAATTAACCCTTCTCCAGGGTGGGACCGCATAAACTAATGCAACGTTTGAGAAAGGAAGGACTTAAGTCTAAGCTCAAAGTTGAACTCCCTAAAATGAGGCAAGTCAAAGATATTTTCGGAAACAATAACTGGAGAAGGAGTTCCGTAAACAGTCACTTTATGGGTGATTTTAGCCTCAGGGAGCATGGCAGAAAATTGGGGAAAGAAAGAGAATAGTGACTGAGAAGAGAACTGAGGACTAACGCATTAATTTACAAAAAAAGAGGCAACCAGGAGGCAAATCTTTCAGATCTGCCAACGCTTGATTCACTGCAAACTAGAGGATGTGCTGTAGTTGAGCTCAAGTCGGGAGGTTACAATAGATCTATAAAGTTCGCAGTGCACTACCAAAAATCCCCAAAGCACCCCAGACATCGACACGTATCAAAAAAAAAAAAAAACACTTTCATCCCCAGGAAATCAAAAAAAAAAAAAACCATTGAAATCAAAATAAGAACGAATTTCATCCGCTCATCCATCCCCCGCACTGACGCCGCCGCCACCTTTTCATTTCAAAGTCAACAAAACAACTAAAAGCAAACAAATCGAAGCCTCCACCACCAGCAACAGCGTCACATCTGACATGTGGTTTCACTTCGACACTAAGTCCCGAATCCCGGACACACCACCACCCAGGAAAGGCATCAACGCAACACAACGAAATAAAATAATAAACTCCCGAATGTTTTCCAAAAAACATCGAGCAACAAACCTACTAAAATTACTATTTGCTGTTTTACACAACCATAAACATTCAACCGGACCGTTCCAGCACCATGATCCGCCTCATCAAATCCCTGTCTTGCTGTCTACTAAAAATCCTAAAAATCTCTTCGAATGCATCGTAAAATTGACGAACTATAGTCCATAACTCCTTCATGGGTCATGCATTTCCAATGAAACTGACACACACACGGAGAGAGGAGGAGGATAGGAACAGGAATCCTTTTATTTTTTGTTTCCCCCTCTGAAAAGTCTCAAATCCTGCCTTCGACAACAGGGCCTATCCGGAATGGGTTTTTTTGTTGTTGTTGTATTTCTCTCTAAAACGTTTCGTGTGTGTTTATGTTATTTAAAATCCCTAATGGAATTCTTGATGCTTACTAAAGTTACCCGAGGGAGAGTGTGTAGTAGTGTATCGTCCGCCTCCACCTCCATCTATAAGTCATTTAAGAATAATCCTCGCCCTGCAGATGTAGACCCATAAACAATGGATTAGTGTTCTAAAAAAAGAACACCCGGTAACCCAACCGCAAATGGGATTCATAGTCTTAAAGTCGCCATTTAAGAATTTATTCCTTCGGTAGGACATGTACGTTTTTTTTTTTTTTAAATTTAAAAAGAGGACAACAACTTCTGTTATTATAATGACCCTAGACTCTTCGACCTTTCTCATACATCTATGGGTGTCATGTTACAAACGATGAAGGCTGTACGAGTATGGAATTTTCGATCTCAGCAGGAATAGTGTCCTTGGTTCTTAAGTACCCTTACCTACTGTCTATGACAAATGAAGTCCTCGGAGTTTAAAAGGTCGTCCATGTGATTTATTGTTTCATTGAGTGGAGTTTGACGAAGGAAATGCATTTGTCAAGTATCACTGCAAGGGAATTTGCAAGCCCCTAAGAGACCTCGGATAACTTCAAAGCTCTAATCATTGATCTTATATTTATAGCTCCTGGGAGAATCCTAGTTCCTATTTCAATTCGTAGTCCATAAAACTTTCAGGACAATGAACAGACCCCTCTTCATACACACGGTGGCATTCCATGAAATTCCTCCATAAATTCGATTTAAATGTGGACTATGTTCGGCTGATCCAAAAGATTTCCCTTACCACACCACCACCCAGCTGAAGCAAGTGTTTTCCACGAACCTATCCCCATGGCGACCAAAACTGTGGGAAAATACTGAACATTTCTCAGCGGTAGAATGTACGAGTGTCTAAGGAAAAAAAAAAAAAATCGCGCTCCATATAGCTGCTGAGATCAATCAACGTTGTAATCCGCCTCCTCTTCGCCGACATATCCATGTACTCGGTGTGTCATCTGCATGTGCGGGAACGGGAACTGGATCTTACGAGAAAGAATCCATACTGCGATCGTTGCTTTTCCCCTCGGAACAGATGTGTGTCTGTGGTGCCCTGTGCCATGTATCCGTTAGATGTGTTTAATGAGCATTAACTGTCGCGTTTGGTTGCCATTGCTGAGGCCATATATATAAAAAAAAATTTCGAGGACCGCATTGCTGATCCTGGCTTAATTAGGAGCTCATCATGGTTTCATATTCCTATTGGGAGAGTGGATTAGTTTTGGTTTGGCATACAATCGAATGTAACTCTCCCATGACAGGTAAGATGTTCAGGATCATAGGAAGTAAAAATAAGACGTAACAACATAGACAAACGGTACTCTTGCTTGCTAACAACATCTGTTGAGTGAAAAACATCAAGAAAAACACATTCAGCGTTATGTAAACAATTTTTATTGAGTTACAGAGAAATAAAAACGAATTAACTTGGGTGGTTTTTGTTGCCCAACTCTGGATGGCAGTGTTTTGCTCCAACCGAAGTTCATTTGCCTTTTTGTAGGTCAGAGTTCAGATTCGATGATTATGATGATCGTGGAATGAGTATGAGTAAGCTGCCTGCCCGATACAATCTTTCAAATCTAAACATGGTCTAGGTATAGCAGAGTGGCTTTCGGTCAAGAAAGACCACCCTTTACCAAATATTCACACAGGATACGTCTTGGAAATCAAATCTATATTCAATATCCTTTCACTTTAACATATTCCCCTTCCGTACATTGAGCAACATCCCTGATCAGCTTTACTGTTTCTGTTTTTGAGCTTCATAGTCCTTGCCACTGCTGCTTGGTGTGCTCATTTGCTTCTGCAGCCGCTGTTTACACTCCAACTTCCACCTTCTTTTTATGGATCGATGGGGGGGTCACTCCCGTGCTAATAAGGACAACTGATTCCGACACGGTTTGATAGGACGTTACCACTCGAAGGGCCATTTGCTTCATGTACTTTTCTTGCCTAAGTGCATCGGCTCAGATCTCGCAGCTATTCAGATGAATGACATGCGTGATCGGCATGACAAGTCTTCGTTTGCTTGCCATTGGGCCGCCTACGTTTTCCATTAGACTGCTGATTAATGTAGTGATCCTCGCAGATACGGGCTTTATCAGATACTGTGTGCTCTTCTGGTTGTCACTTGTATGCCTTTGATAACAGGGATTGAGCCCTGAGCTGCTCCAGCAGGGTCCCTCCGTAGTGCTTAATCATCTGCGAGAGACTGCAAGTTTTTTCGAGTCCATTAAGCACTCCACCTGGTTGAGTCAAAGGCATTTCTTTCATCAAAATTTGCCAATACGACGATTTTCCTCAAGCGGCCTTAACCACTTCCTCGATTACTCCTATTGTAGAGTGGACTTCTCTAAATTTGTACTGTCCTTCAGATAGATCACCTGGTCTCTGCTCTGCTGGTGCCGCTTCCAGCACACAGAGAGGCCTGTAGGCTTATGACGACTTTGGGTCTCCTTTTCCCTTGCTGATCAGTACAAAGCGTTATGTTTCCCAGCTCTTTCGGAAGATTCATCCTTAAGATAGGTTTTGTACATGTTCAGCAGTAGCTGGGGAGGGTTTAGACAATCGCTTTCAATTCTATCGCTGGTAGAGGCCTGCCTGCCGGTCGGAGATCATTCCACTTTCGATTTTTTGTTTTGTTCTCGTGTTGATGGCCTTCTTTAGCTTGGAGTTCGTAGTTCGGTTTTCCGCTAGTATGTTTTCAGTGATTTTAGCGTGAGTCGGTGTCTTAAATGTAGGCATCTCCTTCTAAGCCCAGTAATCTCTTCTACCCACTTGTATACCACCAGTTTTCTGCTTCCATTCGAGTTGCTATGTCAAGGCTGTCAAGGCATTTCACCTATTTTAGAACTTTAATACCCCTTTTAGAGACAATCTAAATCAGAGCTATTAGCTTAGGAAAGTTCCCTCTGGAAACACGACAAGGGTACATTTCTTATCTTATATCCTTTTGTCAATGGTTCTGACCACGTACTAACCTTTTCCATTTGCGAGCTGTTGAGATAGAAGGGTGTTTCATCTTTTCGTGACGTTCATTTCTCAATCTTGCTCCACCCCTAGTTTTACGTCAAAACCAGTTGAGGTTCTGTTCTACGCCGAGAATATACTCGACAAAAAGATCATTTTGGTCGTAAAAACATAGTAAATCATGTGGAATAAGTATCATCGACAACTTGGACAACAGTTGGTGACAATTTCATGCGTTACTGGACCCAGAATTAGTTTTGAAATTGTGTCTTACTTCCTGTCTAATAGACACTATCAAAGTTTATAATCAATTTCGCTTATCACACGAATTAAGAAAAACATTTAGCGACCATAAGTCGATAATTGAATCATTACTCATCACTTTGAGTGTAAAAATTGTAACTCACAGTTTGCGTTGAAAGAATTGACTCATTAATGTGAAGTAAATTGCCATCAAATTGTCGCTTCCAAAACGAATGTATCTGGCGCATTGAAAAACTTTCTCTTTGAGCAAAAAAATTTAACCTAAAACCACTCAAGTGTGACGTAGTTTCCAACTCAATTCATTCAAATACCTCAAAACTGATATAATTTCTTATTGCTCACGAAAAATTAACGATAAGATTAGATATCGCTTGCGAACAGTGATAAAGGCTCGTATAGATAGATACTTCGAGCCAGAAATGGCTAGAAGTGATTAGTTTCACTTAAAATTTCAACCAAGGGTGACGGCGAAAAAGTATCGCACGCACTCACCTGTGATAAACAAATATTTGTAGGCTTGAGTAACTTTTATAAATAATCAACAAAAAAACTAGTTCCAGCAAACATAATTGTTTTTTGAGGTGAATAACTTTAGTTTTTGTGTTTATTTTGGACGTTGAAAATGTGATCTTATTGCGTTTCGATCGACATAGGAGTACATATCGAAGGAAAAAGACTAATTCCGTAGAACAATACTGTGTAATCGGCAATTGAAATACCTGCTATCATTGTGATAAGACATTTTGATAAGCGGAGTTAACGTGAATCACATTCAATAGAATTTTGTATTTTGACGATTGTGTAATAAATTCAAAAAAAAAGTTTATATTTCGATCTTACAGGTCAAGCATGAAGTGGATAGTGTACTTTGTGAGTGTTTTATTCGCGACTGTAAATGGTGCGGATACAGACGTCACTCAAACAACAACAACTGCAGCACCAACAACACCAAAGGTAGGAGCTCAACTTAAGTATTTATCTTTAGATTTAGATTTAGATAAAAGTAATTGTTCAATGAGTCGGGCAGAGCACTTGTTCTTTGTTTCGAAGACAGTAGTGGAAGTCAAACAAGTCGCCTTCGATCACAAAAGTATGCATAGACCACCAATTACCATGAAATTTGCAAAGCTCTGTGAGTGTTTGCAGACTTTCGTGATCGACTGTATGTTTATCAATAGTCTAGTCCATTGTCAGATTATTCTGACAAAGGTGTGGCGAAGTGAGAAGTGTAAATGTTATCTTTCAATTTTTTTTTTCAATTTTATCACCACTAATCACTTTTCAGTGTCATCACTGTCACATCCGGGCCACCCTTTGGTTGCAAAAAGTGTGTACAGGGTGAATAGTTTCGCATAGCAAGTTGGTAGAGGTTTCTTTTAACTTGTGCATGCCACCTGTTTTTCCACTAACTGTCTTTTTCCTTAAAACAGAAACTGAGGACGCCCTTATTCATTGTTGATATCGTCCATGCTTTTGTGCAAAAAAGCTGGAACTTCCTCATCTCACAAATAAATGACATTCCTGCCAAAGATGGACTATTCTGGCTTAAGTCCCCACTTAAACGAACTTATCAGCTTCTTGACGAAGGGCATAAGGTGCAAGGCAAATGTTTGTGCATTCACGGCGCCTTACTGGTCCATTCAGTGTACCCTCCAGCCTGGACTCTTTACGAGGCGGAGTAAGTCTATCAATGGGACGTACTCAAGCCCTCTACACACAGTCTGTAGGCTTTTCTTCGATCACGTGTTTCTTAAACTTTTTTCCTTTTTCCTTCTGAGAAGCTGGTGTTTGTCCCATCTTTTCGGATCGAAGACTTCGCGAATACCTCTGGTTCTTGGAAGAAGTTCCACTTTGAATACCTGTTGTTTTGCGGCGTATGTTTGCGGACAATCTTCGTTGAATCAGGGGCGGCATCTCATTTTCTTTACTTGATGCTTGTGTCATAGGATCTCTTGAGAAATAGGAAAAGGCTCTAGAGATCTCCAACAGTCCGCCTTCAAAAGTATTTCCTTGTGATGGTAATGTTTTACTTTCCGCCACCGTATGTCACGATTTTTCTTTCACCTCCTAAAAGTATGCACACTAATTTATTTATTTTCTTTCATTTAGCCAACTGTCAACACAAAGAACAGTGCGCTCTGTAAAAAGTGTACCTGTGACGTTGAAATTTTCGAACTCGATTGTCGAAATAAATCCTTGACAGCATGGTTCAACGACGAAGACTGGAATACCCTAACCTATGGAGATGTATCATTCGTAACCATACGCCTGGAGTACAATAATTTGACAGAAGTTCCCGTATTAAGGCCGATGTTGGTGAAAAATCTTTACCTGGGTCACAATTTAATTGCGAACATTGAAAATGCCGCGTTTCACAATTTATTGAATTTGACAATATTGGACTTGTCTTACAATAAATTGACATCGAAAGTACTGAGGCCAGAGATGTTCCAGGGGAACTACAATCCAACGTTTTATGAGCCTTTGCCAAATCTGATTGAACTAGATTTGGGCCACAATGAGTTGCACGCCCTCGGTTCAAGCGTCTTTGAGCATTTACCCAAATTGGAGACATTGATTCTTGGATCAAATCAGTTCCATGTGATTGATCACTTGACGGAGACTGCTATCGCTGGATTGACTTCTTTGAAGGTGAGTGTGCTGTACATATACAGATGGATGTCAGCTATCTTGATGAATTTGGTTGTAGACTCTCGACTTGTCCTACATGGAACTAGACGATTTGCCTGATAATTTGTTGCATTCTCCGAGGGACCTGCAAACTCTGATTCTTACTGGAAATCTTTTGGATGAGCTACCCGATGGCCTAGAGCTGGGAGTTAATTTGACCCGATTAACCTTCGACGAGAATCCAATGGGCAATTTCGAAGGAGAAAAGTAAGTCTCGATCTTTTGAAGAATCAGCGTGATAATCCATTCCGTTTTCAAACAGTGTGTTCCCCAAGATGCCGAAATTGGAGTACCTCAGCATTTCGTATTCAAACGACTTGGCTAGAGTTGATAAGGGTGCCTTTAGCAAATTGAGTGGTAAGCAAAGTCATAAGAGGTGCAGTTCAGTTTAAGTCTAAAATTTGTGACATTTGCAGGTTTGAAAACACTTATTATGTCCGGAAATCCAAAACTATCCTTCATTCATCCCCAGGCGTTCGCAGAACCAACTGTCAATCCAATCATTTTTGACTATCCACCCCTCGAAGAGGTATGCCATTCCAAATAAAATTCTCACAAACTTACCCCAGACTATTCTCTCCTTTAGCTGTTCCTGCACAACAACAACCTGACAGTGCTGGATCACGATCTCATAGTTCGATGGGATAAAGTAAAAACCATCGATCTGCGTCTGAATCCTTGGGCATGTGATTGTGACAACAGCTGGCTGGTTCACACTCTTATGACGCAAATCAACGACACTTCTGAGAAGTTAACAGAGAATGTCTTATGTGGTTCACCGCCCGAATGGAAATCAAAACCACTGATGGAGCTGAACCAAGATAAGAATATACTACGCTGCATAGACGGTAGTCATCCAGAGCATGATGGAACTATACTCATTGGACTGCTCATTGGTATCCTGGTTGGAATACCAATTACCTTCGGTGCTATCATCTTGTACCGGCGAGGTTGCTTCGGTCTGTTTAATCGTGGCAACAGCGGAAATTCACTGTACAACCGAGCTAGCTTCCAAGATGATTTCCATATATAAGCACAACAGCGAAGAACATTTGTTATGTACGAGGTACATATGTATGTTGCCAAAGACTTTTTTGCTTTTTTTTTTTACTATTCTTTTTCATTTTAATTAAATTTATTGATAAACGTTTAATGTATGTATATTTAAAGTTAACACGAAAAATAAAAAAAAAAATTAAAAAAAACAAGACTAAGTGGAGCCGGTAGCCTTTTTTGTCCCGAGACACTGTTTGACGGAATGCAGTAATAGTAATAGCGGCTCAAAAAGATGTAAAAATGCAAATGCCAGTCCAATTAAGATGGTTATACCAATTGCAGTTGTAAAAAAACCAATTATCTATAAAGAAAAGGAAAATTATGAAGATTAATAGGTGGAGGACGGTTTATTAGACAAATTTGTATAGCAAGTCAAGGTTATAGAAGACAAGAATTCCTAGCAGAAGTGCTTGGGAATCTGGGGGGGTCTTAGATGAATCTGCGATAGAGATATACACAGATGGATCTAAAACAGCGTACGGCACGGGGGCTGGGGTTTTCTCCAACGCACCTGACTTAAGTATTGCCATGCGACTGCCGGATCACTTGAGTGTATTTCAGGCGGAAATTACGGCAATCCGAGAAGGTGCGGCTTGGCTTTCGATTAACGCGGTAGATGGTAGCGCTATTGTACTATGTATAGATAGTCAAGCAGCGATTAAAGCCTTGGAATCACTGACAGTACGATCCAAGTTGGTAAAGCAATGCCGCAGGTCTCTGAATGAGATCGCTGACAGATGCGATGTCTCTCTGTGGTGGGTTCCAGGACACAGGGATGTTCCGGGCAACTGCAGCGCGGACGAACTAGCGAAAGAAGGCGCGGGCCGGATCCTCTCTGATAATATGGAAGAACCGCTGGTCTCTTTAGAAGTGATAAAATCCCGCCTTGATAGCGAAGCTAGAAGAATAGCTAACAGCAGATGGAATAATATCAATACTTGTCTTCTGTCGAAGCAGATCTGGCCTAACCTGGATCTGAAGAGAACAGGAAGACTTCTGTCCGTAAACAGGAAACTTATTAGAATTATAATAGGAGCCCTTACGGGGCATTGTCTTATTGGCAGGCATGCTATCAGAATGGGTGTTCCTTCCAACGATTTCTGTAGAAGCTGCAGAGACGAGGAAGAAGAGGAAACGCTTACTCACCTTTTTTGCACATGCCCCGCTCTATCAAGGTTGAGGAGGATAACATTAGGAGAGTACTTCTTCAATGACCTCAGTGATCTAGCCAGGCTCGATATCTTAAGAATTAAAATTTGCGTATGTGGGTCTAACTGGTTCTGCACTTAGTGCGGCACAAGATAGGGTTTATACCGATACGGTTGCCCAGAGCTCCATTCTATTGGGAATTCCCGCATGTAAGGTTTCTGAGGCTGGTCTCCAATTCTCTACACGAGGTATCACAATGGGCCTTCATTCTGGCCTAAGTGGGGACCGCCGCCCAACCTAACCTAACCTAACCAAGGTTTTAGATGAAATTTACATTTTAACTTCTATCTTCCAAGGCACAACATGGTCAAAGAAAGCAGCACCTTTAGAGCAAGTGTTTGTCTGATGTTCAAGAAATGAGACTCTCTGAACTGCGCCATCTACAGAGGTATTAGTGTTCTTAACATCGCCTATAAGATCCTATCTGCCGAATTGTGTGAATGTCTGAATCCGTTTGTCAACAACCTGATTAGTCCGTATCAGAGTGGCTTTAGGTCAGGAAAGCCCACCATCGACCAAATATTCACACTACGGCAGATCTAGGAAAAAACCAAGGAGCTCCAGATCAATACACACCATCTATTCATCGATTTTAAGGCCGCGTATGACAGCATCTATAGAGACGAGCTATACAGAGCTATGTCGTGTTTCGGCATCCCTGCCAAACTCAAGGTCGGTAAAAAACTCACCGAGACCTTGGATGTTAAAAAAGGATTTAGACAAGGCGATGCGCTGTCATGCGCATTCTTGAAAGAATAGTGCAAAACTCACGCGCCAACACAAGAGCGCCGTCCAATTGCTCGCATACGCCGATAATAAGGCAAAACCAAGTATATGCTGTCAACAAGAAAGGACACTCAACATCCCGCCATCTCGAACAAAACGTCTCCCTCGGCAGATATAACTTTGAGGTAGTAAAGGACTTTGTCTACCTAGGCTCCGCTATCAATTCAAACGAACCCTTGCCAATCGCTGCTTCTTTGGGCCAAGAAGGCAATTGACTAGCAAAGCCCTTTCTCGAATAACAAAAGTGACCCTATATAAGACCTTAATAATCGCAGAGGCGCAAAGGCATGGATTTTATCAAAAATGGATGAGGGTGCTCTTGGCTGCTTCGAGAGGAAAATTCTTCGGGTGATGTTTGGTCCCGTCTGCTTAGACGGTTAGTGGAGGAGGAGATGCATTGACGAACTGTACGGGCCAGAAGAGTGAAGGTCCAACGACTGAGGTGACTGGGTCATGTAGAGCGGATGGATACAAATGCTCCGGTCCGAGACAGCGCAATAGAGGAAGACCGCGACTCAGAAGTTGAAGGGGACCTCAACCAACTTAGCGTGCGAAACTGAAGGCAGCTAGTTAAAGATCGAACTGGCTGGAGACGCTTGTTGGTTGAGGCCCAGGTCCACCCCGGACTGTAGTGCCACCTTAAGTAAGTTACACATCAAAAGATGTATAGACGCAGACCAATTGAGATGCCAATAACTTCTGGCCCATAAGGCCCATCGCTGAAGGCATCAATAATAAAAATGGCCCACGAAAAAGACATGAAACTAAGGACCAATCAAACACAAGAACTAGAAAACCTTACACCTACTCAAGGAAGGATGAAAACCACAGCAAATATCAAGCCGCGTTTTTCATGTCACAGCTTTCGATATATAGTAGGTCGCAGATACACAAAACCAAATTCAAATCTTCTCAACTTATATTGAAAATTATTTCGAAAACAAGCTTGAGACAGGTGGTGTATTCGGCAGGTTTCGCAGCCGCTTATAAGAGCCACTGTAGCGTACTAGGATTATCTATAAACGAAAGCGGTTTCCTGTAACGCTAGAGCAAATGACCAAGTTCATATCAACGGCAGTGCGAGGAAGGCTAGGCAAGTAAACAACGATTTGCCACGAGGGATAGATCTAGCCCCGGTTGTATACGATATACTGAGAGACTTTTCTTTAAATGAAATTGCTTCCATGAGCTGTATCAAGACGTGCATGTCCATGTAGCCCAGAACTTCAAATCACGTCGACTACACTAACTTGGCCACAATAATGTTCCAGTCAAGAGCATTTTCGAATTACAGACCCCAGGCTCGAGACGAAAAGGCAGACTGAACCTTCGTTTTAAAGACTAAGCTATCTTGGTGAGGAGAAATGGAAACAGCGTGCTTGGAATCAAAGGGGATGGAATGACGCTCTGCTTTAGAAATTAGCATCTACCTAATGAAAAACACACACTCAGCTCGTCCTAGTCTAGCAAGAGACAAGGCACGAGCCTTAAGAGTTGAAAATGTACACTGAGATACCCCAGAAATTAAGACGGTTATTGCCACTCCTACTGCTCGCGTTTTAGGTTGTTACCTAGGAAGACCTTTATCAACTCATCATTCAACTCATCAGGATACTGAACACACAGCCACTGCTCCTCTCCTCCTCTCCTCTACTTAATCTGTAGATGCTCTCCTCCTGGAGCATTTAGGCATAAAGCCGGACCTAGCACTGATCACAATTTGAGGAATGAATTCGGTATTACACACTTATGAGTGACAAAAAACAATAGTTACTGCATTACAGGTTACAGGATCTAGCTAGATCCTTTTACAGTGGCGTCGCCACCCCGAACATTATACTTACTCCTGTACACACAATTTTAAAATCTATAAATGTTATTCGATCCCGTTTCCTGTCAACGGATACGTCATTTGTACTCATACTAAGGCTGCTTCTTAAAATCCCATATAAATATTCGTATCGTTTTGCTTCTCCAGCATCTTCTCAAACTTCAACAGGATTGTATTCTCCTTTTCGGACTTTAGCAACGTTGAGTAGTAAACTAGAATGAAAATTGTCAAAGCCGCTGCCAATCCCAACAGGAACCCAAATACCTGCAAAGAAGTCTATGAAAGAATGTTCAGCACGTGTCGTTGTAGATATAGTTACCTTGAAAAGCCAAGTGTTGTTTTTCTTTGGACGCGGAGTTGAATCCTCCAATGGAGAGTACATATCAATATTTTTCGGCATTTATTCTACGACAATGACAGATCTTCCAACGAAAGTCATGATAAAAATTCCCCAATCAGACGCAGTAGTTTTCAAACTACAGTCACAACACAATCGATCAAGCCGTCTTCATTTGAACCATCATTCATACAACAGAGCTTGCATCTAGTTGGCCCTGTTTCATGGTGCGCATTTGAACATTTCAAGGTTTTCCCATGGAATCTCTGGCAGCAGATTCATTCCGAATGCACTTTCGTTTCCCATTGTCTGGAGCGCCCAGTTCAATTAAGGGAGAAATCGTTTGCGTGCTACAATTACATAGATGGTAAGCACGCAAGAACTTTGAGATTTCAGTTGGTTGAAAGCTTATTGGGTTGCAATGAAAGCTTTACTGTTAGTTGCTCACCGTAATGGAGGCTTACTTCCGAACGATCTACTGTGGCAGACGGTTGTTTGCATTGAAATCTGAGACAGTGCTAGCTTGACCCAGCAGCGAACTAGTACTTGGTGATCGTGATCGATATTTCAAGTGATCTTCATTGTAATTGTGAATTTTGAGATATGCAATCCTAACCGGCATTCATAGATTCAGTAAAAGTGATCGTTGAAACCAGCTGATCGTGTTCGAGTTCTTCGTTCTTTTTTTCATTCAAAACTGATCCCTCCTTGTAGAGTGTGTTTACTTGTGTTTAAATGAATTTAAAAAAAAATACTTAAAGTGATTTGTGTTTTTGTTAAATTGGATTACTTTGGGGATAACTTTGTCAAGATGACAGATGAGGAGACACAGGTGAGTTGCAAGAAGCTTTGCATCCATCAATCAAGCTCATAAGACCGATCGATGGTTTCGCCAATTATGCAGATCTTAAGTAGGTAGTGATGTTTAATGACCCCTGCAGCTTTTAACTTTTTATTATTCATGAATAAATTGAAAGTTTTTAACAAAAAGTTTGATGAGTGGCATCGAATAAGGTTTTGTATACAACTTTGCCTTGAACTTTACCTAATTTTGTGACCGTAATGCATAGTTGAAATAAATTTGAGTAAAAATGTCTAAAAAATAGACGTCTTGACTGAGCTTGAGGCCACGGTGTTTTGTCGTTAAGTGAAGTGAAGATTTGCCCTGAAGTGATATTTTGGATGTTGAAAGTATTTTTTTTTTTTTGGAGCGAGCAAAGTGAGCGACCTACCTACTCTGCGGAAGATGGACATTTTATAAAGGGGCGTGGGTAGGTGATGCGAATGTTACCCTCAAGAAGCAAAAAAACGTCATTTTATTGTCCAGAGTGGTCAGTGCTTTATGTGGACGTCTTAAGTGTAATAAAGAACAACGTCTATGTTGTTGGCAACCCGCAGCCCTTGGCACTGCGGTTTCTTTTCAGAAATCTATTGTGCGTTCCCTTATTTTTTTCACATGCATTTTTTTCACTCCAGAAGCTGTCAGGACTTCAAGGAACTTCTCTGGGTAGATAGCAGCAAGCTGTTCCATTGGTACAACTTCGCTTCCAAGACTTCTCTTTCTGCAAAGAGAGCTGGGCAGTCCATTAGGATGTGTAAAAAGGTCTCTTCACTCTCAAGCCAAAGTCTACAGCTTGAATTTATTGCAAAGTTGGTCCAATCGAGATACACAATGAAACTAGATTTTTTTTGTGCAGCAGCTTTGAGCATGCTTGTCTTAGTGCCCTAAGTAAGGCTTCTCAGGACTCCTGCATGCAAAGACCTTAAGCCTGGGGCATCCGGATAGGAAGCGGATCATCTATTCGTCTGTACTTAACCCCATTTTTTGAAGGTGGACCTTCAAAAGGTTGTGGCCTGTAATAATCTCTATGAAGAGCGTTAAATGTGATCTGTTATCTGTTTATTTTATAAAGAGTTCTCTAGAGACGTGGAACACAGCTTGTTTTTGGAAGTCTAGACTACTCTAGCACAGGACTGTTGGTTTTAATGACTAGTGAATATTCTGAGCTCGTCGCAGTAACCTTTTGCAAGCTTCGACTTTACTACTGCAGATGAAATAGCTTTTATAGTTTAATGGATAATACAAAGCAAAGCTACTTAAACGTTGAGTTCTCCATCAAAGTCCAAACATATATCTGCATAAATAACAACCGATTATTAATAAATGTCCATCTAATCACTCAAGCAATCACGTTTATTAGGTGAAAACAAGGGGGGATTGTAAATTAAAAATTAAAATAAAAACAGCAGTAACGACCTAATCTTCATTTCTCTACTTAGAGAACCCGGGATCGGCGTGGACGGAAGTCTTCGATTTGGTTACCGAAGTTATCTTCGACTGGTAACACTCCCTAATAGAGTTATCTGAGTAAAAAAGCAGAAAGTTTCAAGGTGTTTATAGGCAAACATTCTTTCGGTCTAGATAAACTTAAGTTTGTTTGTATCTTTTATACCTTCCTTGGGGGTGAAGGCTTAGTGTTAAGAGACTCATCCGACTTTGAATGACCCAGTTTTCTGTTCAACACTAGTATATTTATTGATTTAGATACTCCACCGTAGAAGGGTGGATTACACATCGTGCCTACTTCTGTTTGACTGTCAGAAGGTAAGAGACAGTCGCTACGCGGAGGAAATGGCAACATTCTGAATATAAAAGCTTGGTTAAGAAGAAAACAAAGAAAATCAAATTATCAACTGACGTAGTTCCCAACGGGCCATGGTGGTTATCGGCTATACTTCCATCATTTTAGGCTTCACAACTCTCTAGAATGTTCAATATGTCCTGAATGTGAAGACGTCCGGGAGCATGAGGAGTTAAACTGCCGACAGTTCTCGCAAAAAAAGAAGACTGGTGAAGGAAATAGTTCAACAAGTCCCCAAACCATAGTGGAAAAGATGCTGAAGTCGAAGAGTAACTAGGATGCGATTAACACTTTTTAATACCGGTCCTCCGAGAAGATGTGCACTTAGACCAAAAGAAAGTTCATTGTATAACCACTGCTAGGTGCTAGGGTGTAGTGTGTGCCCAGTCAACTTCTAAAACCTTTTAGATTTCCTAACGTTGCAGTTAAGATCACCCGTAATAGCGGAGCTCATCGTTCAGATAAATATTTGCTTAAATGGCTCTCGTGATGTTTAGCAAGCGCGGGACTTATGTTGTGGAAGTGTTTCTTTTCCTTGTTTCTACAGCTTCTGCAGAAATCGGTGCATACAACGCTGAGCATGTCTGCCTAGGATGCAGTGCCCGGTGACGACGTTAGTTCGCCTCGAAAGCTTGTCTCTTGGCAGTTTAGCCAAGTAATAGTCAAGATATTGCCATCTATGACTTGCTATCGACAGAGTATCGGTGTAAAGTAGATTCAGACCGTTATTTATGTACAAAATCTTAGCCTGGACAAAGCAAAGACTTCCAGATTTCAACATTGAATAGAGAACTTGCAGCAGGTGACAGCAATGGGAGGAGGATTGATTTTCTCGATCGATCTTTGCATAGACCAGTGGTTTAGACTTTCGAAACATGACTGTGTGTTGCAACTGTTGCTGTTGAAGAAACTACTGAATGATTACCGCTGAGGTCGGTATCGAATTTAGATTGTATTGGTGTAAGGCGCACTGGACAGTCCAGATTACTCCAAAGCAAATACATCATTTTAACCGCCTGAGTAATGAAATTACCCACAATTTCTACACTAGCACTGCAACTTGCACACATGACTTACCTTCCAAATCATCAGGAAACACTATGTACACCGTTTCGATATGAACTACTTGTTAGGTCAACGTCTCCAACCACAACTAAGGAATCAAAAAATAAAACAAATCGCCATCATAACGACATGTTCAATAGAGATTCCCCATCTCCCAAACAAATAGGTCACTCAAATTACTCCACGATTGTCTATTGTGCTGACTACGTACCTTATGTCCCAGAGGGTGTTAGGAACATTTCGGTAAATAAGTCACTAAAGCTGAAATCTATATTTTTTCCCAAAAAAAAGCAAAAGTGATTAAGTTCTGACACATGCTATACAACGCATTCCACACGTTCAGTGCTTAGAGCACGACTTCTAATGACAAAAAGTCTCTAGAATCAAGTATTCATGAATGAGTTCAATCGCTCGTGATAACTTTAATTATATTCTCGACGTCATTCGATTGCAAATTTCTGACGTACTCCAGGTACACATTACGACATTTAGATCACTGGGAGTCGCTACAATATGTCATTCTGATACCGATACCATCTTTATTGTTCCACAAAACAATGAATACGTAGTTCAGAGGAAAAGTTTCTCTCTCCTAAGGTTACCTACAGTGGAGCTAACGAGTGTTCATTCAAGCAGTGCTCATTGTACAGATCAACCATGAAACCATCACCTAATTGCATGACTTTGCAGTTATTACTCATCTGTCGGAGTAATAATTCTCTTTTGTCAGTCAGAGGCTCTGATGACAGGTAGACAAACACACACCTTGTGGCCAATTGGTCCTCCATTTACGACACAACAAAAGCCCGCTTGTACAAAGAAGAGAATCCCAAACAATTGGATGAAAAGGTTATAACTCATGCCGGACAAAACAAAATACAAGTATCTGCCGCGTTTATAATAATTACAATACAAGTGCGAGTACGAGTATGATGAGTACCTCCTCAGTTATGGTTATTATTTAGTCACTGTGCCTTGATGGGTTTTCTGAACACAGCCTCGAACACATTTTGTCTCCATTTATCACGTTTGGGGACATCAAACTGCAGGTACGACTCTGAATTTCAAATGAAATTTGAGCATCACTCTGCAGAACTAGTTTACAAGCATGTATCTCCCAATCTTTTGTACGAAAAGAAAGATACTTGTATGATATTTTCGATTTCAAAGTTTTCCCTTCTTTTTTTTTTGAGGAAACAAATATGTACATGTGCCTTGAAATGCAAGCGAGTTCCATGTATCTAAAACCAGTTTACTGCGGCGACTATGTTTGTCTATGAGGAACTTCTAAAGTCGGATACTAGCTACTAGCTAGATACCAAACTAACCTTGACTTTTGGATTTAAAATTTGGTAAATGAATTTGCATGGTTCAGTAAATTTGGTTGGCCCCCCCACTGAAATGGAAATTTTTTTTTTTTTTTTTTCGAAAAGTAAACACAATTTATGAATTCTATTGACGGAAGCGTACACTTACCGAATACTTTTGAAGTTTATTTGACTAATTTTTGTTGTGGATGTGGTAGAGGTCTTGCAATGTTTGGTTTTCTGTTATATAATGCAAAGGCTTTCAGAAGACCATTATTTCTTTTGTACATAAGTGCATGATGAATGGATTGAGGTTGTTTTTGGTGTGTTAACCGAAAAATAAGTACAGATTTTGTGGATGACCTTGTTGAGAAACTTTAAGTGAACATTAATTAACAAAGTAAGTGACAGCCTTCAGGAAAAGCTGCATTTTAAGTATGCATTGCGCAATTATTTTAAGTGAATTTTGATATTTTCATCTAAAAAGCTCCATTAGTTGATTTCTGATACATGTAAGTGTTTATTGTTGACGGACTTCTGAAATTACTAGAGAGAACCTGCTTACAGTGCATAGCGCGTGCAGACAACCATTGCTCAGGCTTCGAGACTGAACCTCTTTGGAACACAGCTTGAATATAAACAGTGAATCTCCTTCACGGCCACGATCGATTTGAATGCTACCTCTATGTCCCCGCGAATGTCCACCAAGATGAAGCGCAAAGTTTAATTTAAAAATCCCTCTCAAGCTCGTCAATTCGTGCAAGAAGGCGTTGTCAGAGTCAAAAATGATAGGAAGGTAGGTAGAGGTGGCAGTTCAATATAACCCAAGAAGCACTAGGATTAACTCAAAGCTGCGCCCATCAACATCCAGGTCACGTGAGTTGTGGTATCAAATCGGCGCATCCGCGCTACTTGTGTCTCTGGCAGGATCACCAGTTTCAACCACTTCTACCTACCTACCTACCTAGCACTAGGATGTGCCTTTTTTTTCCTGGGCCCCGTGTGACCTGGTCAACGGCGAAGCGCTTCAAATAAAAGGAGACTGATTTAGTCAGTGACATTTTTGTAAGACAACGTCTCAGCTCGGGAAGTCTATGAAGCCAAAGATGAAATCTAAATCCATCTATCGATCGACTTCTATCTACTCTAGACTTTTATTTTGTTGAGTCTTATTTTGTAGAGAAATCCTCTCTCTTTATATCCAAGGAAGGTTCTTAAAATGCGACTTAACACACAAGGGCTCAGATATAAACAGAGGCAAAGAAATATCACAAGACGCATGAACAAGATACAAGTCCTGACATATCTCTCTTCAGAGTCAACTGCCTTCAGTTTTCCTAATTGAAATCCAAAGCCCATCTGAGAGAATGGTTCACAAGGTCTAAATCACGATGCCGTGCCGAGGTTCAAACATAGATTGCAGCAGAGTCCATCACATCACAGAAATAGCACGTGGAATATGTCGTGAATACGCTTGTAACAAACCTTGTATTCAACGTCACTTACATCAGCGTCTACTGCTCCTTGTTGTTCCGATCCACTCAGTCAAAGTGTTTTGTTGGTTGCTGTTGTAAAAATGTCCATAAGCTCGAGTTGCACCGGCAATATTGTGGCTCTGAGACCACCTGAGTCAATTTTGTGCTCTTCACGTTTTTGCTCCGATTGTAGCTTGACTGTGATTGTGCTTGATTGTGATACCACATGGATCTGAAGGGATCTCTATTCCTACTCGTTGAACCAATTGGAGTTTTTTATGAAGCGGAGGAGGTTTCTGATATCCGTGTTTATCGGATCGCCTAAGTCGTTAAAGTAGAATTCCGTCAAATGGAGCCTTCTTTTACGGGAGAGAGCTGGGCAGTTACAAAGAAGGTGGGGAATCGTTTCCTCTTCCTCTTCGTCCATACGTTTGAATGAACGCCAAGCCTTGTTGCATGCTTGCCTATTAGACAGTGTCCCGTGATGACACCAATTACGGATCTGATATATGATCTGTTAAGAGAAATTAGATTCTTAGAGCGTTTCAGATCCAGCCGTGGCCAAATCCGCGTTTTCGTTATACCATTTTTCCACCTAGAATTTGTTTTCTCGATAGCATCCAGCTTGAGCTTAAGTTTACATGTAGCAATCGATATATCCAGGGTGTCTCTTTCTGGGAGCACGGGTCATTGTGACACTAGATATAATGGGTTTTCCACATGTGATTGCTAAGCTCTAACTGCAGTATGTGTTAAGGTACCCAAAGCTGCATTTCTTCTTAAAGTGAGACGCATCTATGCATCTATAGAACTGTCTAGCACACAAGAAATGTTGAATGGCTAGATTTTGTCATCTTGAAAGACAAACAGTGTCTGTGTATGGGTTTCTATTATATTCTTGCCTTCCAACACAAGATATCTTAAGTACTTTGCTTTAAGCAATTACAATCTGTATATCTCTTGTAACCTCTTAAAAAGTTCAAAGTTATAATGAATGAAAATCTCATTTAACTGACGTGCGTTCTACTTTATTCATACATACCAACAGTTTATAGCTTACAATTATATTTTAGCAATAATGTCAGTCGACAAGTTTTGTACATTTCAAAGCTATAAACCCACTTTTGATAGAGAACACACTTTCAAATTGCTAGAGTTCGACTGTTGTTCCGCTTGAGCCAGAATTGCATGCATTCAAACATGAAAACATCACCAGCTTGACGCGGTATTTCAATCAATCAAAGTCTCTGGCCCATAAACCACAATATATAGCCTATCCAATTCCTATGCACATTTATAATTAAACAACAATATTTTGTATTGTATAGACTTTCAAAGTGACTGATTTAAACCATAAACCTTTGTAATTACTGCTTGTATACGAAGCTTAGTTTAAATTTAAACAAACGATAGCCAGATCTAATTGTGTTTGTGGTAATGGCAGTTTCAATAACAACTGGTTTTGGGTAAAGGCATTCATATCTGAAATGATCTCATCCTACGTTAATAAGAAATCATCACATAAGTCTGTACCTCCAGCAGTGGCTACTTAATCATAAAAAAGAAAACATACAATGAAAATAAATTCGTGATTACATGTACAAGGCTTTGGATTCAAAATATAATTTTTTTTTCATTTTAATCACTTATGGGGCACGGCAGGGCACTTGTCTATGCAAACTTTTCTCATGCTATATATGTATATATTTGAATCAAGAACCGATTGAATAGATTGAGACTTCAACCAGAAAGTTATTATCATCATTCTGCGGTTAAAGTTTAGATGTGTTGCGCACTGGGTTCTAGGAAGCTGTTATAAGCTTTGCATTACTTTGCATTTAAAACAACAAGTTTGCGTGCTTAAGAGGTAAATCTCAATAGCAACACTGAAGACTATTTGAAGGTTCACCATCTCATCAACCTTCACTTTATCTTGTTCTTGGATTCTATGAAGACATGGAACACAGTCTACTTATTCCTACTCTTAAGTCCATTCAGTGAACCCTTATACGGTCTAGTACCTCGACTTTAAACAGAGTTGTAACGGAGAAAGATATAAATAGTCGAATTGGAACAAAGTCATGATATTCGAGTACCAACTAAGGAGTTTCAATCGTTCGAAAATAGCTACCTGGCAATGCGACTACAAGAACTTAACGCATCACTCCATAGAGAGCAGCCAAAATCTACATTTCTTCTCGCAACCATTCAAACGGACCTACAGTTTTTATTTCCGACTGTAAACGGCAGATTTAGAAGCTTTTTCATGACAATTTATACTCTCGGAGATGGTATCATTGCTTGTCGAGAGGTGTTGCAAAAGTTTGATTGTGCCAACTTAACAGTCCAACGCACTAACCACTGAGTCACAGCGACCAATTCTAATGTAAATGTCAAAATCGTTTCAAACTAATAAGTGTTAAATCTGAAGAAGTTTCGATGTTAACCTATTCTACCTAGGCCGGGTCGCAAACCTGAACCACAGATTCTTGGATAATGGTTCTTACAAAAATCATGTCAAGTGTCGACAGAGAAGGAATTAAGGCGATCGCGCATATACACTCTTGTAATTCTGGGATCAGGACTGTTTTCCTCTAGAGAATCCAGGTGTTGGCCTTATGGTCATAGTACCACTTTCGAATCGCTACTAAAAAATTAGGTATGGATTCAACTGACTACACCCAAACTGATCCAATTCTAAAATGGAAGGAATTCAAAGGAAACGGTTGGCAAACTATTCGGTCTTTGTATACAAACTACAGCAGCTGTATTCGGGTAAACAGCGTTAAATTCATGCATTTTACTGGGGATTGTACCCTCTGTTTTGTCACCTCTTCTTTTCATGGCATCTCAGGACTGGTTATTACAGCGCAGCCATGGCGCAGAATGTCTTATACTGAGAGACTTGGGAATTCAGTCATTTGGCCATTCATGAGTCTTCACAATCTGAACCCTAGCGCACTCTCTAAAGATTTAAAGACGTATGTCATGATGCTACAATGAAGCTAAGAATAGTTGTTTCATTTACACAGATGGAGAAGTTAATGTAGCTCGTGGTCTTATTCACGAGTGATGAAAGGAGCAAAGCAGAGTTATCTTGTAAGATTGGTCAAGCTACATCGATTTTGAGAGACCTTGATCTATCTCTTTTAAGAAAGACCGAACAAAGTATCAAAGCTAACCAGTGGTGTAGTTATATAGTGTGCATGCCCCAAAAGCGCCTAGTCAGACGCCTGCATGATTGGATCAAATCCTTGGAGGATCGAGACCGCCTTCCAGACGAGTTACTACTTCGCGACTTTGGTGAAACTTTTGGTGATCCAAGAACATTGTGGTACTCTCCCGAGCAACCCTAGTCAAGCCAAAGCTGGTCAGAAGGAATATTTGTACACTATTTCTTTCAAACACCAAGGCTATGTGGGACAGCTTAGTTAACTTTGCCATATCTTAGAAGAAAAGACCTTCGTTTAGCCGGGCCAGAACACAAGAGCTCATAAACAGGACTCGTGCAGATATTGCCAGGAATGCCGCAACTTGCGATGTAGCAATACAGCAATTCTATACCTGAAAATGCCTCTAATGCTAGTTTTTTTTTATAATTCACTAGCGCTAAAGGGGTTATGAACACCCTTATGATGCTATTCACGCAGCGCCAGTGTTGGTAAAGTGATTATGAAACTCAGGTGGTATTAGGATTCAGTCGTTTTGCTCCGAGGGTGGTGTCCAGAATGACTGGGGAGAATGATTGGTATTGTTGCCATTGCTTATAATTCACAGTATTTCTTTCGAACATTACGAAACGGTCAACACTTTCAAGCCATATGACCACTCTGCGTGCCTGCCTCTGACCTAATCAAACCTTATGCCTTTCTTTCTCTTCTCCTTTCTTAGTGGCAAAGTTGTTTGAAAATGAAAGTCTTCGAAAATGAAAGCCGAAACTCCATCCATAACTCATCGCGGAAGGTTTGTGTTCTATCAAAGCCCCTTGAAACGACTATGCGGCCATCAACCTCATCTAATTAAACACAAAACTCATGTGTAGCCATGCATTTAATTTACAACTGTTCACACATTTTGCATTCTTCTCCCGGACTTTCTATCTAGCACCTTCAAGAACAATAAATAAACGTTCTCCATTACCAGCAGTGTTACTTCAGCTTTATGAAGTGTTTAGTAACTTCACCCACTTCAAAATAAAAAGCTAAACTAACCTAGTACAGAGAACTTCCGGCACGCAATTCTAAACGCGCACTTGCGGTACGTTTTCAGTTAATTACCAAACGGATAAGCAATCAAATTGAACCGACTAGATGCACGAGTTGTTTTCTAAACCATCTAACCGATGTTTACTGAATAAACAAACTCTTAATTACCAATTGTCATGTAACATCTGAAAATCTAAAAACGCTTTAGATTAGAAGATCTTTTACGCAACCTTTCACCGCCTGCTGGTCCGTCAAATGACCATCTAATGAGATCACTTAAGTGAATGACTCGGCGTTCCCCTTCGACCGGAAGGGACCGAAGTTTCACTATCGAAATTTTCACTCTTTTCGACGAAAAGAAACTTCAGCTGCATTGTGGAGCTGTGAATGCCTATGTTTCAGTGTCACTCGCATCTCGATGTTGAGAAAATAAGAAAAAAAAGTCGGTACGAGGTCTTGTTGCTACAACAACAAGACGATTTACGATTGTTGATCTTTTTTTCTTTTATGTTTATTGCTGGTAGCTGGTTTAGTCATCTCAACAGCTTTTGAGGTACATAACCTTGTTGATGGCTATTTCCGATAGCATCAATCGCATCAAGTTTGAATTTGAAGCCAACATGGAAAGACCCTTAAACTTGTTATCCGCATTGAATGCAATTTAAAATGAGTAGGCGACTAGTTTTTGCCTTTCAATTTAGACAGACAAGCTTCGGTTCATGCATTTTAGGTTAATTTATTTAATAGCCAGCCAAGCCATATAGTGATTAGATTATAATAAACTGCGTGTAATTTAGCTAGAAGTGTGTGTCAAGGAAAGCTGAAGATAGTTAGACTGTAGGTGAATAAGCTGAATGTTGAAGGTTTGCCATGAAAGAAACTTTGCAAAACCTGTGAATCTGAGACTAGACTTGTGGCCTTTGTGCATTTTCAAAGATTAGATCAGTCAATTGAATGCATACAGTGGTCACAAAGGTAAACGCCTTCGATTGGTACATAAGGGGCACACACAATTCAAGCTACAGATCAAGTTTAGCTTGCAAGATTGGCGGTCCTCAAACTACAACATTTGTCGTCGCATCGGACGATCATTTCAAGATCAATTGGTGAATCTTGTAAAAACTGTCATTGGCGCCTTTGCAAACAATGAGAAGGAGGCAGAGTATACGTATGCTGTCTACGAACACCAATGCACAACACTGATGTCTTGGCCAGAGCGTCACGATGAAGGTAGAAGTAGTTAATCAGTTCATCTACATAGGCTTTGCTATGAATTCTGTGATCGATATCAGACAAGTCACTCTTACTATGGCCTTAGAAGACAATTATTCAGCAAGGCCTTTCGAGAAAAGCCGAGGAGTGGCTGTATGAGGCCCTCATCATCTCCGTCCTGCCATATGGCGCACTTGGAATTTCTGAGAGAAAAGTTTATGTCCTACCTAGATTGACGGTTCATGGAGAAGAGGATTTAACCACAAATTATATGAGCTATACCACGACGATCACTAGGTCACGTAGAAAAGGTAAACACCAATGCTCCAGATCGACGTATCTTCAATTTCACCCTTGGGGTCCTACGCCGAAGAGGACGACCTCATCACCGATGGCGGGTGAACTCAACCAATTCGACATACGGAACTGAAGGCTGTTGGCTAAGGATCGTTGTGGCTAGAGAAACTTGTTGGTTACTGCCCTAGTTCATGCCGAATTAAAGAGCCATCGTAAGTAAGTACGAAAAGGTCGATTATGGACCAAGGAGCTCATATGTGTATTCGAACCGTACGGTCGATGGGAAACTTTGCCGCAGTGAATGCAGTTCACAACAATTAAACATCGAGGAACAGGCTGCAGTGAATACTTATAAAAGACTTGCGGCTCCAAGCTTACAAAATTCGGTTGACATACATATATAGAGGCTTAAGCTCGCCGACTATTTCAATCATAGACGGATCGCCAGTTGATTTCTGAAGTACCAAGGGGTAGACGAGGATTTTATGACGAGATTTGTATTCAGCTAGCAATGAGTCGCGCTTACAGTTGGATGGCTTCTTGAACAAACAAAATTTCCGGATTTGGAGTACTTAGCGAGAACCCTTTATTGGTCCATGAGAGCTCGATGTAACCCATAAGGGCACCAAAAACCCTTTATTGATCCATGAGAACTCGATGCAACCTCGACAAACTACTACTTGGTGCAGCCTTTGTAAAGACGGACCAATTATGCGGAATTTTTTTGGAAGATGATGCCGGAAATGTAGTAACCGTGAATGGCCTTCGTGATCGCATTATTGTCACCGAGTTTGTCTGAGCTCAACTGATTATAAGTGTAAGGTTCTTCATAACAAGTGCATCCAGCAAGATGCCACGATCGGTCAAACTGCACGAGAAACAATTGATAGGTTGCCGCAACTCTTTCCAGACTATGTCATATCGCAAGTAGTCACTAAGATCGAACATTTTGATATGTCTACAAGTCCAGAGATCCAACCCCTGTGGTACCAAATATAGACTATAGTTAGAACTGTTCACAGCAAAGTGGGGGAAGAACATGCTAGGCTCATCTACGGTTGCAATTTGCATATTTTTTTCAAAGGTCTATTGGAACTCAATGATTGGAGTTAGATGAAATTGCTTGCAAAAACAAAGCTTGTCAACTTTTACATCCTTATCCACTTTAACTACAAAATCGAAAAGGTCGGTCGCATTTATTCTCCCGCCCCAGTTTCTAAACATAAGTGTTTGAATTTCTTATTAGCAAATCCAATTGATGAATATATCCCCAAAGGCCGGTACGGTACCCCATTGACATTATAATTCTAATCATGAAAGCTCATTTCAAATCGACCTTCACTCCAAAAAGAATTCTTACGTCAAACATTTCGCATAATTTAGTTCATTCAACTTGGAAACATGTGAATTGGAAACATAAGTCTAGACCCTGATGGCACTTATAGGAAACTAGGGCGATTCAGAAACTACTCAAGCCTAGCTTTAACAACATCTATCACTTCAACTTTCTTTTACTTTTGACGTAAAATGACAAGTGTGCAGAATGTTGATTGCACCCTCCACTTACTTACTAATGCGTTACCTCCAAAGCAATTTGCATTGCAAATAGTGTGACCCTTAGGTTAAAAAACCTTTTTTTTAATGACTTAATGGCGTGATGGTTCCGATACAGGAAATTTATACATAGTACAAATGTGTAACAAAATTATTTAAGTTTTCAATATTGTTGTGGAACTAGATTTTTGCAAACTAGATGGTCCCTAGCTTGAGGCAAGAGATGTTACGTTTTTTTTGCGGAGAGAATGCAACCAGAATTTGCAGTCAACTAGTGTAACATGCTATCAATCATAATTAAGACACTTTAGTAAATATTTATAAAAGCAAAAGACAACGATTAAAAACAATTATCGTTCCGATAATAAGTTCCAAACTCCAGCGCTGGAACGTGTTGTTAAATCTAAATTCACCTCACAAACGTCAGTGAGGTGAGAAAAACTTTGACATTGCATAAAAAATTGAACAGGTTTTCATCGAACTCACAAGTCACAACAGCATGTCATTAGATTTAAACCAATTTACGTGTTATCGGTGAACAGACCCACTGGAACTGGAATTAAATACCGGAACACGATGATGCAACGTACTGTTTGATAGTGCATTCCACTTGCATTCTAATTATTGACTCAAGCTTAGCCATTCGAGCAATCGACTAGTATTTGCGCAAACAAGAAGTATAATTAGTGTTTCACACTAGTGCACTTGGTCTGTCGAAATAAGCACAAGTTGGGAAGAGGAAAGACTTTCCAGCTGTAGTCGTTGGTGATAACTTGTTAATTGAAACATTAAAAAGTGAACAAGGTGTTACTTAGCGAAAAGTTATGCTAATTAAGAGACGGACGAGGCCAGTCAACGCGTGGCCCGGGTAATTATACTTTGAACTGACAAGTGGACAATGTAATCATAATTTTTGTCAATTATTCTGAATAATTTGTCAAAACTAATGAATGATGTCAAGTTTTTCAGTGTCATGCTCAAAAAAGTGTGGAGCCATTTAAATTTGTCGTGAGTTACACAATGTCACAGTCTTTCAACATTTACATCGCCGCCATCACTTAATTTTACATTAAATTTGTACAACCTACATATAGCTGTAACAAGATGATAATACAATGCTTGTGGACAATCGCAATAGATATTTACTTGTACTCGACACACTTCAAAGTGCTAAATGAAGGTATAAGTGGCAAAAGTTTGCCCACGACTTTTTCATAATCTCACTTTGACAGATTTTGATGGAATTGACTGTCCAAGTAATGGTTTTCCTAAAAGGCTTAGCAGAACAGGCAAGACTGTAGAAGAGTCAATTGCAAGGTAGAAATATCTGAATCGCATCGAACAATCAAGCAGTGATCAGAAGCATGGAGCAGACCGAAGTCAACCGGGAACAACCTGTTGAAGTAGGCAGAGGAATGATGAAGGAAATGATCGATAAGTGGACCATAACTGAACATTGGAAAAGATGGGAAAGAATGGCATAGTACACCAAAATAGTAGTTCTAAGCACAGCTCCTAGAAAAGAGACGAAAATGGATCCAATAAGGTGGATTGGAAACCATCATCAGTCATGAGTTTTTTAGTTCTCCAGAACCTGGCTGACCAACTGTCTTCACTTAGAATGTTCTGCTGAATGGAGTGTCCGGGTCAACTGTATTTTATAAGCATGAAATGACAGATCTTTCGTGAGGATTCTTTGCGTTGAATTCTTCGACATTTGTTTCTTTTGATCGGACTCACACGAGTTCCTTTATCCATGACCGTTCCAATTACTTCAACCTCTAAAGTATCGTCCAATTTGGAGTACTTTGTCGACCAAATATTGCGTGCAACATTCGCCATGAAAGATATCATATAGGTACAATCTGAGGGCCATCAACCTTAGCGGAGGCGTTTGGTTGGCAGCATATCTATTTTTTTTTTATAATTTTCATCCGTTGAATACTTCTTCCGCATTTTTGTTCCAAGAATTATTGCCTTCATCAAGGCGGATGATTCGCTCTTCAACTAGAAATCAAATCAAACGCATTCTCTCTACTCAACCCTAGATGGTGCTGATGCCTGAAAAAAAGAAAATCCACTACCACTTCGGTTTCTATCTACGCAAAATCCAATCGTCTGCCTGCGGCAAAATTCAACTGAACCACCCACATCTGACCTAGTATTGGTGTCAATCGTTGCTCTCTCGAATAAAAAAACACTTGCCGTATACTATTTATACATCCATCCATCTGTGAAAAGCCGAAACATTACAAGTCCTTCGAATGTAAACAAAACATTTTAAAAGTTCATTGTCAAATAAAACATACGGTTGGACAATCATCTAGCACCTGCAGTCATTGTAAATTCTTAAGGTGGACCCCCCCAAGTGTTGTTACACCTTACCTGTGCACTTTTGTTGGACTATTTATCGATTTTTCCATCATCTTTCGTGTCATCTCACAAGAAAATAGAAAAACTTTGAGAAAAATAGAAGAAAAAAGTTAAAAGTAATACATTACGCTACAGCCTAAGACTATGCTAATGCGAAACTTCATATTCCGCTCGAGCAGTCATCTGCCCATGCGATCACCACATTTCATATTATGACGTCATTTATTTGAACGTCACTATCTTAAGTATCGCAATCGTTTATTCAATTCCACTTACACTTCTTATCGTCAGCAGCCACAGCAGCCGAGGTGTCCATCATCATCATCAGGTGAGGTACCAGTGGAACACGTTTCAATTGAAATCGAGAAAGCTTCCAATGGAAACTCGCTTGAAGCACCGCATTTTGTAAGAACCGTAACAATCGGAAACGGAACAGTAAGCACATCGACACCAGGTGGAAGCAATAACAACAACCAAAACCAGTCGACGAACGACGAGCGCGGAAAGTTTGCAAAGCGATCGCGAGCAGCAGTCTTTTGTCGTGCGGCCACCGCGTCGGTTGGTATTTGTATTTTAATCGCTGCTGTTGTCCTACTGTGGTATAACATGGGTTGGGAGTACGGTCTTCCAGCGTTGCTGCTTGCTTTCGTTGCTATTATCCTTTCGACAGTCGGTTGGAGGTGGTTCTACATTGCAGGAGTAACAAGTGGACGAGATATCACGTAAGTTTTTTTAATTTTTGTACTAAGTTTCATGTGCAATCCACCTGTCGTGCATCTTTAGGATGCTTCATTCAGTTGAGTTGTCTTTTAAACCAATTAAATACATTTGGTGATTACACAGTGAAGATCGGTGTTGATCCATCTTTTTTGTCAAAAGTCAGACCCCACCACAACAAAAGGAAGTAAAAACGCACAGAGTGCTCAATTGCAATTTGCCATTCTCTCTTCATTCCTTCAGTTTCGCAGACTGCTTGTACTTGTGCATATGGTTTTCGTATAGCAATCAATGAAAAGAGAAAAGAAAAATACAAGAAAAAGATACAAAATGTCTGTGGAAGTGGTTATAATATCCAACAAAAAAAAACGAAATGAAGATATACACAAACGCAGTTTACTGTCTGTTGCGCAATTACGTTACGTTGCTAATTAATTTATCCAACAGGTACCCTAATACAATTACCTTTGACCTGCGTCAGCGCTTTCTGAGGAAAAAAAAAACATTTCTATTTGCCAAACAACTTTCCAAAATAAACAAACGACCAAAAAGTGTCGACTAACTGGTAACACCTGGGTTATGGTGACAGTTGATCAGGGGCACAGTAATGTGAATTTCGTGTCAGACGTACAGTCGTGTCAGAGTTTAAAATTTATTTTCTCTTTCCGGTATTTTTCTTAATGTTTTTCGGGTTTTCAAGGCTTAAAATCCATGCTGTTGCAACCATGTTTTTGTTTATGCTTTGAGACTCATTTGCTTTAAGTTGTCATTTATAGCCGTTCTTTTACGAACGAATTGTTGCATGTTTAACTAAATCTGAAGTCTTGATCCACTTGAAACGTCATAGCAAATCCGCAAAAGTCTATGAATCCAACTTAGTTTAAATAATTGCGTTCACTTTAATATTCAATTTGTGTTTGCATTTGTTATTGCTAGGTATTTCCTAAAGCATCTTAATAACGTCATATACTCGTATTAAGCTACAATCTAACCGGTTTGTGATTTGGCAAAGTTTATTTAATTAATCAAACCCCGGAAGATTGTGACAACAACTAAGGTGCTAGAAAATGTGAGTGGTTTTTGTTTTATTTGTAGTGACACCTATGTATAGTGTGTTGCTTACGAATGCAATTAATTTCAATTATGCAGAAGTAGGTAACGAAGTTCGATACTTATACCGTAATTCTATGCAGTGTCAGCTGTCATCATTCATCTTGCGTTACATTACACGACTTAGGAATATGTTCCAAATCTACACACATATGTTAAGTTATAAGGGTTATATTAGGAAATGAAGGTGCATGATCCATGGTGCCCGATGGGGTAAATGTCAGTTTAAAGCACCCAAAAACTTTAGAGTTCCAATGAGTCTAGAATAATTTTTTTTCTTAAATTTATATGACAACCCAACAGATGTCTAGTTCTTGATAAAACTTTGCAATTACTTAGAAGTTGGTCTGGACTTTCATCCAATTCGTTACAAAATCTGTGAGGCATTGACGATTAAGTACACAATCGTTATTTTGTGAGGGGCATTTCTAGAGTTTAGCTCGGTTCCATTTGTTTTCAAAAGCTTTTCTCTGGGTAATTTAGGAAATAAAGAGTTTCGGTTCTATGAAAGACGTGGCCCTTAGTACAATCTTTTGCCAAATAAAAATAAAACATACAAACTTAAAATTAAACATACCGTTTGCGGTTTCTATGACAAACAATCTACATCTAGATGCCTATCTGCTTGAGCTTATCTTTTGAAAAATTCAAAACAAAAATAATTGAACAACTCTTGCGGGGGCCACGGTTGTAATCAAATCTGAATTGCACTTTCTGTTTTAAATTTATCAACATGTCGGATGAGTTTCTCGTTCTTATCATCTTCCATTGATTTGGTGATGCACGATAGGGCTATAACCTACGGCCAGTTCTATAGAAATACTCGATGTTCTGAAATAGGAATGCCGGTCTTCTTATCATCATCTTTGATCTGGTTTATGTCGTAGATGAAAATTTTAATTAAATTGAACAAGATTTCAAACCCCTTCATTGTAGTAGAGTGTACTTCTTCTTTTCTTCTCCCCCCCTGCCATGGAATTTGATAACAGATCACATCGATTGTATCCCTGTGCTAGTTATGTTGAATTTATGTATTTCAATTCAATGACCTTAAGCTCAAAACTTCTTTCTTATCCTCTGACACTTGGTTCATAATATGTGAACGGAATAAAAATGATCGTCTTGAACTCAATCTGTATGCAAATGTAATTATAATACTTCCTTTAGTGTATGATGCTGTCTACAAACCTCTGATCCACTCATTTGAGAAATGCGAAAGGATCTGTTTACAAAAGACTTCGTGCAGCCCGCGGCGAAAGGCACCTCTAACACATTAGCCATAATATCGCGAAGAAAAGCTAAAACTTCAAGGTGATCGAGTCGTTTGTCTAAATAGGGTTCACAGCTAATTCCTGCGGAGATCAAAAAAGCATTTACTCTTGCCAACCGCTGTTTCTTTGAACTGAAAAGACAATTGAGTACATGGGCCCTATACTCTAAGCTAATCCCATCAACATCCAGGTCACGTGAGTTGTGGTATCAAAACGGCGCATCTCCGCTTCTTGTGTCTCTAGCAGGTACACCAGTTTCAAGCACTTCTACCTACCTACCTACCTACGGGGGCCCTATATAGAACCCTTATCACCTTAGTCCTGCTATACGACGCAGAAACATGCACTTTGTTCAAATCGGACAAAAGTGCCCTTTCAAGAGAAAAGTCCTTCAGAACATGGAGCTCCAGTTTTAATAACGAACTATACAACGACTTCGAATTCGTGTCTTCTTACGTATTCAGCGTCCGAGTTTGGCTATAGGTCTTGTGGAATGGATAAGCACCAACTCTACGGCTCAAAGAATCTTCGAAGCCACCTCAGAGGGACTACGCAGAGGACACAAATCAAATCTTCAATGACGAACTCAAGTGGAAGATCTTAACCAACTTGGAATATACAACTGGAGAGACTTATGGGTTGAAGCTCAGGTTATCAACCGAATTAAAATGCTAACTCTTCCTCGACAAGTTAAATATTTTCATCTGAAAAGCTAGCTTCAGGCCTGCCAAAGCTCGAGCTTCTCGATAAATGTGCATTTGTTTGCAAAATCTTCATCAAAACTTCCCATGCGTTAAGACCGCCGATGAATTCCTGAAGAGTTGTTCAACTTCACAGCTGTAAAAATCTCGACATTTACAAAACTGGCAGTATGGTGATACTTTTTGCGTCAGCTCGTGAATAGGTGTCACTTATCCATTGTAAATTTCGTCAGAAGTTCTTCTTTTTGTTCTCAATTTACAACCTACAAAGCGTGTGAAGGCAAACTTGCAAATTTACACACCGACACTTTAATTGATAAGAAATTGAGTAAAGTTCAGTCAAGTATTTTCCCCTCAATTGCTGTATAATTGTTTCATGCACGTTACCTATTCATACACCTAGCCTAAGTAAATATCTTTCAATTTACCAAGAGTCACTCATATGAACCTTATAATTGTTTATAATACACCGTTCGCTGCTTATTCCCAGTTCTGTGCCAATCTTTATGTAGAACTAAGGCATGCTAATTATATTTGCATATTGCATTTCAAAGGCCCAATAAAAATACAACAGACCTGAGAAGCCATATTCAATTAGAAACCGAAAGTCAGCTTCCAACTGAGCTCGCATCGAATTGCCAATACGCCGTCAGAATTAGAATTTCATCTATAAGCTTGTAGATGGAGAATGTTATTGTTCCTTATGGACTGATGATTCTAAATAAGCGCCCAAGTAGAGCCCAAGTAAAACAAAAAAATTATCATCTTCCAAATGCGGACACAATTTGGACACAGTTGCTCGTGCTCACCTACTTTTGACGTCGGAAATGCAATATTTTTGATCGAATTTTAGTAGCAATGTACTTGGTTTTAGTGACATTGGCATTGGGTACCTTCCACTGAATGAACTTAGAAATTGTTACGTGTTTTTTCAATTTCATTGGAACATCAACGATTCGTGTTGTAAATCCCCATGTGGCTCGGTTTGGTTTTTGGAATTCAATCCACGTCCGCATCGTCGTCATACGTAGACGGGAGTACGAGTAAAATAAAGAAGACACCGGAGCTCTATGCAAAATATTCGACACAGCAAATAGTGCGGAATTGCTTGAAGCGGAAAACAAAGTTATGAAATTATGTATCTTCACAATGCCAAAACTGGTTTGAAGTCCAATCTATGTTGTAATTAGTGCGGTTGATTATTCCGGTCTTTGGACAAAAAAGCGACACTAAAAGATATGATACAAGTCGTTTTAAAGCAACCTTGACCCTGTAGACATTTACACTTAAGATCAGCGATTGAAAACAACGATTTTAGACGCCACAAACAAATCTTGAGGTTGCTTATTGAATTGAGATCAACATCCAAACAGGTTTCACTAGTTAGTCAGATATGTCCTTGAAGTTGGTATTTTTGACTGTGTTCCATCTAACGAAGAGATGGCCTGCAGTTTCAAGTCTTTGATGCAAAAGCGTAAATGCAAATACACAAGTATCTGGAACTGAATATTCACATGAAGACGTGAGTCATTGACCTTAATTTCAACAAACAAAAAAGAGAGTCGTTTACGTTTTTTTTTATATTGATAGCACGAGTGGGGAGAGATTGGCTTAGCGAAAGGTCACAGCTGGGTTGATGTGTGCTTAGCTCTGCATTTCCGATGCGTATACTCGTACCAGCGGAACACTGGTATTTAAAACAAGAAATCGTTGTGTGGCTTTTGGAGTGAGTGCCCCCTGCCCCCTTTGGAGATATTTTTAAATCTCGAATTTCATCTGCGGATATCGTTTCTCAACTTGATACAGTAGTGTGGTGTAAAACGGGTACAAAACGCAATGAACATTGCAATTGAATTGCAAGATTGCAAATCGCTTATGTCTTCACCATATTTGGCAAGAGACTCATCAGAGGATGAGTCAAAAACCCGACCACCCAAAGGTGGAGGCTATCATCTTTCCCAAAAGGTTCATTGAACTGGAGTCTTACGTTGTAATTTTCATTGTTGGTGACAGTTGGAATTAATAACCACACCCCAAATTATACATTTATATATGTAAATCCAATGGGCTGCTGGAAGTAAAGATCATCGGAGAACCTTTCAGTTTCATTTTTAATTTTTGAATAAATTTATACGTTTTTGTAAAACTAGTCGTACGTCCATAATCATATCACGAGCTCTTTTTGGGGAATGGCTGGTAGCCTACGGTGGTCTAAGTTATTTCTTTGATCATGTTTCGATAGTGATTTCATAGATTGTTGGCGTTCGTGGCTGGTGAATGCACAGCGAAGAGTCTCTTACTTAAGCGCTGTCTGTAGGTTCTGTCTTTTCCAGTTATGCTAAGGTTTCCAGAGTGGACTTTTTTTTCTGAGCGGTTCGAAGCTTGTTTTCGTTGGATAGTCACGCTCTGAATTCGGCTGCAACAAGAAAGTGTTTAGGGTCTACGCTTGCATCTAAATTTTGTTGATTTGGTAAGTGGTGCGACCATCTGGAGAGCACCAGGTTGCTTCTTGGGAATCTAATGATACCCATCATTGTATTATGAGCCGTCGCGGATCCTAAAACATATGTGCGATCTTTGACAGCTTCTTTCGTTTTCTTCATACTTGACCACATTCATCGTATCTCCTGGATCATGTTAATATCTGCACGAGAACGGTATCATGTTTTCGAGCAGCACCAGGAGTGCTCCAAGATCATACTCACAATTCTATGACACGGATGTCCTTAGTCGTGACCTTATTTGGAAGAATCCATTGGTCTCTTCACGAACGTGACATTCACATTTAAGTTCTTTTTGCATGAAGGACCTTGGAATTATGGGATTCCTACAACTCTCACAACATAATCGCATTTCTAAAACAAACCTTACACTCAAACGTATTTGATAAAATTTACAACTTATTGTTTAGATTAGGCAGGCAATGTTCTAATCAGGGATCATAAATTATAGTAAAAGTCCCCCAGTTTCTGTTGACCTTTATAACATCATCAGATTTATCGGAAGATCAATATCAGGTTTATCTAATCACATGCAGATTAAATCCGAAAAGAAAAAACAAACAAAAAATAATAGAAATTCTAGATTTATTTTCATTTGGCGGCATGGAATGTAGCAAAACATGGAACAACTCTAGAAGGGGTTGTGCAACTTTCTTAAAAAATTCCCATGTCGTCATCACTGATCAGAACCGAACGAGAATCTAAAAACTGACATTCGATGTGGACACCTTTGCACATGATACATGAACCTTGGCTTGTAGTTTTTACTGACCAAACATTCTTTTATGTTTCACCTTTCAGTGGTCTTTTCGCTTATGCACGACTCTTGATTCTAATTAAGCGATATGAGAAGAAAAACCTCACCATCTCGGACATCTTCCAAATAAATGTGACGAAACATCCTGAAAAGGCAGCAATTCTGTGCGAAGATCAAGTCTGGACCTTCCGACAACTGAATGAATTTTCCAACCGCATAGCCAATGTGTTCCACAGTCATGGCTATAAGAAGGGCGATGTTGTCGGACTTCTATTGGAAAATCGACCCGAATTTGTTGGAATCTGGTTGGGTCTATCGAAACTTGGAGTGATCACCCCATTAATTAACTCCAACCTGCGAGGACCATCTTTGTTGCATAGTATCACAGTGGCCAAGTGTGCCGCTTTGGTTTATGGTGAAAGCTTTGCCGAACCAACGGAGAGTATCTCTGGCGAATTGCCATCCACATTGGCATTGTATCAGTTCAACAACGAGGACAAGAAGCCGGTGACTGGTCTGGCAAAGGATCTAACAACGCTGTTACAAAGTTCATCTAAGGATAATGTACCCTCATCGGTTGAGCCTGCAAATCATCACGACAAATTGGTGTACATTTACACATCTGGTACCACTGGTCTCCCTAAGGCAGCTGTCATCTCACATTCCAGGTAAGTGAACTCGAATCGATATGACCATGTGGTGGGTAACTCTTTTGTGGTTGATTGCCTAGGTACTTGTTTATCTGCGCTGGTATTCATTACACGATGGGTTTCAAGTGTGATGACATATTTTACACACCACTACCGCTGTATCATACCGCTGGTGGTGTCATGAGCATGGGACAAGCTCTTCTATTCGGAGCCACAGTAGCCATTCGTAAGAAGTTCTCGGCATCGGGTTACTTTGCCGATTGCGTCAAGTTCAATGCCACGGTGAGTATCCTCTAATCCATCATTCGTAATGGCTTTGTTGACCTTGTTTCATTTGTTGACAGATTGGGCAGTACATTGGAGAAATGTGCCGCTACATCCTGGCCACTCCAGAGTCGGAGAACGATAAAAAACACAAAATTCGAGTTTTATTCGGCAACGGTCTCAGGCCTCAGATCTGGCCACAGTTTGTCGAACGCTTTAACATTCCAAAAGTTGGCGAGTTCTACGGGGCGACCGAAGGAAATGCCAACATCATTAACAACGATAACACCGTCGGAGCTATAGGTTTCGTGTCACGTATCCTTCCATCCATCTATCCCATATCGATAATCAAAGCTGATCAGGACACTGGCGAGCCAATTCGAGGACCAGATGGTCTCTGTCAACTGTGCGAACCGAACGAACCCGGTGTGTTCATTGGAAAAATCATCAAAGGCAACCCATCCAGAGAATTTCTCGGCTACGTCGATGAGAAGGCCTCAGCTAAGAAAGTTGTTCGCGATGTATTCCGGAAGGGAGATTTGGCCTTCCTTTCTGGTGATTTGTTGATGGCAGATGAACGTGGCTATCTGTTCTTCATGGATCGAACGGGTGACACCTTCCGATGGAAGGGAGAAAATGTCTCAACGAGTGAGGTTGAAGCACAAGTGAGCAATGTCGCTGGATACAAAGACACTGTTGTCTATGGAGTGTCGATCCCTCACACCGAAGGAAGAGCCGGTATGGCTGCCATCCATGACACCGACAGATCCGTGAACCTGGAAAAATTCTCTATTGAACTTTCGAAACTCTTGCCCACATATGCCCGACCGCAGTTCTTACGGTTTTTAACAAAAGTCGATCTGACAGGAACTTTCAAACTTCGCAAGGTTGATCTTCAAAAGGAAGGTTTCGATCCAAACGTGATCCAAGATGTGATGTATTACCAAACTTCCAAAGGGCGTTACGAACCGCTCACCATTGAAGCATACAACAAAATCATTCAACAGGACATCCGATTCTAAGGGCCTTTCCTATTATTTTTCTTTTCTTTTTCTTTTGCCAAATTTCTTTAAATTCCATGGGGTTTTCGATTTTAAACGAAAGTTAGAGTTTAAGCTGGGCAGGGGGTCGTTTATCTGTTGTTAGATCACTTTTTGGATCGATTACATTGCATAAGACTTGTTACACACAAAATGAACGCACGTTATAGCACGTGTACAGATATTTATATTTTAATTTAGGTAGTGCAATGGATTCGAAAGTAATGCACACCCGAGAGGACAGCCTACCTGTGCTCTCTTACACATTAAGTTGAACAGACTTTTCTAGATAAGTAGGTATTATCTTCCTGTATTTTTTGAGAACGTTTATATACATATATATATATTTTTTTTATTTTAAATTTTGTATTGATATGTTAAAATTGTTTTAAATACATTTATTATGTTGATAAGTGTTTAGTTAGATTGTAGGTAGTAAAAAATAATAAAATTATCTAGTATAAATGGTTAAAAAATAATTGAAAAAGGTTTTTGATTCTTGGGAGAGAAACGCGGAACTGGTGGATTGTTAAGATCTCATTCGCATTGTTCGGCTCAAGAAAGATATTCTGTACTTCAGTGTGTTTGCAAGTAAGTAGGATTAACAAGGAGAAGCAGGACGTACATCTGCAGTGCCCAAGAGAATCCTTTTCAAAATGTGAAGTATAGTATTGGACCAGAAAGGGTAAAAAAAACGTTAGTCTTATCGTAGCGTCCTTCGCATTTTCGTCAAAGCTGTAGGAGTATGCCTAACACAATATACAGCTTGCTCTCAGCGTCTATCCGCTGCCAATCTTCTGATATTGCAATTAATACTAGAACTCTAGCCAACAGTGGTGTTCGGCTATGCATAATAAGGGCAAGTTCTCCTGCCGCCTTACCTCTGAGATTTTTCTTACAAAAAAGCCTACATTTTGTCATGAAACCCGATTATGATTTAATTATACGCACAACGACTGTAAGAGTGTTTTCTTTCTGGTGCTTACGAATACTTCGTCTGATTTATGTGCCAACCGATTTAGCAATAATTTTTTTAAAAAAAGAAAGAAAAGAAAACACAAAATGTGTCTCCCCCTTTAAGTATAATTAGCATTAAAAAATGCACCGCCAGATGGCACATGATGACCTGCCACAGCCAACTTCACTCTGACACAAGCTACAAATAGCAAATGTGTCACTAAGGAATTTCATATCAATTTATTGCACAGCATCACTTAATCTTGAATTTTATACTTAAATACTAATTAAAAGTGATTCAATGGGTAGTGAGGTAATTCCTAAGAAATACATACAAACCAGCAAATCAATTTCATTAAAATACTTCCCTTCAGGCACAAGAAGAACGTCGCATCTGGGTTGGTAATTTGGACACACGTCTCACCGAGTAAGTTGGCCTTGTTATTGATTTTTTTATGCAAAATATCGCACTTGCGATTTCTTCTTATCTTTATTTCAAATTGCATTGAACTCCAAAACTAATTTGTGTTATTTTCTTTTCAAAATGTTGGTATCAACTCTTAAAAATTGTGCAAAAATGCGGTCCAATCGAAAAGTTCGACATGCTGTTCCATAAGAACGGCCCTCTCGTTGGCCAATCGCGAGGATATGCATTTATTACCTTTAAATCGGTGAGTATACTTGAAATTCGTTAAAAAGACGATTCAGTTGTAAGACTTATTGACAGGCTGACTCCTGTATAAAGGCCCTGCATAAACTGAATGGACAATACGTCGGAAAGAAGCCACTGGCAGTACGATTGGCAAAAAATCTCAACTATGTAAGTAATGCACAAGTGTGGTGAGACGTTTTTTTTTTAAATTTTTCATGTATTTCCAGGATGAATTGGAAAAACCAAAACCTAGAATAGAAATACCAGCATTGGGTACTCGTCCCGCTGACAGTAAAATCAGCAAAGAAGACGCGATAAGAGCAATCGAGGCGAAACTCAACATACTAGAGAAAAGAACGTTAGACGAGGAAATGGAGTTAACAAATAATTCATCCTATCAAACGCCACTAATTCAGAAATATCAGTTCAACAAGAACAATGATTGCACCAGCTCAAATGGACAGAGAGGCTTCAGCACTCGGATGCAGTATGTCAAGCACAGGGGCTCGTCAGGGCCCTACAACAGAAATCACCGACCAAAGCGTCGATAATGAAGATGACGACTTGTTACCCGCAATACCTCTTGAAACGACATTCTGTTAAGACCTCATCCGCTGTGTTCAGTTCGAGTTGATTGCATGTTTCTCTTATTTTTAAACTTTCTGACGAGATTATTTTTAGACATAAATTATATTCAACATGAACAAATCCTTTGGTCTTTTTATTCAAACTCCTGGGTACACTTGGGATTGTATTACTTTGGTCGGAATAGATACTTTCCACGCATATGTTGCGGCACGGGGACAGTTCCAGGACACGGCACCTGACCGGGTATTTCACAGATGCAGTGCCTATCGCAGCCAACACCAAAGTTCGCAGGGTTATCTTTCCTTTCGGCCAGACGTTCTTCAGCTTCGAGTTGTTCTCTAGACAAGAAAATAGTGTCAGCCACAGGATGATATGGGAATTTATATTCCTTACTGTGACTTTCCAACGACTTTAATAAGGTGCTCTACAATTTCTTCACGATTTCTGCTATCAATGTCTACCAGGATGTCTCTGCCATCTTCGTAATAACATCGAACAAATGGAGAGGGTGTCATATTTTTGAATGTAATCACTTGGACGGCGGGATTTTTATACTGAATTTGAGGTATATTCCAAAAGACAAAGTCTCTGTGATAAAAAGAGTGTTATTCAACAGACAGTCTTATGGGAATGAATCTTACCGAGCACCAAGATGATGATCGCCATAGGTGTTGTAATTGACACTGAAAATCTTTACTTTATCCTTAAGAACTAGCTTGCCAGCATTTAAGTATTTTATAGTCCTACGGACAGGTGCTGCACCTTTCATGAAAGGCATTTTGTGAAAGTGTTACTTTGGAATTTGTGTTTTAAAATTGGAAAAAATATTGTCAAGAAATTTTTGCAGTAGAAATGAGGAATTTTCTTTTCACTGTCACTTTGATGGTTGAAAGGTTAGGTTATGTATGTTTTGGGGAGTGTGTTCAAAATTAAAAATTCGAAATTGAACAGGAATATTCCAAATAGAGTCTACCGACTTTGTTTTAACGTCCATATGTATGATAAATTAACCAATCTATCACGAAATGATTGAAGTTGTTAAAGGTCTTGCTTAGACAGTTCAAATCCTAGCATTCACTACAGATTTTGTGTCCTCAAAACGGAGGTTCCTTGTGTTCATCAGGAAACCTAAAGCCTGTGATTTGAAGAATGTCTTTGGTGGAGCATTGTTTTCCTGACGAGCAAGGGGTCTAACCCTAGAGCCAGGCTGTTATAATCAATTGCTTGGATAAAATACCAGTTTTGGTTTGTGACATTGCTGTTGTCTCATAAACACTTCATCTGACTATATGTCTCTCAAAATTTCATGATGCTGTTCCCAAGTCGTCTTAGGGGGCTAATCTCCTTGTATTTTGAAATATCTCTTTAAGGGAATAAGCTAAATGTCCTTTTTAACGAATTTCCACAATCCAATCAAATCCACAATACAAATTTCGTTCAGTGCAGACTCACCCTTATATTCGAATTAAACTAAATCAATCGCTACCAACTTAACGCAATTTATCATTTAATTTTGGCCTGTCATTTCGTGTTTGAGAGCCGCTTTCATAGGAGAGAAAAAAACGTAAAATCATCATTTCCAGAGATATATGTGAATTTTTTTCCCTCAAAAAAGCCTCCTTTGTCTTGCTGTGCATTTAGTTATTCTAAACAGAAAATAAATCGAGTAAAATGCCTTCCGCTGAAGTCACTGTAAACAAGGTCATAGTTCATCCCTTGGTCCTGCTAAGTGTGGTTGATCATTTCAATCGCATGGGAAAAATCGGAAACCAAAAGCGCGTTGTTGGGGTGCTCCTCGGTTGCTGGCGATCAAAAGGCGTACTGGATGTATCAAATAGCTTTGCAGGTGAGTGTTTTGTAGAATTAAAACAATAGATGAGTCATAAATTTCGATTGCATTTCTATTAGTTCCATTCGATGAGGACGATAAGGATAAATCTGTTTGGTTTCTGGACCATGATTACTTGGAGAACATGTATGGAATGTTCAAGAAGGTGAATGCTCGAGAAAGAGTGGTGGGTTGGTACCACACTGGGCCGAAACTCCATCAGAACGATATTGCTATTAATGAATTGATTCGACGGTATTGTCCAAATTCCGTGCTGGTCATCATTGATGCAAAGCCCAAGGATCTCGGCCTGCCAACTGAGGCGTATATTGCTGTGGAAGAAGTGCACGATGATGGCACACCAACAAGCAAAACATTCGAACATGTTCCCAGTGAGATTGGTGCCGAGGAGGCAGAAGAAGTCGGTGTTGAGCATCTGCTGCGTGACATCAAAGACACAACCGTTGGCAGCCTGTCACAAAAGATCACCAATCAGTTGCATGGTCTGAAAGGTTTGAATGCTCAACTGAAGGACATCAAGAACTACCTGCAGAAAGTGGGCGACGGAAAACTGCCCATCAACCATCAAATCGTCTATCAACTGCAGGACATCTTCAATCTGCTGCCCGACATTACCTCCGATCAGTTCATGGAAACAATGTACGTGAAGACAAATGATCAGATGTTGGTTGTGTACTTGGCCTCCATGGTACGATCAATCATCGCCTTGCACAATCTGATCAACAACAAGCTTACGAATCGTGATGCCGAGGAGGGTAAGAAGGAAGACGGCAAGGAGAAGAAGGACAAGGACAACAAAGAAGCGAAAGACAAGGACAAAAAGGAGGAGAAATCCGACAAAAGCAAGGACGACAAGTCCAAGAAGTAGATACTAGCCAGAATTTAAGAGAAAAAACCGAAACCACATAAGCAGGAGCCTTCTCGTTCTCTTCATGTCTAATTACATTTCTTTTTGTATCGATCTTGAGTAACACGCAATTAACCGTTTGTTAGAAGTACTAAAATAATAAAATTACAAATATACACTATTCGTTGAGCGTATTCATTCAAATTGGCGTTGGGGTGTGTGAAATTAATTCTAGGATCCGCTTGCAGTTTTACAAAGAAAAAGAATCAGAACAAGAGACAAAAAAATTTATTTCCCATACCGGGAATCGAACCCGGGCCTTCTGGGTGAAAGCCAGATATCCTAGCCACTAGACCATATGGGATATATAAAACCCAATTGTCCAAGTTCATACACATTGAGTGTTGATTGAGTATTCATTTTTCTCCATTGCTAGTGCATTGCATACCTTTAGGTGTGAGTTTCTGGTGGCCTGGTGAGAAATTTCCTTAATTTCGCTCGCAGAACTTCATTTGACGAGAAAATGTTCGGGTAAGGCTATGTGTTATGTGTTGGAAGGGTTACAGTCCTTGGCGCTGTTGTTTCTGTTTGCACTCCCACTGTGCCTTTCCTTATGGCTTCAGGATACGTTTCTTCACCTCCAGTCAGTCAAAGTGCAACAGAAGATGTAGCAGTTGTTTTACCCTCCACCAAGATGGATAAAGTGGACAGTCTTGATAACATATCGTCCAAGGGGTAGCATTTTGCAACCACTCATAGCTAGATGGGTGCCTTGTGACATTGTTCACTACACGTAGACTAACAATTGTACCCTAGAATGGAAAATAAAAAAAACATGGCGACTAAGCTTAACAAGAGAAAGACATCGACAAATTCCTAGCTGATTCCATTGTATTTCAAGAGTTTCGTCCCTGATTTTGCAAAGGAAGCAGCAACTGAAATATGTACTATGAAAAGCGTGCAGACAGTTTTGTTGGGTTCATGCAAAAGGGGCACGTGGCTATCCACAGATAGCTGAAGATGCATCAAACGACAGAAGTAACTGAATGATCTCAATGCATCCACCAATGCAAGATGGATAAAAAAGCCGAAGGAGCTATAAACAAGTTTTGTAATAGCACATGACGTGCCTTACGACAGAGAGGTAGTAACCTGTCAAATGATTTTGTTATTTAAAGCGGTGTATCATAAGTCCGTATGGTACTGTCTCCACTACTTTTCTTGATACTCTTCTGTGATGTGCTTAACGGTTGGGAAGCATTGGAGTTGATGATATTTGCCTACTTTCAGATGAAATGGTCACCGGCTTAGAAAAAAGTAAACCTGCCGGGGTTAACTCTGCCAAAATCCAAGTGGGTCGCCCAACAAAAACAGAGACGGTCGAAGAGGATTCACGAGATTCAGGAATAAACAGAACAGGGTTCGAATTACGGCATCAGTGATCGAGTAACTCGTCACGTAAAAATGAGCATTATTACGTCGGAATGATCGTTTATACGTAGAAATCCTCATTTTTACGTGACGAGTTACTCGATCACTGAGGCCGTAATTCGACCCCTGAATTGAGCTACATCGGGAGGAATTAAAATCAATGGCAAGTTGGTGTGGCGGAGTCTCTAAGATCCAAGAAACTGGAGCTAGGAATATTGTATCAGGTAGAAAGAATATCAAATGGACTATGATATTCCTGGATTCGAGGAGCTTTATTAAGATCTGGCCCGAAGTCAAACTAATTTGGTAGACCAGTGTGACCTAAAGTGACGCAAGACCCTTGAGATCCTTAAGATCTGTATACAACGACTAAGCGACTCTGACCTCTTTGTGTATTCTTCGGAAGAGGGTCTGTTCTGTTTAAACTGATCTTTCACTATCTACATGTCACGATGGGTGGTTGTAACTACATATCTGTAAGGTAAACTTTGTCTTTCTCCATGACTTCTGTTTCCTTATCTTTCATGGCGGCTCAGTAAACTTGACAAGACTCTCACCATACACACGGATGCATGTGTAGTAATAAGAAATCGTAGAACTTTTAGAACACAAAACAAAAGAACGATACAATCACCACCAGTCTATGTAAACAACACAATAGAAAAGTAATCGGCCAAAAACCCGAAACAATTGTCTTCGAGTAAATCATCATCGTTCCCATCACCATCGGTGGAGAACCACTTTAAATTCTATACCCACCTGTGGTTATATGCCTGATTATGACCCAACACCACTTGACTGTGACGTTCTATGAAGAACAGGGCAGAGAGAAGGATAGGGAAAGAATATCGGTAGCAGTGTCCATCCATTCTGCCCGTATAAAGATTATCGTTCTGCCTGACGCAAAGGCAGTTGAAGCCTTACTACACGGGTGTGAACATTCCCTGTCCCCTTGAGGAATCAAGTGTCTAAGAGAATAAAATGGGAAAACTTCTTGTGTTGGGTTGCTTCTGTGTGTTGACGACGATCCACTGTCAACTTCTTCCGACATTTGGAGTACCTAAGTTGCCCTCGGATGGGTATAACTTCCATAAGAACGATTTGGATGATGGTAGACTGTTGCTGACACCATATATCGAGGCTGGCCTTCAGTCGACCGCTAGGAAATTGGCCAAAGTCGACAAGAGCTTGTTCCTTAACACGACAAGTTATGCTGGTAAGTCCACTATCACTGTGTTCATGGTCATAACTTTCACTCATTCGGTGTGTGTGCGTGTGTTTGCACCTTAAAGGCTATCTGACGGTTGACGAACAACATGATTCGAATTTATTCTTCTGGTTTTTCCCGGCCGAGGGATCACAACGAATGCTATTCGGCTCGGAGAACAACCTCGATGATGAACCAGAGGTAGGCGAAACAGAAGACACCGACTTTGATCATGATTTTCTCAAGAAGTTATCTGCTAATGAATCAATCAATGGCCCTGATACCAGTGATGGAAAACCTGTTGTGTTGTGGCTGCAAGGCGGACCAGGAGTTTCATCATTGTTTGCATTGTTCACAGAGAATGGACCATTCTTTTTGGATGGGATGCAATTGAAAGGTTTGTCAGGTTGTCAGTAGTGTTAAGTAGAACATATGTACATCTAATTGTGTAGAGAATCCATATTCGTGGCACAAGAAGTATCACTTGCTGTATATCGATAATCCCGTGGGAACTGGCTTCAGTTTTACCAGCTCTGATGGATACTGTGAGACAATTACCGATGTTGCTCGCCACTTGTACATTGGATTGGTGCAGTTTTTCAAGCTGTTTCCGTATCTGCAGAGGAATGACTTCTACATCACGGGTGAGTCCTTTGCTGGAAAGTATATCCCAGCGATTGGAGACCTGATTTACCAGCAGAACAGCATTGCACAGAATTATCTGAAGATAAATTTGAAGGTAAGTACATGGAAGTACTTGGAAAGTTTCTCAATTGTGACAAATTCCATCACCAGGGTCTTGCTCTGGGCAATGCAATTTCAGATCCTTTCAACATGGTGGATTACTCAGCTTTTGCCTATCAATTGGGTTTAATCGGTCGTCCAGGACTTCAGGAGATGAAACTGACAGAGAGTTTAATCCGAGCTTATATTGATCAACCAAAGCTGGCTAAAGCTGTGAGTATTAGCGATTTCCTTTAGTTCAAACCTGATGTGTCGTCCTGTTTCAGTACTGGGACTCAACTCTCCATCTCTTCACGGTCCATAGCAACTACAGCAACCTTTACAACATTCAACAACCTGAACCGATGGATTTGTTTCCGTTTAAGGCCTTTGTTGACCAGCCCCAGGTGAGTACTCCTAAGTCCCAGAAAAACTGAGGACACTCTCCATTTTTCTGTTCTAGATCCGTGAAGCCCTTCATGTCGGCAATCATCCATTTTTTGGTCCAAACGCTGTGTATAGCCACCTTATCAACGATTTCATGACCACGGCAATGCATTGGACAGAACTACTTCTCGACGCAGGACTTCGGATAATGTATTACAATGGCAACTGGGACTTCATTGTAGCATATCCACTTTCAGAGAACGCCTTCCATCAAATGCAATGGAGCGGGGCAGAGGAATACAGAACTGCTGAACGTAAACCATTCCTAATCAATGGGAAGCTCCATGGACATGTCACAAGAGCAAGGAACTTCTATGAAGTTTCAGTATTGAATTCAGGACATATGGTACCGACTGACCAACCGGCAGCCTGTTTGACACTGATTGACAGATTTTTCACAAACAAATTGTAGTTGTGTGCATGAATATACAAACTTTCCTGACCAAGGACCACGTGTGTTTTATTTTTTTTCGTTCATGTGGCCTTGGATAGTCATTGCCCCCATTTTTGAAAGAAGGAATGTCACACTTTTGTTTACATTGGCCACCACCAGTTGATTATCCTTATCTTTGTCAGAAACAGAGATACGCAGACAGGACATGCGCAGGAAAAAAAATAATTCTCTTTCAGCTGTTCTGCAAAACCCATTAAACTTTTTTTTTTCAAACATGGAGGAATTCGTCTAAAGGTTTTTTGTCGGAAAGAAAAAAGTAAATTTCGGTCCTTTTTTCGACTTTGAAAATCAAAAAGTAAGTTCGACAGTATTTGGAGTTGGATTCAATCGTTTTGTTTGGTTTAAAGTGATTTTGAAGAATAGGGACTCCAACATCTGGTTGTGCTAGAAGTTTCTGAAAAAATCTTTCAAGGGACAGTAATTGTTAAGAAATTTGGTGAAGTTGAAAAACGTTTGTTATAGTTCGAAGGACTTTGTAAATCTTGTGGAAAGAGTTCTTTAAAAACGGTTTCAGTGGACAGAAAAGGTTGAACATGGATTAACTGGAAGAAAATCGATAATATTTCGCATCGTTTTTGATGATTAATTCGATGATTGAAGGGGGAAATCATCAAGTGGCAATAAAGTGGGACGAAGTTCTGTTTGAAAAGGAGAAAAGCTCAATGGATAGACGGCTTCAACGGGCCAATATTTGCTCGAATGTTGAGCCTCAGTAAACCTCGAGTTTTTATATGCAACACGGAGCTACTTTATATACTTTTCCAAAATCCTGACATCCGCCATTGTAGAGTAAAGGTTATGTAAGACGAACAATTTTTGAGTAGCTCAGGCTTAGGTAAGTGTCACTTTTCGAGCTTTGACAAAAATATGTTCTGCGTGATCAAATACAGTCGACAAAGATCGGCGGAATCTTTGTGCAGTTTCTCTTCAACAGGATCTAGTATCTTCTATAGAGGTCCTTACTACGATTGTTGCTTGAGAGATTGACGTTTTTCTCGGCTCAATGTAGATCCCCTCAAGAGCTCAATTCAGTTTTGATGGTGGACGAACTTCAAAAAAGTAGAACTGTAGAATAGAGAGAACCAGGTCCACGTCTGATGAACTAGTCCTTCTCATTGCCTTCGATTCATTTATGACCAGGAACCTAGATGATTGTTATTTTGTTGTGAGTAGCTAGCTACTTTAAGGTGTTTAGAATGTTCCTGTTATACTCAAACATGTATCCACTGTGGTCTAGAATCCGGTGGAGAGTCGTAGGTTTACCATACATGTTACGTTTTCCTTATGAAAGAGACGGGGGATACCCTATTGAATATGGATTTGGATCGGTAGGTAGGCAAGCAATGAGTTGTTCGATCGAAAATCTATCGAGGAATTTTAAAGGAATTGGAAGTTTATGTTCCTGTGTCATAGAGCAGGATAGGGATAAGGACAGGGCCAGCTCTACAAAAAAGTCACCTTACGTTTAGGCTTAGAGCTTTCAAGCCATTTGGATTCCATAAAGAAGTCTCTGGTGTATAAAACGATTTAAAACAATTCGTGTACACCAGTGCTTGCCAGGAAGGTTTGAAGCTTCACTGGCTTCACTGGAGAGGAAGCCCTCTCAACGCTTTACCGACCTAGAGATTTTGTGCTAGTGAACCCGTCAAGCAGCTTATGTTTAGGATTCTGAGATTATCAGAGTTAAGGTCAGACTTCATCGGATTTATAGACAGAAAAACTCCTCACATGATTTTTTATTTGATAACTTTCACTGACGCCATCAACCCTTCCTCCAGCTTGGTAACTCTAACACACTTTCCATCTTAATTTCAGACTCTTCTCTGAATAATAAATTTACGGTTCATAATGATCTCCTTAAGTGGTTTGCATTAATAGCTGTTAAGCCATCTTCACCATCCTTAGAAATTAAGTGCGGGCAATAAAAACAAGTTAATTACAATCTTTTTAGCCATCGACGACATAGACAGACCCTAAGTTAATTCACTTCCACCAGAGAGAAGATCATAAACTTCGACGGATGGATAACGTTGGACTGTTGCGAAAGGTGAGTAACAGTCCTTGGATGCGTTCTTCTCTCACATCCTAAGCTTGTGTGTGTGTGTGGACTACAACAACCCATCATCGATTCCAAAATCAAACTACACCTGCGAAAAAAAAAAAACGAAGAACCTCCGATTAATGTAATTGATAGTCTCTAGGCGTACAAAGCGTTCAATGGAGACGTGACGCGCGTCGGTTTTTCGCTTGCGAATTACTCCATCAACGTGTGTATGGTCAATGAATCTAGCAACTTGTCTCAGTTGGCATTCCACCGAATCGACGATGGGTTTTAGTATTGTAGCACGAAGTGATGTGATTGGATTAACGTGTCTAATTCGTTTTGATTTTGATTGTTGTATTAAATGCATTCTTTGCATAGCCCTTGGGCTGCGAGTCAGAGTCTCTGTTGAAGTCATCGCCGAATATATTGGAAAATTTTCCATACGAGGACTTTCGGAAGGCGGCTCGAAAGATGACCTCGCCTCCGCCAACGCGTGTGAACAGACCCATTTCACCGATGTTTTCGGAGACACTGGAACGACATCCGTTTATGAGAAATGTGATCAATTCGAAGGGCGTTGAGGGGAAGTACTCGTCGCCAAGTGAAAAGGAAGCATCGGTGCGAAAGAGTTTGGAAGAGATCTCCAAGGATATCAAGGAAATTGAAGATTTTCTCACTGTCACCGAGAATATAATTCGAAGGGAGAGGGAACGTGACAAGGAGCTCTACGCAAGGGAGAAACGTCGAAAATTGGACGACAAGCGTCGGAAATCAGCTGAGATCTCAAGTCCGAATAAGGAGAATAAAACACCGAGTCCGTTGAAGAAGACTCCGCCGTCTTCGAGAAGGAATTCCACAAAAGCCCCGACGTATAAAATCAACTCGTTCAAGAATAAGAGGAGCAAACCAGGCAGCCCAAGGTTTCTGAACTCGAAGTTGTACTTTCGGAATGGAAAAATAGGGTGCCTTGAAGCCGAGCAGAATACTTCGAATATAGAGAGCACCCATGCGCTGGTTAAACACATCCTCAAGTTTGAGAGCGAGAAGCCACTGGTCAGTCCAGAGAGTGTACGCAAGGTTTTGAATGAGTGTTTGCTGCCGGGACAGGTACCGATTGAAGAGTTTGAAGGCACAGGCAGGGCTCTTGGATTAGAAGTGGAGCAGGGAAAGGAGGAATCACCGGTCACCGAGGACACTTTCGATAGTTGCTCCCAGCCCATGTTGGAAGCACGGGAAGAGGAGGAGGATTGTGATGAGCAGGATGTCCAAATTTGCTATAATGAGTCTCCAGAAGTGGCCAATGAAGAGAAGAACCCCCCAGAGATGCTGGAAAGTGAGATGGTAGCTGTCAATGAAGCTGACGCCGACACATCAGCGAACGCCATCAATCGATCCATTCCAGGAAGGTAAGTCATTCAATTCTCGAAAAATAGTCTAGTGATGACTTTCCAATTTCAGTCTCGATTCCGATGGCCAGCAGTTTCTTCGTGACCAAGTTCGCCACTTAGTGCGTAGATTCACAGCACGGGCTAATAAGGTTAAGTCAAGGCTAGAACTTCCACCCACACCTTCGAGCAGTGCCAGCTCTCCATCTCCGCCTCCACCATCGGCACCGGTTTCCATTACCAAACAACCGAACAAGGGGAATAGCAATGTGAACAGCAAAGTTGTCAACAAAAACAATCGCAGACAGTTCGAGGCAGATAATCCCCAGTCTAGCCTCTGGCTATGCTCGAGCCTTTGTGGAAGTAACAACGATGAGAAGACTCTCGATCCGCAGGGAAAAATATACATCTCTTGGCTCTGCGTGGTTTCCATTAGTTTTCTCTATAACGCCTGGGTAATACCACTGCGGGCCACGTTCCCATTTCAGACTCCTGAGAACACCAATGCCTGGCTCGTTTGCGACTTCTGTGCCGATCTTATCTACCTGCTGGATGTGGTGTTCTTCAAGCATCGTGTCATGTATCTCTTCGAAGGTTTTTGGGTGAAAAACAAGAATCTCACACGAAAGAACTACATGAGGAAGCTTCAATTCAAGGTAAGTCTCTCACTTAAGACACTTTGGGTGGTTAAAAGAACTTACCCTTCTAGTTGGACCTGCTGTCTCTGCTCCCACTGGACTTGCTTTACTTGAAGTTTGGAACTGGTGCGGTGTATTGGAGATTTCCAAGATTTCTCAAGATCCAGAGTTTCTGGGAGGTCTTCAAACTCCTCGATCGTGTTATCTCATCGCCACATTTCGTAAGTCAGACGATGAAACTTGTCACTGTCACATAGGTTTGATGTTTCGATTTCCATTGACTCTTAGGTCCGGGTTGCTAAGACATTGACCTACATGTTGTACATGATACACCTGACAGCCTGTTCGTACTATGCGTATAGTTCATATCAAGGTAAGTGAATCAGATGCGTTGTCGTGTGATTGCGACTTGATGTCGTGAGTGATATGCTAATCAGACGTTGCAACTCTGTTGTGAAGTATAATTATATGTATCCGATGTTTATCTTTTCAGGTCTTGGAACAAATCGTTGGGTGTTTAGTGGAAAAGGTCATCCGTATGTAAGATGTTTTGCATTCGCAACAAAGACTGCTACTTCAATTGGTAAACATGATACAGACCCCACCTGTGTTAGATTTGACTTGATTCGACTCCTTTTCATGTCCCTCTAGGAAAAAATCCGAAGCCCGAACAAGAAGGCCAATATGTCTTCATGACAGCTGCCTGGTTGATGGGTGTGTTCGTCTTTGCCCTGCTCATCGGTCAGATTCGAGATATCATATCGACAGCAACCAGAACCAAGAACGAGTACCGTCAGCTTGAGGATGAAACTCTTGAGTATATGAGGCGCTTGAATTTGCCCAGTGAGGTCCAAAGAAGGGTAAAAATGTGGTTCAAATTTACTTGGGATCAGCAAAGAACTTTAGGTGAGTCTTATGCCATCAAGGAGCTTCATCATTTCTAATCTATCTCCTTTTAGATGAAAGCAATATTTTGGATTCCCTTCCCATCAATCTCAAGACAGACATAGCCATCTCAGTGCACATTCAAACCCTCTCAAAGGTTCAACTTTTCGCTGATTGTGAAGAGGCACTTTTGCGAGATCTAGTCTTGAAGCTTCGAGCCGTCACTTTCCTTCCCGGCGATTATGTCTGCCGTAAAGGTGAAGTTGGTCGCGAGATGTACATCATAAAACTGGGACAAGTGCAAGTGATGGGAGGTCCCAGTAATGATATTGTTCTTGCCACACTCTCTGAGGGCTCTGTGTTTGGAGAGATTAGCTTACTGGGTATCAACGGAGCCGATCGTCGAACAGCCGATGTACGCTCCAAGGGATATGCTAACCTCTTCGTCCTCTCAAAATCGGATTTAAATGAAGTCATTGTCTACTATCCAAATGCACAAGCCATTCTCAAGAAACGAGCAAGAAGTCTCATGCGTAAGAATGCCGCTCGAGAGCGAGAAGAGGCACGACGCAGTGCCGTCCAGGCAGACGTGGTGATTGGCAACCCCAAGACACCGGAAACACCACCGAGACTATTGAAAACAGTCATTCAAGCTTTGTCCCATGAATCGCCAGCTGTGATGCTCATCACCAAGGGTTCCAAACGACTCAAGAAAAAGACCGAGCACAAGGAACTCGAACCGACTGTGAGTCACTTGAGTGAGGAGATTCAGCAAAATAGTTTCACAATTCAAAACGAAAAGCGTCCCAAATCCCCAGACCTCCTCTCCTCAATCCAAGATGAGCTGAAGACAAAAAACAAATTCATCAATCTAACCGATTCTGAGAAAGCACTTATCATATCCACCAGCAGCAACAGCTCCGTCAGCGGCGAGTGTGATGTCACCGTGCACAATGAGATGTGATCTGGGGTCAAGATCACTGAGCAAAAACAAAAACAAAACAAAAAACTATTTTTCTTGATGTTATAGCACAATGAATTAAATGTTTACTAGTAAACTTAATTGCACATTTAATTCGCTTTCATATAAACATAAAACTATTACAAACTTACAAGCTAAGTCAAAATGATTTCAGTCTAATACAGAGTGTCTGCTGTTTGTACTTCGGGCGGTCTTATTGTGCCTTGACTTCCTTGTAGTGTTTGTCCTCATCGTCGCGGTTCAATTTGATCGAATACGCTTGGATTTGTGATCCTGAGATGTCAGCTTGACCATCAGGATTGAATACTGGTCCGTTTCCGATTTCTTGTGTCTCCTCCTTAACAATACGGTAGCCATTTTCATCGGCGACATAGTGAACTGTTCGGCGAACAAATCCATCACTGTATGAGTATTTTCCTGTCACTTTGGTGCCATCACGAGTCTCCGATCGCTGTAGGGCTTGATCGTTGATGTCATCATTGACAGCTGAATCGAAGGAATAGTGGGCGTTTTCATTTTGGAAACGTTCGAGTTCTGCTTGAGCTTTATCGGATGAGATGCTTGGGTCCTGTGGAGCTTGACGTACATGAGGAGCTTCAGACTTACCACCTTGAGGCTGTAAAAAGAAAGAAAAATACTTTTTTTGTTAGCCAAGTGAAGTAAGTATGACAAATTTGCAAGGTTGTGACATTTGGCCAGTACTGTTTCACAATGCAATGGTTTTCAACGAAAGTCGCATATTGTTTTGTCTAAACAATCGGTTAAATATTTGCAAACGCCTTAATGGAGCAATTAGTCATTTCGTAGAAAATAACTTGAATGACAGTCTTGATAGGGAATGCATCGTCTTAATCCACTGAAACCTGAGTCATTGTCTTTTTTTAATTTTTAAGTGGAACACTTAAATCTCGGAAATTTATTTGCGCCGTCGTCGTTTAATTTCAGAAAATTTACGTTCTAAATTGAAGAAGCAAACGGAAAGTAGCTCAAAGTATCTGTCGTCCTTTTGTTTTAATTTGCAAATGCAATTCATTCGAAATACTCATAAATTACCGATTATCTGGCGCTTAAACAGGTTTTTATTTCTATCTGTGATGTAGTCTTGTCTCGCCCTCACTTGTAAAATCAGATTAAAATCGTAAAGGTGATGACTTCACTGCCACTTAGCTGGCAGTTCAATTGGAAGCAAGAAAACATGTCCACGTTCCACGTCTCGTTTATAAAACCACTGGCACAGGGAGAGCTAATCAAACGGCAACAGTCCCCTTGAGATACAATCAGTCTGTGCCACAAAGTTGAACAAATAAGACGTGTACTATGGGTAAGCTTAGCTAACTCCGTTCCCTTACAGCTATGAGATACTCGTACAAGTGATTAATTTGTTTAAATTCGTTTCAGTGAAACTTGTTATTTGCTTGGCAGCTATTGCTTTCTGTGTATCTATTGCAACCGCAGCAGGTGAGATTATTGTGGAAGAGATGTTTTAAGACACGTTCAGAAAATGTTTTTTTTTTTCATAGAATGTCCATCATCAACGAAGGTCTTAAAATGCACTCCAAAGTGTCTGCATGACAGTGAATGCAGCGCCATTGGTGGGAAATGCTGTCCGAATATATGTAATGGTCGGTCCTGTGCAGAATCGAATGTTTTGTCCAATTCTGGTTCTGGCACTAGTCCGTTTAGTAACAAGAGTGAGTGCATGGAATGCATATTTTCTGAATCAATGGGATGTAATGGATCTTTTTTTTGCAGATTCTGGAGGTTCCGGCACATATTGTGGCAACGTGAAGTGCGGTGCATTCGAGAGATGCGACACGGATCGGGCTACAAAACGTCCAAAATGTGTACGCTCCTAAATTTTTTTTTTGTTTAACACTCTTATGCAATGAAATCGAATTTATAAATTTAAAAAGAAAAAAAAAAATTGTAGTTTCACTCACTGAAGGTAGGGCAAGGGCAACAGCGCTAACAGCGCAAACGATAAGCACAAATCGGAACATAGTTATGTAAAGTGGCAGTGTTTTTTGGGCTCCCGGTAGGACGATGTGATGTTCGCGGATGGAGTAAACTTTGAACTGAGCAGTAAAGTCCACGGGCCAACTATTATATACACGTGATAGGCCCGCCACACACTCATCCGAAGTTTTTTTTTTCTTTTTTGAGCGAGAATTTGGAAATATGTACGCCGGTTTTACCAGATTGCTATTGTTGTCATTAATTATCTAATGGATTTTCGATCAACATTTTGTCGTTCGTTTTCATCGTGTTGGTGGTTTTTATCTGATTGGGGGTATGTATCTTCTTCTTTTACTTTCGTCTTCATCTTCATCTTCTTTTACTTTATCATCATTGTCAGCATAGTCTCTGTCTGTCCGTCTACATAGGTAGTCGAATGTAATTGGCATAGCGTTCGAGGTCATATCTTAAAAAAAATTGTCTCATACCTTCGTTCGCATGTATGGATACAATAACCGGCTTTTATTGCCGGACCAAGCCACCCAAAAATGCTAGCCAATCCAAGCCAATAAGCCAGCGAAGCACCTGTTGTGTGTATTCAATCCTTATGTAATTATTTAGAGTGATGATGATGATGATATTGGGTGAAATAATTTCTTGTTTGTGATAGTAGTGGTGTTGGTGGTGAAATTGCAGATGCAACTTAGTGCGGTTCCTTTTGTGGCATGGATTGGATTTTTTTTTTGGCGAACAACTTGACTTGGAAGCTAATTGAGGATAGCACTTGATTATGAAACCTCAAGTCGGTTAAGGAAATAAAACTCAAGTTCCTTTAATATAGTGGTTTAGCAAGTCTGGATCCAATCTTTGAATAACTTGAGAATGACACACCTTTTTTCATTTATCTGAACCATTGACAGGTTTATACGTACCACCTCAAATGGTTGATTAGATAATGAATGTTTTTATTAATTTTTTCTGACATTTATTCTAGATACGATACGGGTTTTTAGAACTAATTTAGGTGGAGGATGTGGCGGCATTTTGCTTTTATGTATTTTTTGCATGTGGTAAACATTTACGCTTTCAATTAAATACCGTCAATTGGCTAATTTCTGATGTTACTTTGACATTTCAAAATAAAATGAAAAGTATATTTTTGTGTGAACGGTGTTACGAGATGGAAAAACTAAACACCTTGACATGAACGTTTTATGGATGCAAGCATATGTAGACAGTAAAAAATATGAGCTAACCTTAGTAGACTGACGGTGATGGATAAATGAGTCCTAAGATATATTTCACACACTGGATACATGAATGCATATATGTAATAGATGTTGAATGTATTTAGAAAGCGATATCTTGTCTTGATATAGAGCTGGTAATAGTAGTTTGTTGTAGTCATTGGAGCAGCTAACATCGGAGAAAGAAACAAATTACAGGGAAACACTGTTGTAGAACCGCAGTCGGTTCTGAGGGTTTGAAAAGTAGACTGTTAAATGGCTTTGGGGAAGAATGAATCATTCAACTTAGACGATGATATCTACCCAACCAAGTGCGGATAGCAATATCTAAACTAAAAACTAGAGAAATGCTGCTAGTTGAGCATTTAAAGGCAGCCTATCGTCCTCCTGGACAGCTTACCATCGACCAAAGGAATATCAGATCGATACACACCATCTCTTTGTCAATTTAGAAGTCATTTGTGAAAGCGTGTGTATGTGTGCAGAGTCCCTGTCAAACTCATCTGTCATTTGTCACTTGTTCCTTCCTGGATCCGAACTATTTCGTAGCTATGATACGTCTCCGATGGGATAGACTTGCTAAGAGAAAAATTACAAATGTTTAAGTCCAGTCTGCGCGACAAAACATCCGGAAACTGACTAAGACAAATCGACTTTGCGGTCGTCATCAGAAGAACTGAACTTTCATTTTAACGAACAAGCAATCGCAAATGCCAAAAATCTTGACCTTGAACTTGCAGATAATTTACGTAAATGAAATGCTAACTAAGATGTCTAGGGCAGGGAGTCTTCTTCGATAAGGTCCTGTAACGTAACAATACTGTCAAAAAAGACAGCAAAATCTCTTCAAAGATGTCCACTTTTGGATACGAAAAAAAATCGATCGTCTTTTATGGAAAGCTTTCGAAACCAAAGCTGTTCAGATTTTGGATCACCAAGTTAAGTCACTTCTTTATACGCTTTGTTGTGAAATATTTAAAAGAAAAAGGACACCTTAACGATTGTTGGATTGTTATTGTATAACTAAACTCCAAAGTAAACAATTAAAAACTAATTATACATGTAGGGATGCATATAACAGTCCAATCATAATTTAATTATCCTAGCAGTTGCTGGTGGAAATATCCGCTCTGTTGTTGTTCTTGATGGATATGTAAAAGGTTCTTCGGGACGATTGTAAACATATCCTTCAAAGGCATCAATCACTTCTCCAGAATCAACTTTTTCACTTTCGAAAGGGATGCTGGGCCTTTGATAGCCATAACCTCTTCGAGCCATATAATATAGAGGTATCACGTTCTTTTCAAAGGTTTCGTATTGCCTTTTCAAAATTGCCTGCTCTTTGAGGTAGTTATTGTTTTCTGTAATTCCATTCACTAAAGGTGTGAGGTTTACTGATTCTAACACTGGAAGACAAGGTTTTTTTTTTGTTACTTAAAATGAAGAATATGAACATTCGACTACTTACTCTCTACAACGACTAGAATGGCAACGATGCGGATTCCCTTCATATTGAACATGGTTAGTTTATTGGAACTTTTCACGGATGAGTGACTTGGACAAAGTGCGTGGTGTTAATGGGATTTTTTCCTTAAATAATCTTTTGCTTTACAACTTTTGAAGTTGACATTGTTTTTATCTCGAGAAATGCATGGTAAATAATGTTTTAACCAAAATAACATTACGACTGAACGGAAATAGGTTGATATTTGCACAGAATTGAAGCACATTTCAAGTTGCGGAAGAGAAGATAATTGATATTCTTAGCCGTCTTTCAATGCACGTACAGATTTCCTTTTGAATAATGAATACGGTCGCAGTTATCAGTGAGGATGAGTTCCAAGAGATGAACTTTCTGAGTTCGATGGGAAGATTTTGGTAATCGACTTGAAATTCATCGGTCCCTCTCAGCTAATGTAGCTCTCTACTTCCGTGAAAGGACACTTGGTAGAAGCTCGGGAATGCAACCTAGTACCACCATTTGGCTATACGTGTTCATTGTCCGACCCGAATCCATGTTTAGTTTGATCATTTGGTGGATGGCTCTTGAAAACATGGTAAACCTCAATCTTTTAGGGAAAGTGCAGAGATCCTCATGCATGTGCATCAACGGTGCACTTAGAAATACTCCTTCTGCAACATTTAATGTAAAGTTATATTTGTTGTCCCTAGCCAGTGAAGCGATTCGTCTTAAGGCCTAAGCGGAGTGATCTCGGTATCAACCTGGTCACTCATGTATTCCTAATCTTACTTACTTACTTAAGGTGGCGCTACAGTCCGGGGTGGATCTGGGCCTCAACCAACAAGCGTCTCCCACCAGCTCGATTTTTAGCTAGCTGCCTCCAGTTTCGCACGCTTAGTTGGTTGAGGTCCCCTTCAACTTGCGTGCGCCACCAGATTCGCGGTCTTCCTCTAATGCGTTGTCCCTCGGGGGCGGATTTGAATATTTTTCGGAACGGAGCATTGGTGTCCATCCGCTCTATATGACCCAGCCACCTCAGCCGTTGGATCTTTCTATCAGTTCTTTTATTTACCCGGGCTTCATGCCTGGCCACAGAGACATGTCAGGAAACTGCAAGGCTAATGAGTTCGTCAAAATAGACTTACTCAAGCTGGACGCAGAAGCTGCAGAGGGGAGAAGTAAGAAGAAACTATTATCCATCTGTTCAGCAAGATCGAAAAGAAGACTGCTCTACCTTAGAGCTCCTTTCTTAAACGATCTCAGAGATCTAGTGGACATTGACGTCAATTGCATCCTTCGTGTTTTTAGAAGGTCCGAATGACTTGAGTGAAGCTACCATCTGCTTGGCTTTCCTTTAAAATCTTGTGTTTCCGAAACTCTCTGACGTTATTGAACTAAAACACTATGTAGGTCCTTTTCTTTTTCTACTCAAAGTTTTCATTTCTTTTCATCGTATGAACTGAATGCATGGCTCACATCAATAAGCATGTGATCTATTTAGTTGCTGAACGGATTTACTTATGAGGGAATGTAGTGCCCCTAATCACCGTATTAAGAGCTTCTACAAAGCTGATTAGCTGGAAGCCAGCAAAAATGTTTTCCCTAGCAATTGTTGGCATTTAACTCTCAAAAGGCTCTATAAGATCCGTTCAAATCATAAAATTGATCATTGACAGCAGTTTTAGCTGGACGCATATAAGACTCATGTTGAATTTTATGACACAAAATATCTCAGAATTTCTATCCCAACATGCATAAGTTTGCAGGATATTCTGAAGCCAATCCACGGCATTTTTTTTTTTTTAATTTGAAATGTGTTAAACCGAGTTACAGCAATCTGTTCAGCTTTCCGGTCAAGTTTCAATATTTGCATGTCTTACAAGAAATTTGTTGTTAAAATATTTGACTTGTTTTACTTTAGGTGCGGGCTGTGACTGTCCCGTCGAATCTTTCTGCTGTGAAACGTTGAAAAAACATTTTTTTTTTTGTTTAAATTATTATTTTTCTTTGCGAACTTTTTCAATACTCGTTGTTGACTGACACACAATAACAGTCGTTACCATTGCCGGTGTTAAATAATCAATTAGCCATTCCTCACAAGTGTTATGAAATAGGTTCAACAACTCTACCAGTGGGTGTTATTCCACTTCTTTATACCAGTTTACCATTCATTCGAATTTCATTTAACAAAAAAGCCCCAAGTCGATGCGATTTATGGCCAAAGAGGAAACCTGTACCAAACATTTAATGAGATTAGTTGGAAGGCAAAGATGTCTCGAGCTAAATCGAGTTCCAATGCCGTTACCGGAAAATACAAGTGATATTAAAAAAATTTGATGGAATTTCTAAGTTGAGGTTAATTATTGAAGTTTATGCAAAATATTTCAAATGAAATTCATGGTGTTTACCTGTTAATTGGAAAGAAATGAAAGAATGGACATTAAGAGGAGATTAACTGCCGACCTTTGGGCTATTAAGTGCGCCCTTAGCATGGAATTTGAATAACAATGATTTGGTAATTTTATTTTGGGAAATAACGATGACCAACTTTGTGATTTATAACCTTGATAGTGAATTCGTATCAGTGTCTATGACCACAAGGTTTTACCATCAGACAGTTGTTTAAATGAGTTGTGAGCCACTGTCGGTGTAGCACAGAAGACATGACCCAGCAATACCACGCTGAAACTTTATCTGGACGTCTAAGATGATTTAAAAATAGTGTGGTCAGGCGCAGGGTTGCAACACCGTCTTCTGCATTCCGAAAAATCAAAGTACTTTCTGATACTATCCAGAGTTTCCAATGCCTACACGTTTCGGTGACCTCTCTTGATTGGCAAATTCAAAAACAGTATCTTTTCCCACTAAATTCATCAGGTCCTCCCGGCTGCTGATTTTAAACAGCTGTACCCACTGTAAGCTGGCTAAGGGTTAGAGTTACCCTCCACGTTTGTTTTTTTATATGGACCTTATTAAGAAATCCAAATACTCATCCTTGATATATCAACGCTATCCGGAGCCCAGCTTCAAAAACAGATCTACTGAGACAGTTCTGTTTTGTTTTGTTTTTAATGCATTTTTATTTTTTAAATTCAGTACTCTTACTTGCTAGGAAAAAAAACGCTTAAAACTAGCTTAATTAACTTAACTATGTTACTCTAACTTACACTGAGACAGTTCTCCTTGATGTGACGTGTGCTAACAAGACGTCCTCTTGACAATGCAAGCAATTACCTGGAGGTATCTAACGAAATCAACATCAATGACACAACTGTTTGGCTTTCAATCGCAAACCTCACAATCCGGGTGGTCATAGCATAGTGGTTAGCCCCATCGCTCGTCAAGCTGAAGATTTCAGTTTCAACTTCACAAAAGCTCTACTGCATAGGCATAACACTGGCAGTAGAGTTGACTGAGAAGTTGGAAATGAAATACTTTAAATTATAAAGCAATGACAACAACCACAAAAATTCTCTCTAGATATTCTGGGCACGACCCTCGGACGTAGTCAAAACTGAAACCACTACATAAACACTCGCGCTGTGCGAGAAACAAATATGATAAGAGTTCATCACTATCTATGTATTCCAACAGCGTAAGCTTTTATATGAACGGAGTATATGGTAAAGGCTTTAAGTTCAACTTCACAGTCTTATCTGCTCAAATTAAACGTTGACAGGAGATACAGTCTAGCTTCGTAAAAACCATTGTCAGGCGACAATGTGGGCTTCTTCTATAAGATAATGGAAAGAGAAAGTTGAAAATACTCTTGAAGGTACTTCAAAAGAACTGGCTTAACGCTACCTCTTCTAAAGAAGGACCCTATTTTGGCATGAGAGTACTTTCAAGTTGAATTAATAGCCACTGAGTAGGGTCTACCTAGGGTGGGTTCGTGAATTCAACCCACCAATGGTATGGAATTCCGATTGCTCTCAAATAGTGTCACTGTCACTGTGCTTGCACAATTCAAGTTGGCACACGTAGCGCCCTGGATAGCTTTTTCGGCATCCGCTGAATAGTGAACTAATATATGCAGTCGCGTTTTAGGCAGGAGGACACTTTTCTTGTGGTGGACTGGTGGTTGTGCGTTAGGTTCACGCTCCAAACATGTAAAAAAAAACTCTTGTTACGAGAGGACAACATTCGGAGCAACATTAGTTCAAGTTCAGACCCTCCAAGGGTCACTGACCTAAGTAAGTAAGAAAGAGTAAGGTTAACTATTCACGAGTAGTCTCCACTGTCTGTTATCTGTAACAAATGATTAATGTAAAGGCTATAGGTTTATGACTTTTATACTTGTATATAGTAAAAATATTTATTCCAAAAAATTCATAAACGTTCGACTCAATTCAAAATGTTTACAATTTATCAGTTTTAGTAGTGTGGTAAACCACACGACCATCTTGAATCACACCGGTTGTATGGGTAGCATGTCCAGTGTATCCCGAACCACCTCCGAAACGGCTTTCAAGTCTATAACAATGTAATCTTTATTATCTGTTTCAATGAAGTGCTTATAAATTCCTTACCCAGGACTCTGCTGTACTACTTGATGAGAAGTGAAATAAGTTGGACCACCATCACTGCCACTAAAAGTAGAGCTACTGCTGCTGCTAGACGAAGTCTGACTCTGCCTCCTAAGACGTCTCAAAATGTTTGCTTGCTATACCGATCAAATAAAAGTTTAAATATTTGTTTAACGTTTATAAATGGGATAGATTACGTGAGGATTAATCTGGACTTCATGTGACTTATGACCTTCGTTATCCAGCTTATAGAAACCTTTTGGAACAAAGAAGCCAGAATCTAAAAAAAACATTAAATGATAAATAACAAATTTAAAAACAAATAAAAAAAATATATATTTGTTATGCTGATGAGGCTTGCTGTCTGTGAATTATTATAATAGATAGACTCATTAGCGTGAGCGTTTCAAGTTTGGCCAAAAAAGTACCCAAGAGACAAAAAAAAAACCCAAAAACCGAAACTGGTTTTCGGGGAAATGCGTCAAACATCTAGCATCAACTCTAGCTTAATTGCCGTAAAACATCATTAAATCGCGACGCTATATTCTAACGAGGTTAATGCCAAAAGAACATTTACCCAAATCTAGTTCTTTGGAAAGTTCCAACAACCAGATACAGCCAGATACGTTTTGCCAAACGTGCAGTTTTACATGTCCAAGATACACATTGCGTTGTTGAAATTATTCTCAGAAGAACGGACAAATTGAGTGTGTGTAGACTGTTGAGTGCCCAGAATGGCTAATCAGACACACGTAGCTCGTATTGTTGACAATCTCACAACGAACTCATACCAAATGGCCAAGAAAAGATTCATTGTCAGAAGCGAGGGTCAGAATTATTTGCTTCCTCGTTTGAGCCGTCTGTCTATCCGTCCGTTTGTCGTGTTCATGTTGTACTTGCAGAGATCGTTGAACGATTATTATGTATCTGCGCGTGACTCATGAAGAGTTCAACTCGATTTACCGGACGAATCGTGTAGTTAACAACTCTCAAATGTATCGTCATTTGCTTTTGCCCACTTTTCTTATTGATCTTTCACTTTTGGATTCATTTCACAAATTTTTTTAAAGAAAAAGATAATAATTAACACAATTTTGTAATTCCAATAGTTCGTGTGTAGAAATTAATTTGTTTATCACAAGCCTTTCAGGGTCATCCCCATCCATGTGGCGTAACATCTTTTGTTGCTGATTTTTTTTTATTAGATTGTTACCTGCAGATGCTGCAAGAGCGGCTAATCCCAAAACGCAAAGCACGAAACAGGTGATTTTCATATTTATAGTGATTGTTTAGTTTGTATCCAGAAAAAAACAACGGAAATGGGGATTTCGTTCGCGAGTTACTTGGGCGATTTAGGTTCTACGACGTTTGGGCCGAAACTAACCAGCCCAGATGGATGGGTTAACCTTTTATACCAAAGACGTTGATTGTTGTTGATTCGAATGCTAAGAGAGTCTCTGACGTCGATGAGATTTGCAAAACCCCTTTTTGCCACATTGAATGAAAGAATCTTCTGCCTTTTCCTTCGTCAGCTTTTGTTTATTTGTTCTATTAGTGTTTGTTCTTTTCTTTCTTTCCTCTTCTTTTGAGGTTTTTTTTTCGTTTTTCTTCTTTTTTTTCCATATTCTGCTTGTGGTTTGTCTTCTTCCCGGTTACCTCCCCTGGTAAGTTAGTCTGAAAATGACTAACTTGTTCAAATCGATTTGATTCTAGCCGAGCAGGTAATTGTCTAAGGTGTTCTATAGTTTGTTAAGACATAATCTGCATAAATGTTAATTTATTTTTACCCGAGAATTGAATAAATATTAAAATTTGTTAATTTTTCTTAAGAATATACGTAAGTATATCTTATATCAAGCAAACATTTCATTGGAATGCGAAAGTGGTAAGTGGTAGGTAGTTATTTAATTTTTATTTTTAGCAAATTTTATGTGATTTCTTCTTATGGAAGTCATAACTTTGATCAATTAAGGACACTTGCATACGGTTGGAGTGTTCACAATGTGGTACCGGTAAATGCGAGCTGAAATCTTTACAACCACGCGACGGTACTCACTGCTTACATGGACCACTAGTGGGAATTTGTAACTAAAATTTCAGAGATAAGGATATGTATCCAAGGAGGTCACTCATCTCAATGTTGTGTACTTATGTATGTTGGTCTGTTACCTCCTTGAAGAAAAGACTACCAAAAGTCCTAAGTCTTACGTTGGCTGGGTCATAAGATCCGACAGATTTAATTTCTTGTTCGATTCAGCAGCTCCAGAAACAATTATTGTCTACTTTACCGAAGCGACTGACTTGTTTTAACTAGAGACTAAGATCTCTTCTTATCGAAGACCGACTACAATGTCCTCGTAATTGTACAAGCATCCGCTTCGTCGTAGGTACCTACTACCTACTTTGTAGCCCCGATCGTGGACAGACCAGTAACCTTAAGCTAACAAAGGAAATACTCTCCTACACTCCTACTTAAGGTGGCGCTACAGACCGGGGTGGAACTCGACCTCAAACAACATGCGTTTCCAGCGTGCTCGATCTTTAGCTAGCTGCCTCCAGTTTCGCACGCTAACTTGGTTGAGGTCTCCTTCCACTTGCGTGCGCCACCTGATATCGAGATCTTTTAGAAAATCAACACTCAGGCTCGTCAAAAACAATTGTGGACTTCCTCTCCGTCAGGAATTTATACTTCGTTAAGATACTCCATAGGAAACTTCTTACGCTCTCAAACTAACACAACAGGACTTTTCAGGTTGAAGTACTGGCAACTATGCAGGGTCGATTGCAACGACTTCTTTAGTTTCTCCTGTATCTTACATCGTATAGACTTATAACTTTTATGCTCGTATAGTAAAAATATTTATTGAACGAATTTCTTATAAAACGTACGACTCAATTGATAATTTTTACAATTTTGTAGTTTTAATATTCTTGTAAATCACACGACCATCTTGAATCCTACCGGTGGTATGAACAGCTTGTCCGGTGTATCCTGGATCACCTCCAAAACGGCTTTGAAGTCTGTAACAATGAAATCTTTATCATCTGTTTCACGAAAGAGTTTATAAATTGTTTACCCAGGACTCGATTGTACAACTTGATGAGAAGTGAATTCCACTGGACCACCATCACTGTTGCTAGTAGTAGTGCTACTGCTGCTGCTGGACGAAGACTGCCTCTTAAGTCTCAAAACGTTTGCCTCGTTATCCAGCTTCAAGGAACCTTTTGGACCAAGCTCTTGAAAAAAAAAGTTAAAAAAAAAATTAGTTAAGCTGTGGACTGTGGAGTGCCTAAGAATGACCAAGAAAAGATTCATTTTCAGAGTGAGGGTTAGAATGATTTGGTTCCTCGTTTGAGCCGTCTGTCTGTCTATTTGTCGTGTTCTTGCACAGATCACTGAACGATTTTTATGGTATTTGCGCATGACTCATGGAGTACTCAGTTTGATTTACCGGACCGGACCGGACCACTTTTTTTTTGGTCTTCCACTTTCGGATTCATTTCACAAAATTTTTTGAAAAAAATACGTAAACACAATTTTCTAATTCCAAATTCCATGTCTTTTCAAGGTCATCCATAGGGCGTAACACTTTTTTTCAGCTTTTGTTGCTGATTTTTCACAGGGTAGTTACCTGCAGATGCAAGAGCAGCTAATCCCAAAACGCAAAGCACAAAACAGGTGATTTTCATCTTTAGTAGCAGTAGTTTTTAAGTGTTAATAAAAATAAAAAAATAAAAAAAACTATAAAACAACGGAAATGGGGTTTTCTGAGTTATACTTCGTTCGCGAGTTACTTAACGATTTAGGTTCTACAATGTTTGGACCGAAACTAACCTGCCCAAATGGCTGAGTTATCCTTTTATACTAAAAACGTTGATTGTTGTTGATCCGAATGCTTAGAGTGTTTCTGACGTCGATGGGATTCGCTTAACCCCTTTTGCTACAGTGAGTGAAGGAATCCACTGCATTTTCGCTCGTCAACTTTTGTTTTTTTGTTCTATTAGTAATTGTTTATTTATTTTAACTTCTTTTGAAGTTTTTTCTTTATTTTTGTGTTTATGATTTGTCCTCTTCCTCGTTACATGATCAAATTGATTTAATTCTAGTCAAGCAGGTGTTTTGAGTTTATTAAGATAAAATCCACATAAATGATTTTATTTAATCGAATACCGGCTAGTGTCCTCGAATCCATACGTAGGTTAGGTTAGGTTGTGGGTGTGGCTGTACAACCTCACTCGGATCTCTATGGATCCATTGTGTTCCCCGATGTGATGTGGGATATCTAAAATAACAGAATATAATTTTTATCAGTTGGGCTCCCTGAACCAACCCGAGTTCCGCAGGAATTGTAGGATCGGTGGCTTGGTTGACAGTTCGAAGAAATGTTCTCCGAGGGTTGTCTTCCTGTTTCCGCTAAGGCTTGGGCATTCGCATAGGAGGTGGAGTGTGTTCTCCTTAGCGTCTGCGTCGCCACATCCTCTGCATAGTTCCGTTTTGCTCAAACGCATCCATACGTATATTTACGTCTTATTATAGCTTCGTCGTTGTTACTCTTAATTTAAGTGTCAATTCACTGGCAGATATTGCTCAATGTGGCTTTAAAAAAGCTTACCAAAACTGTGTCCCAAATGTTAATTCGTCTTAAATGGAGCGGGTCCTTTACAGAAAACCAAAATTCCAGCCGATATCCCTCCCAATCTCAACGGTAGACCTTTGAGTCTAAACATAAAAAATCAGAAGATGGGGCTTACAGTCGGAAATCATACGCCGACTACACCACGTAGATGTGGAACCGATCCTAATTTGTCTAAATGCGAACCGAAACCTTTACAAACCTGCGACGTGACTCACATGAACCACCAGTAGAAAGTTGTAAATAGAACTGCGGGGATAAGGATATCTATCTATGGAGGTCACTCATCTCAATATATTCGTATGTATGTTGGTAAGCTCCTTACGGAAACGACTACCAGAAATCCTTAGCCTTATGTTGGCTGGGTCATAAGATCCAACAGATTAAAATTCATCTTGTTTGAATCAGCTAGTTTGCCGAGATGACCGGCAATTTTAACTAGAAACCAATATCTCTTCTTACCGAAGACCGACGACAATGTCCTCGTAATTGTACAAGCATCCAAATGTAACGTATATGCTTCGTCTTAGTTACCTTCTACCTACTTTGTATCCCTGATCGTAGATCAGTGAGCTAAATCTTATAAAAGAGATACACTCAGGCTCGTCAAATACAATTTGTGAGGAGCTAGTGGACTTTCTCTCCTTCAAGGATTTAACTGCGTTATGATACTATATACCTCTATACCTCTTATTCTGTCAAACTTCTTTCTGAAGCAGGACCTTTCTGGTTGAAGTACTGGCCAATTGCATCGACTTCTATAATTTCTCCTTTATCTTGCTTGTAACAATCGAGTGTCGTAGAGGCTATAGGTTATGTTCGGTAGATAGGTGCCCTAAGGGAGTCACTTAGACACAGAGCCCATTGTAATGCCTAAAGAATTCCTTATGAGCGAAAATTCTGCCCATAAAACCTTTCAGAGTTATTAATGTAGGATAGGAACTAACGTAAGAAGATTTGGCTTATGTCACTGTTATCACTGAAAACATATTAAGAAGTATTCTTCTCCTGTGAGATAGTGTTGGACAGTGGCAGAGGAGATAAAGGATATAGCCTTATGACTTTTATATTCGTATAGTAAAAATATTTATTCAAAAAATTTCATATAAAACTTAAGACTCAATTCAAATTGTTTACAAATTTGTTTTTTGAATATCGTCGTAAATCACACGACCATCTTGAATCCTACCGGTGGTGTGAATAGCTTGTCCAGAGTATCCCGGATCACCTCCGAAACGACTTTGAAGTCTGTAATAATGCATTATTTATCATCTGTTTCAAGGAAGTGCTTATAAATTCCTTACCCAGGACTCTGTTGTACTACTTGATGAGTAGTGAATCGCACTGGACCACCATCACTGTCTTCATAAGTAGAACTACTACTGACGCTGCCAGATGAAATCACACTCTGCCTCCTCAGACGTCTCAATACGTTTGCTTCGTTATCCAGCTTTGGACCAACCTCTTGAAAAAATAAAAAAAAAGTAAAAACATAAAATGATAAGTTACAAATAAAAAATAAAAATAAAATGGTTATACTGTGGACTGTGGAGGGCTAAGAATGATCAAGAAAAGATTCGTTTTGAGAGTGAGAATTAGAATGATTTGGTTCCTTCTGGTTTGAGCCAGTCCATTTGTCGTGTTCTTGGACAGATCACTGAACGATTTTTATGAAATTTGCGCATGGCTCATGGAGTGTTCAGCTCGATTTACCAGACGAATCTCTTAACAACTTTCAGATGTATCGCCACTTTTCTTATTGATCGATCACTTTTAGATTCATTTCACAACATTTTTTGAAATAAAATACGTAAACACAATTTTCTGATTCCAATAGTTCATGTCTCCTTAAGGTCGTCCATAGGGCAAAACATCTTTTTTTCCAGCTTTTGTTTTCATAGAATAGTTACCTGCAGATGCAAGAGCGGCTAATCCCAAAACACAAAGCACAAAACAGGTGATTTTCATAGTCGCAGTAGATTTTAAGTGTTAATTATAAAAAAAAAGAAAAAAAAAAACAATAAAACAACTGAAATCGGGTTTTTTGAGTTATACTAAGTTCGCGAGTTACTTAAAGATTTAGGTTCTACGGTGTTTGGGTCGAAACTAACCGGCCCAATCGATGAGTTATCCTTTTATACCAAAAACGTTGATTGTTGTTGATTCGAACGCTTAGAGTGTTTCTGACGTCGTCATGTCGATGAGATTTGCTAATCTCCTTTTGCTACAGTGAGTGAAGGAATCCACTGCATTTTCGTTCTTCAACTTTTGTTTATTTGTTCTATTAGTTATTGTTCATTTATTTTAACTTCTTTTGAAGTTTATTCTTTCTTTTTGTGGTTATGATTTGTCATCTTCCCCGTTACATCCCTTGGTAAATTGGCCTTGAAAGAAGCAACTTGTTCAAGTCTATTTGGTTCTAGTCGAGCAGGTAATTAACTAAGGTGTTTCAAGTTTATTAAGACAATTCTATGACCTCACTGCTGCCTTCCTAGCTCAACTGAAGATGACTTAAACATGGGCTATAAACATACAGTACTGGATTGAAGTGTCTGGAGTCGGCACGTAGTTCATCTTTCTCTATCTCCATCAGCCGAGGGAGTCGGAGTCGGTATCTTTTGAAAGACCTTAACATTCACTTCCCCTTTAGTCTCGTTAGGCTGATATATGCTCATGCACATAAGATTATATTGTGAGATCAGATCTCTTGTATCCGGGACAATGAAATCTAGGGCAGATTGTCCCTGAACTAGATCATTTAACATAACTTTAAGGAAACTGTGCGGCTGAAGAACTTGTCAGACAAGGCTTTCTAGGTACAGACAGTAGGAGTCGTGACCATGTTAAAGTACCGACACATGAATGTAGTTTGTTTAACACATGGTTTCCACCGATGCTCTGTCGGAAGCTAATCATAGATGGCAACATCTTGATGTCTTTGAAGGGTTAACTATCAGACTTTCAGAAAAATGTATCTCATTTCAGGACGACGACATCAACGCCGTAAACCGTCGTCCAAGAAGCTTTATGCGTCTTCGACGTATCAATTTCGTTCTAGCTGAACACATCCACAATCTGTTTAAGAGGCTTCATTTAGAAGTCTTGAATTTTGTCCACTATTTCAGTTCTTACTGGATTCATCCCAGGGCCGTCAGTTGCAGTCTATGGTTGCATAAATTACTGAGAGAAACTTTCATCTGCATACGAAACAATTTGTATCCTATTTCTGACTAGTTGCAAGGTAGAGGGACGTTGACACCACCCTGGGGTTAACTTCTATTAACAAATGAAATTGAAAACAACAAGTAGTAAGTATGTAAGAGATTATTCAAGTTATTATTCCAGTTTACTGTATGTACGAGGTTTGTCTGAAAAGTTATCGACCCAAGGTACTATTAGTCACTTAATTTGCTTGCTCCAACTATAAGGAAAGTTTTAAGTACACAATTAGCATTACAACCCCTCAAGTAATTTAATCGGAAACATCGTCATGCCTGTCTGAGTCATAGCCACACGACACAAAAATTGAACAACAAGTTGTGATTAAGTGCCTCAAATGTATGAACGGCGTAAAATGCTGACGGAAATTTTCGAAGAGATTTGTGGACTCTAGACCGGACATCGGAGGTGATTTCAAAAACAAGACTGACAGCCGGCTGAAGATGACTCTTGGTCCGAAGGAACAAATACGGCAGTCATCGCCAAAAATATTGAAATATTTTCAAAGCGAGGAATTACAAGAAAATTGATCCAGTTTGCTGCATAAAGTCGGGAAATACGTGCTGAACCATGCAATTTGTAAGCGATTTTTTCAATCTCGTGTTGGATCAGGAAGGTCTATCGAAAGACATTCGGCAGACCATATCTTAACGATCTCAGCAAGTCATAGTGGAGGCATTTGCAGCTTAACTTGGTATTGATATCAACGAGGATAAAACCAAATATATGTACGTTGTCGACTACCAAAAAACTACAAGTCCAATGCTTAGGACGACCGAACCACCAGAAGAAGTTTTCGCGGACCCTACGATGCTTGGCCTGACAAATTGGCAGCAAAATGCTCGCGAATTGAGGGGATGGAAGGCTGCATTGTCTCAGGCAGAAAGGCTTTGGGTCTGGAGCTCGTGAGAAAATGTTGTAAATTGCAGGCACTATGAGTTGAGTATTAGCAAAGAAAACAGTGGCTATATTTTTCTAGAGAATATAAACTTGTGGTATTTTGTTCGGCCATAAATAAGTTACACCTTGTTTGATTCGCATAGTCTTGTGATTTAAAAATAAAATATTTGCAAAACCAAATAAGACGGCGATAATTAAACTAATAATCGGGTGAAACCCCCTTTTTAATGAATGTTTGCTTAAGTGTTTAGCTATGGTTAGTGTCGTTCAATAAAGTTAAGGGAAGGTAATGGATACATTTTAAAGTATTTACTGCAAGACTGCAGTAAGTATTTAAATTAAGCTGTAAATTTACATAAGTGGGTGTAGACAAACTGGATTCACTCATAGGAAAAAGAGCTTAGCATACTTAACGGAAAGGCATTCGGACTAAATTAGAGGCCATTATCAAGATAAGAAGGCGCTAAATGTAACGGGTTACACAGAATAAAGCTATTTGAATAATTTTGGGTTCAAATCGGTGTTAACTTTTGCCAATGGACTTGCATCAAATATTCACTGGTTTAGCGAATAAGCGCTTATAAGTGTAGCCTTGCAATCATGCTGATGGACAATAGGTTAAGAGGATACAGAGTTTTCTTTTGATAGCATGGAAATATTGTTCTATACCATCCAGTGGTATGAGCTTAGCATTGTTGCATTGCCACATCTATGATTATGACAAAGAATCGGTTTTAAACGAAGGACATACCTACATGCTTTGACTTTGACACAGTCAAGATTCTTATTGATTGTACCTAGAGAGCTTTGCTTAGCTAGTTCGTCAGCTGTACATTGCAACATTGCGCTGTTTAACGATTTTGTTCAGAAAGGCGACGCGAGTCCTTCACTGCCATAGATTTGATCGTCCTGGATACAAGAAATCTGATCGCTGCTTGGCTATCACAACATCTCTGCTTGATGCTACAGTGACTCGGGAGTGTGGTGAATGTCAAGGTCTTCCGAAAAAACAACGTCACCAACTTCTTCAGTCACCAGCCCACCAGGCCTAAGTTAGGAGTAATATCTCACTCTCTACAATCA